>JAJKFL010000014.1:33064032-33664032 GCA_021186555.1 Reticulitermes speratus
TTCATTAAAATGAATGTAACGCAATTCATAAGCAGTTCCGCTTAAACACTTATGAGACAAAGAGCTTCTATCAGTAGGCTTGTTAGTCGCTAATTGTTCCATGTACCAGGCTCGTATGCGTCTGTGGGGGATGTCAGAAATTCACGATTAGCATTTCTGAATTACGCTGGGTAGGTCATGTACGTATAATATAATATCGAGGCGCGTACGGGTGTTTGCGTTCTTGACCCCACTCAGATGGCCGTATCATTTAATCCCCTGTGGTTACACTTTTTTTGTTTTTCACAATTGGGCACATATTATAGAAGTTATTACTGTTATTGGGGTCCGTTAATATATTTCTTTGCAGAAATCATTATTTGTCTACATTGATTTTGTCTACATTAACTTTATCGGTCATGCATAACCTCAGGTGTTCACCCCGTCGAAATTATTCTTTAATTGCTGACTTAAAAACAGTATTTTGTACAAAATTTGTAGACAATTTCATAATCCTAGATAATCAAAAAATATTTAATATTATGATCTAACTTTTCTATTTTTCCTCTGATGTGAACCACATTGAGAAATGAGGCAGATTAGTTTCGCATACTATTGATAAGGATCTACTATTATTGATTACTATTGACGGCAAAAATGGTAATCCCATAAATACACGTATGTTGTCATTTCTGTCCGATTTTAAGAAATCTTCAGTTTTCTCTATTCATTTTACTAAAACCCCCAATACAAAATTTTATGAAAATCCGTCCTTCTGGAACCAAGTGGTTCCATGTGGGTGGATTGACAGACGGGCAGACATGACGAAGCTAATGGTCGCTTTTGCAACTATTCGAAAGCAACTACTCGTAAAAAGAAAATGCTGCGATATTTCATTCGCTCTTCGAAACGTGTAATTTGCCTAGGGCTGAATAAAATTAAACTATATGTTCTACAACATAGTACTGACATTCCACCTTAGGTTCCGATCTTCTTTGGTTTTGACATCGTGTAGTTTTGTAAGTAGATATCGACGTTTCGGATGAACGTGTTGCATCCATCTTTAAGGTTGAAGAAACTCGTTGTGGTGAAAAAACTTTTCTATATTATTCGTGGGTTTCAAGGAAGACGAACAGTCAGGGCAACGGGGATACGAAAGATGAAATACAGACCTCTTCGGGTAAACGGGAACAGCTCTTTTGTATCCACCTGCAATACTACATGGCATCAAAACCCGTAAGACCATAATTTGAACTATCACCATCGTGGAAACTGTAAAATATTCCGTTTCCGTTATAAAGACAAACGGGAGAATATTGTATAGAGAAATCTTAGCTTTTGTTACGAGAATCGTATGAAAAATATCAGTGCGATCTGGGCAAAATGTACAGCTGTTTTATGTCAAGCAGCTGGTTCACAGAGTAACAACTGTGTTCGCAATTATAAAGTAGGTAATGCATTTAAGATATGTTTATGGATCCATGGTTACACGTGCAGAACGAACATCCATGAGACATGCAGAAGTATGGACATTCAACTCTAGTTCCCTAACGTTAATTAAAAACTCGGTTCGTGAATTTTCCTGTGTTAAAAGTTTCCTGTCGCTTCTGATCTACCGCTTAGTTTCAGAGTTCCAAAGTTACGGCTAGCAGCAATTCAAAATTGTTTATTCTCTTTATACATTAAGGTGGCTCCTTATCTTCTGAACTGTAAACTCTACATAAACATGAAAAACACTTTCTTCAGAGGTGTGACGCCATGTGCTGTGGCAAAGATGTATGAACATTTCGGAGGAGCCTACGTCCTACAACTTTAGAGTGGAAATCACTGCCGTGAGAACCTCTTGTCTCATGTACATCTAAATGTTTGCATTCCTGTATGAAGAGCACATTCATCCACTGAGGATAAGAAACATCTTCCTAACCAACGGTTGCACGGAGATCTTTCCTCGTGGATAAGGCAAGCGGTTCATGAACTTGACCACTCCTTTTCTTCTAGTGCCAAGATAAAGAATGTGTGAAAGTGAACCTCAACTCTGTCATATGTCTTCGTGCCCTAGTGCTTAATTAAGCACAGGGACTACTTTTAATTTTCATCATTTAGGACTTTTAGAATGTGATGCTGTCGATGCCATCGTCTTCAAGGGCAAGAAATCCAAGAACTTCTTCGAGTACTTTTCCTTGTAGGTGAAGGCGACACGACTCTTCGAAACCTCGGAAAGCACTCACCCAACAACACATCGTAACATCCCAGAAGACTTGAAGCCTGAACAACACCTTCATGAGAACCTCGAACCTCGCAAATTTAATTTCACCTTAAGAATCGATTTTTGTCTTACCAATGTATTTGCTCTATAGATCTTTTGTCAAAAATGGCTGATGAGAATTTTGAAATGTAATGCGCTGTAAAGTCTCATAAAAAGTAAAGTTCTCCCTGTAACGTGCCGTGAAGGCGCCTCGGCGCGAGCTGGCGATGGGTGGGCAAAGGCACGCCCCGGCCGCTTTACCCGCGGGAAGAGCACCGGTTCCCATTGGAGAAAGCCGGGTGGGCCACAGGACCGGTCTGGACGGCCTTGGACGAAGGGAAGATCCGTTGCCCTACCGGGGATCGAGCCCCGGACCGTCCATTGCGTAGCGAGTCTCTGTACCGATTACGCTTTCCTGACCATATTAAAGTCTCGTAGAAGTTAGAATATCATCGTCTGGGTATGACACCGTGTATACTGGTAGATAGTTACTAACATTTCTCATTAGGCACTGTATTGAAATATATCCTTGCATGTACACAATAAACCACAGACGCGACATCCCGGCTTCACACATTATCAGAATTTAGAAGTGAATTCCGACTGTCTTTATTACATTTTACTTTATTTTGCTACATTTCAAACCCCAGAGCTTATTGTCTGTAGCACAGACATGGGCGTCAGGGAAAGAATTAACACTGCTGGTGAGAGGTGAAACAGGCTGCATACTCCCTCACTATATCTCTCCTGCACACCTTCTCTCTAACAGCAGTAACGAACGCAAAGTGGGAGAACCTGTAGACGGAACGAAAGCCACAGCACAGTACTAAAAGCCAGGGAAAGGAGCTCCATGGATTGACCCCCTCCACATTTTCCTGGAGCAATGTCATTTCCCCCTCCAGTGTCTAGCCATTCTGTTCACAGGAATTTTGGTAGTGATAACCACAGGATAACCTTTGCTGGCGACAAGTGATTTTGGCCGGTTGCTGTGTGAGAGGGGGACTGGAGACGAATGCAACCTTCGGCAGAAAAAGGAAAATTTCTCTCGTTGTCATCTGCACAATCTATAGGACTTCTTTCTTGGCCTCAATTTAGTGACAGTTTGTGGGAATAGGGGAATGCATGCAGAGGGGAGGTAACGCATATTCTAGGATTCGGCAACCTACGGCCCGCATTGTAGTTTCATACATTTACTCGTATAACAATAGCATGTGTAAAATTAAATCTCCGCTCAAGAGTGACCGATGAGTGTTTGCATCGCTGTTTACCCATCTTTGGCACCACATTTTCAACAGGTATTAACATACTTGATGCTGAAATTGAGCCGCAATCCTGTAATTAAAGTTAGGGTAGTATGTGAAGATATATAATTTGTTCAAATGCAGCTTGGTTTGAGTTTTTGGATTTAAAAGCTGTATGAATTCTAGTGATATTAAAAGCAAACAGTGAAGACTGCATTTAAATATATTTGTGATTAACTCGTTATTGTGTAGCTCTGGACACAATTTGTTTTCAGAAGGCCTAACGTATCGTACAAATAACATCGTATTTTTTTATTCCGTCTACTACATTTCATTGATTTTGTAGCAGTCACTGATTTTTCTGTTCTTTCATAAGCTTGTAGAGAATTTTAATGTCGTGTTTACGGGCGAATGGGGCCACGCTATATATTGGACTCATTTTGCTGCTTTGAGTTAAGTGTGAAAAAAAGTAGCCCATGCTCTCTTCTCTTCTTGACTGCGTGGCCCCCTCTTAAAAAATGTCGCCGTCCCCTATATTAGGTCAATTGGTGGGGAAGGACCTGTATTCCTTCTTTCTTTGACCCGATTGAAGTAAACCGTATTGGGATTCCAAACCGGTGCTTCTCCTGTATAAGGAATAATTGAATTTAAGTTTTATGTAAAATAGTGACAGATAATGCTGATAAGTAAGCGAAAGATAGAAAGCAGGAAAGAGAGAAGTAAGAAATTGTCGAAAAGGAGACCAAGTAAAGATGTGGGAATGGAAAATGTGAGAAAAAAAGTAATGTGATATGAGTAGGAAAGTGGGGACCTAAGGTCTGCTATCTGCTATCATATTAATCCAGCAGTAGGCATAAGTACCACTGGCTTAGAAACGTTACATCTTTGGTAAATTGTACATTTATGTGGTTTTACGATTCTCTCAGTGAACACAGTATATTTCCCTAAACACCCTCAACTGGCTGATGATTGTAGTGCAGACTTGTTGCTCACCGTGCGGCAGGAAATGAATGTGTGCTGTTTGTGCGTATTGAATGCTTCACTCCCGTGCTGGTGATGGTTATAATCTTCGCACGTAGGAATTAAAATATTGTCTGGAGCACAAAAATGGGCTCATTGCCAAGGCGGAGTTAATGTATAGCCACTTTTCTTTGATGGAGTGCTTTTTAATTAATGCCTTTTCTGAATTTCGAAAACTTCTTAAAGAAACCCTTACTAAAATGTGTTCCCGGGACCCTGGATTTCAGTGCGTTGCTGGTAGGGTTCTGTGAGAATATTTCGCTGCTCGCATTCACAAACGTCTTTTCCATTTATTCGGCCGCAGCTCGCTCCGTGTGCTGTATCGGCCAGTCAGAGGCTTTCATGATGCTGGGAGGAAATATAGAAGTAGGAAAGTTCTTGACCTCTCAACTTGGCAGTGCACAGACAGGAAGGTAATAAATCACAAAAATCATACGTTTGCTTGAGCAATACATGTAGCAACATTTCTGTATTAAAATAAATTTCATGTGCCTTATTTTGCTATATGATTTTCCG
This sequence comes from Reticulitermes speratus, assembly GCA_021186555.1. Taxonomy (NCBI): domain Eukaryota; kingdom Metazoa; phylum Arthropoda; class Insecta; order Blattodea; family Rhinotermitidae; genus Reticulitermes; species Reticulitermes speratus. The sequence goes on from JAJKFL010000014.1 coordinate 33,069,034, forward strand.
GACCGCTTTGGGTTCTGTTAAACCCAAAATGTTTCCATAGCCAAATAAGTTAAGGTAACGCTGCTTGAAAGTAATCCATATGTCAGGCCTGCAGTAAGTAAGTAAGGTAATGGTACTGATAGAGTGTAATGAGCAGCCTTAATGGGAGTTCGCTTTCTGTGCCACACGTTCGATCGTGCACGGCAAAGAAACGTCGTTACAGTGAAGTCAAATGACGAGTTGTACTTCACCGACTTTCGTTATAATTAATATTTACGAAATGACCTGACGATGTGACTTGTACGTTTACGATATTTCCATTTGAAGGCTAGTGGGAATGTTGTTAATAATATACTTGCTTAAACTCACGTAACTAAGTTCATACCTGCCATTTGCCGCAGAATAGTTAGAGAGCTCAAAACTATACAGAAAAGTGACTGTTGCCTACAGAAGTGAAAAGTAAAGGTAAAGTTGTACCTGCACATAATTCAGTACTAAGCCATAAAGACGTGTAGATGAGAGAAGGTAAAGTTTTACACATGCTTAACTTCAGAACTAGATGCTGGTGTGTGGTACACTTCACGCTCCGGCCGCTTTACCCCTGAGGAAGAGGTCCCCAGATCCCATTGGATAGACTGGTGGTCAAGAGTCTATTTGGATGGTGTGAAGAAGATATCTGTTGCCTGTAAAGAAATATGACTTGTGTGTCATTTCACTTTTCGTTCAATACCGATGTAAATATTAGCACACTGCAGTGAATATATTCCTCGGCCAAGGCCGATGCACGATTCACTCACAGTTCAGGAGGCTGAATTCGTAGCAGCACACCGTACGTGTTTGACGATTACATATAGCCTCCTATAGGAGCTCTGCAATATTACACATGTTACATCTTATGCTTTAATTACACCTGCGGTGTTAATTTCAATTCTTTTGTAACCAGGTGTCCACTTTGGGTTTATTTACTGTTTATTTTCTTGTTGTATTCACTCCGGTAATTGTATTCAGTTCCTACTTTGTATTCTCTTGTTTGTAACGTATGTTTAATGGTATAGATAAGGCACTGAGGTTCACACTTCACTAATTTCTTAGACAGAAAATTTAAATATTTACAGTACCTCTTAGGAAACCCGGCAACCATCCGTTAGCCTGTACGTAATTTATTTTGTTTCGTTGGATGGCTGAGTGACTTGCTTTTCACGTATTTCCTGCAAGAGTGCGGGAAACAGTAGGGTACCTGCTAATTCACCGCCAGCATCGAGGGCTGTGTCGTCACTACAGTGGTTAATAGTCCATGCATTTCCCGGAAAAGGGCCAATACGTTACCTTGATGTACTTAATATGGATATTTTGCTTAAAAATGTTTATCGTTTTGTGTTTAAAAACAGATTCAGAATATAATTACGTTGTTTTGACTGTTGGTTGGTTGGCGGTTAACTTATTTTCCATAAAGTGCGGCACATTTTCTTTGTGTGACTGTGTACACCCTTGTGTGTTCTGTTTATCTATCTAGTCTTGTCATTTGCAGCGTTTTGTGGTGTGAAATTTCGACGAGTCCGGCAAGCATTACGTGGTTGTTTTGTTGACGGTTTATGAAAATAAATGTCGAGTGTAATAATTTTGAATTTTAAAATCGTGGAATTGTTCTTTGCCTCTGGCATACCTGGATGCAAGTTTTTGTCAAAGCTGTTTGTCTGTATGGAAACTTTGTTTACGGCTTTAGGATTTTCTTTGGATAACAACGAAAAAAATACAGTTACCTTCAATGCAACGTGTGGAGTATGTAAGCAATAACTGGAAATTGGTTTTAATGCCTTCAATGTTGGCGTCATTACTGAAATTACTGCTACAAAGGTAAGAGTGAATGTAGCGTGTATCCAAGTTGGAAGTGCGGAATAACTGTACAAACATGCTTCAGAAGACATACACAAAATATACTGTTTCAACAGGCATTGCATTAAATTCAACCTGACCCTAGATGTTAACCGATAATGTACATTGTACAAAGTCATTCAGTAAAGGCATGTAATTTGATTAGGTATTTTAATTTTTGTAATTTTGTTTTTGGTCGTAAGGTAAAGATGGACCCCTTCGAATAACACTTATGTTAGCTAGTCGGTAATAAAAACCTTTCGATGACGACAGTTTGCATTAGTCCAGCGAGCTGCCACAATAGTTTTTCAAAGCCTAATCTGTACTTTATGTGACACTAGATTTAATATTCAGAAATTCTGTGTTCTACCTGCACGTTGCTATTGTGTGTTTTGTATGTATCTTGGAGCAACAGCGATTATTTCCAAATATAGCATTAACTGGTTTTTGTAACAGAGACGGAGGGTGTTTACTACGCGGTACGAACTGAATCTTTAAATATGATTCAGGTTAATTACAGTCTTTACAGGGTTAAAGCATGCCGAATAGTCATTCCAATCGTCTGCTGTTTCATTTTTAACAGCTGTTCCAATTTGAGCACGCACATTGTCCTCTGAATCCAGATACGCTCGACGGACGTCTGGTGCAGTGGTAAGGATGGAAACGCAGAACCGCGTGACCTGCCTTTTAGCTGCGTCGTCCGTGACCTGTTCGTTCACTGCTCCGTCAGTGGCTGAACTCTTCCGTAAGCATCAATTTGATTATGTCAGCACCGTATTCCGAACACGGTTTTAAGCCATAATATTGACTGACTTGTTCCAATTTCCTATTATGGTAAGGTGCGTTATCCATCACAATTACTCTGTTGGCTTACAGTTTGTGTAATGTAGACTCAATACATGTTAAACCACCTCTCCTGTCATCTCGTCGCAATATTATCGCCTGGATATAGACTTCAAAACTATCAAACAGCCATCACAGCACTTACGTCACTACAAATCAGGACCAGTTTAAGTTTGTCGAAATTTATGCTGCTGCACTGGTGCCCGAACTGTCGGGTAATCCTGAAAGCTCTAGTTGTGTTTGAGATTTATGTCAAACTTCTTTTGTACGTTAGTTCGTACATTTCTGTATCCGCATTGTCGCTTCAGGGTTACGCATACATAGAGCCCCCAAATTTATTATTGCTTTGAGCCCAGAAACTTCTTAAATTGGCCTTGCTACCAATGTGAACAATAATAGTTTCCTGCCTTTCCCAGTTGATGCTTTGAGACAAGCGAAAAGACCGGATAAGAGAGCTCGTTTCTTAATCCTGAGAGTGAAGTCAACCCAAACCGTAGTAATCCCTTCGTGCAGCCAGATTTCATCTAGAAAATAAATTTTGAGGTCTTCACTGCAAGACTATTTCATTTGGCATAAACATTTTCATCACAACAATACAATGTAATCCTTGCTATCTTTCACTCCCTTTTACGAAACCGAAAACTTGTCTTTCATTAGTCTGTATAGTGTGGATATACTAAAATCAAGTAAGTCACTACTGAGAGTTTACACGTTATAACATACGTGTCCCAGGTTGGTGGTTCAGTTTTGACGAAGTATCTATGGACGTTTCTTCTACATGCAGATTTAATGAAAGCGTCATTCTTGTCGACCCTTCGTTTGCATTCGCATGTCTTACCTGATATTTTCAGTACTCTGGAATTTTGATTTTTTTTTTCGCATTTTCACAATACTTGCAGACACGCCACAAAACTCTAAAGTTTTCGACCTTTTTAACTGCTAGTCCAAGATTTCTTTCGTTTAACTTATTAAATGTGGTTGTATGTAATGTGAACACCCTGGCCACTTTTCAAAGACTTCCCTCTTTTATGCTTTACCACAATTGAGGTACTTAAAGTGTTTCATCTTTAATTGTGTATTTCGTTATAGGGTTAAGTATATTCCATCAAACAATTATCACAGTTCACAAACCCTGTTACATAATTCCTTTCATACATCTTATACTAGATCTTTATTAATGTACTGGAGTTTTTCCCCGGAAGATGGTCAGTGGAGACCAAAACATGTAGGAGATTCTTCAAAGGGATGATGTATGAGACTTTGTGTACTATGATGGCCCTTTGATGAAATATGTTTCCGTATTCGTAATAAATACTGTTACAGTAGGTGAAGGCAGTAGTCCGAGACGTCTGTCACGTACAACAGTCATGGCACGAGCACAGTTATGTCTTACAAGACGTTTAAAACGGTTTTGTGAAGTAAACACTCGTGTGTGGATATATGTGCAGAGTGTCATGTAATTCGACAGGCAGATTTACAGGGATGATAGAGGAGATCAAACAGTGTATTTTAGGACAGGAACCAATATCCGGAGATGCTTAACTTGGTCGCTAAACGCAGAACCATGAACACGTTCGGTTTGGAAGGATGAATTTCATGTTGCTGTGGAACTGAATAGCCTGCCGCTTAATTTAATTGTTCTGGGCTTGGAGTTCTGTGAAATAAAGAAGACTATTGATTAAGAAGAATCAAATTTAGACGTGAAATGAAAATAAACAAATGAAACTCGATGCAGAAATGGTTGCTACATCTAATAAAACAATGTCGTAAACCTACTGCAAGAAATAGTAAGGGCTGTACAAAAGATGTCCGAAATGCCGACCACCAAGATCATTGAACAAGCGACATTACGCAACATTGGTTGCCGTACTCTCTATAACAGTGAGACAGTAATAGAAACAGCAAAGAAACTGATTGCAAGGGTCATGGGTGCTTTTCAAGTTGTGCGAAAAACAGAGAACACAACCTCTTTTAATTATAAAGAGCAATCATGGAGAGTGTTCATAAACGTACTTAGGCGTTTATGTAAAGTGTCTTTTATTTTATCCGAATTTAAAGAAAACTGAATTTTCCTGGGAGGTTGTAGTAACAGCTTCGAAAATAATACTTTACGAAAACTTTTTCAGCGCGATCCGAGATGTTCTGTGTGGAGAGACGATCAGTCAGACGTGACGGAGGCAATAGGTTTCTCATGCGAAAGCGCTTTAAAAACGTGACCGATCGCTTATGTTACAATTATAGCTGGAATGCGCTTCTGAAAACTTAGAAAATTTTTCATCTTTCGAGAACAAAAACACATTGAAATTGAACGGGGAATACTACCTTTCTTATTTCTTCCTCCATTGCCTTTATTGCTTTTATTTATCCCTATTTTACATTTATCTCTTTCCCTCCATTTTTCGTTAAAAGAGTAAATGACTGTCGTTTAGATAGTACATTTTTGAACACAGAGCTGCCATATTTGTAAGTACGTAAGTTTTGTATTTCCCATAATAGGGATCTGAAACTAATGCAGTTTACATCAAATAATTTAAAGATATTTAATTAGCGTATACGTTTCACGGAGCAGAGTGGTTATTTATTTATTTATTCGTTTCCGTCACATCAGACTATGTGGTTTGGGCAAAGTCCTTCAGAAGCTGAGACGGTAAGCCAATAAAAAAATCCTTGCCTTTTCCGTAATTCGAAAGTTTGTTACCTTCGTCGTATGAGCCTGCCAATGGTCTTTAGCGTCTTTGGCTAGAAAACGGAAAGGCACAACAAACACACTGTATATAACGTTGTTGCACTTACAACTGGTAACTACAGTTATTTCCATCACTTGGAAACCAATAAATACCGTGTTTTACAACCCGCAAAATTAGAATCACATCAGGCTTGCAAGCTGCAGTTAGAAAGAGCCCTCGCAGGAGTACTTCCGGTGAGATGAGGATATAAACCACTGCTCTCAATTTAACGTTGTTCTGTCCGACCGATACAACTTTGGACTAAATTAGTCCTACATCTCTGGGTGATTAGTTGAGCTTGTAAAGTAATTGTGATATAAATCAGGATTTTGACCTCTTCGTCACATTTTTCATTCAAAAAGTTTAACATAAATTAGCTCAGTTATAATCAGCTGCTGGTCAAATAACATTCAGCAGAAAAATACGCAAAAATCTGCAATCCCTCCATAAGAGTTCAGATTTATTATACAAGGGTGAGTCAAAAGAAAAACTTAAATTATAAAACAATCGAGATTCTACTATGTGCAATTGGAGGCACAGCAAGTCATCAGCGAGGGTTACAAACCTGTACTGTGTGGTGAATCTCTTTATTTTTTTAAATTACAGAACTCTACCGAAACTATCTGCACTATGTATGTTTATTACCAACAAATTGCACGAGTTAAGATACACAGGATTGTTACGCCGACGCATTTCGGATTAACAGTCCTGTATTTGGTAACTGGTGCAATTTGCTGGTAATAAACAATGTAGTGCATGCCTATTGCACGGAAATGTATAATATTAAATGTCTGCACTATATTAGTTAGTAAAAATTAAGGTTTTTATTTTGCTCACGTACTTATACCTATAGCTCAACAAACTCACCCTTCTGCTGCTTCGTGGAGAAATAAAAATTAGAGCTGACTGTGGATAAGTCTTTGAATTCATGCTTTAAATTTGTCAGAACTTTCAATTTTTTGTTTGTGTATTTTTATGCACATCTGAGCCGGAAGGCTTAGAAGCGACGACGTCTCTCGCATTAAGGGATGAATAGTTTGAGGGTAATTGTCATTGTGCTCTGGCCTTTGACCTCGTTTAGTTTAGTATATAGATGCCAGCGTTTCAGAGGAACTTTCCTCTTCCATCTTCCAGGTAGATCACAAGTCGCACAGGAAAAAATTTTACCTGTACAAGGAAGGGACGGCAGAAGTAGGTTACAGAGTGAGCCAATGGTGACGGTAGCCATGACATTGGCTTTTTTTAATAAAATGTAGTAACAAGGATCTAGGAGGAAACGGGGTGCTTGGACCTGAAGAGGCATGCACTACAATCCTTCGAAACGTCGTAAACGACAGCGTCACATATCAGAAAACTTGAATTTTCGGTTTGGAAGAAGTTTTGAGGCAAAAATAAATGCGAAGATATCCGGAGGAGGAAATGTGAGGAGAGAAAGTAATGGTACATATGTGAAAGGAGGCAGGAGGTTTCTTCGAAACCTTCGTACCTGCGTACCACAATACAGGTTCTGAAATCTCAGAAGAGAGTGAGCCTGATGTTTATGTTCATCGCTATGAGACACTTAGATGTCACAGATTGAGGGGTGTGTGAGAACAGTGTTGAAGGTAAGACATGAAACTAAGATAGAAAACGTGACAGGATGTTGGAGATAATTGTTTGTACAGAACCTGCATAATTTCATGCCAGATGACGTCGACGTAATAAAGACACCTTAAGACAGTTTTGCGTGTAATACATTTAACATCATTCACACAGTGAAGAGAAAGAGAGAATGAGGGAGTAAGGAAGAGAGAGAGAGAACAGTTCGTCACCTCGCGACTTCTCGTGGGACAGCGATACGTTGCTATGGTAACATCCCCTTAGCTTCTGACCCTCGTGCCACTGGCGCTATAACACCGCCACCTGCCTCATAGGCGGTCGCTACTTGTGACCGAGTCTTCTTTTAACGGCACATTTTATTTTAGTTTCACGTGACGTTCCTATATACAGCCTGCACTTGTTTGGTCCAGTACTGTTGTCTTATAAGGCGAATATTTTGATGTGTATTCTAACCAAGGCCAGTGTTTGTGGATGAAAATCTGAGCTATTTAGTCACAATTTACCATTATGTATATTACATACTGACAGATATATCAATTCTTCGAAAAGGCTGTTATTACTTCGACAAAAAAAAGACATAAATTCAAATTACAGTATTCAAATGGCTACCTTTACTGCACGACGTTCTGCACTACGTTTATTGTCAGTTGACATCTAGTCACGTTGCGTTTAAAGTGAAGCACCAAGAAACACCCGGCTAGAATCGAATAGAATGTATAATGGGTTGGAACCCCTTAAAGATCCGATGCACGTAGGCCTTTTTATGACAGGCCCATTGTGCCCCCTTATTCTCTAAACTTTTCTCTGTGGGAAAGAAACTTATCCAAGTCGTACATTGTGACTAAAGGCCAGGATTGATCTTGGATGAGTTTTCCTAATCTTGCATCTGAGATAAACACAAGTCCATCACATGCAGATGATTTCTTAGAGTGTTGTGGCCAAACATAAGGCCACGAACCCCTCTAAGTTATACATAATAGAAGAATATATCAAGTACAGTTTCCGGCCCAATAAACATATTGGCCGAGCCCTCCTTTGCTAAGTGCCTTTAGGTTCCCCTTATGGAGCCCCTGTAAAAATAAGTGCTCCGTTTCCAGGCCCTTCTTTTACATGTCTCTCGGATTCCTCAGTCTTGGAGCTCTCCCTCTATGTTCCCCTCACGGAGCCCCTATATAGAGAGAGATGCCCCATTTCCAAAGCCTTCCTTGATATGTTTCTCAGAGTCCCCAGAGTCCAGGTTTCCCTCACGGAGCCCCTATGTAGAGGAGATGTTCCATTTCCAGAGCCTCATTTTACATATCTTTCAGAGTCCCCAGTAAAGGAGCCCTCCCTCCAGGTTCCCCTAACAGAGCTCCAATAGAGAGAGACGCTCCGTTTCCTGAGCCTTCTTTTACTTGTCTCTCAAAGTCCCTGGCAAAGGAGCACCCCCTCCTGGTTCCCCCGATGGGGCCCCTATGGAGAGTGATGCTCATTTCCAGATACTTCTTTTACGTATCTCTCGGAGTCCATAGTGAACAAGGTCTCCTGATAAAAATAAAATCTCAACTTTCTCTCAAAGTCCCCGGTAAGGAAGCCCCTCCTACATGTTCCGCCGACGGGGCCCCTATAAAGAGAGATGCCCGTTTCCAGAGCCTTCGTGTACGTATCTCTCGGAGACCCTGGTGGGGGAGCTCTCCAAATAGTAACCTGCCCCCTCCAGGTTCCCCCAACGGAGCCACCTGTGAATAGAGATGTCCCTTTCCAGAGCCTTCTTTTATATATTTCTTAACCCAGAGAAAAGAAGGGCCTCGTTTTAGGCCCATAGATCCCAGCGTCAGTCCCCCATTCCATTCTAGAGCCGCATGTAAACTAGGAAGCTCTTGGACCTTTGGGCCACGAATCCAGTCTCCCTGGATAGGAAAATAGCGTATAAAACGGCTCCTAATTATATTTAGGCTTCGTGGAGCCACTTGCATCCGAGAAACGGATTGAGACTCATGAACTCTATTCTAGGTTCCCTTGCAGAGCTCCTATGAAAAGAAACCATCCGTTTCCAGAGCCATTGGTTTATTCATTCATTGATTTCTTTCGGAGTCCTCATTTAAGGAGCCCTCCCACGAAACACGGGGAAAAGGAAGTTACAGTCCACGGAGCTCCACGCGGACGGCAGGCCTACACACAATGAGATGCAGCCTGGTTCCCCGAGGGGATTGTTTACGACATTGCTATTAGTACCCCAGTGCCACCTTCGACATTGGCTTGGATAGACCAGAGCCCCGTTAGCCAGCCTGTGTCGTAGTAACCCTCTACAGGGTATCCCCTCCACACCTGTTACCACCTCCTACGTTACCCAGGGTACGAAACACCCGACTAGTAGACAAAAGACTACAAGCATCCATGTTTGCATTCAGAAAGAACATCCACAAATGGTACATCAGGGAAACACAAATTTTTCTCTTGCTGGAAATACATGTACTGCCAGCGAGTAAGTAATAGGCGCTGTACCACGTCTCGTATTTGTGCGGGAAGTACGTTAACAAGAGGGATAGATTAAAGCGCTCTTACAGGTTGATAACTAATGACCTTGTTTGGGCTATACGACCAATAAAATTTGTTCGTGTGAACTTATGCTTCTGACTTAGCTGTCTGAAGACGGAGACAAACACTTGCTAATAAATACCATGTACATTATTTTTATCCACACGCTGGAAAATATGCAAACAAAATTCTCACGTAATCAGACTAAATGTCACAATTTCTTTTGTCTGCATTACATGAAAATAAATGCCAACACATACGCATGTCAAATCAAATTTGCTGAAAGTGTGACCCTTGACTTGCATATTAGAAGTGCTCGGTTCGAATATCCTCCGCACATCGATTACACTAATTAAGGATATTTGTGGTTTTCTTCATCTCCCAGACAGATTACTAGATAGGCCTTTAGGTTATGCCACTGTCGCTTCCTTCCACATCCTTTCCAATTTATTATTGACTACCAGCCGGTCATTCGGTGCTTCTTAGTTCCCATTTAATGACAGCATGGCCAAATAAGCAAAAACCGCATATGGAAGGCCTGTGTATTTAACACTGAAATACAAATATTCAGTGTCGATATTATAAGGAAACCGCGATTTAGTTGCTTTTGTAACTGAGAATATAGAGTATATGCACTCTGTCGTCTTGCTAACATGTGAGCATCAGATAATATGTTCGGAATTTGTTACGGATTCCTTGAACTGTGAAAGGGAGTGTTAATCAGCTCCGTGTGGAATTCTGAGAGAGCTCCCTAAAGTTCGTCGCAAGCATGTTGGCTTTCACACAGTTACGTGGATATTAAGGCGAAAGGTAAAATTGTCCTTGTGAACTACATGAGGCCACGTAGGGGAGTAGATATTTAGCTCCACTCACTGTTATTCTCGGCACTACTTGGAGGTCTGTAGTCAGCCTCACGCCTGGGCTGCTTTATTCCGGAGAAAGAGCCCACACTACCCATTGATTAGGAGGCTGGAATGGCCCCAGACCCGGTTTGGAGAATTTCAAGAAGATTTTAGTTGCTCCTGCCGGCAGTCGAACTCCGTATTTTTCATCTCGTGGTCTAGTTATAATAGCGAGTAGCGTGGAACGATCGCGGCTAAAGCCCCTAAAACATAGTGATAAATATATATACCTACTTCAGTATTTAAAACATTAATTTTACCATGCAGTATGTTTACGTGTTCCCTACGGTTCTCACATAAACAGTGATTATTTCCTGAAACAACATCAAACGCGTGGTATTTATCATTTTGAATCAGTGATTTTGTTATGAAGTAAGGACTCAGACTCTAAATGCTTTTTACACAGTAACACACATGTTGGGCGCTTTATGTTGAGGATGCCTATGTCCCATTGCTTGCCGGACTGCTGGCTAGAAGTCAGTGTGTGTCCGGTAGGCGCTGATGTTGGGTATTTGACGTAGCCTTCCTGGATTTCCCAACGTGTTAAAGTAAACACTGAGGTGGTGTCCATGTTCCTAGGTGTTACTGCGTGCATCTCATGCAACCATCCTGATTTAAATTCATGAAGGTCGTGCACATTACTTATATTTAAACTAATCAGATTCCTTAATGATAAATGCTAGACAGCGCAATCACATAATTATACTTTTGTTAAAATCCTTAGCTATGTATTAGACTGAAGTTGTAGGAACTGTACAAACTATAGTTTCGTTTTGTAGAATTTTTATTCATTTAATAAATTATTGAATATAAAATAGTAAGTTATGTCAACATCGGAAGGTGGTGCAAGTGCTCGACCTCGCACGTCGCTGCCGGCGCCGCTGATTGCTGTGAAAGTCATAAAACTGTTTTTAAATGCAACAATTCGCAGTTGTGTCAGCATTTCGACACTTCAATAGTATGCGTCAAAATTGTTACTGCATAAAATAACTTGGTAAGATCAAGAGCTAGAATGGGTGTGAATAAAACTAAGAAGAAGGCAGGAAGAAATAAATTTTTTGTTACGTCAATTCGCCTTTCTATTTTACACACAGTAAATGAATGGTTTGTTTTTAAAAGGCCACGAGTCACGGGGAACGAATGTTACGGGAGAAAAGCAGGAAGCAGTCAGTGCCTCGAGACTTTTTCTCAACGAATATACGACAGTAAAGTATAGGCGTATTTGACACACTGTACGCTGTACTTAAGCCATTTCCAAATAATGTTGTGTTTGTTGACTTGATGAAAGTGAATCCATAAATATGTGAATACGGCAACATTACTAACTCATGCCTTTTCCCAAATAAACGATTCAATTAAAGGTAACGCGTATTCATTTTTGATTCTGTGGATGTGACAGAATTACGACGAATATACACCTACAGTCCTTTACTTTTCGTAGCGAGCGTTGATTCCGAGAATAGTTGGCAGGAAGTGTATTAACTGATTAGTTTATGCAAAATTTTATGCGAGAAATCAGAGTATTATACAAAGCCACAAAGGTTATAGGTTAACAAAAATAGATGCGTTTTGTCTAAGGTAGCTTTCAGGTTCTTAACTTTTTCAGATGCACAGTTTGCTGAAACAGCGGTGGATTTTCCGGGAACTCGCAGCATGCCTGTCTCGAATTGTGCAGTACAACTAACAGTCTACAAATCTAATTATTACCAGCACGTGTAGCCTACGTATGTTTACTACAGTATTAAAAGTAACCCAGTGTCACATAGACGTCATAAGCACCTACTGTGAACATTCAAAATGAAGAAGTGTGCATAAGGATAGGTGGACTAATGTAAGTTGTCAGGAATATTCCGTATTGTTTCTGCGTTGTTTTACGATGTTGTCAGCAACACAAATTACATAGCGTTCAACGGTAGAAATATTGACAATTTTCGTGAAAGGCATTCCGTTGTGTGATATGATGTACGATGGAGACAGGTTGTCGTTTACACAACTGTTTGTTGCTGTATCCCTATTACAGGCTTTGGCATATTTCGGCCGAAATATTCAGGCCATCAACACGTCAATCTTCCATACAAAATGAGATTTTATAGTTTGTAATTACTAGATATTTTTATACTTATTTGTATATGAAAGACTGATCTGATGATGGCGTGAATGTATTGACCGAATCATGTCAATTACAGAATGATTGATACAAAACTAAACAGTTGTGTAAATGATGACCTGTCTTATGTATAGATTTATTGATGAATGATGAGTGTAAACGATTTTAAGTAGTTTTAATGGTATAATCGAGGTTATGTTCCTTCATTTTCCTGGAGTGAGTGAGGAAAACCACGAAAAATATCAATTAGCATAGCCGATAACTCGTCGAAATTCGAATTTGTCATCCCGAATGCAGGTCTAAAGGGCTATCAGTTCACCAGCCAAGTTGTTATTGCAGCACACACCTATCAGAACCGAATCTTCGGAGGACTCTGTTGCATTAATCTTCAGGATACCAAGTATACACAGCGTCACGCCTCAGAAGACGCCAATCATTATACCGTCCTCAGAACCTCATATCTCACGACAAAGTATGCCGTGAAATGTCGGCAGTTATGTAATGTACAACATGTACTTTACCAGCGGTAACACATTAGAAATGTAACGTATTTGTTCTCAAAATCTGGCCACCAACATACATAAAATTTAAATTCCTACAATAGATTTCATTACCGGTATATATACGAAATCTTTCGTGTCTGATACATGTACATCCACAATGACAATACTCACCTTCATGCGAATCTCAAATCTCACATCGAGGAGACAATTTAGTACAAAGACAAGCTCACAAAATTTGTTTCCAGAAAATGAAAAGGACTGTATTACAGCCCGTCACGAATGTATTTTATTATTTACGCGTTAAGAACGATGCGTTACTCATGCTGCTTGAACAAAACACAAACGGACAGTAGCTGCACAGAACGGTGAATTATGTCATACATAATACATCTGTTGGAGGTCGTTCATCGACTCATGAGCTCTGGACAGGCGTGGCTAAAAGTATGCCCATCTCATCCGCCAGTCAACATCGTTCTGTACAATGTTGATCGGAGGGGAAGGGGGGGGCGTAACACTACCATCCACATCCGTCCTGATCTCACAAACTTCTGAACGATCTATACACCAACACTGTTGCGCTCGGACGGTTGAAGAAATTGCTCTTCCTTCCATTGAAGAGAGCATTATGGTGTCATAACGCTAAACCAGAATTGTTCTGTACGCCTGCTGCAAGCACAATAATTATTGCAAGTCAGTGGAAGAGCTTACAATCTTTACCGTGACAGAAGTTTGAAAAATGTTAAATTTATGCAGGCAAAACGTGTATTTGACTTTTTTCATCGTCTCGTGTAAGGTAGAGAAGCACGACATTTCAGAAACTAGTTCTGCTTCCTTAATCAGATACATTGTAAAACCTGTGAAAATTATTATATTCTGTTGAGTCGACTGACTTGAGCTAATCTTTACACAGGGGCAGAACATTTCTGGAGAAGTGGAGTTATAGATACATTCTTGCTTAAACCTCGGCACTAGACGAATTTGAGTGATCAAATTCTCACTGTTAGGCTACTAAGAACCACCTGTGCTTACCGGATAGGAGGCTGAGTAATGTAACAACTGGTATGGATACTGTGGCTAGAATAGGAACACTTGCTTCTGCCTGGAATGAAACGTCTATTTCCCAGTCATCCAACCTGTATCTATTGAGCTGTCCTTGTTCCTGTTATGGGAAATTATACAAGAAGAAGTGTTTGAAAAGTGTGTCTTTGCAGGGCCAATCATCCAATAAACCCAGCACATCATTCCACAATTTTTGTGTTTTACTTTACAAATCGACAGGACGTCATATCCCAGAATACATGAGTCTTTATCAGTACCACTGTGAGCACTTCAAATCTTGCAGGTCAAAGTAAACGTTGTTTACAACCAAAGAATTTAATTTGATTTTTCGATTTTCGTTGTGTTCGGTCAGGCTTTGATCTTAGATTACATAACAATGTTCTGCTGTACTAAATTGTTAATATTATATGCATTTTATTGGTCTAGATATCCGTCATTTTTAAAAGTAATCGTAATCCGCAGCAAAGAACTTTTGGAAATGGCGAAATACAAGTTTTCTGCTTAATTTATATGGAAAGTAAGCGGTTGTTGTGCTGTATACTGTACAGTGAGAATGTTCATCCATTTGCACAAATATATTATTTTAAAAATATACATCGATGATAAGTTTCGGCGGAAAACCATCAGGCCAACTTCAGGTATCGTCGTTATACGTATAATACAATACAAGAAGTCTCAGGGGTTTTTATACTGTTAGTTAATAACGAGATCCCTCTCTTTTATGCCTACTTGCTTAACAGGTATCCCAAAAACTGCCCGAACGCATACGTTGAAATGTAGGAACTCTCGCATCCACCCCAAAGCTGAATCAGCATAGAGAGTAACCAAAACCCTTGCACGTACATAGATGGAGCTCCACGCCATATTTGGATCACGTGTTCGGGCACAGTTTTTAAGGTACAAACGTGATAGACCAGTAGTCGGACAAGAAATAAGATATTGTTACTTACTAACGATAGGCAATACACCGTGAGCCTTCCCGTATTGTATACAGTACATAAATATGAGCCCTAATGATGGCATGATGATTTTAGGACTAAATGTGCAGTCCGTGTAGAGTAACACGGCAACAAGGAGTTACGTAAACGGGTAAACGTTCCCATTGTTTATTGCTTAAACACCGTGTAGAATTGGCTGAAAGCTGTCTGTCCCATTTCCGACTAATCGGTCTCTGGATTTGAACTCTGCATATTCCACATGGATCACGATAATACGAGAGGACTGTGTAGCATCATCACCCTCTGGAGATGTTTCGCCATTTGTCGTTAATTGGGTCACTGGTTTATTAATGAATTCGGTATTCGATTAGTTGCGTGGTGACTGCTTGGACTGTTCCATGCCGAGGTGTTGTAACAGAACAGCTGCTGTCAGCAAGTTGCATATTTAGACACTCAGTTTTATTTTAAAAATCTTAAGGTAATAAGTCAGTGGAGGGATATGGGCACAAACGAGAAGTACTGAAATGTCAAATACTTGTGCTTAATTACTTAAACGTCACGCCATAAAGACGTATGGGAAGCTGGAGGTGTAGTTACGTCTTACGTAAAGTGTGGCACTTGATGAAAATGGGTGGTTATTTTTACTCCCTGGTCGTTTTACCCCGAGGAAGTCCCCCTGGTTCCCATTGTATAGGATAGTCTGTAGGCCCCATAGCAGGCCCGGATGTAGTGGAGAAAAATCTCTTTCTCCTATGTGGTATCGTACCCAAATTCCTCGACTGTCCAGCCGGCACCCTAATTGCTATACTAAGATACGCCAGCTCCCGTTCTGGGCAGTGATGTACGCAAAGTGTGTTTCCTGAAGCAGTGCAAGTTTCATTCTTAGTAACCTGACACAGCCAGGTTTAGGACAGGTGGTTGGTGCAATAAGCACTGTATTAGCCAGCCATAGCTCAGGCGGTTAGTTGCCGGCTTCTCTCCGTTCAGGTCCGGGCTTAGCCTTTCCAGAGAAGTGGGCCTATGTGTGGGATTTATGGCGCGCAAAGTGACACTGTCAACATAGTATTTAGATATAGTGTATATAGTACATAGATTGGTTTTCTCTGGCAGTATTGGGAACTGCGATGGCGTAGTCGGTGTAGTGACTAGGCTGTGGGCTGTACTGTCCGGGGTTTGAATCCAGACAGCGGCAGAAGATTCTTTCCTTCAACATTTCCGCACCGTCTTCTGGGCCCACCCACCCTCCTACACAGTGGGTACAGGAAGCTGTCTCCCCGGGGGTAAAACGGCCCTTGAATTTGACCACTGACTTCACCTAGTGCCGAGGTTGAGAATAAGTGGAGCTATAGCTCAACTGCCCCTATCAGAATTCGTGGCATATACATGGACAATTTTGACCTCTCACTGTTACGTATTAATTCGTCTGTCATCTAGCGTTGCAGTTTTACAAATACATAATATAACTCTGGCACAAGAGAATGTTAAAATTCCGCCGAATTCCTGTAGACATAGAACATTAGTTGGCATGTTTACAGTGCACGGCGGTGTCATCAAGTCTTCTGCAGACCCGCGAACAGGTAGCAAATATGTGGGAGAGAGTAACACGGTGGCAAAATGTTATTAGATTCATCACGTGACCTACATGATGCTCTGGGCTCATCAGTCGGCAGATCTCGCAGGGTGCGGCGTCATATCGTTGGGTCAAAGCCTCTGAGGTGAGGGGAGAGATGAGGGTACGATCCTTTCTACGTTAAGTCGACGCGTGATCCGACTTCCAGAAACAGTCACAAACTACGCCTTTCCTTCACTTAGTATCGAAGCAAGAGTTAACCCAGAAAAAGCTAAGTAGGCATGTTATATCCACGTCAAAACGGAAGGGCGTGATATGATTTTGATAAGAAGTGGATTTTATATAAGTTAGATGGACGTTAAGGAAAGGAAGAAAGCAGCAAAATGATAAAAAGCAGTTGTACATTGCAACAAAAGGACACAGAGGCGCAGTATGAGCAACAAATAAGGAAGTCAAAAACTTCTTTGGATGTTAGCGATTGCCTTTTTCTTTAATCGTTTGAATCATGAAATTAATCTATATTTAAATATTACTTTACCACCTCACACAAAACACTGCATCCTCATTACAAATAGGGCTACCAATCTGTTAAACTTGTTTCAGGGAATCCTCGAAGTTTGTTCTGAGATTTACACGAAATACACAAATAGACTCTGTGGACAAGATGCAACGTTTAAAAATGTTACTCGTAAACCAGGAGGTAGGCTACATATAAGAGCCACTTCGCCTTAAATGTTTCACGTTACGTGTCTTGCACATACGTCTTACATTCCCACCTTTGCCTCGGATCAGGTTAGGTATCCATTTAACTTGCACCTTCTGTACTTGATCTGCCAATTCATCTTAACAATAATCTATCTCATCTTTATCGCCATCATTAATGTCACGGCTTACGTCACCAGACCATTTCCAAATACATAACTTTTAATCTAATTTCAAAATTGGTTTGGAATTGGTTACTCCATTTTTAGGCTCCGACATTCCTTTGCTCCTGGCAGATTATGTTGCTGTATTTTGAGAGTCACACGACGTAGTTTTACCATCTTTTTCTATCATATGTTACACGATGTGGTTGTACCTTCTATTTGTACAATATATTTTTATATTCGAAGACGTAGTATAATACGTTATACGACGTGGTTGTGCTGCCAATTTCTACGATCTGTTACACGGCATGCTTGTACTGTCTATTTCTATAGTCGTTCACACGACGTGGTTTTACCATCTGTTTCTATTATTGTTAGACGGCGTGGTTTTATATCCTCTTTTTATAATCTGTTCTACAACATATAATCTTTGTATGAGGTGGTTGTACCTTCTATTTTTATAGTCTATTATACGAATTTTACCATCTGTTTCTATAACCCGTTACATGATGTGGTTATACTACCTATTTCTATGATCTGTTATACGACGTGGCTGTACCATTTATTTCTCAAGTCTGTTTTACGAAATGGCTGTACGTTGTTTTACCATCTATTTCTGTAATAGTTATATGACGTGGTTGTACTATTTACTTATATAATTGTTGTTACGCCTATGATATTTTCGAAACTAAGCTTTTGAAAAATATCCTCATTGTGTTAGTGTTGTAAGAAAGCATAGGTCTAACTTGTTCTTAGTAGCTTCATTTCTTCAAAACCCAGAGCGACAACTGAAAGCTAAAATAAATGTTTGGCAAATGATTTAAAATTTAGGATTAACATTTTATTAACAGTGAGGAACTTAGGATTAATATAAGGGACGTTCACTGCAGAAAACTTGGTGTTAGGAAACACATCACTACGAGTATGTTGCAGTGTGACTCAGCAAATAATTATTATTACTACTATCTGAAAAAGGCTTCATTTCTGCAGCATTATGCTTTCTCCTATGCCGTGTTGCTTGAGTTAATGTTCATAACCTATAAAGCAACATTGGTGTTGCCGCAGTTCTAACATAACGTGATAATTGTCTTTTTTTTACTTCCTGAAATAGGGATTTTTTTCTTCCGATAGGCTGGTGAAATGTATGCAGGTTAGTGTCTTCCCCGTTTTCAATTATATGTAACAAGCGTTGAAATTGAGGTAGTTAACATTTAGAAGCCTAGTGGTATCTATATGTGCCACCTGCTGTAACGTTCAGAAGCTCTGCGTTTTGCCCACAGAATGTATTTACTTGTTTCACGTGACTCACAATATTTACCGATTATTACCCTAAACAGCATCAAGCGATTGGTCGTTATAATGGAGACGGACTGTGTTCTCTGTGAGGTACAAACTGAAGCTTTATATTGTGATTAAATGAAGCTCCAAGACATGCTACGAATGCAATGGTCACACTCGCGGCTTAATGAGATGCGGTCATCAGCCCCCGGGGGGGGGGGGGGGAGGGGGGGTGCTAGATGCAAAAACTGACAGACTGATTGTCAGTTGCACAGTGAATTAAACTGGACTTCGATCCCTTCTTCAAAGTGTTAAATAACTTAATCTGGTCCAGAATACGGTGTTTAATTATTTTCGTTCTTCAGTTTTATTGATGGAGATTTTTAAGTTATGTTTCCTTTAATGTCGTTTAGTTTAAACAAATCCCGTTGTAAATTCTTCCATGAGCACGAAAATATTGCTGGATCTACTGCAAGTAATAAAGCGTTTAACCCGTAACAGCCACTGGTTACATGTCTACCATTTTTTCTGTTATAAGTTTTGCATTTTGCCCAGTCTGTTCGTTATACGTTTATTATTTCGATTCTTAGAATAATTAGCTGCTATTTACTAAACACTATCCTGTTCATCTTTGTGCTGGAGACAAATTATGTTTCTGTGAGATAGAAATGAAACTGTTACATAACATTTTTATTTACTTCAAGCTTTATAAGAGCTAATGGCCTTTTGTTAATAATAATAGTAATAATAATAATAATAATAATTTCGACGTCTGTTTGCCAATATTTGGTGGCTTCCTTGATACATAAATTAAACAATGTATGTGATAATGTGACTCCACGTCTAACACACATAATGTTCCTCTAGACTCCATACTTGCTCAAGTTCCTGAACTAACTTACACATATGAGGTCCTTTTACATATACGATGCGTATTATTCTCTCCAAACACTGCGATATGACCTTTTTGTGCTTATCAATGTTCAGGCCGGTTGACAGCGTCGATGCCCTTTTGATATTCAATGAACTTTACAATTAATATGAAAGATACTTAATTCTTCTCTTATATATTTGTTTCTTTGCCTGGGTTTCTGTGCCTTGATACACTTCTAAGAAATCTCATGTCACTTGTTGAAGTGCACTTTTGTCTCTTGCATTTCATGAGTTCATCTTTCGTGAAATGAACTTAGTATTGACATGATTTCATACTCATATAACTTTAAAACTAGGCCCTCTTTTAACTTCTCTCGTGGTTTTGCAGTATAGCACCACCGTCTGGGTTTAAAAGTCATACGACCTTACGGAGTGTGTGTCTCACATTTCAGGCAGAAGGAAGTTGTTCCTGCTGTGTGTGTTACGTAAAGCCGTATTTGTGCATGTTGTAACGTTCTCATGGCGGTGATTTTATCAGATTTTGTTCTGGTAGTTGTGTCACCGGTTTGGGCACCGTTCTGTTTACACCTTTAGCGTCGACGTGATATCCACCTACCAGACTCTCCGGTGTCACAACTCAGGAAACCACAATCTGAATAGTGCCTGGATTACTAAGTGTAAATACATTCCATACCTAAGATAACAAAGAGGATTTTTGCGCACGATATTGCAATGTAATGGCACACTCAGCTGTTCAATCGTCCTGTTCGATAAGACTATGACCTTCACTTGTACGGTGGGTGAGACATGACAGCCGAGAGCTTACAATAGTCAGGATATACAGTATTTGTTTAGTATCCGGTCTTGGCCCGGCCTTTCATCAAGACATGTTTTTCTGCTACAACGTGTAACAAATCTAAAGTTATTTAAGAATAAATAATTTTTTCTGTGGCTGTACAGCCCAAATCTTTTTTAGGCCGCTTCTTTTTTGAGGTTTATAGATCATACACAATTAGACACACACGCACATGCACAAACCACACACACCAAAACGTACACCCCCCACCCACCCACACACACACACACATACACACACACCCGGTAGGACTCCTCTGAGCGAGTGATCAGCCCGTTGGAGAAGCCGCTGCCTACACATCACACACAACAAACTTAGGAGACGAACATCCATACTCTCAGCGCGATTCGAACCCGCGATCCCAGCAGTCAAGCGGCCGCAGACGTACGCTTGGACCGCACGGCCACCGAGATCGGTAAATAAATCACTTATTGTCGATTATTATCGCCACGCGCTACTCCACGGTCGAGTTATTGCTATTGATCTCTGTCTGTTATTATAGATTAATGTAAATTGGGTGTTGTCCATTGTTATCGCCACGCGCTGCTCCAGGACTCCTTTCCTCTGTCATTTCTTTGTTGTTGCACAGACTTAGCGTCAATTTCATTTATCGGAGACCTGTCATCTGGTTGTGTTATGTTGTACTTGACGCTAGCTGTTTCTCCTGCAACCCGGCATGCATGGCGCTTAGGGTGTCATATAAACGGGGATACGCCCAGATCCATGGAGAGATTTTTTGTTGTATATGACACGGCACATCCCGTATGATCCTAAAACTATTATTAAAACTTCAATCTTCTGTCTCTATGTCCTGAGGAGGTATGGTTGCCACAGGTGTAATACCACACACACACTCCTTCACTCTTTATTTGATTGCCTAGGTGGTTTGTTTAGAGGTTTCAGTAGTTCAGGTTGTGTAATGTCGAATTGTAGAATGACTGCCAAGTAATGGATTGAAAGGGATGTGGAAGTTGTCGTGGTCTAACTTGAGCTTTGCTTGGAGGGACTGAATAAAACTACGAAAACTCAGTATAGTCGATATCCCTAACGAAATTCAAATCGAACAAACCGAGGTGGTCACAGGTTGGTTCAACTTGCTGGGCAAAGCAGCCCACTTTCACATGACATCACCGCGCGTAACAAGAGTAACTTCAGTGATGGCTCCCTGGGTTGTTACACCGTGTAGGGTAATACGTTTGTGCGGACGTTTCGAAAGGGGGTATGTTTTGAACAGGATTACCCCCTCTTTCCTGTCTGTAGCTCTGATTGGCCAACTTCCCACATATTAGACGAATTTTCCTCCCTTCACTAACTTCAGCATCCACCTGAACCAGTTAAGTCCCTCAGAAGAAGGAGGCAGCACGTTCCTCCGAAACGTCGGAGCATACTTATTATCGTACACGGTGTAATAACCCAGAAGACTTATAATTTGAGTAACATCAGCTGTGAATACTTGAAATCATACGTACATAAAACTGACTTCAGGATTGAAAAATCTGTGACAGCTTGCCTTAGATCATTGAGTATGATCACTTTCAGCTTCAGGAACATTCAGTTTTATACCCAAATGAGATATTTTGATTTAGATATTGCAAGCAATGCACTCGGTTTCTGATATGTCAAGATTAATGTATGCACGTAGATTCTCTTCCGCCTTGTTTTCAAAAATTATATTCAGTAAAATTATCCGTTTTTTCTTATTTCCAAGAAATGGAAAAAACTGAGATGTTACATTACTTTAAAATAAAGGAATTACAGTCGCCCTGTCATTTATAGCTTTTTAGAATGTTCAGAGTGAGGAGTGCAGGAAGCCATTAATAGAAGAAACAAGAGAGCAGAGACATGCAGATCTTTAGAAAACTTCTAGAAACTTCCCTTGAAGGAAGGGGTGCGGAGGTAGGAAGTTGTAAAAAGAATAAAATTGGGGAGGGAAAGCACATTCTTGAAGAGATTGTAATGTAA
Source organism: Reticulitermes speratus (assembly GCA_021186555.1). Taxonomy (NCBI): domain Eukaryota; kingdom Metazoa; phylum Arthropoda; class Insecta; order Blattodea; family Rhinotermitidae; genus Reticulitermes; species Reticulitermes speratus. The sequence continues at coordinate 33,091,484 of JAJKFL010000014.1, forward strand.
AGAGGTTATGTGAGGTAGGTAATCTGGTTTGTCGAGGAATTACCCTGGAGTTTGTCCCTTTCGTGTGAGTCTTTTTATCTCTCTCTCTCTATATATATATATTTTTTTTCCCCCACCTGCATAGAAGAGATATGGGTTGTACCCGGAAATGTTTCCGTCTGCCATAATAAAGTTCTTATTAAGGCTTGCATCAAATATATTCCTACATTTTAATTTTTCTTGGAAGACCAACGTTACTACTCTGAATATTGAAATTTTTTTTCTTTTTTGACATACACAAATCATAAAAATAAAACAGAAGGAGCTCGTGTCATGCTAAAAACTCACTTCATTTTGTACCCTTAATTCAATAAGCAAAACTCTGAATTCCAGAAATGTAGTTGTCTTTATTCTTCATGCCTTTGTATATTCAGTTTTGAAGTTAAGTCTGGTAGTTTGCCTCAGTTTCCACATTGAACGTGAAATATTAAGCTTCTCGCTCGCCGCCACTATTCCAGTTTGTTGGAGGTTTGGTCCACGTCTTTTAGTTTAGTGTACTGCGTTTTAATATTAGCTTTCTACTCATCATGTGTAAAGAAGGTTCTATTTTCTTTCGGCTCGCACATAACGCGTAACGTGTAAAACACACGTTTTTCATTTCTCGTAGAATTTGTGTTGGTAAAACTGAAACAAATATATTTTCTTAATGCCTTTTTTTTCTGATGGCGTAAATTTACGGTCTTAGAAAAAATGGGCCCAAAAATCTTTATGGGAGTTTTTACTTGTGGGGCATGTCAAAGAGTAACATGTACATTGCGAGATTTCAGGCTGCCTCCGCAGAGTGTACGGGGTCTTTGCTCTTCTGGGTTGTTACGCAGAGCTTATTGGTTTTTGTTACTGACCTTTCAAGGGTCAAGCAGTCAAATTTTCAAAGTGGCCTCCTTTCTTCAGAGGTTTCCGCCCCAATTTTGTGTATTCATTTTTCGTTGCTGTCATCCGTGCTACATTCCCAAAATATTAGCAAGCATTCCCCTGAATTTAAAATGCTCTGAATTTCTTCGCGAATTTAAATTTTATGTTGAAACATATTTTAATCACTATAGCGTCGGGTCTTACGCAACATGGTCAGTAAGCTTTTACGTAATATACTCAGTGGTTTCAGCAAGTCACAAAAAAAATATTGCTTGCTCCTTGAAGACGGTACCGATAGGTAGACCCGAAACTTCGGCAAACAACTACCAAGTTACGCTGCGTAACAACCCAGAAGAGCGAAGACCTCAACGTGTATAGTAACAATCCTTGCTATGATAAATAAAATAAATAAAATAAAATAAGCCTATAACATCCCATGAGGGCAAAGGCCTCCTGCTATGTGCAGGGTGAGCTCTGAGAGTGCTCGCTAGGTGAGCTAGTCCTAGCAAGCTGTTGGGTACTAACACGTGATCCTACCAGATCTGGGTTACAAGTGGCCATGAGTTAAAACTAGTTGGGGACTGAGACTGACCACAGAAAGTAGCTTGCATAATTTTCTTTATAATTAGTGTTTGACTTTATCCTAGAGTCTTTTCTAGCATGATCTGCTTCTAGCCTGATATTTTGCCATAGCTTGCACAGTTTACATAATTATAGTGTCTGAACTGTTCTTAGTGACTTGCTATGAAGACGATATAAAATAAAGAATTAAGTGCAACAGGTTGTGCTATGATGGCGGTATTCTTAATTTAATTAAATATTAGCAGACGATAGATAATGAATACGTTCAGAATCGCATAAAATTTTTTGCGGCGTGGTCTTTTCGAACAGGGGTTTAAAAATATTTTCAGAATGTGTGTAAATTGTTGTGGTTAATTTATTGTCTGAGAATAATAATATAATAATAGACCCATGCACTCATATCACAACATACATCAGCCTACATCATGTAATGACACTTCGCGGATTAACATGGGCAAACCATTTGCTGTCAGTTCACGTATCGACTGATGAGTTGAGACCAGTTCTGACCACTAAACAGAGCGAGGGTGGGGTCAGTTTTTCCATCATATGTACCAAGAAGGTAACCAGTTCAGGAAATTTAGTCTTGCTTCACAATGTATTTCGCAGAGTTGGTTAACCACAGTTGTCTTAACATGGATGCGGTAGGCACTTGTCTTATGCGTGTTCTCCTACTGCGTAACATGAAACATGTTGCACAAAAACGTTTCCTGCGGTTGTATCTTGCCCGAATTTACACACTTCCTGTGGAATGTAACACGAGGCGTGCATAGCAAAGAGATGACTAACACACGCTCCGATAACCCGGTGTGTGGGCGTGTGAGCATACCGTAAGGGAGCCGACGGCGAGCGACAGGCCATGATTGCCAGATGATTTAATATTCGTACATTACTACGCGGCAAGGAATACACCAGTGGTTGGTACAGTGTGGAAGAGTGCACAGTGATATGTAAAAAACACATTCCATAGCTATTACAGCGGGAAAGTCGTAGCCATTACGATGAGCGGTAATAATTATGAGTAAGCCATTTGTTGCCCTGTGGAATATAATACCTTTTCCTGTGATTACACTGATGATTTATTGATATTCAGGAAATACGTAGAATTATTCGAGAAATGGACGCAAATTTTGACCTTCAAACTACAGTATCACCGGAACACTGATCTATGACCTCACCTGAGTATAATGAAGCAGGCCCCAGTGCAGCGGAAGTCTGTAACGCTCTTGTGAAATCGTCATTAAAATGTCATTTGGCGAGATACGCGGTCGCGGCCTCTGACAGTCATAACACAGCTGGGAACACTGTATTTGTTGGGGAACACTATTTTCGTTGCGGTAGGAACTAGACTTTTAAATATCTTTTGGTGTTTAACGGATTGAAATACAAATGTGTTGTTTGTTATATAACTGTAAGTAAAAGTATTGTTGCTTGATCATGTTACTCTGTCTGTCAAATTGTATATAACATGTAACTCAAAATTGTCAATAAAGCAACAGCACACGTTAGGGAAACGTTAGGGAATTTTAATCTTTTATTTGCCGGACTGCTGCGTCCACAAGGTCCTTCGACCGGCCATCCCAACAAGCTTTTTGAGTTTTCCTTCGTCTTCGAGCAAATGATGAGATGGTTCTTGAGATTCCCTAATTGCTACTGCATGCTCCTTATACAGCCCTCCCTATTTAAATTTATCAAAATTAGCCCCCTTGCTTTAATGTGTAAGGTAATGAAATTAAATTTCCAAATTATGCGCCGTAGCATTAATGAGAAATTAAAATTTCGCGGCCCTTTTTTCCAGCTAATACTGTCACCATTCCAACATCTTCTTTTCCTGCGTTTTCAATTTTCATACTGCTCTACCAGAAAAACGAGCGGTCGAAGCCTTGGAACCTTTAACAAATTGATGCGTTTTCACCCCCCCCCCCCCCCCCGAGTGTAAAAGTGTCACTCACTACTCTCATGCGCTTCACTTTCTTCTTCTTCTGCTCTCCCTGTACCGAGAAACAAGATCTGTCCATGGACGAAGCGCTTAGTCGCAGGCCCGTCACCGCGGAGGTCTCGGTTTGGTTTCGGGCCAGCCTGTGTGCTTTATGGTGGGAAACGTTGCACTGGGACAGAGCTTTGTCTGAGAACTTCGGTTTTCCCCTGTCATGCCCCATAATTATCTGAATCTCAGTACTATTCCTATAAAAGAGACAAGGGAGCGAAGCCTGGGAACCTTCAGAAAGCGACATGCTATCATTTAGTAGGGAAGCAACGCGTCTTTAAAAAGAGGGGAAAATCAAACTTGAGTCTTCTGTGATATGATGATTTTTAGTACGTTTTAGACAGGTTTAAAAGTCTTTGAAGAAGTTTCTGTTTTGAAGAAGGCCGAACTAGGTTTCTCCGAAACGTTGGTACCGTTTATCAGACTATACGGCGTCCACAGGTAAGTAGACAGTCATTTTAATGCTTTTTTTATTCTATAAAATGCATTTCTTTACATAGGTCGATACCAAGAAGATGCATGCAGCAGCGGAGGTGTAGCTCCATGGATTCTTAACTTCGACGTGGATGGAAATGAATGTTTAGCTTTACGCCTTTTCCCCATTACTCTGCGGAAAAGAGATCCCCTCACTCAGTTAATGGGTAGGCCCAACAGCTGGAAGCTGTGGAGAAGACAATATTCTCTTTCCCCTGTCTGGAATGAAACCCGGATTCATCGGTTACCAATTTCGTGCAATTGGGTTTATTATTGCCTAGCTGTACATTAATGGTGAATGTACCCGGGTAATGAATGACCCGTATAGTTATTTTGCCTTTTTTACAATTTATAGAAGCTCCTACTAGGTTGTACATTCTCACATTCGTAACTAAGATACGGGCACAATTACTCTTTGAGGAGATTTATTGGCGCTGCAGTATAAAGCAACTGCCTCAGTAGGATGTTCATCTGTTATGTCCAACGACGCACCGAATTACAAGAAAGCGCCAAATACGCGTTTCAAATTGAGAGTTTCTTACAAAAACAGTAGCGTAATGAGCACTGAAGCAACAGAAAATAACGTGGAATTTGAATACAAAAATTAGTAATGCTTTTCTTTTTGTTTCTGGCTCTTTTTCTGTGAAGTAGGATAAATCGGTCAGTTAGTTACGGCGCACACGATCGAGGAATCTCTGTTCGATTCCCGAAAGGACAGAGATATGCTTATTGTCTCCACAGCAATCAAACAGGCTCTGGGGCCCTCCCAGCTTCCTGTGAAGGTGGAAAACGTTCAAGCAACAGGGTCACGAACCTGACTGCCCACCGCTATCTAGCGATGAGGTTCAGAATGTGTGGGGCTATACCTCCATTGTCCCATGTCTTCGTAACGTAATGTCTGTTAAGCACAAAGCCAATGTACATTTTCAAGTTTGTACCCTCAGTAAAACAAAAAGTGCACTTCTGTTAAATCTGCTAAGCGTCGAACATGGTGACCAAGTGTTTATTACTCTTCCTTCGCACTCGGAAGGTTCTCGATTTAAATCTAGACCCCTGTTCCAGTTATTCTGCGATTTATGGTGGTTTTGCTCAGTTATTCAATGTAGGTGCCAGGGTATTTTGAACTGGACAGCTGACCATTTTTTTTACACCTTTTCCAGTTCCCATTCACTAGTCATTCCATCATTCGACGCTACAGCCTTTAATCTTAATAGGTGAAAAGTGTCGTTATTTAAGCTATAAAAATGAATAAATAGATTTAAAACTTTATATCTGAGATTTCTACAACAGTAGCATATTAAAGCAGGATGTTCTGGAACGTTACGCCGTGTAGTTAGAGATTTATGTACCAACGTTTCGGAGGTATTTGCTGCTCTACCTACAAGGTTCTCTCGTTTCCTTGAAAATGGAAACAACTAGCTCCGAAATATTGATACTTATCTACCAAATTTAAGGTAGTTATTTGATGTTTAATAATTGCATGGTAATAAGTATGGTTTGCTCAGTGCAGTGAAAAATTTATTATGTAAAAGCGATGCTAAATAGAATGACGCCATATAGACCGGTACGTGGATGCTAACGTTTCAGAGCAACATTCTATCTCTGTCTTTAGGATAGAAAATTTATCAGACGTTTTCTACCAAACTACGTGGCAGGATGTACCAGACCATCGTTATTGTTTTACTCGTCACCATATTAATAGTTAATCTTAAAATCCATGTGTTTAATTTCTGGGTTTTAAGATAAAGGTTTGTGAAATTTCTTGTCAGGCTCTGTGTAAAAAATACAAAGATTGCTCCTCACAGTTAATCGCTGCTAATCTGTAGGCTATAACGACATGGTTATTTGGCTGGTGCACAATACCTAGACTATGAATCCATCTTTGCACGAGTAATAGAGTCATCCCATACCAACCCCTCGGAAACAAATTCCACACAACTACGTCGTAATTCAGCAGAAGCGACGGCCCCATAGTTTTTGTGTGTGCGTGTGTGTGAGCAAAGCTTCGATGGAATACAATTTACTACCAGACGGAGGTCGTAGATGCAGTCAATCTATACTCATCTGCGAAACCTGAAAATCTACTTGTCTTTTACTCTTTTTGTTGGAGAGTACAATATATGTGTACAGAGACTGCGTATAGAAGGGGGGAATTGAATATAAAAGAGGTGGTTTGTATAAGGCACAATGCCAGAAAGTACGTACTGCCCTTTCCCTTCGAATGTTTAGTTACCACACAATAAGTTTTCTTCCACGGGAGGGTCAAGTTTGTGTTTGGACTGCAGCCAGAATCTAACCACGTCTATACGAAACCTAACTTTGTAGTAAACTTGGCAAGCAATTGAGAAATCTTTAGATATTTCTATAGAGCTTCAGTCGCAGATGTGCTGCTGGGTTCCACGCAATCTGCATGCAGACATTTCTCATTGCTAACGTTTCATATTAGCTCTGACGGCTATAATACTGAAGACAACAGTAAGTCTTAGTACTTTTCTTAGTTTGTTTAGCGGTACATTTTATACTGTTATTATTTTACTTATTATTATTATTACTGTTGTTAGTTTATAATATATGAAATGTTTTTTCCTTTATGAAACTCACTTAGGAAACGTGTTTGCTGACGTCTCGCCTACAAAATGGAATGTTCAGTAAATATTCGCTTTCTTCATGCGATTTCTTAGTGATGAAACGCAAGTAGCCTTCGATGCCTCTAACGCCCTACTTACTTATGAAGCCTGATAGTATGTATTAATCATTTTTCATAAGTTCTCAGACCAGCAAGTTGACGCAACTAGTAGAGTAATGATACTGACTTATATTTTGGAAGTGATCAAATTAACCAATGACCGCTCTTTTCCACGACCTTCCAAGTCTAATGATTTTACTTCTTTACATCATATAATCCGAGATAATCTGTTGTTTTGTATTATGGTCAGGTGTAAACAAATGAATCAGCAAATTATCGTGAAGTAGATGCAAAGTAATTTCTTGCTTATCTGTGTCTCTTCCTTGCTCGGTAGGTGTAAATTACATAGATATATAAAATGCCAACTTAAACGTTTAGCAAAGTGTCATATATTACGACATATGCGTTTCGGCTCTATACCCGACTGATTGCACGGTCTGAGACAGAAGTCATGTAGTACCTTTCTGTAGCTCAGGTATTTCAAGGCATGCAGTTCTAACTAACTAACTCCATGGAGCAGAGTCCTTCTTGAGAAGCTAACAGGTCGTCAGCTAGTCAAAAAATTCCCTGCGTTTTATGGAACCCGAAGGTTTATTACCGCACTCACAAGAGCCCGCCACCTGTCCCTATCCTGAGCCATATCAATCCAGTCCATGCCCCCCATCCCACTTGTTCAAGATCCATTTTAATATTATCCTCCCATCTACGCCTGGGTCTTCCAAGTGGTCTCCTTCCCTCAGGTCTCCCCACCAAAACCCTGTATGCACCTTTCCCCTCACCCATACGTGCTACATGCCCCGCCCACCTCATTATTAGTAACAAAGAATTAGTCCAAGTCCGAGGCTCTGTATAGTGTTTCGTAACATGGTAATTTTTTACGGTGAGGAGTTGTTAGTACCTCGCCCAACCCCCAAGCTGGAGGACCACCCCTTGTCGGCTGTCCGCGACTGCATATTCGCAGCTACCCTCCATATTCGGAAGCCATTCCTCCATCCGCAACCCGAGGACGCGCCATGCCGTGGTGACAGGGACCCACCAATACCTACAACTAGCTCAGGTAATTGAAAAAGTCGTACCAAGGACTCTCTTTAATATCTTCCACTATCCCAGGCAATTCAAGACATTCAGTTCCAAAATCTCTCTGCAATACATTCCATTAGATCAGGCAATTATAAAAAGCAGTACCAAAAACTCACGGTAAGATATTCCACCATTTGAAATAATCCAAAGCATCCGGTACCAAGAATTTACCTTATTCTCTTATACTAACTCAGATAATTATCCGAGTTGTTGTAAGAGACTACATACAGTACCAAGATCAAGTTCAGAATCTCGCAATTATTTTATGCGGCCCAGTAACAGGTCCACGGGAAGCCCAGAGAGATATTAATAGTGGACACTGGAATTCGAATATATATACGTAATTATTCTAAGGTCATCCTCCTTTAATCTGTGTTTAAAATTGGAATTGAAATTTGCTGATTTTGTCTAGCCCGTGTCAAGTCTTGTAACACTCAGAGGAGACCTGGGCCGTGCGAAACATGAACAGCATCAATCTGGACACAAGAAAATAAGGGAAGCGAACGATGTTACATAGTTCGTTCGGAGTATTACAGTACGTACACTGAAATGTCCGTAGGTGAAAATTGCTACTGGGAATTGAAAGAAAAATTGCTATGTAGTAAGTAATGAGATAATAACTTTTATGAAAATTTGTCCAATTTTAATTTGTAACCTCTAGACTGTAGGCCTAATTAATCTTGTGTAATTATGGGGCATTTTTCCTTAAAATACGATTATGAGGAGGTTAATAAAACGTGCGAGTGGTTATGATTTGTGTAATTTCATATATACAGCTTTATTTCTAAGGTAAAATATAAAGTAATATATATTAATTGTTTCAGAGAAATGACAATGCTTGAAATGTAAGATATATTTTAAACGATTATTGACAATACAGTGAAGACTGAATGTGACGTAATTTTCATGGAAACGTATTACTTTAGCTTTTTATAGTTTTATCTTGTTTTGACAGATATTTATTTCAAGGAGTTCGTTTATTGCAGTTTCAAATATATTGTCCCAACAAGACTCTTAGCAAATAAATAGAGTTAGGTACCAAATATTGTAAAGTCTGCCTAAATGCTGCAGAGCCAACGAACCGAATGATAGATGCATCTGAATTCAGATTTTATCATTGAAAATTAATTGTCGCAAAGGTATTAAAAACATAAATTCAGACATTATTTTTCCGTGTCATTTTGCCTACGTCATTATTTCGATATTCATGTATGAAAAAACAAGTCTGTTATTTCAAATACAAACAGATTTTACGACACACATAGTAACACTTTCTGCACCACTAATGAGCCAGAGTTCAACTAAATTAGCTACTAAATAATGAGCTTAAAACGCTGAGAGAATATCAACGAAATTAGTGATGGAAATCACTTCATGATTGAATAATGATGAGCACTGATTTAGTATAACGTATACTGCAGACACCTACTTTGTAATTTGTTGTCTTTATTATAATACAAGATATAATAGATAATTATCTATTAATAAGTATTAAAACTGGCCTACGTGCTACCGTCAACCACTACAACATTCATTAATTTCGTCATTATATGCCAGATGTTTCGTTCGTGCTGATCATCCTCAGGCATTTAAGTACACGACTTTAAAACTCAAAATAAATTGCATATATATATATATATATATATATATATCAAATTTGTGAGATTGCTCAAATTGTACAAGCCATAATAATCTTTATGTAGCATTAAAATATAATTGTTTTATATTTATCGTATGTGGTTTCTTTGTTGTATATCTTCCTGTTTTGTCTAAAAGTTGTTAAAATCCTTATTTTAACTCGAGTACTCGAGGAATATATTGTACTTTTCTTTACTGAAGATTTAGGATGCATATACACGGCACTCTGAACGTTGCATCAATACAAGGGTTTTGGCATTTTCTTTTAAAAACGACCAGTATAACGAAATATCCACACCACAAAAATATGGACCTTATTAAATTCCATAACTTTAATCTGAAAAATGCATTTCGTACGGTGAATAAATAAAGTTACAGGCTTACAAAGGAAAATAATTTCTATTTGCTGCCATGCAATTAGGCGTATAAAAAGAGATTTGTATATGGAAATATAAATTTCTTGCATGTCCACCAATATTTTACCTGTCGTCCTGTGGTTACCAGGATACCATATGCGGTTTTTACATACATAAAACGAACTACATCCACCGTTGTTTGTCGTTAGGCAATGGTTCGTAATTCATAAATCGATTAAATGTTTCCATTTCGGTAAGTTACTGAAAATATGTGTGACGTTAGCGTACATCCTTTACTTTACAGGGCTTGTATTTAATAACACCTGAGAATATTTTAGTGTTTGTTTATTATACTTCATTAACTTTTGTGTGCCAGTTAAAAGGTTAAATATATATCCGTTATTACAGAAGAGCTGGAAATATTCTGTTCGTCAACAAGACTATAACATACGTAACAGGCTTACCATAATTACAGTTTCAAGGTTATATTCTTCTGGAATGTGTCGCCGTATGGTTTGGTGGCCAAGTACTAACGTTTCGGAGGAATTTGAAGTCCCTTCTTCAAAGTCAGATTTTCTTACTTGATTAATGCAGCTGTTTTCTTCAAAACGTTTGTACAAATCTACCAAACTACACGGCGTCACTCTCTACACTACGTGCTTTTCATACTAACGGCCGTAAGAACATATTAATTTGGGGAAAGCCTCAGAATAAGACTAACTGTTCTGCAGTCTGCAGTACATAAATGTCAAAGACAATAAATGAAGGAGCAAGTGTATTATGGACATGTTTTGAATTATGTCTATATTCTTAAATTCATGCACGCATTTAAATTAGGTGCCCTTTTTTAAGTTGCGTATGTGCACATGTATAATTTCGGTACATGTCTCCAGACTAAGTGCACATCTTTAAATTATGTTCATGTCTGTAAACTATGTGCAAGTTTTTAAATTATACGTACGTCCGGAATTTACATACACGTATGTAAATATGTCTTTCTCTTCGTCTTAGAAAACAGAAAAGAGTTTTATGTGATGCCTTAGGTATGACATTTTCATGACCACATGGAGGATTCGCTGCAGAACATGAAAGTTTAGCTTTTCTTAGTCTAAATATCGGGTACAGAACTGTATAGATTGTGTATGACAAGTTTTATTAGTAAGCAAGGAAAAAAAGTATCTTTTGAACTGAACTTCTAAAGTGATGGATTTTCTTTATGATAATTTTAAACAAACGTATTATGATTGCTGACTTACTGAATGTGATGCGATGTGATTTCATACTTGGCACTAACGTTTTAGATGTAATTTCTGCCTTCATTTTCATGACAGAATTATTCTATACGTTATTTTAATGAAATTTACGTAATGAACGCATAATAGAGAATTGTATCAAAAAATTATCACGTGAATATAGTTGTGTTTTACACTGGTCCACTGCAATACTTACTTTACAAGAAAGTCATATAGAAATTTAATAATTTTATGAAAATAAAGGTGGCTGTCCAATTCAGAAATTGTCCCATGACCGAAGACACAGATCTCATTAATGCGCAAGGATTCCATCTGCAACACTTTTTGTTAAAGATGAATACTTAATGAAATATGACGAAAAATAATTTTTAGCAGTGCAGTGTGATATGCGTTACGAAGTAGTATTAAAAGAATAGCTTCACATAGTCACAAAATGAATATCCACGTCAAAGAGGTAAAGAAAATCTGAAAGAAAACCTATGCAAAATAACGTGTTGCAAATTGGAGTTGGTATAAGAATTAACACTCACCATTCTTACGGTATTGATTCAGACCTGGAGACACATTGCTTCTTTTAGATCATGCCAGAGTTCTTTTTTTATTCGATCCCTAAAACCGTTAGCCCTTTAAAGTACCATATTTATTATATGTGCACCTTATTTAACACTAAAATATCTAATTGCCTGGTTTATAGTTTCTTTTTCAGAATAAACAGCCATTATATTCTCATGCAGCATTAAACTTATCTTAATAATGGAGACACGATGCATTTTCTGCGTGACTTATGTGCTTACGTATTCCTGTCTGTTAGTCAGTACGGGGCTAATAAAATGCGAACTATGATTGACCGCTTCTGCGTGCTATTGATGAATATATGTTACTGGTATTACTTTAGAAGAGGACCAAGAGATGCCAGCAATGTACAGCAGTGAGAGGTACCTATGTTTCAGTCAGTACTGTACTCTCAGTCTTTATATGAAGAACGTTACATACGTTACAGGAGGGGTGAACAGACCCCGGAAACCAGGTCACCTGGGCGACTAAATTTTATCTGTGGCGCCTAAAAGTTTTGGGTCCTCAGTATGGAACTTGCGTTATGTCACCCTTCTGTCGCCTATAATTTTAAAGTGACTCCTGTTTTCCTAGAAAATTCGTGCACCCCTGCATTTTAGTAATATAAACTATGTAACTTTCTTCTGACCAAAGCTGAAAAGACAATACCGGATGAAACGTAGGTAGTCTGCCTTTTACCGCCTTTGATGATCTCACTGAAAGCAGTTAAATCATGATTTCAGTGCCCCTCAAGAGTTCTAATATATGAGTATAATAGAAGATCAATGAAAGGTTTATAGATGACGTAGCTAGCGATGGGAAGTGACCAATTTTGCCGCTGGATATTTAACAGCATTTCACCATTAGGCCGAAGTAACGTTGACGGTTGTAGAAACTGCGCCACTTTGGACAGAAGTTACTTGACAGGTATGAAATTAAACTGGAGAGAAATGAAAAATCTTGCTGAGATTTCAGGCTTCCACCGCTGTGTAATTAAGCTTTCGCTGTTCTGAAATATTACACAGCGTATCTTACTAGCTGTTCACCGACGTTTCGGGATAGTTTATCGGTCCCATATTCAAGGGCTGCTTAACCCTTGAATATGGGTAAGATTGACTGTCCCGAAACGTCGGTAAAAACTGCCAACATAAGCTGCCTGAACTCCCAGAAGAGCGAAGACCTCAAAATTTCTTAGAACACGTATAGCACAAAAACCCTTGGAAAGCCTAGGCTTAAGTGAAAAAGTAATGACTATTAAAAAGGGTCTTAAATATTGTGTGAGAGCGTGGACACAGTTCTTGTGACTGAGATAAGGACCAGTGGCCGGTTCTTTTACCGACTGTAACGAACGTCAGGTTTCCTTAAAAACTGGTAATTTATTGAGCAGCTGAGAGGTTGTTGGCTTGTCAAGAAGAAATTTATTCCATGGAATTATTTTGCAAGACAGCTACGCTGAATATTTTAAGGCACTTTATATTGGTAAAATGTCCCTATGTATGCTATAATCAAGTGTGACATCATGTGACGTATGGTTGAGTGCAGGCAAAGTTCCACGCATTCTTAACGTCATGGAGATGAAGAATTAGATTTAGGTCTCGACGACTTTACCCTCGGGGAAAGATCCTCCTATACAAATCGCATAGTAAGTTGGATGCACTGCAGGTACGGCTTACAATACCGTAATCCCGGGATCCCGAATTCTGGGATCCCGGTCATTTTTTTCCGGTATTCAAATACCGGTATTGATACGAAAATGCCGGTTTTTCGGTACTAATTTAAAAAAATAATTGTTTATGATTTATTCACATAAAGGTTATAAAATCGATAACAATAAATCTGTAATATTACTGAATTTGCAACTGAGGGATTGTTACACGCAATACGAATGTGACGGAAACCTGACAACGTCATGAAGCTCAGATCTGGTTCACTGGACACTTTGTTGCACACAAAAGAAAAAGTAAATATTGCACGTTAATGAATAATTCAGAGATTGCTGTATTATAAAAATCTAAAAATATTTTGCTGTTAGCGAGGTAGTTTTATAACGACAATATGTGACGGCGAGTCATGACATACTTATCACCAAGATAAGGGAGCAACAACCAATCGACTGCCTTTGCTGGAATTGTAGCGCACAGTAGCCACGTGATGTGCAGACCCGGCCCTCAGTACTACGAGTGTTGATGAATCTGTCCATGAAGTCGTATTTTTAATAATCTTAATAATTTTTTCGTCAAAATATTTATTATTGTAATAAAAGTTTGATATAAAACATGAGTTCAAGTAATTACTTCTTTTTTCCTTACGTCATTGCACCTAATTGTCATCAAAACTTATTGAGAAAAATGTTTGTTTTTGGAATACCAGTATTAATACCGGTATCCCGGTTTCATGAATTAAAAATACCGAAATACCGATATTAAGAATTTGACTGGTATTGTGAGTTCTAGCAGCAGCGCTCGTGTAGAAGCTGTGGTGAAGAGAGAGAAACCTCTACTTCTACCGGCAATCAAACCCCTATTCCTCGATCGTGCCTCTTGTAATGTAGTCAGTTTAATGACTGAGTTCTCCCGGCTTCAATTTGCCCAAATAACAGATATTATATAGTAAAAGTGGAACACCTTAGGTCCGTCCGTCCGTCTGTGACCCAGTATCAGCGATCAAAATATTTGTTGGATTTATATGAAACTCGGTGTAGTAATTATTTCAAAAAAGTTTTCGAGCAAGCATGAATTTTGTGAAAATCAGCTGTGTGACAGACATACTTCGCTTAAGGGCGTAAGTTAGTTTATACCCGTAATTGACCGTGTTTTTAAGATATCTCGACGAATTTCCGTCTGTAACGTATAAGATCTCATGTGATGGGATTCAGCAATCACGAGTTTCGTAAAATTCGGAGCAATAAAATTATACTGTACTTAGAAGTGTAAATGAAGTTCTGGCCGTGTCTTCAGCACTTTTCGTCGGACTTATAAAATCTGGTACACAAGATATCCATAACGTATTATTGAGTAACTGTGAGCTTCGTGAGAATATCGGTGCAGGTTGAACGGAATGTTCTACTTCTGTTATTGGCGTAAATTATATTACTTACATTTACGTGTGTACCGTGAAACCGTGTGATACTTCGAAAGTAAAGAATGTCTTGGTGAAATCTGTGCCGTGTCTTACGGTGTACAGCACACCTTATGCAATCTGGTTCACTGTGTTCCTGGAATTCAATTACGCCGACTTACAGGAAATGAAAGGTGTGCCTACCTTATTGACCTGTGGCTCTCCAAATGTCGCATTATCTGTTTCGAGCAGTGAAAGAAAGTTCGTGGAACCAACATTTTAATGCCGTTATGGAAACATCGGCGAAAGGATTGTGGAAAGACTACGACAGTGTCATCCATGAACGTGAAACGGAGAAACTCATTCATAGTTTGTTAATTTCATAGTATTCATAAGGAATGTATGTATATGGATCTGGTGTAAGGGTCTCACAATGACACTACGTTGTTCAAAGCTAGTTACTTGCTTCGTTATTTACAGTTTAATTTTTTCGTAATATAGATTTGGTCTGAATATTGCAGTTTAATAGGACCTGATGCTGTATCTGATACAAAAATAACCTGTTACCGCACCAAGAAAATGGGGACAGAATACTCATGCGAAACCCTTGTACCAATTTTCCGAACTACACGGCCTAACGTCCTCGAGTGTAACAATTTTCATAGCCCCGTCGAGGGAAATTTCGCTCGCGTATAGTTTTACTGGATTTGAACGAACTTGATAACGGAGAGAATTCATAATTTTTTTAACAAAAACATAATGCTTATTGGCAGCACGTAAAATTTAGGTTGCCTCCAATTCAAGATTTTTTGCTATTGAAAATAGTTATTTTTTAAATCTGTGGAAAATATTAAAATTGCTTTCACCGTGGGCGTCAGGCCGAATAGTTTGTTAGATAGGCACCTAAGTTGGGGAGGAAAACTTTCCCTCCGTCGTCTGGGTATGAGTAGACGGAGGCAGACTCACCTCAAGCGGAAGGAGACACTCGCAACATGACAACCATCTGGAGGAAAATGCTGCCTCCATCCTCAGGTTAGAGTGGCGATCAAGGTACAACAAAGCAACAGCATATTTATCACATAGAGCCAGGGGATAACTGGGGCCACTGGAAAAGTGACTATAGAGTACTGAAAAATTGAACCCTTTTCAGGGCCTACGGTGAAGAGGAGGGTTATAAAATAGCCCTTTCATGACTACTGAAGGTAACAAACAACTGCTGTGATTATGGCAACGGGAAAGGTAGAAGGAGGGATTCTTAGTCGTAAGAGGAAGTTGGATGTAATAGTGTGGGATGATAATTAAACTATGCTGAGACCGCAGAAATTAGTCCCATGCATCGACCACCTGCACATCTCCTTTGAGTTGCTACACTTCCTCCCCCAGCATTCTTCTCTATTTTCCCCTCCATTCGTCTTGCCGTTCTCTTTATAGGAATGTTGTCAGTGGCAGGTGTTTTGGACCTGCTGGTTTGGACAGCTGTAACACGCTAGATGTGTCTAGTTTGAATGTAGGACGGTTCATCAGCTATCCTGAGATTTTAGGCGGTTTGCCTCAGTCCCTCCAGCTAAACACAGAGTTAGCGTCTCCATTACGTTAAACCGCTTCTTTCCAAATCATTTCCAATTCGTCAACCATTAGACAATATCTAGTTTCAGTTATTAAGAGCATCGTAAAATAGAGCACAAAAGAACAAGCGTTTTGGCCTTCTTTACATAATTCAAAGGTTCTTACAAATTTTATTGCTAATATTAATGAACCACAGTACACAATAAATAGGAAATGGTTAAAACATACCAAGTATGATAGGAAGCCGATGATTAGGTTAAACTTCTGACGATAAGATGTAGAGCGATGTTTTAATATCGGAAAATATGGCTCTTGGATTGAGGGATTGGTTCTTCCTTATTTAATACTGATTTAAAAGTACGTACAAAGGCTGAATAATGCAAAGAAACCCAATGTTAACGTTAGTATTGATCTAAAAGCAGAACGCTAAGAAAAAATGAATCATTATACATTAACGAAGACATAAAATGAATCATTATAAATTTCAACTTCACGTCTTACATACATAGCCAAGAAACAGTCTATCAATTGATACGATAGAATTCGAGCAAATTTAACAAAGGCTGCAACGGCTACCATCGAGCCAGAATGTACAAGACCTCAAAAAGTGTATACAAACCCGTCTCTGTATCAAGTTGCCTACGCTACCCCACCTTTAATTTACTCGTATTTGAGACACTACATGTCATTCTAACCCACAGCTACAAACAACCACACAACGGAATAATTTCAAACTTTAAAATCTGCTATTCCTAAATCTGCGTATATTTTAATGTTTATGTTTTATATATTATGTAACAATGTTCTTGTAATTTTAGATCTCAAATTAGTAACTGCAGCTGTAAAAATTTCCCTTTTTGTGTTCTTTGTATTCAGCTTGATACCTGAAGTATGTAGTTGCATTTAATTCTAATTTGTAAGAATAAAGTTGTGTTTAGACGAAACATATTTACATTATTCATGTGACTAAACTATCGCTGTGTACCCCTGACTAGCATCAGACAGAGGAACAAGGAAGTTGGCGCATGCCTTCTCCAGCTGTTACTGTAATATAGGCAGAATACTGAATAATGTTATGTAGACGACAACCGAAATGAAATGAAAAGTAAACATGGCGAAAACGATGTGTGTTTTGTGTAGAGGTGGGCGCCAGTTGAAAGTCCCCTCCCTCCCAAGTACTGTCACGTGATGGAGAAAAATTGAACCATATTAATCAGTGCCTCACGTCCCAGGCAGCTTACAACTAGAGCCACTTTGTTGATGTCTGGCTTGCGGTCATTAGTTACAGTAGAGAGTACCATCAGTGTTTGCCAACACCGACATAGGTTTCTCTGCCTTCTCAAGCTAAGGGCTCACTTCTATGTTCAATATTCATTCATTCATTCTGTTGTCTGTCTTACGGCAGGTCCACAGCCTCTTCCAAAGTGAGTTCTCCACAGATTGCCATCTAGTGCTTCCTCTTTCAATTTACAGTATCCTGTCTTTTCCTTAAGGTCATCCGATAGCCGTTTACATCTTCTTCCTCGTCTTACCGTCACTTCTATCCTTCCCTCTCTATTTTTCTTTCAATAACATGTTTCAGAAGGCAGTTATTACGCAAGATGTGACCAATCCAGTTATCCTTTCTTCTTTCTATTGTTTGTAGGATATTCCTCTCCTCCTTGACTCTGTGTAATGCTTCATTTCTCACACGATCGGTGCAACTGATCTTCTCCATCCTTTTCCCGCACCACATTTCAAAACTTTCCAGATACTTCTGATCTACTTTCCGAAGTGTTCAAGTTTCAGCACCGTACAAAGCCACACTCCAAATGTAGCACTTTACTAGTTTCTTCCTTAAATTTAAGTCCAATTTGCTGGTGAATAGAGTCTTCTTCTTGTTGCATGCTTCAGCCATGACAATCCTGGATTTAATTTCACGTATACAACTTGCATCATTTGTTATTATGCTACCAAAATAGTTGAAATATCCCATATACTCCGGCTGTTTTTGATCTATCGTGATCTGTTTTGGGGAGGGTTGCCTTGAGGTTCTCATCACCTTAGTTTTTTCCACATTCATTTCCTTTCCATAGCGTCTTCCAATTCCAATTAGTCTATCAATCATTCCCTTTAGCACTGCTCCTTCCTTAGCCAGTAGCACAAGGTCATCTGTATATTTCGTGTTAAATATACGGGTATAAAATTAATTTTATCTCTTTACATTAGCTCCTACCTGTGTAAATCAATTACTTAAAAAATAAGGACGTGTTAGGAATTAAGTTTCTCCTTTTTAGGATGTAAGGCAATATAATTTGATGGACAAGTACCAACAGCTTAAGGAAGCCCGTTGCTCAGCCTTCATCTTCAGGGTAGAAGAGAGTTCCTCCAGAATCTTTGTACCTATGTAACAACCAAGACAGCCTTACGTCCTAGCCAAATCACCGTCATAATCACTTTAAATCTTATGGGCTGGGAAAAGGATGTGATTTTCCTGATAATTCGTAAGGCATCTTGCACAGCCCTGTGTAATTTCATCGTGAAATTGTTTAAATGCTAACGTCTTCAGAAACAGATAACCTTAATAACATGAAAACTTTTAAAAACACAAATACATAAAGATACTAACATGACAAAACAAATATTTCCCTTCAAAAAGTGTCATTATCTGGAGGATTATTTTCAGAATAATTTGAAATTATAATAACAACTCAAGCACACCATCCACTGTTTCATCTTTTGCTTCTATTCGTAACTCCTTGTTAATGTTATTCCATACAGAGCATGCCGTTCTTACTCAAAAGATAGTGACAGTGCAAGGCAATAGACTTTATAATTCAGAGATGTTGATCGTAAAGGTGTTCTTTATTAGAGTGCACATAATTTCCAGTGAGCCGGAATAGTATAGTCCGAATAGTGACTACGTTACGGGCTGAATGACCAAGGAAATGTGGTTCTATTCTCGACAGGGACAAAAGAATTTTCTCTTCTCCAGAGCGTCCAGATCGGTTTTTGGGCCCAACCAACCTACTATCCAGAGGGTACCAGAGGTTGTTTCTCAGGACGTAAATCGGCCTGGGGGTGAATTTGACCACTCCCCCTCTTCTATTGTCTAGGTTTAAAATTAGTGGAGCAATTTACCACTCCCCCTTATGGCTTCGATGCGTGCACAAGGGAAAACATCCCTTACGTGTACACATATTATCGTGTATGCTTGTATCGCACATATCAACACATTGTTACAAAGCTAATCGTACTCTACAATGCTACAAATTGTTCCTCTATAGTGTATTAAATATTTACCATATCGATCAATATTTCAAGAAAAGTTAATTTCATGCAGGGCTCTATATTACAGCAAGTATTATTACTTTTAGACAGACTTGTTTACAATACGTTTAATAATGTTCAGTTGTAATTTCATATAAAGAAGGAATATTACTTAATCAGAAGATATTAAGTCCAAAATGGGCCCACAAATTTGAGCGTGGTCCCGTAATACCGAATTTAATCTGTGTTTGTTACTTTTTGGGGATAAAGAATGTTTACAAACAAATAGCCCTCCAGACTGTGCGGCCATTTTGTTCGTAAGTTACACAAAATATTTATAAAGACGTCACCTACATACTTACCCACCCCTCCCTACTTCCATTCATGTCTGCACATAAGTAACTAACTATAACCAACCAGCCAACCAAATAACCAAGCAACCAACCAGCCATGTAGCTGACTGACGGTATGGTAATCTACAAAAAGAAAAGATTGTCGTTCACTTCATGAAGAAATGCCGTTACTTCATAAAACTATAAAATTACTCACTACTTATACAAAATCCAGCAGTTACATTCATTTAATACGTATATCAACATATGATTATGTGTGATTAGATTTAATAAAGAATAAACGGGAAACTCTCACTTTTCTTCTGTTTCTTTTCTAATGCAACTAATATTTTGAAATTAATTTTGTTTGTCTTAAGGTACATTTGGTCTCCATAATAAAAAAACGAATCTGTTAGCTGTGTTTAGGGAAATAATCACTTCTTATTGTGAGTCATACGGACCACATAAATACATGGTGGGTCAAAATGGGAAGTTCTAGTGTTCATGCAGGTAATACATTTTTATGATGATCCATTTTTTTGTGTAAAGAAAGTTCAGTACGAACTTCGTGGCAAGGACGATTATTTTTCATTAAGGAATTCAGCCTTACATGTAACAAGTTTGCCCCCCGACATACGTTATTGATCTACGTTATCGAATCGTCTATACCTTAACAGTAAGTTCGAAGAAGTCGGAACACCGTATCGACTTTCCATTAATGTCGGGCTCTTTTATTCCTATGGTGGGGTGAGACTATATCTCTATGGAACTGCAGCCTCTAATGGGTCCATTGTCCATCTCTCTGATGTTACATGAATGAATATGGAACACTAGTGAAGTGATAATTGACAGGGGAAAATTGAAGTAGTCTACTCAGAACGAACTATACCTCTACTCCCCCTCTGTGCCTTCATGGCAGGCTATAGGCCGAAATTTACCTTTACCTTTACCTACTCATAACGAACTTTGTACCAGTTCGATTTGCCCACCATTAATCTCACATGGAATTCCTTGTGATCGCACTTAGGCATACATGGTGAGAAACCAATTGTTAAACCACCTGAGTTTTGGCATACTCGTATTTTGAAGGCCCAGAAAAAGAAAAAGCTCTAAAATTTGGTTATTTGACACTGACGAAACGCCATAGTGTACGGTAGAGTGGAGGTATATCTCCACGCATTCTTAACTGACAGATCACCTCCTTCCAGTCGAAAAGTGATTGTTAGCTTCATACTTTGCCTTCGGGAATGGAGCCCCTGGTACCTATTGGATAAGGGCCTTGTCGGGGCAAGAGCCGGTCTGGAAGGCGTAGGGAAGGCTGCTCCTGCCTCGAATTGAACCCCCAACGGCTTGGTCTTTAAGCCCATAGCATAACCGCTATACTGCCTGAACTCTTCCAACTCTCAAATTATTAAGTTTGGAGTATATGGCGAGCACAAATATTGGAGATACTCGTACTGCTGCGCGATCACGGCGACTTTACTATCTTGTTCAGAGTTAGAGTTAGGGAAGAAGAATTTAACAAAACTGAAATAACGCTGGCATAATTATTACTCTATGCATACATTTCCTCTTTTATTGTTGCTCCTGTTTTATCGTGGGTCCGCTTAACATTACTTTAACCTATTAGCTAAGCTTTGTGATATTTGAAATCCATTGATATGCGCTCCTATGCTAAATGTGTAATGTTTACGTGACACATAACTATCACCAATAAATAATAGATTTTTTCCCCTTGGTTCAACAGCTCTAGTGGGCCTAGACCTCCTCATGGTTGAGGTTTCGAGATCACACTCAGTTAGACACATCACGGTAGGTAGTGATCGGCCCATTGCACAGACTTCTACCTGAAATGACACAGCACTCTCAAGAGACAGACACCCATGCCCCCGGCGGGATTCGAACCCGCAATCCCAGCAATTGAACGGCCGTAGACCCACGCCTTAGACTGTGCGGCCACTGAGATCGGCAGTTTATAGCATTGGTAGTTCTGTTACCAGCAAAGCAGCGAACAAAGAAGTGCTAGGCAACACGAAGAACAGAAGCTCAAGAATAACCTTTGATGATAAACTAACGGTTTGAAACACACTTGGTTAGCTTTCACATAACAACCACATTAAATACATATATATATATATGTGTGTGTGTGTGTGTGTGTTAGACGGACAACAGTGTTTTATTAAATTAGAAGGAACTTGGTGATTCTCTCTGAATTATTCTAGTAACATCGGTCATCGTTTACAACAAGAAGGATCTGTCTTGAAATAGGAACTAATCGGAATGGATACTTGAGCCACCGACATGGACCATGTCTTCGAGCAAATTAGAGAGCATTCAGTGAGCTGATCAGTTTCTATTCATAGCACAACCAACAATCATACTCTTTTCAAGTACATTTTAATTGAATTACCCCCTTCTGTTTCTCTAGTCATCGCTACCTCTTATACTCCAGTGGGGGTTGTTAATTAAATAAAATCCCATCATTTATTTTGTTCGTCTCCCTGCTTCTTAGAATTCAGTGCTGGTTCTTCTCTCGTATCTTTCAGGGCCGGAATTTTTCTGCATCACATGTCTTTTATTTACGACTTCTTTAGTGGAAAGAAGAACATAGAGTAAGACTGCAAGGGATGTAATATGTTAGATATTTCTCTGATCTTGTGTAAAAGGTCTCATAGCTTTATGAACGCAAGTGCGAAAATTAAAAGCAGAAAAATTAATTTGTTTTCGCCTTTTCAAATTTCTGTCCTCACTCTTCACCTTGGTTGTATTACACGAGTTACTGAAAGCCGCGGTCGAATGTTTGGCACTCGTGCTTTATATATAGAGGAACCCTCATTCAAACCTGGAGGCAGGATATTCTAACCGATGTTTTTCATTATTTTCTTGAGACTTACCAGCAAAATTCCGGGATACTGTCTGAAATTAGGCCATACACGTTTTTTCACACCCTTTCCAATTTGTTAGTCACACATCATCCCATCAGTACATACTCGTAGTACAGTCTGAGCTATCAGCGTCATTAAATAAAACATAAATAAATAAATAAATATTAAACGAGGCATGATATTGGGCTCGTCCGATGGAGAATGTGAACACAGCTTCTGAGATATGACACTGTGACTGTGGTTTCACAGGAACGTACTGCCTCCTTCTACAGGGAAGAATTTACCCTGAATATGGAGGCGGTATAATCCCAGTTGCCGCGCTAAGTCGTGGGTCTACGGCCGCTCGCTTGCTGGAACTGTAGATTCGAATCCCGCTGGGGGCAGGGATGTTTTTCTCTTGAGATTGTTGTGTATTTTCGCGTACAGGTCTTTACCACGAGCTGATCACTCGCCCAGAGGAGTTCTACCGAGTGTGGTGTGTCTGAGTTTGATCGTAAAGCCTCGATAATGAGGTCTTGGCCGACTAGGGTCTGTCGCGGCGTAAAAAAATAGAGACGGAATTTTTTTTGCGAGACCGCACGGCCGTACATGTAGGAAGACTGCAGTCTTATACCAAACGTTATTCACACCAAATGAACGCATAATGGGGACGTTGTATCTATCTGCACGTTTATTGTTTGAAATAATTAAACGGATTTAAGTGAACAATCTGATATTGTACGTTTATGCTAAAGGCGTTGACCTAAAAATACAAAAGGCGTTTTTTAAAAATGGGCTATAAAAATAAGGATGTGTGAATACGTATATAATAAGAGCGTAATATTTGGCGTCAGATTTGTTAGTAGCTGCGAATAAGAACACAAGGTAGCAGCCATGAACGGAAGTGGGTGATGTTGTCAGTGAGTGTTACAGTCTCAACATGTGCCCAGTAAAGTTACATGGCCTACTTACTAAGTAGAACTGTGACTTCAAGTGTCCCTCAAGGGTTACACCGTATAATAGACAATCTGTGGCAGGGTTGAACAATACTGTTTCCACATATGTGACTACATGCATTCCGGTAGAAATTCATCGTAGGAAGGTTACTCCAAAACGCCGGTAAATTTGTGCCAGACAACGCGGTGTTATCTCTCATAAGACAATACTTTTAACAGTCATCACCATAAGAATTTCACGTTCCGCATTGGAAGGGTTACATTTGCAAACCATATTTAGAGCTGGAGACTGTCAAATTTTCCCGTTGAAATTTCAGTTTGGTTCATACAAGTCAAATAAGTCATGTAATTGATGTAGGACGTTTCGCTTGAACTCGGTTAGTTACGTCAGTTGCATGTGGATGAGAACTCCTTTCGTGGGGAGTGAGGAGGAATAGGAAGGGGCTGGGTGTGAGGTGTCCGTCTTTGGGTGTGTCCACCTATCACGCGAGTTAGAATCACGTGGTATCAAAGGGTGAACAAACATCACAAAATCATCAACGTATTTACATTTCTAGCTGTTCCGGTCAAACTGCCTGTAGACTGATTCAGACATTTATATTCATGCACAGTACGCCAATTCTCCAGACTATTTAACGTTAGTGGGGTCGTGAGTTGAATACATCATGACGCAAGAGGATGCGTCATGACGCCGCAGAATTTGATCCAGCAAGATGCTGTAACAGCAACTGTCTGCAGTTGTGTTTGACAGGTGCTAGGTTTTAATCTTGCAATTGAGGTTTATATGATTTTGTTCATTATATCCAAATGAATGTCTGAATCGAACAATAAAATTGGCACAACCTTTGCCTTCCAAGTACAGGCTCATTGGAAATTGACTTTCTCCATTGAAACTTACAGTGCTGCCGCATTTTATGCGGATTTGAAATAGTGCGATGTAAAAAATGTTAATAAATTCTCACTTTGTGCCCAAAGTTTGAAAAAATGCGAATGCCTTGGAACATCAAGTGCGAAGACAGCGCTTCTTAATTAGGTGCCTGTTACATATTATATTCCTTCATTGTCGTCGGAATATGATAATTTTAGTTGTAATATATATATATATCCGTTAAATACAACAAATGTATTAAATCTAACATTGCATGTTATTTATTGAACACCAGGAAACTAAGTACTCAGTTGCCTGGTGTTCAATAAACAGCACGACACAAGAACGGGCGTGCATAGCATAAACCAGTAGTGTAGAAAAATGCTAAATAGTCAACGTGAATACACACAAAGTGTAATAACTTCAGAAACACACGCAACCCACTAAGTACTGAACACCAAAAAGAATAACTAGTCATACACCTTGAACTTATCGGTTTCCAGAGAACGTATGCACATGCATGTATATAAATACATCAGGGAAACTAAATTTTCGAAGACATATATCAGAACATGTCTGCACAACAAATTCTTAAAAAATGTTTAACATTCGTACAAATAATTCTGTATGTTTTTAATAACAAAACAAAAAGATACTTAAGGAATAAAAATATCCATTATAATCCAATGTTGTGAAAATTATGAAATTTATGACATCTCACAAATTACAAATTTCTTCTAACGCATGTCCACATGGGTTTTAAATTATGGACTTTAATGCCTGAAGATGATCCAGGACGATCGGAACATGTAGCATGCAATGTTAGTTTTGATACATTTGTTGTGTTTGACGGCAATATATAAATGACTACTAATTTGTCACAACACAACAGAATAAATTCCATCAAAATTATGATTTTTGTTAAATTTTGTATGTAGTGTACTACATAAATTAATTAGTCATGAAATTAACTTTTATTGTTTATTTATATATTTTGTGCTTAAAGGTATGTTTAAAAGCAAAAATTCGCTACAGTGGTTGTAGACTTAGGCGCTCAGAGAAAGTATTTACTCCTACTTTACATTTATTCCTATGAGAAAATTAGTGCTGAATTATGCGAGGTATTCAGGAAAGCATACGTCGCATAAAATGTGACCGCACTGTATGTAATTTCCTTGTAGTCACATAATATTTTAGCTTGTTTTGTAAAGTTCTGAAAGTCACGGAATTGTTTGACTCTTGCCCGCGGTGCCTGAGAACGCATCTGTGCGTCCCAGTTATCTCAGTGGCAACAAAATCTTGTGCCTGAAGCAGTCGGTACGATGGCGTTAATTCAAGACAAAGCTCAGTGCTTCATGTGGTTTACCGAATTCTAAGCAACTGTAAGCGTTCAGCTCAATTTTTTACTTGACTACGGAGAATAACCTGTAAGTTCCTTATGGATTCCTTCCGCTTTACTAAATATAAGGAGAAAGGAAGCGCGGTAAAGAGATGAATCATGAGGAAGATCAGAGATTTTAGAAAATATGTTGAACACGTAACAGTATCATGTGTACGGACGCACTGATCGTGCTGCTGACCGGACGGCTTCGTACTGACTGCGTTACGCTTATACCTTTACTGGGGCTAAGAATGTCGAGAGCGCATGCGTGCACAAGACATCGTATGAAAGGAAAGAAAACTTTGAGGATTTACGAACATGTTGCGACAAACAACATGATTATACGTCTCAAAATAAATGAGATATTCATATTTAAATCAAGCGAGTTCTTATACGAAATAAATTGTTTTTGTGTGCACCAATTTTACTTTCAGATATTTAAGGAAACTGAAGTCATATTCAAGCCATTTACCCGAGTATCACAGGCAAGTTATGAAACAGAAGCTGATCGACTGGTAATCGTTCTGTAGCTTCTGGCCCCTATCCAGCCTTCCTTAAAATTGTTTGCTGAGGCTCTTACCCAGGAG
The DNA here is from genome assembly GCA_021186555.1 of Reticulitermes speratus. Taxonomy (NCBI): domain Eukaryota; kingdom Metazoa; phylum Arthropoda; class Insecta; order Blattodea; family Rhinotermitidae; genus Reticulitermes; species Reticulitermes speratus. The sequence continues at coordinate 33,117,843 of JAJKFL010000014.1, forward strand.
ATAAAACGGTTAGAGAATAAATTAAATTGTTGAATGTAATTCCGAGACCCAAATGCATGTAACTTTATTCTCACTGCAGTGCATATCTTTCTCTTGGGATTAGACACAGGGACATCGGAACCTTCTTACACACCCACCTACGAGTGTCAAGAGTACTTGGTACTTTCATGGCAGCTCCTTCCTCTAAGGAGAATATAATTAAATTCACGATTTTTTCTTACTTTCTTCGTCATTTTAAGTTAAGTGACGTAATATTCTTTGAATACCAAGAAAAATTTGAGTGATTTTTTCTTCTTCTTCTCCCCATCACATTACGCTGTCAGATACTTTATCAATCAAGAACTGCACGAAAAGCTTAATACGTAGTGGAAACGTCTTCATACAATAGACTATTCTAAGGGCTACTGGTTCTTTATAAAAGCATGGCATCATGAACCTTATCGACTGTGGGGTGGGTGGGTCCTTCCGTCTGTCTTCTTTCTTTCTCGCATACACTTTGTCCCCTTTAAAAGCAGTAATTACTACACCCAGAATTGAGTCGAAAACATATTGTCAGTCGAATAAGCTAATCGATTAAATCGAGGTGCTGAAATCGATTTAGAAAGCACTATAGAAACGGAAGTTAAGTGACGTAGGGCAAAAAGAAAACTATGGCGAGAAGCATTTATTTCTAAGACACATAGGGAACCTTTAGAACAGACGTTTCCTGATAGTCGATGATGTAATAAAGAGGCTAGACGTTTTAATCCGCTGTCACCAGTGTCATCAACGAACTGGCTGTTGCAGCGACACGTCCGAGACTTTATACTGAAGATGGTTCATCGGTTATACTGAGATTTATCATCGGTCTTCTTACTCCCTACTCGCTACGGGATGGACGGTCCGGGGATCAAATCCGGTGGGAGAGAGATTTTCCATGTCAATTCAGACCTGCCTAGAAGCCCACCAAGCCTCCTGTACCATAGGTATCTGGTCTTTTCCGGGGACAAAGCTGCCGGGGCGGGGTGCTGACCACCCACTCCCTTCTAGAGCCGTGGTTGCGAATGGGTTCGAGCTGTAACTCCGCCACCCCTCTGTGTCTGCATAAGCATGTCATGGTGTAACCTTTACCTGCTTACTCCACCTAGAAAATCACGTGAGAGTACCTTGCTTAGGCCACGATCACTTCCTTCAGAATCTTTTAAAAGCATCAATCATTGACCATCCTATCACGCGAATCTGTTTTGACCTAAGTGGCAGCGTTACAAAATAAACCACAAGAAGAATAATCACCGGAGTGGTCCTACGAGTATCTATGGCTTTTTTCTTCCCTCGACAATTGCAGTAACCTTGCCATCTCAATTCTGGGAGTCTCCCACTTCTTTCTGTGGTCGGAGTATAAAGACTGTAGGACTATGTCCTTTTTAAGTTCGTAAAAGGTTTTTTTATTTATTCAGAGATATTCTTTGTAATCACCTCATTTCTGTTAGGAAATCCTAAGTCTTATTCTGTAACCCAAACACGGAGAGACACCAATTCTAAATCTTCGCGGCTACACGTCCTATTTATGAACTTCTGATTTGGAGGGTTGGGCGCCATTAATCCTTCTGGTAAATATAAAGCGAAGGAATGTCCTGCCTCATGTAGGTTCTGGCTAAGATCAGTGGCTGCATGAAAGTTTTCTCAGAGATACATGCTTATGTTTAGTAGGGTTAATTCGGAAGAAGCATTTGAGTAGTGTATGCAGCAGCGTTGTTCGCTGTGGTTTTCTGATGCAGTCATACATCGGAATGTTTTCTTACATCGTACAATTTGTACATATGATTCCCCTAGCACACAGATCGAAGATGAATCTTTAGACGTGTAGTTACACCCAAGGTCTAATACATTGTTGTGGGCTAAACAGACTTACATAAACTTCACTGCACTAGGCCGGTAAAACTTTACGTTTATGAATTTACGCGAAGACAAAACCATTTTTCTTTTGCGCACTGCAAAAGTTTAAGTTAAAAGTGCCTATCACAAACACGCCGAAATGGCTATTGGCGACGCCTACCAAAATGTTTTAAAATTAACGGTGTCTGATTAGTCAGTCTGGAGTGATACATACGCCATTTCTTGATCGAATGACCTGTTTCTTTTTGCATAAACACCTTCTCATTGGCTGACCGAAGACAATAGACAAGATTGACAATCTCTGCTAACGGGAATACTAAAGGCAAGCCTTTCGTGTGTGTGTGCGTAAAATAGACAGTATGCTCACACAGCAATGTACGTCACGTTGCTCTTATTCTGATCTTTCGAATAATTCACTGACAATGTCTAAAAGTCCGCGTCTTCTCTCCATGACAGATAAATTTATATAGCTGAAAGGGAACGGGAAATAACATCGAGGAAGGCCTTGTCTTCTCCTTTCTTGACCGTGACAACGTCAAATTTTTGTTCTGAAAAACAAAATAGAAGATCACATGCTGAGCGGGGTCTTGAATTATCCGAGGGGATAAGTCGGGCTACGAACCTGGAACATGTACATCTACAGTTTATTATTTGTTCTGTCAGTCACTCAGTTTATATATTGTCGAATGTTCGAAGTACAAGGAACAGTTAATTGTAAATGACGTAAAAAGAAGTGGTAGTGGCCTGATCTGAAATACTGCCTCGGTATTTGCCTCCTGGGAGGACTGGGGAAGGCGGCGACAATTTTCATTAAGGGTAGTCCGACTCCTGGCTGAAGTTAGAGCCGGAAACCTCCTGAATAAAACTCACAATTGTTACTCCTTGATCTAGCCTCTTCTGAAACTTTTTCACACCTATTTCCTGTAGGCATATGTCTAATTTTTTATTCTTATGTATACTGCAATGTATCTTAATCAATTGTTTCTACAGCTTCCTTTCAGAATATCCTTTGAGCTTCCTAAATTCATATTAATGTGAACGAGGGGCATATATATTACAATAGTCGTCTTTCTTTACTGTGATACTCAGTTGAACTTTGTCTGTTGTGTGATTAAAATATGATATTCTAAGAACACGACGTTCAGGATACTGGGTTTGTCTCCGTCATCGTGAACGAAGGGGGAAGAAGCCTGATCTTACTGTCATTATAGAATGTAGTCAGAGGCAGTATCCGAAACGTCGTTTGCTTAGAGTATTGTGTTTTATTCAGATAAGGGACGAAGTCCAGTTGCAGTTTAAGTCAGTTTTATTCTATATATTTATTTACGTGCTAGCACAAAATGGACAATTTACAGAATTAGCATTAATACACGAAAAACACGCATGCGCTTCCTTAAAAAACAGAAAATAAAAACAACAAAACAGATGACAAAAACAATGCAATATCGTCCAGTTATCTAACAAATCAGTTTTAAAGTGAGAAAAATTGTAGGTAATTATAATGAACACAGTTTCATCACTTATAAGGGAATTTAATAAAGAAAAACAGTAAATTTGCAAATATAAAATCTGGTGAAGAATAAAAAATGTTCCTGTAAACGTGTGAATGTTTCGGTGAAAGAAATTCGCACCTGATGCGAAACTAGCAGAATGGCATTTTAAGTTTCCTAGCAGGAACATACCGTACAGAAATACATAATAGAGTGTTTCGCTACGTAATGACCAAACTTCAGTATTGTGTTCAACAGGCCATTTGGAGCAAAACAATTTCTAATGAAACATTTTTTTTACCGGCATCATTATCAAGTTACGTTCTAGTGAAGCGAGGTAGAAGTGCTTTACCTTATCCGAGTCCCTGCATGTACACTGTCTTGACTAGTGGCTGTGTTGTTTTGTAGTACGGTGTGGTAGTAACAATGCCAAACACTTTTACAAAGAAGAACATGCCAACATGCATGTTGTGTACGGTTTCTACACTGGAAATGCTAGGGCTGCTGTTGTGGAATGGCTGCAACTTTACCCACATCGGAAAAAATTTTAAACCGTACACAGAATTGTGAGGGAAACACTTTCCTTTCTACGAGCGCATGCAGAACATGAAAAACAACGGCTTGGAGGAAGTGATGTTCTGGCAGCAATGCAACGAACCCAAGTATAAGCAGGTTTTCCAGGACGACTGGTGTATCACGAGCATACGTATGGAGAAGTTATGCACTACGATGATTTCTGTGCGTGTCACCTTCAAAGAGTACAACACGTTTTACAACGACATCACGCCAACCTGTAAGATTTTGTGAATGGCTGCAACCACGGCTATAAATTCTGCCTACATTCTGTTCATGCATGAAGCTCAATTTACCCGGAATTGTATCACTAACAAAAGGAATTCGCACTCTTCGGCACAGGAAAGTCAACACCAGGTAGCACAACGCCGTTTTCAACAGTAATTGTCGGTTAATGTATGGTGTGGAGTAGTAGGCAATAACCTTACTGGATCACATGTTATCGAGGGAGGCTTAACAGCCCCGTATTACAGAAAGTTTCTGGAAAATGAATTACATCTGTACACGTATTTAGAGGATGTGCCTCATGCAACATGGGGATGAATGTGGCAACAACATAACGGCACACCTCCGTGTTTTGGCACGGAGGTAACGGAATTTTGGACGAGAATTGTAAAGCAAGAAGGATTGGAAGAAAAGGGACGGTGGCTTGGCGCGCTTGGTCACCCGATTTGAACCCATTAAATTTGTTTCTGTGGGGATGCATGAAGTCGAGAACGTATCACAGTGGTAAACCAGAAGGAAGGAAGGCATCAGTCAAGATAGGCCATAAATGAAGACGCCGTTGATATCAGAAAAGAACTGGGAAGAAATGAAATGGCAACATTCAATGATGCAACGACTGGCAGCATGCATAGAGCGTATGATGGGAATTCCGAACATGTGTTTTCATAACCTTGAAACTGAAAATTTGTAAACTTTTAAAGTGATGATAATAAGGAGGAGTTGAAAAGACAATTTTGATTCAGTGCTACATTAAACTAGTAAGTAAATTGATAACGGTGTGGAAACGAGATGTAGTTTATGTATTTTTTGTCCAAATGACCTGTAGAACACGGTCTTGAAGTCTGACCACTACGTCGCGGAATATCCTATATACGTACGTACATACGTACATACATACATACATACATACCTCAAACTGCAAACCTGCATATATATTACACTCCTATATTCCATGGAGCCAGTATTTAATCAGATTTTAATCAAAGTGATAACAGGATGTGGAAAAAGCAATTAAAGTACAAAGTATGAGGAGCTGGGGTAAACTAATCGTCGATCCCAGTGGCCGCGCGGTCTAAGGCGTAGATTCGCGGCCGCTCGCTTGCTGGGATTGTGGGTTCGAATCCCGCCGGAGGCATGGATGTCTGTCTCTTGTGAGTGTTGTGTGATTTCACGTAGAGGTCTCTGCGTCGGGCTGATCGCTCATCGAGAGGAGTCCTACCTGTTGTGGTGTGTCTGAGTGTGATCGTGAAGCCTCGATAATGAGGAAGCCCTGGCCCACTACGGACTGTTGCGCCATGGAAAGAAGAAGAATAATGGTAAAGTAATCATTATACATGCTTGGACAGGTCCTTAGGTTTCCTGGAAGTTGAGGTTCCCAGACTTTGTAGACAATAGGCACATGAAGGCGGCAAGATTGTCAGCCGTACGCATCGCCGCCTTTAAACCCCAGGATACACCCCCTGGTACGCCTTATTATTAGAGGCTGAGTCGACCCCAGGGCCATAGTGCGCCCGGAAGAATTAAGTCAATGAAAATTCCCAATAGCCCCATTGGGATTCGAACCCGCGACCTTCCGGGTTGTAGCGCAGTGCCTCACAACCAACTACGCCATGAGGAACTATTAACAACAGAAAAATATTACGAAGTTTTCACATAAATTACCACAGTTTTAGATTAAATTCAATTTGTATAGGCCAATAAGATTATGAATCATTTGAAACATAAGAAATTCATAATCAGACTTAAGGTATTGTGTATTTAAGTACACTCTTAATGTTTAATTTAAGGATTTGCATTCAGACGGACCGTGTGCCTACTTGTTGGAAGTTTTTGTGCCTCCATATTACTTACGTTTTTGAAAATATGAGAGGTAGGCAAATTTTCAGCGAATATGGTACTTATTCCTTGTACCAATACCAAGTACACCTGACTTTTTCTTAATTTTTCTTGGTTATTTACAATCAAGCATATAAATTAAAATATGTGGCTGTACGGAAGAAGTACAATTTATAGCCTCTTAAATATATTTTTGTAAGAATTTCCACGTTCTGCACTAAACATACTTCTAAAAAAGTTCTCTTGGAGACTAAATATCTTTTACTGTGATATGTAACCCCCCCCCCCCAGATTATTTTCTATTATATTATATGGTGAAATAGGCAAAATAATGCGTTTCAGTGTCGCTGGTGTGAAACACAGATTTATCTGCATAACATGCTGCACGTAATTCAGGAAAAATTTGATCAGTATTATTCTCCCAATTCAGTTGATTTCAAAATTAGAAACCAAGATATTTTTATTTGACTAATCTTCTATAAATTTGCCATTCACTCTTGTGAAATAAAAGTATGTTTGTAACTGAACAGTAATCACCGAAATGTTTACTAGAAACTATGAAGCTATGTCATTAGGAAACATTGCGGCTTAGGATAAGGTTTTATTTTTGAAGGAATATGTTGTATTTATATGTATTAAAGAAATACGTGTCCTAGAATTGACCCTTAGAGAGCTCCATGTTTCGTTGTTCCTTAGTTTGAGAAAAGAATCCGAGTGTCATAATTGTTTGTCAACTTTTTTGCTTTTTGACTGTTAGATAGAAATTTAGTGTCTGAAAAGGAAAGAAAATATTTAAATTAAGATAAATGTTGGTGAAAAATAGTGCATCAAAACAATGCCTCCTCTCACTTGAAGTATGCAATTTTAGGTACTATAGTGCATTAGCGTAACTGTAATTGGGGTGGGGAAAGGAGCGATTATAACAGAGTGCTGCAAACTTCGCTGGATGCGTTCCAGCTTGTTTGCATCATTAGACTAATATAATTACTGTTAACAGAAGTGTAATCTAATTTAACTAAGGTAAAATAGAATATCAATAAATAGTCACGAGAGGAGAGAAAATGTTGTAGTGCGAACAAGACCCTGCAACTCAGTACGTTAAGAAAATGTGTTATCAGTATGATGATGAACGTATGGTTTTAAGTAAAAAAAAATACCTTCAGATCTTTAACAGAGTCAACTTGGTTTATGCAGGATTCACACAGATTGTAATCATAAATTTACGTATTAGTCATTTTTAGAAAGTAATATATCCATCTTTACTAATGATGAAATTTTTAAAGTTAATAGCGTCAGAGTCTCGTATTGAATCAGTATCAAATGAGAATTAACACGAGATATTTTGATGTAATGAGTAAAATGATATATATATATTACTTAGTTATGCTGTGTAAGTCGTTTACGAATATGTTAAAATTCAGAAACCTCACAATGTACGAGTATCTTTATGGGACATCCGAAAGTAGTCCAAATAGACAGGAAAGTATTCCAGATATTCTTAGAAGATATTGTCTACTGACTACGTAATTACAAATTCATTTTCCTTAATCATCAGTAATCCCGAAAGCACTAAGTTCATTAATAAGAACAATACGAAGTCAAGGTCGAAAACACTGATGAGATCAAAATGCATCCTGTGGCATCGCCTTCACGTTGAGAGCAATCCACAGGTATAGTAAAGTCATTATAAACCTAAGCTACCAAATTAGGAAGGGCAGATTTGGGTTTAGTAAAACCCATTTGGAAAGGACTTAATTTAAACTGTAAATTGTGAGAAATATCATCATGAGTAACGATTGAAAATAATTTAGAAAAATTACGCAGAAAATAAATAGGCTGATCCTTGGCAATGGAGACACTTTTGTCTCTTTAAAAAATAGGAGCAATTGCCGCTGCTTTTGAAAAGTCGTAAAAGGCTGCTGAGGTAAGGTGATAATGAAAATATACCGGTACAAAATTATCAGAGTACCCATTTATAATAAAACCAGGAACATAACCATTTCCGACAAATTGAATTGTATTTTTATTTAGATCCATATCAGGAAGTGAACTTGAAGACAGAGACAAGTGCACCTGTACGACGATTATTGCAGAATGATTGGAAAAGTATTCTGCAAATAAATTCGCTTCTTCACGAGGTTCATATAAATAAGCACAGTAAACCTGAAGCTGATTACGGGGTGTGATTAATTTCTTAAATGAGGATGCATTTTTTCAAAATTTCTTGATTATAGACTTTAAATGATCATCAGTGGACTTCAAACAATCAAGAAGCTTTTACAAAATTGCACTAAAATATTCTCTATGATTAAACAACTTGTGAAAGTATATTTTCTTCAAAATATATTCTAAAGAATTAAAATCAGGGGGGGGGGGGAATTTTAAGTAATTTAGGACATTAATATATTTATATTATAAGTAATTGAATAAACGATGATGACAAAGGGATAAGAACTACCGCTGGATGCGCTGAAGCTTACAAGCGTTGATACAGTAATGGGGTTACACTCGGCAGAGAAATATTTTAACTTAGGTCAAAGTAATGTACAATATAGTACATGAAGGCCCTGTAGAGAAGAAAAGGAAACGGTTACCGTCCGAACTAAAGCTAACAACCTAATTGCCTGCGAAATTACATGATCAACATAATTGTGAAAATGAAGTTTGAAGTCAACAAGCACTCGCAGAACTTTGGTGGACCCGGTGCATGTAATAGAGGATTCATACAATTCTTAATAGAAACCAAGCAGGTTGGTTTTTCCAGAGAAGGAAATAACTATGACCATGTTAACGTTAAGCTTCATCTTATAAAGTTATAAATGCACCATCCACGAACAGATGTTACATTCCATTGATGTAACAAACTGTTATGAGGTGACTGTTTTTCACGAAAAATGTTGATGTCTTGAGCAAAGAGAAGGCAATTTGAATAGGCCTACATAACTGATCACACTACACAGATTTTTATTGAGAACATTGAAAAGGAGTGGTCTCAGAATTGATCACTGTGGTACATCAGATTACACTTCATATGGTGAAGAAAGCACTTCACACTAAGGGACACGAAATATTCTCTTGGTGCTGTAACTACGGAACTAGCTTATATAACCAGCAAGACGGTCTGCAGTCATTTAGTTTTCGAAGGAGCAGTTCATGTGGAACTAGGTCAAACACGTTGCTAAAGTCAAAATAGATGGCATTAACCTGTCGCTGAGAATAAACCAGCGGAGTAATAAAGTCAAGATAAATAACAAGATTAGTAGCGGTAGATTTAGAGTTGATATATCCATATAACAGGTATTATATTTGAACTTTAAGTGGCGGGAAACATGTTAATGGATGATAAATTCAAATATTCTGGAAAAGGATTTGAGAATAGAGATTGGCCTGTAATGACTCACTGAAATCCTGTTTCCTGTTTGAAAGCAGAGAGAAAGGTAACTTGCTTGCAAAGGGCAGGGAAACGTCGCTCAGATAAGCTAAGGTGGACAAAACGTTTAAGCACAGCTATAAATATATCAGAAACCTCCTTTATAATAACTGCAGTACTATCAAGTCCAACAGGTTTTGAAGGCCATAGGCTATTAATTGCCTTGAGAACGTTTTAGTCTGAGACAGATGCTAAAAATAAGGAATTAGAGGACCGAAAACAAGTAGAAGAGTCGCGTAATTAATGGTTCTTGAAGACAGTTTTGAAATAGTCAGCAAAAGCCTCTGTAACTTCACGAGTCTGGGAATTTTTGTCCCTTTTCGTGAATGAAGAAACATATTTCCAAAAATACACAGGATTAGTCTTGAGGTTATTACCAATACTTTTAAGCCACTGAGGTTTGTCAGATATTAATAGATAAAACTTAAAAGCCCCATACCTTAACAATCAGCTTTTGAAATTTGACGTTATCAGGGCGATAACTATAAACATTATTCTTTGTAGTGACACGGGGCAGTCCAGTAGAATTTTGTCAAAGTTTCGGAAGAACTGTCTACGATGAAAATTAATGCAGCAGGTTTCTCTGAAACGTCCGTAAATTTCTACCAGTCTACACGGCCTCACAGTCAGGAGACATTAATGTTAATAGCCAATTTGCTTGTGAGAATTCCGACTCCCACGAAGTTCGTAGAATATTACATTGATTGCTCGTACTGAGTTAGACACTTTCCTCAAGACAAACCAGTACAGTAGCAGCAGAAGACATTGATAAACGAAGCGACTGACTGACAGATACAAGACGTACTGCCGTTACAGAAGACACAAACAAAGCGGCACTTAAGTTCAAAATTACTGCCACCATATAGTAGCACTGAGAATTATACTGTATCTGTGCTTGTGGAAATTTCCGTTAAAGCACGAGTTGCATATGTGTTGCAATCTTGCATAAAATATTAATAGACAATATAAATTTTAATGTTCTCCCTCGATAATGCAAGATTTTAATTACGATACTCTACACTGTTCTCGTTCGTGTGAAACAAATGTAAACATGAAGTACCAACACGTATTATCTTGCAGAGAAATGCTGCGTAGGCTCAGCACATACAGGTATACATAGCAGCAATTTGTCGTCCCCTATTACAGAAGGATAGTTTATCTAAAATTTCTACTTGTTACGCAGTTTCTAGCACACATTTATTTCTGCTCATACAGTTCATTGCACATTTCGTATCGTAAGCGTTTAAGCTGGACATATTAACGTACTCGAATGTAATTGTCTTCAGAGTCTGATAGTATGGAGCATATACTATTTACTGATTCACAATATTCAGGTATGTGACGCTGAGTGGTTTACTAAGTAGATACCAAAGTTCTAGAGGCTCCTGCTGCCTACTAGAGTACCGTATAATATGAATATTTAAGTGTCACATCCCAGAACACAATGAATCCCACGTACGTAGGACGGTAGCAGGGTCGACAGCGATTAAAGGCGTCTGGGACACGACGCAGTGTCAACTATTAAAAAGTACCCGATCAACGCAGTGCCATATCCCAGAGACTTGAATCTTCAGTTCCCTAATAGGTTAAACTAGTTCCCTCGTCAAACCTCAGACAGCTAGTTATGGGATAAAATTGCCTTCTGTTTCATTTAATCCGAACACCTTCACGTCTGCCATTACATTCTCTTTACAGTCAGTTGTGTCCAGTACACACTCTATCTTTTAAGATCCATTTTACGCACAATATGATTTTCCCATGTACTTTTAGGTATACTAAACCACCTTTTAATCGAGACTTTTCAATTAATATTTTGTATGAATTTATTTCTCCCATGCATGTTAAATATCCCATCTGTCACAAGCTCTTTAAATTATTTATTGTAACAAAATCAGGAGAACAATAAATTATAAAGCTCTTCATTTGCAGTTTTTTCCATCCCTTTGTTATTTCTCCCCTCTTATGAATCAGTGGTCTCCTCAGTACATTGTTCTGCTAACCCTCAGTCTTTCCGTACAGTGAGAAACCATGTTTGGCAGCCAGGAAGCAGCAGATGATACTTATTTTCTCCTGTGTTATCATATCTGCAAGGACCTACCCTATTTTTACATAGCAGAGAGGAAGTTCGAAATTTTCTGATTAAAGTGACAGCACGCATTCCTCAAAGTTAGTCTTATTTAACTTCTTCTAAGAATATACTGCCTTAGGTTCTGTCTTTATTCTTATAAAGCATGAGAATCACATTAACACATACATATATTTTATGGAAAAAATGCTACGTTTTTGGGAGTTTTTACGAATTAAAAGAGAAAAGTGGATACCTCATCTGTCTACCTCCGATTGTCCAATTTTCGTAAAATTCTGTATGGGAGTCCGTTAAAAAGTCGTCGATCAAGCATTACTTAGGTGAAAGTCGACTATGTGACAGTCACACTTTACTTAAGGGCCTAAATGAATTTCAACCCTTTCTCTCTACATTTCTTGAACAGTGTGTGTAAAATTCAGTATTGAATATCTGCACGTAATTCCGTTGGAACTTTTGATTGCCATAAATTCGGTTTATTGAAATACATACTTTATTTAAGGGCTTCTTAGAAGTTTAGCGAGTACTGTATGTTCTACATTCTTCGCCCTGTTTGGATAACGTATGGCAGAGGACTTATCTATAAGAATGTAATACGTGATATGAGTTACTTGCAAATCGGCGCAGTGAAAGCCGCAATTACGTTAAGATCGTAAATTAATTTCTGTACGTACTTTTCACTTTTCTTGTCTCATTTGTATGAAATTCGGCATAAGGGATCTGCACATAATGTTGTTGAACATTTATGGGTTTCGTGAAAATCGGCGCAGGGAAGGTCGTACTTTTCTTATGGGGGTAAATGAGTTTACATTTACACATATACCGTGAAAGCGTGTGAAATTTTGAAAGTAACGAAAACTCTGGCGAGTTCTGTGTACCACTTCATGGAGAGCAAAATTTGCTGTCTTGTTGAATGTCAAACTAGGCAGCACGTAATGTAATCACTGTGCATTACATGGCTCCTAGACATTCCGCAAACAACATATTTTGAAGTTGATGATGGTTCGTTTCTAAATATGAGCCGTACCGTTTAGAGATTGTGAATTGCATATTATTAATGCTCTTAACTTGTGAGTGAAAATGGCTTTGGTATTGAGCCATCGCTAAAAAATAACAGACTTATACGTTTGAGACTTCTGTTAGCATTAAGAGATTTTGTAAAAAGCTTGCTCAAAAGTAGGAGGTAACGCGAATTTTAAGTTTGTCATGTTTGTATGTATGTATTTAAAACATCGCCTTTGTGTGCGTGACAGCATAGAGAATCGATAAATGCCATAAATCGATTGTTAGGGTTTCTTGTGACTGAACGTCGAGTAAAGCGTTCATATTTTACTTCTTTGTATATATTCAGTCTCAATACAATTTTCCGTGTTCGTTTATCTGTGAATAAAATGGCGGAGTAGCTTATGTTGGGAAGTGGAAAGAATCGTTCTACCCTTCCCCTTTCAGTTTTCTGACATTTTCTTTTTTCGCTTTTCTGTTTGTCAATTTTTTCTACCATTCCTGTTCTTTTTCCGACGTGCATTCCTTTCCACCTTATTGCTCTCTGCCACAGAATTTCAACATTCAAAACTTGAAGCATTATTTTATTTTTCTTTCTTCCTACTTCATACCCGTCATCACTCCTTCGACGGGTCCTACATGAAAGTTCCTTTTTATCTTCGTTTGTTTTCTCAAAGTTTGATTCCTGTGTTATTTGGTAACCTAAGGATTCTCTTTCCTTTTCTTCACTTCGTTTTTTTTAAAGTAAAACATTGTGAAACATAGGGCTGTCTTGCCATGCAGCGGCTGTAAACCAGAGGAAAAACTTCCCCCGTAATTTCTGCGCCTTCTCAAGAAAAATATTGCATTTGCACTGTTCTCAAATTTACATCAGTAAATTGTGAGAGACAAAAGTTGTGTCTCTATTAGTTTCGCTTTGCATCGGAAGAAATAAACCGAAATTGTGGCATTTTCTATACTAATTGGGATAAGTCTCTTTTCTCCAGTATTGTGTTTTGTGCAGAAATAAAAGGAAAAAGGTAAAGGTCGAGCAGAACGCGGCTGTGGAAATCCAGCACAAGCTAGATTTACAAGATGCTGAGAAGTTTGTGGTTTCCGCGGCGGTGATTTGGAAGAGTGGGGTTTGCAGGGGAAAAGCACCAAAGTGCAAGTACAAGAAGTAGGGCCGTGCCATGGCTCAGGCGGTTAGTCGCAGGCCTCTCACCGCGGAGGCCCGGGTTCGATCCCGGGGTCAGTCCATGTGGGATTTGTGGTGGACAAAGTGGCACTGGGACAGGTTTTTTCCCCAAGTACTTCGGTTTTCCCCCGTCAGTTTCATTCCACCGGTGCTCCATTACACGGAAAAACAGAGAAAACACCTAATCGTCATCAAAGGGTTGCACAATAAGCTTCAAGGCTGCGGTGCGTCCGTAGCATCTGCTGCGGGACCCTTCACCACAAAAAAAAAGTAAAAGAGGTAAAGCACAGGCCAGGACAGGCTCCCAGATTTCAAGGCTATCGGCACATGAAGGTTGGAAGGTTGTCAGCCCTACGCACCGGTCACCTTCACCCCCCAGGAAATATTTCTGGTACTCATTTCTGTTATGGCTGAGTCAACCCGAGGGCCATTGTGCGGCCGGAAAGATGATGTCAATGAAAAATTCCAATGACCCCCTCGGGAATCGAACCCGTGACCTTCCGGCTTGTAGCATAGTGCCTCAACCAACTGTGACACCGCGAAGGCGCACGTACTTACACTAATTTGTGGAAATGTCACATGTTATTTGATTATAAAATTATTATAGCCTTCTATGTGCATGTAACTCAGAATACAAGATAGTAAAAAGATTAAATTTCCATTTATTTTTGTGGGTGTGAAACATATTTTGCTTGCGAAAATATTACAGTATTACAATATAGGATTTTAAATCTTCGATCCTAAAATAAAGAATGCCGCTTTTCACCTATAAGACTAAACGTCACCACAACCTTAAAAGGCCAAATTATGAGAAATTAGAAGTGTTTAAAAAGTAAATGTTTAGGGGAAATTGTTGGACCTGCGAAGGAAGAGGTAAGTGAAGAGCTCAGAGTGTTACACAAGCTTCAGGATATTTCAGGAACTGAAACGGACTCCTTATTCCGGGCCCATCATAGTAGGCTTTCCCCTTTTTCCATTTCACCTGAAGCAGTAGGCAGGCCTGGCCTCTGAAATGTGGAACGTTTGGCCTAAGACCTTCAGTAGGCCTAATGTTCAAAATGTGAGTCACAAATGTGACAATATGTCAGTGGTGTCACAGCGCGGCTGGCGCAAGTCGTCTGTAAAAAAATAATGTTCAGGTAGTTTACACGAATGTGAGTCTGACAGTGAACGGCGTTCTAAAAGATTTTTTAAAGCAAGGAGGCACAGAACTAACTAAACTATCCAATCCGAATTGGATGAACAGATATCAAATAAGGCAAAAATGTTTTATTTTATTTTATTAAGTTGCCTCCAAAATTTCCGCTCTCAATGCTCGTCTAAATTGCCACCCCAATCATACGTCATCATCAAAATCCTTTAACATTGAGAAACTTGTTGACTAAGCCTTCAAGGCCTTGTGGTCACTTCACGTACCGACAGGTTTCATATTAAGAATTTCTATATTCAATCCACAGAGTGTAGTGGTAAATCTTGTATAGTTGTAAGAACAATTAGCCATTAGCTTCCTGTATAACATAAACTGACTGGTTATTATAATGGAGACGGAGTGTTTTCTGAGGGATACGAACTGTATCTCAAAGTATAATTCAGGGTAATCTTAATTCTTAAATGGCTATTAGATGTGACATTGTGTTGTCAGTAGAGTTGGGCAAGAGTGGGGTTGGTACATAGTTAGGATAGGACAGGTAAGGAATGCGAATAAGAATGTGGTGGGAAACCCACCAAAAACCTTCACTTGTGTGATCAGAATGAGCTCAGACTATAGTATTAAAACCTATCTTAGGGTGGTACAATGTGATTGTGAGATGTAGATGTGACTAGTTCAGGATCATGTACAGTACTAGGGGCGGATATTAAGTGTCAGACTGAATCTTTAAATATCATTTAGATTAATCCTGGCGTTTATATGGTTAAACGGTTTTAACACATAGTAGAATTTATCTCCTGTATGTCGGAAATTCCTGCATCGAGTTGTCACACTGTCCAGAGTTTGCTTTGAAATTTGAAAAGGATCAACCTGGATATCATCAGGTTTCAGGAGCTAATACCCTCTCCCTCTACCCTGACGAGAACGGTCATTAAAAATTAACGACTCAACACATTGCATCATGGAGGGTGGGCGGGGGAAGCAAACGCAATTCAATCGGGCGCGATGGAACGTGACACAAAAACTTGTTAACAGACACATAGGATTTCTTTTACACAAATCAGTTTTGTTGACCGTAAAATTGCACTTGTACTGCATGTCAGTTCTGTATTCTTTCCTTCTTTTAGAGATCGGTTGGTTTACACTTTGGTGTTGGTTACAGTAGTTAATAACATAAATGTAACGTATGTCTCTGCATGCGTCAGGGTCCGCTTCTAGTCTTAATGATGGTTTCGAGATTAACCACCCTCTTATCTATCACGCGGGATCGGTTTCGATCCCATTCCCAAAATGGTACACTGGGGCTGGTATTTTTGCGAGCACTTTGGTTTTTCCCTGTCAATAATCTTTCCAGAAGTGCTCCATATTCATGCCGTGGGCCCGTCAGCGGCCACAGTGTCACAAAGACACAGTTTCACAAAGACACAGTGTCACAAAGACACAGTTTCACAAAGACACAGTGTCACAAAGACACACGTTTCACAAAGACACAGTGTCACCCGACCACAAGACTAAGAAAAATAAATAAGCTAAACAGCCAACCAAACAACTAGTCAGATATGTTCTGTAACTTACTGATTTTAGGATTCGTAGACATTCTTAAAATATTTGAAGCTCTTCACTTCGCCACTGTTAATTAACATGTTTACAAAAGCCGAAATTGAACACCGCCCTCAACAAGTTAGCTGACGCACTGCATTTCTGACTCTTTTTTAATATTATCTTCACATTTTCCGCTGGATTTCCCACGTGGCATTTTGTCTTGATTTATCAAAAACAAGTCATGCATTTTCCTTATCATTTCTTCAAGAAGTAGAGATGGAACTGAAATTTCAACTTTGTTTCTTTTTGCAGTTTACTGAACTGAGAATAATGAAAGGGGCTGTATATGTAGTACGCATTATGGCATATAACAAATGCACGCGAAATTTTAGACTCAAAGCCTGAAGGGAAAAGTATACACTTGGGAGGCTTAGGTATCGATGGAACAGCAAAATATAATTGAATCTTGAAGCAGTAAGGTATGAGGGCATACACTGAATTTAATTGTTTCAGGATACAGTTGAACTGCAGCGTTTGTGAACATGCTTCGTATTCTGTAAAGGATGGATAAATTCTCGACCAGGTGTAGCAATTTCTGCTGCATATACTTAAACGGGGCCGTATGAAATTGAAATATTTTCTTTTCATGGAGTGTTCACGTGTGTAAAGATAATAAACCTTTCTGGATAGTCAGTATTTTAAAATTATGGTAATATTTAAAATTTTTATGTAATCCCATGTGTTTGGCAGAATTCTTCCACATTCAGGGGCTATAAATAGATAAGCGTTATTTAAAGTTTAACATTTAAAATTAAACGCTTTAAACGCCTATTTCACCTTCGCGTGTGTTCCTGAAGCTAATATCTGATTATTAATATATGATTGTTATGTTCTTAAAACTAAATAAATCTACCAGAACTGAGAAACTTAAGTGTGAATTGATTCTTATACTCTTGCCCTAATGATAACAGCACGGAAAGGAAGAAATAATGACTTTATAATATAATATATTACACTTCTACATGCAAATTTTCCTTTCAAATAAGAATGATGAATAATAAGATTAAGTAGGTCCATACTCCAGGAATTCATTAATAAGGAAGCTTTTTTCTTTACGAAAATAAGCATAATATTTTATTGTCTTTCGTATAAGTGTATTTTTGTCTCGAATACCTTCATTATATTTTTGCCAAATAATTTGGTGGTAAGATAACTAAATAACTTTCTTATATGACTGTATGTTATATAATGCTAAGGAGGGAAAGCAGGGAGGTGGCACGTAAGTAAAATAAGAAAGGGGAAGAAATTGACTTCAGAAAAGGATGATAATGTATAAGAGGATTTCATATTCCATTTGTTTAAGTACTCAATTTCTACTGCAACTAAATGAAATTTTACGGAGAAGATCATAAATTAAAGCGTTTTTAATTGAGTGCTGACGTGAAAGAACAGTTGTGCATTGATTACATGCTACAATGACATCAGTGCTTTATCTTCCGTGGTGGCGGGACTAACTTGAAAGTCCGACACTGGCTTAACTGATTAAAAAATCGCTCACGTTTATTTCAAGCGAAACATTATAAATTCAGTACACACACTCATACTGAGTACAGACATAATACGCACTTTAAACTCATCACATCTATGCCTAGTTCTACCCAATTGTCTCCTCCCATTAGTACTTCAGAATACAATGCGTATTTCTCATGTCTCGTTGTTCCATTATGTTCCGTGTATCTTTTCCTCCCTGATTAGATAATTCTAATAAAACTTGGTAAGTATTTATGTCGTTTCGCAACAAATTTGGTAACAATGGGTTGTCTGACGAAACTGAAATTCCATCGTTGGAATACTACCAATTTTCTACCGTGTTCGACTCTTTATTCAACATATTCGCAGGTATTCTGCTTTTCGGGATGCCGTCTTTTCAGTCCGAAACTGCAGATGCACCATTCCGTGGTCGCTAGGGGAACACTTAACGTGGATTTAGCTAGAGCAGTAATCCTCAAAGCATAGTCCGTGGACCCAAGGGAGTCTGGAAGACCTTGCCAGAGGGCCTGCGAAGTTATTATTTTCTTCCCATTCAAAGTCAGAGGAAAGATATGTTGAATAATCTTAATGTTCTGCAAAATCAGTAAATCTTACTCAGTTGAAGATAAAGTTTTTCCTGTAGGTTTTTCCTAATGTTAGTTTTATTGTCATTACTGCAGGGGAAATCATAACCTTTGTAATGAATTTTTACATTTACGTAGTAAAACCTTTTTATATTTTAAATATATTTTTGTTTGCAATTATTATAACTTTAAATGTTAAAGCGACTTGCGCCTTAGCGGCTTTTCAACGTGGGAGAGTTCTGGAGAGGAGTTTCGCAGAATTGGTGGAACTTTGTCATGTGTCCGCAGTACGAGAAGGATTGAGAACCAATGGGTTAGACTATAATAAAAGACAGTTCCTGAAATTTCGTATACTACTCTTGCCTGAGTCAAGTGTGTGCTACTTCCAGGACGATAAAAACTAGCTTAATTTCTTAAGAACAAAGTTTGTAGGCGTTTAGTATTAAACCTGTGATATTTTAGTTTATCAAGGCAGTGGCAGTGAACATTGCTGTCGAAACGTCGGAACCATCTACCACTCTACGACGTTAGATTTCAAAAGACAAGTTAGTCCGATGTATTATTTTACTGTGCTGAACCATTCATAAAGTTTATGCAGACTGGGAAATAAGACAAGATTATAATGTGAAAAAGCTTATGTCTATTGCAATAGAAAGGTTTTCTTGTTGGAACTTTTAATAGAAAGGGACTGGCATTGGATATCAACTAAGTAACTCGTTGTTCGAAGTGAGTTTGCTTACGGCCTTTCGACAGCACTGTCGGGATCCTAATGTCATGTACCTCCTATCAACATGTTCAGATTAACCCTTTGAAGCAGAGTGGTAGCCACGTGTACCACCTGCTTCAACACTCAAAAACTCTAAATTTGCCCAAACAGTACATTTACGTGTTTTGAACAATTTTCACAACAAACCCCTCTTTTTTCCGGTTATCTGTAATGGAGTCGCATTGTGTTTACCGTGACGTAGGAACTGAATTTGTAACGTGCTTTGATAAATTTCACGCTTCAAAATGGTACAGTGTTGCTGTTTAACTTGCTATACATTCTGTCTCACCCACCGGTACATCCTCCTTGAGAATCAAATGTTTTTATCATGACTTATTTCTGAAGGAAAGAACCTGCACGACGAGGAGCTTCACGTTTTATACTCTTCATGAAATATTAACCATGTAGATGGGCCGGAAGAGTAGCACGTATTGGGAGAAGGAAGGTGCATTCAGGGTTTTGGTGGCGAATTCCGAAGCAAAGATACTACTAGGAAGACCTAAGCATAGATGGGAAGATAATATTAAAGTGGATGTTCAAGAAATACTATGGGCTGCCGTGGACTGGATTTATCTGGCTGAGGATATGGACACGTGGCGATTTCTGTAAATGCGGTCATGAACTTACGGGTTCCGTAAAATTCAGTGAATTTCTTAACTAGATGACGTACTGTTAGGGCTTAAAGGACTCTAATCCGTAAAGTTAGTTCGTTAATTAGTTAACTTGGTTCCGGACACTTTGATTCAGGAGGTCAGATTTGAAGTTTACGTGAGGCGAAAATTTAGGTCGTAGTTTTCTGGGTTATGACATAGAGCTGACTCGTAGGTACTTATCAGAATTTCAGAGGAGCCTGCGGCCTCCGTCTGCGTTGTATAAATTACTACATACGGGATTCTATAGTGTCAACCAAAAATAGCAATATTTAAACTCTAGATCTGTGGTTTTCCGTCACGTTTTAGGGTCACTTTTTTACACTTATGAAAGAATACAGGAATTAGTGTAGTGACAGGGCTAGAGGTTGGTCGACTGAGGACTGGGATTCGATTTTCGGCAGTGACAAAATTTATTTTTCTTTAAAACGTCCAGACTGCGGCAATGGGGCCCATGCAATCTCCTACTCGATTGGTACTGGAGGATTTCAACCCGGGGGCAAAATATCTGAGGCGCGTGGAACTGTTCACATACTTCCATTTGGCATCGAGGTTAAGAATAAGTGGAGCTATACCTACACTTCCCCATATACTTTCATGGCGTGCACAAAGACAGTTTAACCTTTGCCGTTTTACGTAATCATACATCCTGAGATTTCCTTGATATAATAGAGGAATAATTCGGCTAAGAATGTGACGAGCCTTAGAACACTTATGAAGTTATTACAAATCATAACTCTAAATTTTGTGGCTTCCTTTCCTGTCCTTCTGAACTGTGTTCTTTAATCAAGTTAAGTAAGTACCGTTAAAACTAATCTCCAGTTAGCCGCCACCAGTCGTCACTTGCAGAAGCCCATCGCTGCAAGATTAAACACTCTGAGGAAAGATTTGTGGAAGAGAAGGATAATTTGTAGAATAGGGTGAAAAGGATTACCCTGTGAAAACCATCCAAATTAAATAATGTGCTAGCCAAAGGAAAAGAGGAAGATAAACATGCATAGGAAAAAGGAGAAAAAGGATATTGCAGAAAACACAGAGGAAGGGAGATTTTAGAAGAAATATTGAATGTGAGTAGAGTGTGAGATAGGCCATGAGGAAAAGGGTATAGGAAGGAAGTAGGGTAAAGAAGATGAGTTTGTAACGTAAAATATAGTCCCTAAATACCACGCAGCCATGCTTCAATGCAAACCTTTAGCGCGTGGATTGTAAATCTGCTTAGTTTATGGGCCTTCGCTGCATCAAGTAACAGTCATAAATTAATTTCCCTTTAAAGATAATACACGCCGTGAAATTCTTATAGTATTCAGACTATAAATAGGCTGTGTAAAGTATACACCCATTCCGGTATCGAACCCGATGTATTTTAAAGCAATTCATGTACTGAAGCCAAGGAAAGAAGTCTCAAAAATGGTTAGAATTATGTCGGTCAAGGCTTCCCACCCCTCTCCTTCTCACCAGTCTTGTCTGGCCTATGTAAACCAACACAAAACGCACATCGCTACAGAAAGTTACCACCAAGTGTTCATCAATCAGGACATTCCTGTGTTGCGATTAGGCCCAGAGATGAACAACCCGCGGCCCGCTGGGCTTACGTTTCCGGCCTGAGAGAGTTTTCGTTCATACATATCTTATGTTACCCCATCAGAATGAAGAACAGTTTTTTCAGTGATTTGTTGAACCTTGCACGCATAGTTAAAGTTATTAAACAAAATTTAAGTTGTTACGAGCTTCGATCATATTACATGGAACACAGAATGTTGGAAGGTTTTCAACATTAGACAGGGTGAGGCGTGAGAAATATACAGAGTGATAAGGAGTAGTGAACACCAGCAGCTCCCACACTCTTTCAGTTTGAAGTGTTTTTAGTAATAATGGCTATAAATGTATTTCAGTAATAATTTTGTAATCTGTATATTTCTTACAAAAATATCAGTGGCAAAGAAAAAGCGGCACGCTTTATACTGACGTTCTTCCATTCTTAAAAAATAATGTTGAGCCCCAAAAATTAATTTTGATCAGTTATTTTATTAATTATTATGCAATAATATTAATAGTTAATAAATAGTAATTTAATCTCTTGTCGTTTATGTAAAATGCTTGTCCTTGTAAATAGGACTTTTATTGTTGAAGACTGGTTTGTGGCTGGCGCAGATTTTGGGGATTTTCAAGCGGCCCTTTTGCAATAAAAGCTTGCTCTACTGTGGGCTATACGACTGGACGGAAATAAAGGGAAGTACGTTGGAAGTGGAATCATATAAGCTCGAAGGAATATGGAGGGTATCAATGTGTCGGATCTCTGTGTAGCAATTTACATGTACGTTTTAAAAATTCATACATACAACAATACTATGAATATATGCGGAGCACACTTGAGTGCAAAGTAGTGGAAGGGAAACGAAACGTGAAGAAATTGCAGTATGAGGAGTTCTATAATTTGTGTTCTTTACGTAAAGGACAACTCGCAGATACGATGGCAATAGGAGAGATGAGAAGTACTTACACAGTTTTGGTACGAAAGTCAGATGGGAAGAAACCTCTTATGACAAAGATTCAAATACCATGACGATATTAAAGTTGATCGTAATGAAATAGGGTGGGAGATTGAAGTCAGGATCGGGTGGCTGAGGAAAAGGAGTAGTTGATGATACCTGCAAAAAAGTTAATCAATCTTCGGGCGTCATAATGGATGTGAAATTTCTTGTCTAGTTGAAAGAATGTTGATTTCTCGAGGAGTACTGCTCACGTAATTTTGGTGTGAAAATTAAATACATTTTTCTTAGGTTATTTCAGGCCTCTCCAGTGCAACTGCTAATGGTTCTTGTATAATATTATTACATGAATTTGGATGAATATGATTAAAATAAATTATGCAGCATCGCTACCAATTAGTGGGCAATTCGAAGGGCTTATAACGCTCTTTTGAGAAAACGCACGAAAGGCGTTTTTACTACAAAACAATGCTCCAGTATTCCTCCTCCTCCTGCATATGTGTGAGTCCATCGACGATCTCAAAGTCAGAATCCGGAATACTGTAATTACAATGTACCAGGATATGCTACGACGAGTGTGAGATAAAACTGCCTGTAGGTTGAGGTGTATCGTGTTACTAAAGGGGCACATATTGAACACCTATTTCCACTTGTGTAAGAACTTAGAAGATGGGAAATTTTTTGTAGTAAATTGCGTTTCTTGTGTGTTATGTTCGTCCGATCTTCACGCCTACAGCGGCAAAATTATGAGTTCACACATACGCTTAAAAGAACTTCAATTTTGGAAGAATCCTTTGTAGTAAAGGAAGCCGTGTATGTTCTCAATATAAAGTTACATACTCCCCACATTGTGTGATAATTTGTAACCATTCTGTACGTATTTTGTAACACTTCGCTGGGTGTTCGAACTTGTGCAGTTTTTACAGAAATGAATGAGTTACATACGTAGTAATTATTGATTTACTTTTCTTGCTAGCCGTGAGAGTATGGAAATATTTAGAAGAAAGTAACAGTTGTAAGAGATTTAAGGTTGTCACTGCGGTGAATATTAAGATCATGATGTCCTGGGATGTTACAGTGTGTTTTCTGGTACATACCAGCATTTTGTAGGAACCTGCAGTCTTTATCTTCAGGGCAAAAGTATCTGCTCTGGGAGAGAGACGATTTGTTACTCTGTAACTGGTATGCCTATCTACCAAACTACACTGCATCACACCTCACAAGACCGTAAATTTGATTAGACGTCTTAGGATACTAACGGGAATGTTTTTAACATTGTAAAGGCGTGGTAGCTCAGTTAGTATAGTGACTGGCTGCTAACTGGCACACCTATGAATCAGGATTCCGTTGCCTGTAGAGACAATTTTTGCACCCGAAAGTCCGGTCCACACCTGCACCGCAGCCCAACCAGCTTACTGTCGGCTGCGCATTGAGGGCTGTTTCCCAAAGACGTGCCGGGGCCTGGCCACTGACTTCCATCTACTGCCGGATTTAAGAATGAGTGACGTTACACGTCCATTCTTCCATGCATTTTCATGCTGCGGTTTTAGTTAAGCACAGAGAAGGTTACATGAATAACTTTGAAAAGTGTAAATGTTTGAAAATTTTGGACTAGGTGACCTTTAGTAGGCCTAACGTTAGAAAAGGCTGCTGTAGTAGCCAAAGAAATATTACGTAGATATGTTCTCAGGCATTCACAGAGAATGTCGTTCAATGTTAGTCTTCTGGTTTATTACACCGCGTGGAATACAAAAGTTTGTTTCGACGTTTCGGAGGAAGGTTGTGCCTTCATTTTCATGGTGAGTGACAGCGGTTACGTGAGTAATTCATTCACAATGTAATTTAGGCAGGATGTTCCTCCGAAACGTCGGAACAAACCATCCTACACGGCATAATAACCCAGAAGATTATCATTTCGGAAATATTAGTCCGCATAGGGAAGGCGGTAGAGAGAAGAGGGCGGAAAAGATAAAGTGCTAGGAATAAAAAAGAGAATTAACAATGGGCCAGCTGAAGCGAGAAGAAAGAAATCTAACAAAAAATAATAATATGAAAAATAAAAAGCGCAGTAGAAAAATGTATCCATTGGACAATGCAGTTGAGTAGTCTCATCCTGCAACAATGCCCTTCCCCTCCCCTACGCAGTCTACGATGAAAGGCGTCACCCTCAAATGACTCAAGTGGTGGTATCATTAAATGAGGTTGGTAATGTATTTATACTGTATAAAAACCTTTCTCTCAGTAATATAGTTCGCCTTACTGACGCGAGGGTACTTCCTGGCTGCCCATAAAGTTAACATAATTTATTCAGAAAAGACACGGAAATATTAGCTATACTTTACGTACTGTACTTTACAGTAATATATAGCCTTGATTCTTGCAAGCCCAATTTCAAATTTAACTTAGCTAAGCTAACAATAAGGTTGTGCTTTGCATTGTTTGGAAAGTTTATACCTATTCCATTTTAGGTATCTCTACGAAGTAAAAGGAAAAGAAGGCTTTAAGTGGAGACCTGTCCGTCCGTCTGACCCTCTGTCAGTTTGTGGCCTAGTAACAGCCGCTGCTGGTGCCACAGCCATAGGTTTAGTAATAAAATAATATCTACACCGGTAGTATTATGGCCACTCCCGTGCCAGTGTGTTGGTCAGCAATAGGCATAGAGTATGGAAAGAGACAATCCCAAACCTATTCCGAACCCCCTCCCCACCTCACAGAAAATACACAAACACGAATGGAAGTTTTAAAAATTCCTAAACAAAATAAAACTCTATTGATTTTACTGTCCTCCCAAAATTCGTTAGTGCTTTGTGCGGAGAATTTGTGTGGTTGGAAGAGAACTGAAAACATTGTGTTGGTGTGTTTATTTCTCTTATTACTTTTTACGTATCTCTTTTTATATTCATGCAATTGTAACAGTTTTTGGTACTTAATGTTGTTGTTGTCGTTGTTGTTGTTCTGTTGGCATCACAGAGCAGATTGTTACTTTTTTACACGTGTGCTCACAAACCAGGGCGCATGCACCACAATCCTATATTTCACTCCCTGAAACATAATATTTACTGTAAGTACCAATTGCTTTAACACTTTGGCATTTTTCCCACACAGTTTGTCAGAAGTTTCATATGATTCTCGAAATTATTGTTAATTATTTCCCCAAATAGCATTAACTGATTATTCTTTGTAAAGAAATCGTGCTTCTTCTGTGAGGTAGGAATTGATCTTCATTGTTATTTAGGTGAAATTTGTGGTAGAATGCCGAGTTGTGCCTCAGGCAGTTAGTCGCTGTCTCTCAATGTGTAATATTTATTATGGACAATGCTACACTCGGGCAGCTTTTTGTACGAGTACTTCGGTTTTGTCCTGTCAGCATCATTCCTCCAGTCCTCCACGTTCGTATTCATTTTTATACTGCTATTTTCAGAACGACGAGCGGGCGAAGCCTGGAAACATTCAGAAATGTCTTTTGGAAATTGGGGAGAGTCGGGTAGAAAGGAGTTTTCACACTTTTGTTGTACAAAAAAGTAAAATTGGGGGTTTTAGTGTTGGATACTTTGAATTATTGATCGTTATTAAAATATTGGTTTTTTGAAACTGGTGCCACGTAGTTTGTTAGACAGATAGGTGCCAACGTTTTGCAAGTAATTGCTGTCTTCATCTTTAGAGTCGGTGAGTGAATGGTCTTCTGGCATATTACGTCATGCAGGTAGGTACAGAGTTGGGGAAGTTTACAAGGAAGCTGCTGCCTTTATTTTCAGGGTAGTATAATTAAGCGGGTTCTGTCGAGACGCTTGTATTTACGAAACTACATAGTATCACGTTCCAGAGTAAAATAGGATCGAGTAATGACAACCCTAAACTCTACGTAGATATATTAGTTCATTCACTCAGAAATGGAAGTGAATGCGGATTTTATGTAAATGAACTGAGTGCATTGATCTTCAGCGTTGTGATTGGTACGAACCTACAGTATAGTCGGCCCGTGTTATTGTCCTCGTGCTTTGATGCACGCTTACATATTCTCCGCTATATTGAAGTGCATGCAGCCTGACCGGTTAGCATTCGATCACAACCACATCTATTCAATAGGGCCAATAATTCTCTGTTGTTTAGATTCTGTAAGACTGAATGCAACATGACACAAATGCAGGGAAATTTATTCGGATTAATGAAGATTTGCAGCACAGTCTCTTGTTATATTATGTCCGTTTTGAAGTGTGTAACAACTTATTCAAAGAATAATTTCGATTAATTATACATATCAGTTAGAGCTTTAAGCAAAGTGATAATTTTCATTAACCCAAAAAAATATTCCATAAAAAATTCTTTATAAAAGCTAATAATCACCCAGGTGCTCAATATGTTTTAGACTTCAACTGTGATATCTCGTTGTGTCTATTCAAATTATATTAATACTCCATTGGAAGAAATATAATTATTATAATTATTCGCACTTACAACATGTTTCGACTATAAGTGATCTTCAGGTAAGCCTCATCAACCATTTAAACTGCACATAAACGCACTGCCGATTCATACTACCTTGGGATTGGAAATTACATATAATATAAAAAACTCAAAAGACTAGAAAGCATATCTGGCAATGAAACCGAGACTTAGAACTTTATGAGAGTAATCTGATATATTATGTTACAAAACACTTGCAGCAGTCAGTCGTATTGTTGGGGTGGTCTTAAATCTCTTGCATCGGTGCACTTTGCACGCAATTCATCATATTGCCTTGTTCTTTGGGTGCTAAAAAAACGCGTTTTATCCGAGGGTGTGAAAATCATCAGTCAGAACTTTGTGTTGACCACTGGGTGTTTTTGTGGTTTCTGCTCTTCTCTGTATCTTGTGTATGGTGTGTTATGAGCGGCAGAGCTGTGGACGATGTGCTGAAGCATGTGTCTTGGGAATAATTATAACGAAGATACAGTAGTGCCAGGAGAAAACGTTTGTATTTATATAAACATTAGGCTTTTTGTGAATCCGTAAGCCTAATTGCCCTAAGGTTTCAGGTTATCACGGCCGTGGTTATGGGGTTGATATTCTTGTGGGATAGGATATCGGGCTTCTGCACTGAATACGAAGGCACTAGATTTCTCCGGAAACTTGGTACAGTTTACCAGACTATGTGACATATTTCCTAGAACACCGTCGTTACTACATTCACAGACGTGAGAACCGCCAGTCGTGCCTCTAAAACATTCATCTATGAAAAGAGTCTTCTTCCACATAGCTTGAAAATGACAGGAAGAAATGGGCAGATGAGTATTATAAAATACGTGGGCGGGGCGGCTCAAAGAGTAATCCGTGACACTGAAAAACAATTTGATGCCTAATCATTTACATGTCATATCTGAGGCAATTAATCGCCAGTCTGTCGCCGCAAAGGCCGATTCCAGGAAATCCTGGATTTGTGGTGGGCAAAATGACAATGAGATAGGTTTTTCTTCGAATACTTTGATATTACCCTATCAAGTATCATTCCACCTGTGCTGCATATTCACTCATCCACCGCCCATTAGAGACCGTAGTTCCACAGGGTGTAGTCTTAATCCACCACGACACAATAAAGTACACAATGATCAACACACAGAAAAGTCTGTAAGCTAGCGTCACTTTCGCATGGTGTGCTTTCCGTTTACTGCTGATGGAGACAGTCATCAGATATGAATAGTTGCTGCGATTTTATTACGTTCGCATAGAGCGTAAAGACGTGCGCCCCAGCTTGAGAGTTGGGCGCGGGTGTAAAAACTTTTCTCCGTAGAGAATCCAACATGTTAGAAAATATGTCATAGGCCTTCACACAAGAGAATATTGTGAAGACTGAACGGAGCTTAGATTCTCACGAAGGTGGAGAACGTGAGTAGCTCAGCGATTGTTAGCTTGGAAGATTTCGTATTTTCTTCGCGGTGCTGAATAATATTAAAGTCATGTGTTGTATGTCGCTGTGTATTGGTAAATAGTAGCGAATGTTTCGGAAGAACTTGTTGCTTCCATTTTCATGGTCTGAGCGTTTAAAGAATGGGACAATTAGCTTCTGAAAAGGATTCTTCCTTATGGTCTTAGGTAGGTAGTTGCCATGGTTTGTATTTCTGTAGTTGTGAAAACAGAATATAGCGGCACAATGTAGCTAACAGGTGTAATAATTAGGGTACGCGATCCGCTGGAGTTGAAACAACTGAATCTCGTGCGGTCGTTGCGCAGAACGCGCTGATTCTGTCAATCAATACGGTCTGTGTAGTTGGGGTAATAAATAATTAAAAGTGTAAATTGTGTGGGAAATCGCGGATTGGCTTTGGAGTTAGAAGGTCCCAGTTTCCATTGCCCTGGGATTTGTGTGTAACCCACTTACCGCCAATTGGTTGACGCATAATGAAGACCTGAGCCTTTCCCTTTATTTTCACGCTAGGTGTACGTCCGTGCAGCCATTGTTAGGTTCTCACGGGCTGGACCTTTATTTGGCTTTTAACACCGTATATTCTGGCAGGTGAGTTGCAGTGTTTTGGAAAATATACTGCCTGCAACTTCCACGTTGTAGTCTGGGTATCAGAATGTCGGAAGAACACATGGCTTGCACCTTAAAGGCAGAAGTTGGAGTCAGTGTATTCCACCGAAAAGTTTTTAACTTAACACATCGCACGCTGTCATAACTCATACGATGCAATATGCTCTTTATTAATTGCACTAATGCTGATGCAGGTGTATCGTTTTCTATATAAGCATTTTTAATCTACCATTATTTATTCTTCTGTGACCACAGAATCTTATGATTTATCTCAAGTTTAACGCCACCTATGTTTGCTTCTTATAATTGTTTATGATTTTAATCCTTTGCTTTAGTTCTGACTAGGAACTTCCTTGCTTTTTTTCCTTACTTTCACTGTCTCACTTGTGGGTCTTGTACCAGCTTTGCTATCTCTTCTCTGATATTTTATTTGCTGGTTATGTTTTGTTCTTTTCAAGTCACTTGTCGACTATGTCACTTAACAGGGCATTTTAAACTGCAGATGATATGACATAAAGTGTCAATGAGGTAATAATATTATGTATTGTCTTCTGGGGGTGACGTCATGTAGTTGGGTAGGTAGGCACTAACGTTTCGGTGGAACCTGCTGCTTCTATCTTCTGCTTTCTTTCCATCTTATCTAGTAATTAGTAACAATTGACGTAATTTCAGAAACGTCTTTTTAGTAATACTGTTTTAATGTTATTTACATTACTGAATGAAGTTTGTAGCAATCAGGCCTATAAAGCGTTACAACTTAGTCTATTTCGCTGAAAATTTCTTCTAAATTTTCCCAGCCAGCCAGAAAAACACCGCCTAACCTAGTTTAGGAAACACATAAAATTGACCCCATCCTGAGCCACTTGAATCCTATCCATATTCTCATATCCTGTTTATTTTTAGTAGTTCTCCTTCGTACTTGAGAGGTCCGGCATCAGGCTTCAAGAATCATATTAAACCACAACCACTTCCTTCTACTTCTTTCCAAGTAATTAGTCATTCCGCAATTCAACGCCAATAGTCCGACAGCGTCGTTGAATGAATCACGTATAAAAGGAATAACATTGTTCTGGTGACATTTTTCTTACGATTTTCCCACTAAAATGTTTCTGTATTTTTTATCTCAATATCACTTCTATAGGCCTATGTCCCATTCATTTTTCAGTAGAGATTAATCTTCACATTTCCTATTGGTCCTGACTCATTTCCGGTAGACCACCATTCCCTTGAAATCCGCGCAGATTTACCTTTCTGAAGTCGACATTGATGATTAACTAACTAACTCTATGGAGCAGAGTCCTTCTTGAGAAGCTAACAGGTCGTCAGCTAGTCAATAAATTCCCCGCGTTTTATAGAACCCGAATGTTCATTACCTCATTCACAAGAGCCCGCCACCTGTCCCTATCCTGAGCCATATCAATCCAGTCCATGCCCCTTCATCCCACTTCTTGAAGGTCCATTTTAATATTATCCTCCCATCTACGCCTGGGTCTTCCAAGTGGTCACCTTCCCTCAGGTCTCCCCACCAAAATCCTGTATGCAACTCTTCCCTCCCCCATACGTGCTACATGCCTTGATTTGATCACCCGAAAAATATTTGGTGATGATTACAGATTATTAAGTTCCTCGTTATGTAGTCTTCTCCACTCCCCTGTTACCTCGTCCCTCTTAGGCCCAAATATCCTCCTCAGCACCCTATTCTCGAACACTCCCAGCCTATGTTCCTCCCTCAGTGTGAGAGACCAAGTTTCACACCCATACACAACAACAGGCAAAATTATAGTTCTGTATATCTTAATCTTTGTATTTTTGGATAGCAAACTGGAAGACAGAAGATCCTGCACGGAATGATAACAAGCACTCCCCGACTTCAATCTGCTCTTAATTTCTTCCTGAATGGAATTTCGATTTGTTAGGGTTGTTCCCAAATATTTGAACTTTTCTACCCTTTTAAAGGATTTATTATCCATCTTCATGTTCTGATTTTGTCGTGCATTCTGATCTCGAGACATGACCATGTACTTAGATTTCTCGACATTGATGATAGAGGTAGTATTTCAACCCAGAAGCTTTGTATCCGCTACATCAGGGGTTCTCAGTTTTTTTCGCTGGCATACCACTAAATGAAATTTAAATTTTCAATGTACGTGTCCCTCTAATATTTTTTGTACTAAATAAAAATGCTGAAAGTGGGAAAACTACTTGACAGCGGGGATGACTTGTATAATGTTGCCAGCAATGCTGCATATTAGTAAGTATATGTGGCTTACATTTTGTTTATTTGTTAAAATTCATTTCCTTTTTATATTTTGATTTTTTTATTAAGACCGCCTACCAGTAAACAATTGTTGGCTTACCAATAGTGGTACTCATACAACAGTTTGAGAAACCATGCTCTACATGACTACGCCACGTCACACCAACAAAAACACAGAAATTTAAAGTAACTTGTGATGTTGTATCACCCCGACAATGAGTGCTTATGGGGCTCCTAAACTCTTCACTGTAATCTCCCCAGAACATTTATTACTTTAGTTGCTATGGATTAAACATGCGCATGAAACTACAGTGGGAAAGCTATTTTTCAATATTTTTATTACTTTACTCTGTCGTATGCATAAATATTTTTTGTATTAGCTTTCGCGTTGCTGGCCTTAACAAACAGCTGACTGCTTTCAGGGAATTCGATTCTAAACAAACCTAGCAGCTGCTTAAATAGTTATAGTTGTATAACGTAATATATAAGTAAATCCTAAGAAAGAAGAATAATTAACAACATAAACACATATTAAGTGAATACCATCAACCCACATACATTAACTTTACCATTTCCATAGAACGCAATTTTTTGCAATTTTATAAGTTGTTTATGTTTTCTCAACTTCTATTTTGTTTTATACCTTTGAC
This sequence comes from Reticulitermes speratus, assembly GCA_021186555.1. Classification (NCBI taxonomy): domain Eukaryota; kingdom Metazoa; phylum Arthropoda; class Insecta; order Blattodea; family Rhinotermitidae; genus Reticulitermes; species Reticulitermes speratus. The sequence continues at coordinate 33,149,660 of JAJKFL010000014.1, forward strand.
TGTTCGGTTGTTACAGAAGATTATACGCTACCAACAAAATATAAGGCCAGTATAATAAAACGAAGGCGAAGAATAACAGACAATGGAGCTATTATTGTTTTATTCAGTCTGCAATACACGATTTTCTCATTTCTCTTTATATTGTATGTTTAATTTAGTACGTTAACAAACACAGTGTTTTATTATTATTTTTTTTTCTTTTTAATCTATGTACTTTTCGATTCCTATGCGTTTTCATGTGTCAATCTAATCCTTTGAGTGCTATGGATGATATGTCGTGTTGAGAAAGACTGCTCTCTTCCGCTTTATATGTACGCCTAAATATATCTATATTTATTCACTTATTTATTAATAGTACCTGAAAATAATCTTGTTTTCTCATCTCTCTAAATGATAAAACTACTTTAAGGACCATAGATCTGTGACAGTTCCCATCTCTAGCTACAGTTTACACAGGTACCCCTTCCACTAATCCACTGTTACATACACATATCACACCCTAAACAGAATCTTCGATATCATGATAAGGATTTGCAACTTTCTGGTAAGCGCGCATAATAGAATAATCTGTGCTGCTATGTACAGGCTATCTTCAGTACAGGTCAAGATTGTGATGGCTTCTTTCAACTCTCGTTCATTGTTGACGTACTGTGATTGGTGGGATGATACTGACAGGGAAACCCAAAGTACTCGGAGAAAGATCTGACCCAGTGCCACTTTGTCCCCCACACGTTCCAAATATTCGCGGTGAGGTTTCGAAAACTAACCACTTGAGCCATGGCACGGCCTAGGAAGTGTTGAGTTATATTGACGTATTAGAAACAAAAGGAGTTGCGTGACTTCAGGCTTCCGCCGCGATGTAGATGAGATCTGCTGTCTTCTGGGATATGACGCAGCGTTGAGTGGTATTTCTGTACCGACGTTTCAGGACAACCTATCGGCCCCATCTTGAAGGGTCAAGAAGTCCAAAAAGACAGCTTTCTTCTTGGACTGCATGCCGAAGACAGCTAAGATTACTCATTGAGTATAGTGACTCAGCCAAGTCCTGGAAGACCAGAAAAATGGGGTTTGATTAGAGGAAAAGATAGTGTTTCTCCCCCACCCCAGCCTCTAGACCGGTTGTGGGGCCAACATAGCCTCTTGTCCGATGCCTACGGGTGGTATTTCCCCGGGATAAGGCGATACATCCCGGATTCGATCCCAGGTCATTCCATGTGATATTTATGGTGGACAAAGTAGGATAGGTTTTTCTCCGAGTACTCGGTTTTCCCGTCAGTAACATTTCAATGATCCATACTCATCTTCCTCAAAATGTTGATCTTACCAGAAGGACAAACGGGTGAAGACTGTAAAGCTTCCAAAAAGCAATGCTCTTTCGAAAATCGAGGATCGTTGGATAGAAATGTACTTCCACTGACCACTCACTTCTTTTTAGTGCAGAGTTAAGAATGACGTGAACTGTACTTCCACTCCCCCATGCGCCTTCGAAATCTTCTGCTTTATCAAGTACAGGAAAATATTTTACCTTTATATTACCAGATATTGGAAGGCAAATGACATGTAAATCATATGTCATTTATTTAAGCCTTTCTGATTACCATTTGTAAGAATTTGCCGATCCCGGTGGCCGTGCGGTCTAAGGCGTAGGTCTGCAGTCGCTTGATTGCTGAGGTGGCGGTTTTGAATCCTGCTGACGGCATGGATGTTTGTCTCTTGTGTTTGTTGTGTGCTCTGTAGGTAGCAGCCGCTGCGACGAGCTGACCGCTCACTCAGTGGCGCCCTACCGTTTGCGCGTGTGTGATCTAGAAACCTCAACAACGAGGCGGCATAGGCCCGAATTGGGCTGTTGCACCACAAAAAAAAAATTATAAGAATTTCGAATGATGAAGAAAGCGTATGTACGGATAAGTTCTTAGGTTCTTTTGAGAAGCTGCTTAAACCGCCGAGGTATTATAGCGTCGGGTGGGCTGTAAAAGTATGAAAACGTGTATTCTGTTAAAATGCTGCAGCCACTGTCTTCAGGGTAGACAAGGGGGAGCGGTAGTTATAGCTTTCTCTGAAATATTTATACCTATCTGTCAAACTGAACATCCTCAAATATTAAAAGAACATAATCTCATCTGACACCTAGCGTTGTTCTCTTAGGTTAATAGATGCAAAATGAAGTGCACCATTATACTTTCTTCCGCCCAAATTTTATGTTAACATGCAGGAGGGATGGAGATAAGAGCTTGATGGAAGAAAAGTTTGCAAATTCAATTATTCTTCATTATTATAAAATGTACTTATAATTTAACCTTGTTGCTGTCGTTGTATAATACTTGAACTTTACCGTGGTTTCAGAGAATTCATTAGCTAGCCTTATGTAAGAAATCTGTCATGCATTTAGTGATCAAACTTTAACACCTCAATTCTCTCAGCATTTGTACCTAATTTAATCTTCTTATTATAGAGTTATCTCCTTTGTGTGCTTTTACTTCCATTTTTTGCCTGGTTCTCTGCTAAACAATATGGTCAAATGTTCGTTAAGAAATTAACCATTTAAAGACAAAAATTATCCTGAATTGTATTTGAAAATTCATTTCGTATTGCGCAGTGAACACAATCCATCTCGATTATAAACACCAATCACATGATGTTGCATAGTGAAATAATCGCCGTTCTGATAACCAAACAAATCACATAAATGCACTCTGTGGGCAGAGCGTAGAATTTTTGAATGAAGTCTGGTGGTACATATCATGATTACTGGGCTTTCAAGGATTAATCATTACGCCAAAACGTAAATGTTACTTGCAATTAAGTTTGCCACTTATGTCACTTCAAGCCACTCTTAAAAATTAAAGTTCAGTTTTTCGATTAAGTAAGTCAGTGTGAGGCGACATGATACGTACTCATTTGACAAAGTTGTTGATGGTGAAACTGCTCGCTGGGACCACACCCAACGGTCTGCTGGGCTGCCTACGCTGCACCCAGACGGGGCGGTATAACCACAAGTGTCTTCAGGATGCAATAAATCGTGCAGAATCTACAAAACTTGCGAAAAGTACGGTACAAATACAAACGAACAAGTCTAATTTTGTATTTTATATTTTCCTTCCACGAAACTTATAAAATGAACGCGCGGTGTGAATGGTGTCTCTGGCCGAAAATTTTATCTTTGAAACTGCTTTACGAATTTTGATTTGGGATCGTGATTATATTAGTTGTGTGATTACCAGTGTTTTCTAGGACGCACTAACGTAATATCGTTCCTTCGAAACGTCAGTGCACATCTACCTATTTACACGATGTCATGTACTAGAAGACGACGATCATCGGTCATCACCATTATAACATCGGATCTCCTAATGATTAGGATACTAACGAAGAACTCTCTCATTTAATCATATCATATAATATCATCCCAGTGGCCGTGCGGTCTAAGGCGTGGGTCTGCGGCCGTTCGCTTGTTGGGATTGTGGGTTCGAAACCCGCCTAGGGCATGGATGTCTGTCTCTTGTGAGTGTTGTGTTTTGTCAGGTAGAGGTCTCTGCGACGATATAGTCCCTCGTCCAGAGGAGTCCTACCGAGTGTGGTGTGTCTACAAAGTGTGATCGTGAAGCCTCGAAAAATGAGGCGGCCTAGGCCCCCAAGGGGCTGTCGAGCCATTAAAAAAAATATCATGGATTTCAAACGAACAGCAAATAACTATAGCTCAAGACAAGGAACGTAGACAGAATTTTGGTGAAACGTCTTGGAAAATCACGTGTAACATTTAAGTGTCGTGACGACAGATTTAGCATGCGTCTTAGGAAATGTGTTAATTGCTGTACGCCAAAAGGGTGAGATAGTCGAAATGATCTGTCCCTCTATTCGGAAGGTCACTGGCCGAATCTCTTTCGGGGAATGGGGTACCCTGATGTAGGCTTCTCATGATTCTTTTTCCCAGTCCCTCCAAGCAAATTCTGAGATAGCATCTCGATTTGGCCACGACCGCTTCCATACAAATCCTTTCAGTTCATTATTTATCAGTCATCCCATTATTCGTCACTATACGTCAGGGGTCAAGAAGCTCTTGGACACAAGCGCGAAATCAAGAAATTTAAGAGTCTGCGGGCCACGTTATATATAATACCTACATATTTTATTATGCGTCATTAATGGTAATACCACATAGTAAATAGTGCCAGTTTTGGGGCGGTAAAATATATTCGAATTTAATTTTTAAAACTTTTAATTTATCTTACAAACTTTTAAAATAATCTTGCCTAATAAATACTTACTTCGGTCTGTTTTATAATAGATCATGAGTAAAATGAACTGAGCACATAAAAATAACTTTATTTGCTTTAGATTTGCCCTTTCCCTTGCACTTATTTAGTTACTGTTCAACAGTGTTTAAGAAAAAAGAACTTCACTTTTAAAATCGACACTGCCTGTTAGCCACTAAAATGTTAATATCAGGAGGCATTTGGGAAGTTGCAGAACGAAGACAACTCTTTAACCTTTCATCGTCAAGTCGATTTCTGTATGATTGTTTAAAATATTCGTCTTTGAAAACAACTGTTTACAAATGTAAGAAATTAGAAGAAGGTTTATCACGTGTTAAGTATGTATAATGGGCACAGGAAACTTAACACGAGGCGAACAGCGTTTATGCATATCAAAAAATGTAGTATTACGCAATTTTCTTTATCGGTTTTCGTATGAATTTGGATAAAATAATTATTCATCGACTTTCACGTATTCTTCTTTCACGTTTTTGAAATTATATTGTGGGCCGTATTGAAAATGGCGAATTATCTTATTTTGCCCATCGCTGCTATACGGAGCCTTTAGGATCGACTCAAGAAAATTGCTTGCAAATAGAACGGGCTCAGGTTAGTTTACAGTGGCACTTTCTGTAGTCAGAAACTTCCTTGTTGCCTGCTAATAACAGAAATAACTTTCGAAAAATTAACTGTAAATGTGACGCAGATAAGTACACGTGTTTGGTAGATGTAGGATTAAAATATAGGTCTGTTTTTATACTTAGGATTATGGATTTATGCTGTGTTGTTATTTGATATTTATTCTGTATGAAGTGTATTTAAGCGTATTAGTTTACATTTACCTTCGATTAAACTGAGTACATAAAACAGCCCTGTTTACTGTGTAATAAAAACAAATGATTGGAATACAAGTTCCAAGAGGAACGGCCAATATACAGAATGGAGAGAATTAAGTAGGTTCTGAATTGGAGAAACCGCTGGAGCTTATCCTTTGGAAGCGTTGGAGAAAACAGTGTAACAGGATAGTGACAAATATAAAAAATTTAGAAATTTTCGCTTAGCGTAAGAATTCTGTCGCTCTCTGTAACACTGTTATTGCCTTTAAATATTTCATGATTAGTATCTTTTGATACTTTCTTATGAGCAAGGCCTAAAATATAACACGTGTTCTAACTCAGTTCAGCGGTTCTCAGATTAAATTATAAAGACAATTTTAGTCAAAACAACTATCTTTTAATTTTAATACTGAACATCCCCGTTGCTGTGCACATACAAAAGTATATTAAGTCACCCATGCGCATATGCGGGAACTAGGCTTTCTATTATTGTGGACACCTTTCAGGAGTTCTAAGTGTTGAGGCACGTATTTGAACTTAATTGACTTAATTGAAGACCCATAGATTACATAAACACCGGGAGGGCCAAAGAAATGTATACAAGTGCTCTGCCTTGAGGAGCAGTCTAACCGTTTGCACGATGACCCATCTGTAATGTGCAGGATTGATGCCAGTTTTTATCAGTACTGCCGCACATATTGTATATCTTTGCGGTCTGACCCTACATTTCATTTCCTATATTTACATCTTTTATGTTTTAACATTTTACCTTTAATTTTAATTTTTCTTAGGCAATACATCTGTATATCATATACATTTTTATGTATTCACTATATTCACTATTGTAAAAAGAGGAAGACCTTCCGCTTTCAAAAAGGTATGGAATCTTTAATTTATGGTTTCTGTGTGGCCTGATGATGGCTCTTTGAGCCAAAACCGGTAGCCTATATAAGCATTAAGAAACAAAGTGTTGGTTGTCACTGTGTGATTAATAAGAGAAAATATATTTTACCTATCTTTTATTATAAAAACTGAAATTATCTTTATTAGTTAATTTTCGAAACACAAAGAAGCGTCTTCTCTAAAAATGGTTCCCAAATTATTCAATTATAAAACACAAAAAAAGTTTTGTTAATTGTCTGGTAAGCCGTTGAGTCTTACGGAAAAGTGTGTCAGGTATGAACCGCGTTTCACGTTTCTGTACAATTTGCTCTAAACATTTTTCACTTACATTAATATTTAGTAAGTTAGGCTTCACAGGTATAAACCGCGTTTCACGTTTCTGTACAATTTGCTCTAAACATTTTTCACTTACATAATATTTAGTAAGTTAGGCTTCAGATAAGCGCAGGAATATGTAGAGTAATTCGTGTGCAGTGCTCGTTATTGTTGTCCAAATTTAACCAAAATTGGAATGTGTCCACAAAATCCAATAAAACTCCTCAGTCATTAAAATCTGATTATCGTTGCAGGAGTTTCTACAACTCGTACGACTGACAGAGAGACATAGCGACGTTCATAGGAATTTCTTCCATGTACAGTATTAACCGGTTTATTAGTCAGCAATGGAGACTGAGAATGTTATCTGTGAGACGTGGCCTGAAGCCTATAAATATTAGGCGGATAAATTTCAGGCCTCAGAATGTTAAATGTGCGAACATGTGAAAACTACACGGTACCGTGTTCAGGCACCATGCCTTAAGGCCACTTATAACACGTCCATATGGACGTGTTATAAGTGTAGTTTTTGACCCCCTAAAGATGGTCTGAAATCAGATCGAAACATATGTAGGGGAATTTAGAGAAATTAATAAAACTATAAAATAGTTTTAAATAAAATGTGCATTTAGTTGGTTGTTAAATATTGATATTTCAGCATTTGCCCCACCATGGCACCAAGGCATATATCTCACGCAGAAGTAATCGGTGTTAAATATCTGTAGCCAGGAGCTGACAGCTTGCTTCACGTCGGCTTCTTTCTGAAATTTCTTGCTAACCAGGTACTACTTGGGGGCCAAAAGTTGGAAATCACTGGGCCCCATGCAGCCAACCGAACTTGTGACTTCTTACGGCGCTACGTCTAGGTGGTTATGGACCTCCCTCCCCAGAGCCCCAATCTCGTGTCTCGTGATTTGAATTTATTTGGGCCCCTTAAAAAGCCTTGGCTGGCAAACAATTTCTGCTGTCAGCTCCTGGCTACAAATAGTTGACACCACTTTCTACTACGCTGAGATACGTGCATGCATTAGTGCCACGATGGGACAAATGTGTAAATGGCAATGGTGTTCATGTGAAGATCTGATATGTGCCATCTGCTACCCATCTGCCATCTTTGTATAATAGTCGTAGGCCTACACGTTTGCTAATTCTTTCATATATTTAATTATTTATTCATGTCCTTAAGTTTCTTTTCTTACATTTATTCTCAGAAATGTGGATTTAATAACATTTTTCAGACGTTTATCTGAATTTTTGTGGGAATATTCTTTCCTAAATTTGAGCAGAAATATTTTTCTCTACTTAGTTTTAATCATATTGTTAATCGCATTAACCTCTTTGTACTCAGTAACACGGAATAATATTGGTAACACCTTTAACCACCTAGCGAAATTACCAGCTAGCTTCTCTTCTGTAAGTAGGCAGTAGGGTGAGACAACCATCTCATCAAGGTACAAACACTGTAATCTACCCCCTTCCGGGAGGAGACATGTCATTCCGTCTCTAATGTAATTCCTTAATAAGTCCACCAAGCCTTTACATACGAAGTCGTGGTGCAACTTTATACCTTATGAATCTGTCTTGCAACATGCTGAGCTCGTTAAGACCTCATAGTCAGGTTGTGGGTCGTCGAAAATAGGCGGTAGCTTAGACATGATGACATATTATTGAAAATGTTTGTCAGATGAGGATCTATTTCCTGTTATGCTCAGTTTTCTGCCTAGTAAAGGTTTTATTTGTGTCATTCTTTTCCCGTATTTTTCTTTTTTATTGATTTTATTTTTTCTGCTCCCAAAATATTTTGAAAGCATAAGGTCGGTTGAAATTTATGAAAAAATTAAAAACAAAGCATAAGAAACCTAATTTCAGTATCTTGAAATATTCTTGAGAGGCGGTTACGTTTGTTTAGGTCAGGTTAGCTTCCGTCGCTGCCAACTTCTGATAGTATTCATACACATTCTGTAGCATTCATAACACAAGAAAAATATATGTTCTTTTCTCTCCTTTCTTGTTTGTGATTCCTTGTCAATTCCCTTCCTTTATGTTTTAATTGCAACCTTCATTATTTTACAGTTGAAAGTTTTCTTGCTATGCACATGTTTATGCAGCAAAGACAAATGTTTTCTCTGCTTATTAAGTACTACTCTATGAAGACGTATGGGGAATGAACGTATAATTCTGTACTTTCTTAACCTCTAAACTAGATGGAGGAGAGTGTTCGGCCTCACGCTTCGACTGCATCACCACCTTGGAAAAAGCCTTAAGTACTTTAAAGCCGGTTTAGACATAGCGTATGAGACAGAAATCTTTGCACCTGATAGGTATTGAACTAATTACGATAATTTATTTTGGTCTTTGAAGTATAATTCTTTGTCCCGAAAAGTACGTCTTTGAACATTGAGGGGGGGGGGGAGGAGGTAGTTTTGTTGAGAATTTAAACCAGAGAATGCCTGCCGCCGCTCAGTCCAAAATATTCTTCTTTCCGCTTTTTGTCTACAAGCTTAAAGAACGAAATATCCAAAAAAATAGGCCTGTAATTTTGCCTGTCGTTTTATATGAATGGGAAACTTAGTCTGGCACGCTGTGGGAAGAATATTGTGTGAGGATGTTCGAGAATGAAGTGCTGAGTAAGATATTTGGACCTGAAAGGATGATAAGTAAAAAGAGACTGAAGAAAACAGCATAAGGAGGATCTTCATGATTTGTACTCTTCATATAATATTGTTAGAATGAAATCAAAACGAATGAGATGGTCGTGGCATGTGGCACTATTGGGGACAAGGGAAATGCATACAGGGTTTTTGTGGGGAACTTGAAGAAAAGAGACTGCTTGGAAAACGTAGCCTTAGTTTGGAAGATAATATAAAAGTGGATAAAATAAATAAGGTAGGATGGTTTGGGCTGGAACAATCTGGCTCAGGATGGAAGTTGGCTGCTTCTTACGAACACGGTAATGATACTTCTGTTGCCACAAAATGCGGAGAATTTCTTGAATAGCTGATGAAATGTTAGCTAGTTAGGTAGATAAATAGTTAGTTAGTTACATAGATAGATAGATAGATAGATAGATAGATACGTAGGTAGTGACACGACTAAGTTGAATCAATGCGTAAGGATTCCGACTTGTACTACGGAGGTACCGGATTCGTTTTCGGTCGGACACCGACTGTCCTCACTGATGTTTTCGTCTTTCCTCAGTTCGTCCAGGCAAATGCCGACCGTTTCCTTCCGCATGCTATCGTCCGATGCTATAGGCTAAGTTACTGACAGTGTCGGTGTACACGTACTGAAAAAGGAACTGGTATTTCGAAGTACGAGTCAAATCTGCCGCGATATTTTTCCGTCTCTGTAACTTTGATCCAGAGCGATTCACTATTCTATCTGTAGTTATTATATTCCAAAAGAAGGAAGTTTCTGGAGATGAGATGGCTGTGAAAGTTGTGAACAAACCAATCATATAGATCGAAAATATCAGAGAACTTTACCCATTTTTTCCCCTAATATTAGCAATGCCGTGCCCTAGTGTTCCTTGTGTATTCCATTGAAGTAAACTTTGCTTTCACTTTCTCTCTCATTAACTTCTTTCATTTCATGCAAGGTGCCATTCCATAGTCAGAGACAATGACTGTCGAATAATGTTCAGTTGATCTCAGCCTGACAAGTTTATTGTGAAGGACAGTGAGAAGGTTTGTTATTTTCTGGATAATATACTTCTAAATGAATTCTTTTGGTTGCTTTTTCCTTCACCGTTCAGGTTACTTGAACATATTATGTTACAGAACTATCAAGTTAAATATCACCTGTATATCAGTCGACGATTTAAAGATGAATTAATAAGACCGGACATTATATATGTGGTGTATTGCAGGCAACAATAACTGTAATAACATAGTACTGCATTGTAATAAACTCTGCTTAATATAAGAAAAGTGCCCTTATTTTTTAAATGGGTAATTACTCGTTACTAAGTTTTTTGATTAGTAACAAATGTATCAAGTGTCCTTTAACATGGTTTGATCACTGATTATACGTAATAGACATTCATATTTTTATCAGCGTGTTAATAAATCTCCCAGAGGACGGTCGGTCGCGAGATGTTGTAAACAAGGAACATATATAGCTTAATTTTTACTACGATTGTTAACATAGTGTGTCGTTGTTTTGGAATTTTTATGCGTCATTAAACATCACGTTAGTGCAACGGAAATGCAAATGTAATGTTTTAAGGCTGGTATCCTTACATATATAACGTTGTTCACCTAATAAAATGTTGCAAAAAAAACTTACATGTTTCAAAGATCTGTATGGAGTGTAATGTCATATATATTTTTAAATACAAAACTTAGCTTCGCTATACTTGTCTGTCCACATTTAAGGGCTCGAGAAACTCTAAACGGAGCTTTATAAAATTGTATGTTGCGGAGATTTAGTAACATTTTTGGCACGTTATTCGCACTTTGCTTACGATCAGACAAGGACAACGGACACTGTTTTAAGATCTACACACTTTTTTTGCACACATCTCGAGCGTGACTCGCTACATGTTCACCGGAGCGAAAAATGTTTCGGCCAGTAGAAAAAACTGAAACACGTTTTGGGTTCAGCATTATTTTTGCTTAAGTCTTGGCTTTTTAGACATAATTCAACAAAACTGTGGACACGCTCCAGGATTATTAAGTTATTCCTATATTTAATAACCTGTTAATACTACGATCTCAGTTAGAATTCACATGTAAATTTTGCATGACATTGCAAAGACACTGGACAAAACTGAACTTGCTCTACAATTTTTAGTGTAAATACTGTTGCCTTGCGGCACAAGATACCGTGTACTTTGGTACGTAGGTCTACATTTCGAAGGAAACCATTGCATTCTTCTTAAGCGTCGACGGCAGCAGATTTCTCCGAAACTTTATCTATATCTACAAAGCTCATGGCTTCACATTCAAAAAGACAAATATTGCCATAGTAATTACTGTGAGAATCTGAAATTTCACAACTTTTTTGCAGACCTATAACACGAAATTTTGTCAATATTCTCTTCATATTGTATGGCATGAAACATTCTAGATGACTGACAGACGGATTATACTTCCACTATGTGCATTAACTTCGTGCAATGTTCGAAACGTTTTGTAACAATCAAACTGTAAATTTCTAGCCAGACGTGTAGTGAATGAAATATCCAGGGGCAAAAGAGTGACGAATTTAAAAATATGCTTCTATGATGAGAAGAAAAATGCATAGAAAATTTAATCGGATTGTCTGAGAGGAGAAATTACTTGGGAGACATATTTGTGTGTGGGGGGAAGGGGTCTTTAGCATAGAAATTAACACTCAAGACGCACAGTGACAGAATGTAGTCTGCTATCGTCTGGCTCAGGATAAGGACCACTGGTAGCCTCTTGTGGACATGGCACAGCCATCGAGTTTCAGACAAGACACATTTCTTAACCAGCCAAACAACAATTATATTCTGCATGGTATCTATTAGCGTGAAGCTTGTGTATGGTTTAAACTTTATATGTCGTAACCAACATGTATCTTTCTCAGCAATTTTAACAACCTGTAATTTAACAGTAAGCTAGTAAGCAGCTGTATTTTTATACACCCGTTCTCAACTTCTTCGATTCCTTTCAAGTTCGTGAACTTTTTGCGGGTTTTTTGCGTCTTCATTCAGAGGCCATTAGGCATACTTTTTTCAATAGACTGTATTGACCCTGGACTTATATCTAATGAGAACTGCCATTAAGGTCAATAAACTTGCTTAAGTTCAAGGACTTAATGTAACAATAATGAGTTATTTATGTGTTAAAAGATTTAAGTTCAAGGAAAATCAACCATTCGACTGTATGTTAGATTACAGGGCTGCCAGGTAATGCGGAACGCACCAACACAACTCAGACTAATGACACTTAATGTACAGTTTTTTTATTTTTTATAACCGGTAACTGGCCATAGCAAACATTTCCTTCCAGTTAAACTAAAGCATCCCATGAAACCTCAGTCCGTACAGCGACTTGGTATTCCCACCACCAACGCCGGGGTTCGATTCCAGGGCAGTTAATGTGGAATGTGTGGCGGAAAATTTTTTCATTGCGACGGGTTTTACTCCGAGTACTTCCGTTTTTTCTTGTCAGTATCATTCCTACAGTACTTCAGATTCTTTAATCGTCCGAAGAATTGACAATGGGCCTGTTAGAGTTTTCAGGTCGACGACACAGATTTCACATGCTCGACGTCCGAGGAATTGGGGTTCGACTTTTCCTAGCTCTCAGCGGAAAATTTATATATGCTCACGGCTTTCGTGTTTTGCTCACTGAAATTCTAAGCCAAACCATAGGCCAAATATTCATGCAGAAAATGGGGTCACGTGGCTTCACCCGCAGCGAATAAAGTTCAAAAAAGCTGATTTATCCGTGAAAACGACAGGGAGTGACTGTTCTCTGAGCCAAGAAGAATTGATTGATATCGAAATATGAGACGATTTGTGGATAACTTCTTTGCGTTGGCGTGATTTCCCAGCTTGCAAACACTACTGTCGTTTAGTTCGCGAGCGACACTCTTGCATGCTTAATTTTTAGCGCGGCGGGAAAGAAGGGTGTTCAGCTTACAAAATTGTATTTTCGAACAGTGAACTACAAACACTCTTAATAGGACTTGAAGTGCCGTGAGAAATTAACTAAAACCAACACAAGAGCATCACAATACCACGTTAACGTTAAGAGCTACAATTCTGTCAATAACCCGAAATTAACTTGACTTTGGCGCGTTTTATTGTTATACCTTGTCATCGAATACCAACAGTGGGGAAAAACACCGGCGTTTACGAACTATCCAGCATGTTACATGGGATGAGTTTTATTTGACCCAGGCCGTCTAATTAAAAAACTCCTGACTGTATTCCGCCCTCCATCATACACTAGAAGCAGAGGGACAGGAGCTCGACCCCAGTCGGAGCAAACTTCACTATCGAGGGGGCGGCGGTGTGGCGACTGTGAGTGCGGACGGGTTGGTAATCCTACGTTTTGTTGTCTCCTTCGTCAGTAATGGTATATGAATTGTACAGTATGGTCATTCTCCGTTCGTTCCAAATGACTTCTTCAATTTTGCTGGTTCTTGTGTGTCTCGTCAACTACATTTGTAACTTACATCTTGCATATTTTGTCAGATTTTCTTCTGTAGTCTAAAGAAGTGAAGCCAACTTTTAGTCTTCAAAGACGCATTTTTTTTACACGTACTACTAATGTCTGGGATTTATTTTTGTTTAGAATTCAAATTTTACTGTCATATTGATTGCTGCTCTTGATGTGGTGTTAAGTAGGCAAAATTTGTCTTACGCATTGAATCATGTGTTCCAGAGTATCTTTTACGTACACAGTTTAGAATATAGTTACGTCCTGCAATAGATCATAATCCTATACTGTATATTGTAACCACCGGGAAACTAATTTCGTTTTTTTTTAACTCTCAAAATATAGTTACATATTCTTTTTCCTCTGATTGAAGAAATATCGTATTCTGGATACCAAAAAGAAAGGCTAGATCTGCTATGGGATAAGCAAGCTCTAAATTACGTTCTTCCTAAAGGCAAGGGAATTCGTACAGAAAAATTAACTCATTTATAATTTACGAAGGCGAAGCCTTGTTAGCTTTAGTTTCTTTCCACTCTCCGTTTTTTCCTTCCTCTTATTTGCGAAAGGGAAACAAACAACTGTAATACACATACATTCAGGTAAAACACTTGTTCTTGCAACTGTATGGAAAGAGAATCAAAAATCCTGTTTCATTAATCATACAGCTGGCACAACGGCCTGGTAACGCTGACATAGTTAGGACAAGATATAAATTGTACTTTAATGAAGTTCAATTATTTTCCCTGCATGCTTCTTCGTAATTTTAGCAAGTGTTTAATTTGTTTCGGTGTTCATTTATGTCAGATATAAATATATCCACTGTTGCGAAATTAAAATTATGGTCTGTTGGGTTATGACGCCGTGTAGTCTCGTAGGTGACTAAAACGTGTCTGAAGAACCTATTTCTTTCATCTTCACGGTTGATGAAGTGAAAACAGTCTACACCTACAAACCAGGGCCACCCAGAGCGGGTTTGGGCTCTGGTGGGGAAAAAAATTCGCCTCCCCCCACCCCGGCAAGATCGGATCGGCTAACAATCTTTACACTAAATCGGAAAGACTGACTCTCAGTTGCACAGAGACTTGGGCTTGGTCTTAAAGGGTTAATTTGTACAATTGACAAATAATGATACTACTGATAACGACAAAAATATATGCAACCTATTTTGGGCACCGGGCCCTCTTCCTGTCCGCCGGGCCCCGGTAATTTGTACCGGCTTCTCTTCCCTCTCGTCGGTACTGTACAGAACTTCACACACATTGTGCTTTTCATACAAGATAATGTGGCACAATGTCGAGGTCAGTAGGTGACACGCATGCTAAGTTTTCAGGGCCATTTAGTTTGAAATTCCGATCGGCAGACAGATTATTCTAATGTCTATGCAGCCTCAATTTCGAGACAGAGACACAAACTTAGCCACCACACTATCCGTAATATCATTATCATTTGGTTTTTCTTCTGTTTCAAGGAATAGGCCTTTCCACCTCTTCCGTGTTCGGTTGAACTAATACTTCCACCTCTTTCTTCTTGCTGTACCTCTGCGCTTTTCCGGTCTTTGAGTTTACAATTTGTCATTCACCAATCATCCTGCCCTTTGACGCTATGAAATGCAAGATAGTGGCAAAGCCGTCATAGAAATAAATAAATGAATATAAAAATATGTGTATAAAATATTTTAAGTTCTATACTTGATCTGCGCACAGAGATTTTCGCCCTGTGATATAAGGTCTTTTCACCCGTTTCTCTCATATTACGGTGTTGGACTCAAGGCCCTACGTAATTATTCTGACGCAATATCATGTAAATTTCTCTTCATGAATAATAACTAACATATATCCAAGTTTCTACCTCAGGTATGTAACACTACTTACGTACACATATACAGTATAGTTTATGACGTAAATGTTTTCTAATCCAAACTCCGTAATATGGTCTTGGATGAATCCTTAGTCTTATATGCTAGGATGAACTGTAGCTTGAAGTTCTTAATAGTGAAACATTTTGGAATAAGTGAATAAATATTTGTCACAACTGTGGGTCATTTATCTGACATATATGTAGGACACTCTCAAACGTCTCGATTTGTCGTGAAAGTATGAATTTGTGATATCAGGTTCTGGCTACTTAAAGCTAAAAGCAAGATTCTTTCTGTGCAAGCCTAGAAGGAAGAATAGGGGAATGGAGGTTAGCTCCACTCATTCTTAACCTGAGCATTAGGTGGAGGTGAGTGGTCAGTCTCATACCACGGCCGCTTTACTCCAGACTAAATAGTCTCCGGTACCTACCGAATGGGAGATTGGGTGGGCCCCGCAGTTGGTCCTGACGTTTTTGATAAGAGGAAACTCTCCTGCCACTGGAACCACGGTTCCTCGGTCGTCCAGCCCGTAGTCTACACTACAGCGACGGCACTATAATCAGTAGCGACTATTAGATGGAGATAGTCTCCTTCGGGACGGACAGAGAATAATTTGTGAGTCCTGTCAGTTCAGCGAAACTTCTGTGTAACAAAAGAGTAAGCGTGCAGAAGTTGAGATTTTCACGGGCGTAGCTGTGAAGGATGCTGTCTTGTTGAATGTGACGACGTGAAGTGTGGTGACACAAATTGACAGACGTTTGGGAAGAACCTGCTGGACCCATTTTCAGGGTTATCTTCAATCCTGAAGAAGGAAGCAGCAGGCTCATCCAAACCGTCGTTAAAGTTCTACCTTCTACACGACGTCACAGACCAGACGACTGTAAATTTAACTTTGCAAACCGTTCACCGTAATATTGTGGTAAGAATCAAGTTGCGAGTTTACTTCTCCAATGAATAACTGTAGTATAATATAAGGCAGCTTTACCCGATGTTAATGTCGGAATAGCAGAAAGTTATATCCACTGGCCGCACGCTGAGGTCATGTCCCGAGGAAATGTTGAAATATTCAGCAGCCTTATTCAGCTGCACTATTGTAAAAACACTTGCTGACCCTCGCCTCTGCTTGCCTACTGGAGTCTGTTAAATAAAACCTGTGTTTCTGATACAACTACAACAAAAGGAAGGCTTTGTGAATACACAGTAACCTGGTGTTCTTAGTTTATTGAAAGGCACCTTCTCAACTCAGCATCCACTAAGCAGATGATTTAAAGCAACGAATTCGAGGAACTTAAGCGATTGTGGTCTCTTTAAAGATATCACGATTCTGCTCTCTGCTCTCGAATACATACCTATATGTAGAGTCTTGTCATTTTTAGGCACGTTCGCAAAATTGTGAAAACCGGCTGTTAGCTTCGTCATGACTGTCTCTCTCTGTACGTCTGTCTGCCTATCCGCATGGAACAACTCGGCTCCCACTGGGCGGAATTTCATGGAATTTGATATTTGAGGATTTTTCTAAAATGTGTTTATGAAGTACAAGTTTCATTAAGATGTGACAAGATTAACGGGTACTTTGTATGTAAATCTATTTACATTTATGATAGTATCTCGCTGAATTCTTCTTAGAATGAGGAAGGTTTCGGACAAAATTTATAGAGAAAATGAAAACACATTTTATGTTCAAAACTTTTTTCCGGAAAATCGTGCCGTTTGTCAGATAGGGCCTAATGTGTAAAGGTGTGGTTGAGCTAGACAGGTCACAGATGGCAATGTAATGCGGCACATGCGCTTTACATGCTGGCTAATTAAGGCTACAAACGCTCACTCAGAATATGTAATACTATTGCTTTTCCATGGCAAAATGGTTACGCGAACGCGCCTCAATATTACGATTTACGTACTTTACCTGTCTTGTTAGGTATAGCGACTACTACAGCCCAGACGACCGACAAATTGGAGCTCGATCGAGGGGCGAACGAGTTATTTTTTCTACAGCTTTCAGACGGGCTTTGAAACTCAAACAGCTTGAAGGCTCTTTCTTCGGTAATATAGCGGCCAGAACTGAAAGTAACTACTCTTCTTTGTCTAGTACTAAGGTTGAGAATGCGTGGAGACCTACCTCCACTTCCCCATTTATTTTCCTGTCCTGATACTTAAGCGGAGGGAGAACTTTAAGTTTCATCCTAATATTAGGATGGTCAACTGAAGGAGGATCAGAGTGAGATGCTTTTCATCATGGTTGGGATAAATGAGAAAACCTAAAGGGCAAAATCATTGGAAGGCCTAGACTTAGGTGGAAAAATTATAGTGAAATTAATTTTCAAGCAATAGGTTTGGTCCAGTGCTGAGCTCTTGTGAACACGGTAATGAACACCGGGTTTCAATAAAATACAGGAAATGTTTTGACTAACTCAGCGAATTTTAGCTTCTCTGGATGGATTTTGATCCATTGCATTAGTGACTTAATAGGCATATTGCCATCGTCCGCGCCTAGAATGTATCGCGGGTTCTCAAGAAGCTGGACTGTAGTGTTTTGTATCCTGCAGATAATAACAGGCAGGAGCAAGACTTTGTCCTGTGGGATATGTCGTCATGTGCGATGGTAGATGCGGAGGCAGCAGTTTGCTCTCTGTGTGTGAGTGCACAGTTGCTCGAAGCTGTACTGCTGTGCCTTGCAGTGCAGCGGTTGAGGACCACGAAACGCTCATCTTCGTAGTGCAAAATGCATACAAGTTCTGTGCAATTCTTATGCCTACAGGAAACTTACAATATCTGCCTATGTACACACTCAAACAAAAGCCTAGGTCATTACAAGCGTTACGAATACATTTGTTGTGGGTTACTGTACGATGCTGTCAGTAACTCGGTATGTGGCGGCGAAAAGTAGAATAATTCGGACGTGATTAATTGGACGGGATTTGTAAGGAAGCGTATGTGGGCGAATTGTGATTCTGTTCCTGCATTTTTATGGAGGGATTAAGGAAAACCAAGAGTAACTTTAGTCAGGATGGCCGATGACCCAGCTGAGATTCGAACCAGGTGTCTGAAACGAATGCAGGTTTAGAGCATTAACGCTATAACCGCCTACCAGGTATCAGAAATATACTGCGAATATTTTGACCTGTTACTTCCCGCGGTGACCAACTAACTACGTACAGCAGAGTCCTTCGTGAGTGGGTAATAGTTCTTCTTCTAGTCTGGAAATTCCCCACGTTTTATAGAAACCGATGAGTTATTAACTTGCTCGAATCATCTTCGAAACATCTTATTTTGTTTATTAAGACTTTGTTCTTTTTATAACGCACTGACCCTAAAAGCAAGTGCTCTTGAGGATATTTGAACCCAAAATAGAGTCAGTAACAGGAGGACAAAATATAAATGTAGAGTTTATATTCAGCTGCTGTTTGTAACACAACACAGCTTGTGAACCGGATGATGACTCTTTGTTAGTCGAAACACTATATTCCATTACTTTGACTTCCAGTGACATGGTATAATAAACTCCTGATTAAAGTAATGAAGATAGGTGGCACTAATATTCACTAGCGCTTTGTAATACTAATGGTTCGTGTGTGATAAAAGTACAGCAGAATACTGCAGTGTAGGATTACGTAATGAGGGCCTCTTATTGGCGTGATCACCTATGTCAAAGGCGAAAAATAAACTAATAACATGTAAAAATTTATTTCGTACCAAGTAGTAAACACACCGTTTCTGTTATAAAGTATTATTACAGTTGAACAGGGAAATCATTGCTATTTGTTCTGATATTCATGTAAAAGACTTAAATGCACCCTGTGAGCAGACGTAGGAGATGTTATTGCGAAATCTGACGGTACAGACAGGAACCACTGGGCTTTAAAGGGTTGAAGAAAGGAAGGTGGAAGTGGGAAAAGAGGCGAAATATTGTTACAAAAAGCTTTCACAATAAAAACCACTAGTAATATGCGAGCAAATATAAATATAATATTAAAGTGTACCTTAGAAATATATGCTGTTAAAGTGTGGACAAGTCTTAATTCGCTCAGTATAAGATTAAAAAACGGACAGTTTTTGAAAGTTTAAGTTACCCGCAGGATCCCTTCACAACCGAGTAACTGTCAGACATTTATTTTATTTTTTTTAAATCGTGTATTATAAAATTAATTTTAAAGATATTTAGTTGACAGCTGTACGGCTTATGGCGTCTTATTATATTTTCAGATTGGTAAAATATTACCTGCGTATTATTTCCTGGCTAACCAAATACAAAGTACGGTTATTATTTAACGAGACTGCGCGCGAAGTTGATCCGTCGATCACCAAATTAAACATAATTACAGTTGTTACGCCTGAACTTGCCCAAGTTGCGTACAAAACCGTGCTCCGTAATGTTGGTGTACTGTTGAGCAGTAAACAGGTGTTTTGACCTTCCGCGATCTTACTTCATGAATAAAGAATTGAGCAAAGTGTAGATATTACATTTCTGATAAATTGAAGAAAAATGACATACAAACCTCCAGTTTGTTACGTGAGGTATCTGAAGAGGACAACAATGTCACTTAGAAAGGTCCTTACAAAATAATTTCATGGGACGTCTCGAGGCCTGCAAGGATGGAATAGAGCGGTTAGTAGCCTTCGTTGGAAATTTCTTTGAAATGAATAACTTGTAGATACAATATTTTTCTTAATACAGTATATTTGGAAACTCTTCTCGTTATTTAAAAGCTATGCCTCCTACGTTGAAAACAGTGAAATAAGCTACAAAAGGATGAGATAAAATTGGAAGGGGTTTGTAGGTATGAGTTAAATTTTAATGTGGCTTTATTTACTTATTTGTTTGTTGGTTATTGACTTCTGAAAAACGATGCCTTGTAATTTTGTATAAAATCACCTGCGTTGTGGTAGAACTTCGGTAAATCTAGCACTTACTAGTACTTGACTGATAAAGAAATCTCCCGGATAAATAAAGGTGTTCCAAATTAAATTATTGTTTTCGAAAGAAACCCGTCGTCACATGCTGTACTGAGCAAATTAAACCCAGTCCACATTCTGAAACCATGATATCCAGTTGACACTTATCTTCAGATTCACAGCTATGAGAATTCCAAATACCGAATATTTGTTTATAATCATGTAATGACGTCAGTAGCTCAGACTGTAGAGTGTCATATGATCTGATGATCGCGAATAATGATTTCCAAGAGGTGATGACTCAATTTATAAAGGAATAGCTTAAGGCAATACTTCAGCATTTACATAGTGAGGAAATTCATGAAATTTCTGTCATGCTCTGAGCGCCGGTTAAGATACAAACCAGGTACCTCCGGAATACAAGTCAGAAGCGTAACTCCTTGAACCAAATCACTCTTGTTGATATTTTTTCTTTACATCTCTAGTTACTGCAAAACCATTCCCGCATAATAAAAGTATTTATAGTACTTCCGGTAGGAACTTTATTTTAATGCAAGCGTACATATCATAAGTTAT
Organism: Reticulitermes speratus; assembly: GCA_021186555.1. Classification (NCBI taxonomy): domain Eukaryota; kingdom Metazoa; phylum Arthropoda; class Insecta; order Blattodea; family Rhinotermitidae; genus Reticulitermes; species Reticulitermes speratus. The sequence goes on from JAJKFL010000014.1 coordinate 33,170,427, forward strand.
AAAGTCTGAAGTAAAGGCCTGGACACTTCAGGGCTAGAGGCTCAGGTGGTTTGTCGCCGGCTCTTCACCGTGGAGACCCGGGTTAATGCTAAGCTATTCCGTGTGAGATTTGCGTTGGAAAAAAGTGGCACTGGGACACGCTTCCCACTTTCTTTAATATACCATCAATGCTTCATACTCATTTATGCATCTATCAGCGATGCTACAGTAGCTTGGCAAACTTAACGATGTCGTTAAATAACTTACGATCATACATACACGCACGTCAGGACTCCAACACTGGAACAGAATAACAGATTAAAATAGGGGAGTGCTTGCTACTGAGCTGACGCACTTAACTTGTTTTAAGGGTACCGTTTAGAGCCTCTGCTGGGACACCGCCTCACCACTTTGAAATATTTCTTGTCTTTCTTCATCTGTATACATAAATGCTGACAGATTACACCATTCACGTTACAGCATACTCCATCATATCAATTTCGACTGATAATTGTTAAAAATTGTTTTAAAATTGGTTTAGAATTTTTCTAAAACCCTCTTTTTGGGGTATCAGATGATTCTTCTGTCTGTACGTGTGTATTGTTTCCCTTTCCAGTGCCTGTAGTTATGTCTGGCAATAGGCCCCACGAAGCCCGTTGAAATTTCACGGACAAGTTTGTAATTCCCCTCTCTAGCTATGGTTTCAAAATATGACCGTTTCCTGTAAAACACTAATTTGGTCCATGAGGGATACTTTGAAATCACTATTCCGCTGAATACGCACGCTATGTAACATCTTCGATAAAGGTAGAAACTGCAGTACAGACTGAATAATAAGTGTCACTTTCATTTATTTCTGTCATCCTGTAATATAATTCGTAGCTGCTATCAACTAATTTATACATAGTGACAAATTAGCAAAAGTTTCATAATATATGTGTAAGGAAGATATTTGTAAAGCTGAGCTTTTGACTAATTTTATGCTCTTTACGCTTGTCATGTACTAAAAATAGTCTAAGCTCTTAGAGGCCTTAGCAGTTTAATGTTTTAGTCCAAATAATTTTCCTTTGTCGCACTGTTAATAGGTCATACTTCAAGGTCACACATTTCACTACACAACGAAGATTACTGTCTTCTGCGGTGTGACGGTAGGTAGCTTCTAACCTGAAGAGAGAAGCAATAGGTTCCTTCTCACCGTCTGTAAGTTGAATGTTCGAGATTCACGAGCTGTTTCTATGTCGTAGGCTGTTAGTTTCTGACGTCTCAGCCGATTTTAGTATTGTCACTTTCAGTGCAAGCAGTCCAAGAAAACTTCCTTCGAAACGTCAGGAGCTACTCGTCCAACGACACGGGGTCACATCCCAGAAGGTTTTAAACTTAAGCAGCATCGGCGTATGGATCTCAGATCTCGCGTTCTTGCTTTCTTTCACCAGTTGAAGCTCTTCGGCCTTAGAACCTGCTGCTGTAATTCAGTTCACAGTCTTTTACACAGTTCCCGCAAAGTAACTATCTTCTGCTACGAAGCAAAATCCTTTCCTGCATTTTTCTCATCTTACGATCTTTATTTGGAGACTTGCCAATGAACTGCCCTGAAGGGATATTCCAGAAACATCAAATACTTTTATACGTATCTTTCTTTGTTACAATTCTACTTTCATTTCGTTTCAATTCCTCGCTTACTCGTTCCCTCCTCAACAGTAGAGTAAATCGTACTTTCCACTCCCCCTCCCCTGCTTCATTCATTTTTGGTTCTATGGTACGATTTATTCCTACTCTTCATTCGGTTTCAATTAGTTTTATATCTGAGTTTTTTAATAATTCAAATACTGGTAAAATTTTGTCTGATGTTGCATAAAAATCATCAAAACCAATGTTTTATTAGGGTTGTAATTACTTCCATGCTTTGCAATCAATTCCTTCTGCTTTGTAACACACGTATGTATGGACCTGTATAAATAAAAATCGCATTACGAGTTAAAAAGCCTTTTTCAAACAAATGTGAAGCTAAATTTAGTACAGATGGGTTCATATATAAATAAAATTTCGTTGAAATTAAAATTCTAATCGGGGGTTTTATATGACACCGTAAAATTGTTAATATGTTGTTCTAAATAGTGTCTACCTCGATTTGTAAGGTAGTTACATTTCTAAAAATATAGGGTAATATATTTCTGTACCCTCAGTTTTAAAGCAACAAGGGTGCACGTATCTTTTGGCGTTTTATTATAAATATGTACATGGATTACGCCTGATTTCTGTCTAATGTCTATATACACAGGAATGCATTTCGTTGAAAATAGTTCGGTTAAAACGATAATAAAACGTTAGGCAGACCTTTGATACAGTTTCAGTGCTATACTGAGGCCACAGAAAATGTCCTGTAGCTTCATCCCTCCACATTTCCCTCGAGCTGTTGCGCTTCCCCCTCCAAAGTAATTACATATATTCCCCTCAGTAATCCAGCCATTCTGTTCACACGAATGTCGGTAGCGATAATCACGTGATAACTTTCACTAGCGATATAGGCCAGATGGGGCTGGAGGGAGTATACAAATGTAAGCACAAAAGGAGAAGCCTCGAGCACCGTCATCCACACCATATCTGGAACATCTTTCCGTGATCATAGTACACGGACTTTCTCTATCTCGCTGAGCTTTATGAAAATATTATATCAGATGTAACCTGAGGCTTACCGGAGACTAGATGAAAAAGGTTGCAAAAGAAACAGTATATTTGTGACACGCATGTTCAGGAAAAAAAAAATTTGAAACGCACCTAAATATTCAAGAACTTATAATTAAGTGAAATATAGCTAATGTGAGAAGGAGAATTTATGTGCTATAACACACATAAAAATTGTTCAATTTGAGATGTTCTGTGGAAGACCAGACTGCAATAAAATTCTAGTAGGAGGCAACTTTTCTCAGCTGGTTAGTAGTTTAGTGTACTCAAAGTGAAGGAAATTAAAAAAAATTACGTGAGTCAGTATTAAAGTTTTACTCTTGGCAGTTGTTAGAGACACCGAAAGAAATGCATGCGTATAGAGTATACAGAACTGCTGCACCGAGGGAGCAACAGAATAAGTTTTCTAGCTTTCCTGTAGGTTACATATGAAAACGAGATTAGAATCACTTTCGAAACGCAGTGTTAATAAAGAGGTGATGAGTGATACATTCAAAAAATAAACCTTTTTAATGAATGTGACCAAGGAAATTCGAATTCAGGACTGTATAATTTGTAAAAATACATGTGGGTTCAAAGGTTCATTGGGGTTCAAAGGCGCATCTGCATCTTCAGCTGTATGCGCCTACCTGTTGTTCTGTGTAAGGTTCAAGAAACAGGATTAAGGTGACAAAAAGCAAAGACTTTTAAAGTACAGCCTATGTCATGAATGCGTATGTGGAGAGTGGAGGTATAGCGTTATTCCTTCTTAACCTTGCCTCTAAACGGAGGTAAGGAAATGTAAGGTGAATCTTCTATGTGGTTTACGGGTAATCAGAAATCATGTACAAAAGACAGGCTATGTGGGGGATTGTCATCACAATTTTCAAAATCGTGAAGAAAAAATAGCGATAGAAACACAGGTGTTTCTCTGGCGTAGGAACTAAAAATTTTAAAATAGATTAAAAAATATAAGCAATTTAAATAAACATCGCAATTTCTATGCTGTTAATAAACGCAGACGTTTTGAAAACATGACAGCGATCATTCTGTACGATATCACGCAACTCACAATGGATATTTTATGTACGACGCTGTTTTTATGATTCTGGCATTCGACCGTAATGTGGGCTATATTAGCAGGTGCATAACACTGTGCACAAACGGGTTTCCGCTATCCATCCAACAACGCTCCGTGTGTCAAGAGAGTTTAACAGATTCGGAAACGTGTGATAATGACGTCCCTCCTCATGAAGCTGAAGGAAGACGTCCACACTTACACGGACGGATTTAAACAACTGTCAATTTGCTGTCCTGCGTATGGGTCTGTTTCTCTTGCAAGGTAGACAACTTGGCCCGATGAAGATAGCCGTGAATATCTCTGCCTAGATCTCAATGAGATGACATTTCCTTATGAAAAGCAAAGCAGCGTAAGTAGCAGCGGCATTTGCAAACTCGCCGCTAACCGGGCCCAAATGACCACACACATACCCAGTAGAGTTCCCTGCCTTTTGGAAGTGGGAAACACAGCGTAACATGGATAAAAACAGGGTGGTTAGGTGTGTAAGCAATGAGACTGTGCAGAACGCTGAGATTGTCAGTAAGTAGATGACGCTGTTGTGGTTGAGGCTGAATGAAGAGCTGTAAAAATGGCATTGGTTTCGGCTCGTAGAAGCCATTGAATATATGGAGGCAGTAGGAGACGTGTGATCTCCCTAGACGAAGACGCAGACAGTCGAGCTCTGAACTAATTAACTGTCCATATACGTAGCCATATATTCAGGGTAGGTAGGAAGGGTTTCTGCAGAGATACGGCGATAGGCGGAAGCGGATGTTTCTGGTTTCGTGTGATGTACGAGTGAAACGCCAAGGTGGGACTTGAAGAACTCTATACGGAATAAAATGTGGTATGCGAATATTAAAATTTTGTAGAAATGTGAGAAGGGTGCACACCCAGGGTCTATTACCATGATTCCGCAAAATATAAGCTCTGGAGACCACTAGTGCGGAAAAACAGGAAGAATACGTACCAAAATAAAAAACGACGCCTTGAAGGCGGGTTGTTTGAGTCTCCCTCTGTTTCTGGACTTGCAAGTGCCTGAGGTATCCACCTTGGAATCGGAATACCCAATTGGGACCCGCTACGATCATGTATTATTTCAATAGTTGTGTGTTACTTTCGAGTACCTGAATGAGACAGAGAAGGTGAAATGTGTTCTGACAGGACAGGTTTTCGACGACTCGTTAGGGATGGTCTAGGGTCTGTTATTTGTTTATCAGTACTGTGTGTTCGTGTGTGACATGGATATGTCTTCACTCTGGGTACAGTGGTAATTGGTAGAGCATTTGGTTGTATAGATACATCGGTTCATGTAGCGATGAAAACAATTTGCGTGTTTGTATGGAATTGAGGAGGTGCTGCGCGTGCTGATGTGTGCTGTTTGTGTAGCAGCACCGGCAAATCGAGAGCGCCCAAGGACCGATGCTTGTAAAGATTTACAGAAACTTTTTCTGGGCTTCTACGCACGAAATTCTTTCTCGTAGTTCCTGGATAGCTTTCTCGTCAAAGCAAACGGAGCACGTACTGTGGCGTAACGAATGAGCAGCCGAGCAGTTGACGCATCGAGTTGGGTTGGAACGTGGCAAATCACTTTGACCACTTTCACCGCAGACACCAAAAACAATGCTAGAAGCACATCGCTGTTGCGTGTTTGAATCGCCTCCACGTTTCAATGTAAGGAAATTCATCAGAGGATTTACCATTCTAGACCGTCACTTGCAATTAGAAACTCAATGACAAATCCTACACCATCGGCAAGCTGCGAATTCCTAACATGTGAATAATTCCATGGCTCGCCACTCTACGCCGTGCAGATGAATACAGGTCTACACGGCTTCAGGTGTTTGTGGCTGATTACATCGCAAATTCCATTCAGCGGTAACAAGTCAGAACAGGAGAACCAGACGAACGAATGCACAACTGTCGGTGCACCTGTCACCTGTGCCGCGTAAGGTTACTAAGTAGATTTAGGGCCTACTCGACTTATGGCTCGGTCTACGCGCGAGTCTTGCATAAAGGTCCAATGAGAACTGTTATCTCAACCGTCATTGTTGAGTTTCCTGCAGCGGCACACAGTTTGGAAGTCGAGATTGAACAGAGGGACAGTATCACGTTGAGAGGAAAGATCCCTGCCCTAGACGGGAGTTACATGAATCGTAGGACCTTAATACCTAAAAAGAATAAGTAACGGTAGAAGGAGAAGAAGGAACTGATATTTTATGATGACCACAAGATACTTGGCGAACACCGAAGTTTATGATATGGTGACTGTAGGAGTGAAGCGTATTCGTTCAACATGCAAAGACGGGCATTACAAAGAAGAAATACATGAACATAAATTGTTGCAGATGACACGCAAATGTTGGAAGGTAGTATGACGGAAAATACAATTTCAGAGGCCCCTGTTCGTTCCCCTGTCAGGATGAGTATTGACCTACCCCGACGAGTGAAAATAGAAAAAGAGCGCTGATTTTGTTTCAGAAACTCGATAAATGTAAAACGTACAATGTATATTTCACTATTCTCTGCATCTTGTGTTTGAAATATTTTTTATTCCGATATTACACAGTAAGACTCCTCGAGATGCGCCCAGGAATGCATAGTCTAATTGAGGTATTTATTTTGAAAATGTGTTATTTGTCCGATTTAAAAGAATTAACAACAACTCGTGAAATTGGGCTGTTCTCTAGTTTCTACATGCATGAAGATGGGCAGATACACAAATGGACGAACAAGAATTTTTAATTGGTTATTCATAATTATGAAAACGAACTCAAAAATAAATGAACATTTAAAACAAGAATTAAATACACAGAATTTAACACAGCGAATACTAATACACCGCGTGAAAATACATTAAAATTCACGGAAATGACCAAACTCTGAATTTCAAGCTGAAAAACAAAGGAGAAGAGATTCAAAGATATGGACATATCTTGTCATTCTAAATTTTAATCTGGTGTGGCAAACAGATATAAGCCCTCTCGATGGTGATAGTGATAGTGATATAAAATATGGCATGTGTTTTATGGCTACCCGGTTTCAAAACCCGTTGCGCAGTGACTATAGTGACTGAATTACCACGTTGTAAAAATTATGTTACACGGTTTTGCTTTACAGAAAACCACGTGAACATTATATGTGATATCGTTGCGCAGGAAAAGTGTCTTTAATATAAACAATTTCATGCGTCATGAGGCAAGTAACAACATTGGAAACTGTGTGTAAGGAAGCAAGACGCCTTCCGTATATTTTCGTCGTGTCCTGATTATATCCTTCCCCAGGGCCACACAAAATGTGATATAACTCCTAGTAAAAGTCAACATCTTTCCTTCTACGGCTCCATTCCTCCTTAACCTTTTATAACACAGTGGATATTATATGTAGCATCTGTTTTACATTAAAATGCCTTTACTTTGGCCACAGAGAATGTTTATGGGTTTCCTATGTTTCATTGAACAAATAGCGATTATTTCGTTCATTTGGCCATTGTAATGGAGACTGCGTTTACTGTAAGGTAGGAACTGTACTTTGCATGAAATTGAGGTGAACTGTCAGGAAATGACGGAAGGTGTCCATTTTCTCTGCTCGATTAATGTAAATACATGACATTAGGTGTTTTATTGTAACTAATGCGAATCCGAAAAGTCCAGCCCTACAGGTGCGATATTTCACTGCTTGCACAGAAGATTCAACGCTTCTGCATAACCATTGCTCCATTTAAAATATAGCTGAGACTGCGAAAGCCCTTCCTTCCTTAATGTTTATTTTCTAATATTTCCCAGCAAAGTAGATGGCACCATCATTCTTTAGCAGGTATAGCCTATATCAGTAAATATGTGAAGAGAAGTTGGTAATAGAGAATTCTTACGCAGACATAAAAGGTAAAAATACAACACAATATTAAAAATAAAATAGTATAACGACAGTATTTCAACAGATCGTGTGTTAAAATTTGATGTTTTATAAGAGGCAGAAAGAAAGAGCAAAATATATCAGGTCTACAAATAATTCTATCCAGAGTTTGATTCGTCCAATTTAGGATAAATAAGTGCTTAAGGATGTGTATTTGCGGATGTATCTTTACGTCAAATTTAACCTGACTTAAACTAACCTAATATAACCTAACTTACATTTTAGAGAGACAGATAAATACGATGATACAACCGAAATAAGGAAATTAAGAAAGAGAAAGGGAATCATAGAACTGAAAACGAAGGGAAAGATCTATAAGTGAAGGTAGAAAACAAGAATAAAGTATATTGAAACGGATCTTGAAGAAACAAGTTGTGGGACTGTGGCTTGGATGGGCTGGATTAAACTAGCTCAAGGTAGAGCATATCTTCCAGTTGTGATAGGTAAGGTAGTGAAGTTTTGGATTCCATAAAAGACGGAAAATTCCACGAGCATCTGAGCGACTGTGAGCTTCTATTCCGTGGTATTTATTATGAATCATTATTGATATATATTGTTTTCTAATGGAATTCCTTTCTACATCGTATAATGCATATTGCTGTATAGTGTGTAAGAGTTTTTAAGCAATTTTGACCGCCTGAGACCAGCAGTGGAATTCATCTGAGTCTCACTGCTGGGCCCTGACATTCAAGAGAAAATGGAGGTCTTGGTGAAGATAAGTACAATATTTCTGAAATGATAAGCAACATAGTAATATTTAATAGTGAATGAAAATAAAGACTAGTTGATTAAGTGAAGTGTGTGAGTCACTGACTTCGTGCGTTGTATAGTGCTCGACGAAAGACATTAGTAACATATGTCAATGTTGACGTGTTCAGAATATATGAACATACGAGTACGATATAAAGTTTCAAGTCTAGTCGTTGTATAATGAAAGATGTACGTAGTTTACCGAGACCTTGACTTAGAAATAAAGGCAACTCATTTGTATGAACGTCTTTACTCAACTTATGCCATTCATAGTGATTTTATACGAATCCTTGCTTATCGAGCTCCATACGTATACACGTACTTCTGATACTAAATTATACGTGCTGTTATAATGATACCCGTACTTTACATTTGCACTTAGTGGTATAGCGCTACAAGACATCTGTGCGGGTCGACGCCATTTACCTAAGTAAGTGACAGCTTCTACCCTCGACTTCTACCAACCTGTGGTATTGTGCATCGGAAAAATATTCTGTGTTCACTTTGCACATTTGTTAGGCCTAGGATGTTATCAGAAAGAAGAGTACATGGAACTTTATGCTCCTGCACCCTTTCAAGCGTTGGCGTATTTCACCCGCACAGATTTCATGTGTCGAGTCTAAATATGAGGACTGGAAATAACCCAGAGAACGCCATTTGTAGATTACATTTTGAAATAAATTGTAGTCCCCGGAGGCAGCGGGTTAGACTGAGACTTATTGAGCAGATATCCATTCAATATATGTCGTCCATTTGCATGGCAAACTCAGACTAAGGACTGTTGTTTTATTTTGCAGGCGTCTCTGGAGTCAGCTGGGAAGAATGGTGGACGTATGATGGCATATCAGGTAAATGCATGTGGCTTGGACTTTTAGAACTTGTAGCTCATTTACTTTAACGAGAGCTGGGATAGCTCAGTGTGTGTAGCGACTAGGCTACGGGCTGGACAAGAGCGAAGTCAGGATTCGGTTTCAGAGAAGAATAAGAAATTTTCTGTTCTGTTCAGACCGGTTCTGGGACCTACTCAGCCAGCCTCTTATTACAAGGATAGCGAGGGCTCTTTCCCATTGGGTAAAGTGGTTACGGCGTGAAGCTGACCATTCACCTCTACCTAGAGCCAAGATCAAGATTGCATAGAATTACGCTTCCTCTTCCCGACAAGGTTTCGTAGCGCTGTTCTTAATTAAGAAGAAGGACAACTTTACTTTTATTACAACTTACGTTATCTGGAAACACCCAGCATTCCTGCTTCGTATTTTGGAAATCCTAGTTCAGATCTCGGTCCCGAGACTGACTACCCTTTCCGAGTTTCAGTGGTTTTCCTGAATTCGTCCAAACAAATTTTGGGTTAGCATATCAAGTCAGGCAACGGCCGTTTCTTTTAACATGCTTTCCAATATAATCTAAGCAACTGAAGACGTCGTTAAACAAAGGATCATTACATATCAGGAAAGACATACAGGTTCCATTATCGTCTCCGTTCATTTGCCCCCACGGCTAATGGTTTTATATGGTTTCATGGTATTTCGTCAGAATTTTGTTCCATGAGAAACAACGAAGTATATAGAGTTTTCATTTCCTGTAATAAATAAAACCAAGACTGTAAGCGTGAACGTTTTCTTTAGGAGCAGCACTGGTGACACTTATTATAGTGTTAATAAATTGTGTGTAATCGTGGATGTTTGAAAATTATGCAGGTCTTAATTTGTAGAATGTTATAGAAATTGTGCGACATTTTTTTAGTACATTTAGCTTTCGGTTTCAGACGATGACTAATAAAGTACTGAGGTTAAAAATGTAAAATTTTGTATGAAAATACATCAAGAATGGGCAGTTACTTTGGCTGGTGGCCCATGTAGACACACATCTTTATCGTTGGTTGGGCACATAACAACTTTAGGCAAAATTTATGGTCCAGTTAGCATTATTATTTGTTTTCCATTATCCACCTTAGGCAATATTTGTAGAAGACACAACTTTACTCATATAAAATTCTGTTCAATTTGCAATATCTTATATGTAAGTCGAGGAAATTAAAGAAACAGTTAATTCACTTAAGAACATTTAAACTAAAAAAATCAGAATGCAATCCAAAGACGAGCTATTGCTGAACACTAATGTAACATACGCCTACCTGAAGAAAGTTATTCTGTTTTGTCTTTAATTTTTTTTTTAGTTCAAGGATTTTTTGTAGTTATGAACAGTTTTACTTTCGGTTAATTTAAAATTATATTCACAGAAAATACGTGTACGACCCTAGTATCACGTTTTGTACGCTCTTTTACAAGTAATCAGTGTACAAACATTTTCGGGCCGGATCAGTTTTTCGTGGCAGCATTTGGACACACGTAAGAACGACGTGGATAGTCCTGCAAGTCGTATAACCTGTGTAATATGTCCAAACACAATGCATTACTGTAACACGCCTTAACTCTGTCTTACTCTCAATATGCCACATCGACAATGAAGGAGGCAGACTCTCCGAAACGTCGGCAATGCTTACCGTTTCGACAAGCATATGTGCTCTGAACATTACAGTGAATCCTCGCGTCTGAGATAAAGAGTATAATTACATCCGTGGAAAAGATATTAATTATATTATTCCTTATTAACCTAAAGTTACTTCCAGTTGGAAATTTGTCCGAAGTTAACATTTTGCTGTCCTTTCGATTATAAAATTTTAAAACACAGAAATTATTACATGTGTTACATACCACCAGCTTGAACAAAACGTCTCTGCTGACTAGACGTAGAATATACAAGCGTTTATTTTTTCATATGAGTGACAGGATAAATAGGAGCTATTCTCCTAAACGGCGTTTGCCGATTGGGTTTTAAGCAAGAAATGGAACAGAGTGGGAAGTGAATTTTGTTTGTTATGTAGATGAATTTATGTTCAAAGTGTTAATGTAAAACATGAAACGTATAAATTCTTGTCAGAAGTTTTCCACTACCTTTTGCAAATTTTTCAGTGTGAAGGGGTTATGAAAATTTACATCTCATATGTTCATGTAAATAAAGAGCCAGAATAAAACTATAAAATAAGGAAACGTGACAAATGATCTGTTCTTCAGAATGGTCTGGTTCCTTGTATATACGGGAAATAGCCAAGTCTTATACTGAATGCCCTGTAGTGTTATACTGGGCAACTTTTACTGTTCTCCATCGTACACGAGAAGCTCTGTAGTACAATGTGTAAAAGAGAGATGGTGGCACTAACTCACACCGAGAAGTTACAGCCCTCTGGAGATTAAAAGATTCCCTTTCCAGTTAAAAACAAAAATGAATTGAATTACACTGGGAGAAATAAAACCTTAACGTTACAACTGTGCTGGTAAAAATCGGAATTATAATAAGACCAAAAGTTACTATAGACTGACCCTTGCTTTCAGTATCTGAGTGTTTCGAAAATGAGCATATTAACTTCTGAAACATGTATTTTCGTCCTATCAATAATATATGTGAAACGTTTACATAGCCGTAAATGTGGAAGCAGCCAGTGATGCCAAATTTACGGGTGTGATTGACAATATTACCAGACTTAAACCAATTTAGCTCCGAAATATAATGGCAGTTATACTACTACTACTACTACTACTACTACTACTACTACTACTAGTATTAATACTACTATTGCTGCTGCTAATACTACTACTGCTATTACTGTTGCTGCTGAGTAGGCTACAGGCTGTATAACAACGGAATCGTGGTTCTATTCCCGGCTGGGGCTAGAGACCAGCTGTGGGGCCCACCCAGCAGCTTCCCATTCGAAAGGCACCTTGGACATTTTTCCCGGGGGTAAGGCGGCCGAGGGGCAAAGCTGGCCACTCACTTCCTAGTGCCAGGTTAAGAATATTTGGAGCTGCACTTCTACTATCTATATATGCCTTCATGGCATGCACAGGGACATTGTTTCTACTACTGCTGCTACTACTAATACTTATATTATTACAACTATTGCAAGAACCGAGATAACTCGTAAGTACAATATAGTCGAAGGAAGAATTGTGATTCGATTTCCGGCAGGGCCAAGTGATTTTCACCTCTCCAGAGTGTTCAGACTTGCTCGGGAGTCCACCCAGCGTATTATTCATTAAGTACTTGGGGCTGTTTGTACTGGTAAAGCGGCCGAAGTGTGAAACTGACCGCTCACCTCTCTCTGGTGTCGACTTTAAGAATGCGTGGATCTGTACTTCCACTACTCCATATGTTTTTATGGCGTGCACAGAGATGTAGACTTTTTTGTTACTGTGACTATAGCATTACAATTGGATTCTATTTTCTGCTTGACGTACCACATTCTAAGAATGTTTTGGAGAATGACTCAGTGTTTCCAGGTTAGAACCGGGGAGAAGAGCTATTCAGTTGGTCTCATTAGATAAAGCCAACTGTTTTAAATTAACTTGATACACTAAACCGAAACAATATACTTTTCTACCCGCCTTGTATCTGACGAAAAAAAGTTCCCGAAGCGTCGTGTTTTTAGGCGTCCGCGCTATATTCAGATAATGAGCAGAGTCCAGTTGGAATTCCATCTGTCTTAAAATGATTTAAAGCTATATTATATATACTGAGTTCCTGACAACACTGTTTAATAAATTACAAATACAAATATTAATGTAAAATTGTTCCTGTGCTCAATCATTTCACCAGGCCCTGTGTTTTTCAAAGAAACAAATTCCGACCATTATGTTGAATTATACCCAACACCATTGTTTGGGGAATTGATTGAAGAAGTTCGTATGTAAATCAGTGACTTTAAATCGAAGAAGTGAAAGGAAATTTTCGAAGCGAGAATGCCCATATTTAAAGACAAGAGCTTTGTGTATGGAGAAATATTTTTCAGAAAGCTCCAGGGATGTTTGAAAGCTGGAGATCTAAATTCCCGGTGGATGCAGGTTCCGTATGCGATGAAGCTCCCGCTACAGATGCCGTACTAAGAGAAAAGTTAGTGAGATGCTCTGTATACTTAGGTACAAATGTTATTTATCTCACATTTGTATAAACAGATACGTTATTATCTTACACGGAAGCTTCTTGCACTCTTAAACAGTCGGAGAAGATCAGAGTAATGTACAGAAGTTGCGTTATATGTCACAGATGTAGATGAATTATTATCGTTCTTATGGAGAGAACTTGTTGAAAATAACAAATACTCAGGGCGAAATTGTGATTGACGTGTATGATGACGTCGAGTTCTTAAAGGGTTAATATACTGTTTTCGTTTAAGGCTAAAATTATGGTTCTAATTTCGGCCAATACGTGTGTGCAGGTGTACGAGTAAGAGCTGTTAGGGTGAAGCGTGGAGATTTGTGAGAATATAAAACATCACGGAATGTTAATTCACTCTGGTGGAGCGTTAACATTAAACAGATACTGTGACATACCTCTCTTGTTCACGTTCTGTGTCGTATGCTAGTCATCCAACTCATTTGCTTCGGTACGCCGTGTTGTTTTTAGTATGGTGGACACACTGACTTTCATTAAAATGCAATCAGATAGTGACAGAGCTACAAGAACCAAGGCTATCTCGTGTCTCTGCAACAAGGGCGTTAGTAACTCACTGCTTGTCCATCTTCTGCTTCCTTATTTTCGAGAAGAAGTTTCGTGATGGGGTATTCCGTTTACGAACTGAAGTTCCTGGTAATGGGCTTTGAACACGGTTACCCAAGTGGTTCATTGTTAAACGATGTCTTATGGGTTATGACGCTCGTGTCATGTGGTATATTACACAGACATTTTAGAGCAACTCGCTACCTCCATCTTCAGGTTATTAAATAAGGCAGTATGTTATTACGTAACGTTGGTTCCCATTCACGTAGTATACTAAATTTGTTTAAAATGTATGGAGCCGATTTGTTCAATGTAGAAATGTTACATTATCGGATACATTTCTATTTCCTTACGTACACACATTTTTCGAGGGTCCAAATTATTGATTATGAAAAAAACACTTAAACCTTTGATACAAAAGTCTTCTGGACATTGAAAATGTACAAAATTAGTGTATTATAGTATATTTACTGTATATTATTTATGTAATGTTGGTGACATATTCTAGACAAAATTACTGTTATAGCAGTGAAATTATGCACAGTTCTGCGGTGTACTGAACATAAAGTACAGCAACCATAAAATATGTAAATAAAGGGAATGTAAGAGAGAAGGCGAGAGGAGAAAACATAAGGAGAGGGAAGAAAGAGAAAGACAATTAGATGAGTAGTTATTATACTATTCTTGGATAAAACACTATATACTATGGTAAATATAAACTGCGTTACATCGTATAAGACGCTAACCTTCTTACTCACCGACACGAAAACGTCACAAATAATAGAACACAAAATGACCTTGACGGCTACAGTAATTTATATCTTCCTTCATTCGACAAAGAAGTTAAAAAATGTTGGCCGTAGCGTCACACTTCTGGCGCTTTCGCTCTGTTAATTTCTTAAACATAAAATTTATAAATATTTTCCAGAAAACGACGGGTGTTTTAACACAAACTATAAGATTTTTTCATGTCTTAGGAACTGTTTACCACCGATCACCATCGACGTATCTTAAGTGGAGAGAATTACAATTCTAATCCCTTGGACGTCGATAACCGACCTTTGAAGTCGATTATGCTCTATGTTCGATGCTCAATTTTTTCTTCAGCATCAGTCCGTACCTCACATAGAACACTGTCTAACTTATAAAAAGTGTTTCTTTAGTCTCAGCTCGTACCTTGCAGAAAACACAGTCTCACATGAAAAACAATCATGGTGAGAAATAATAAATTTACTTAGGTTTTCACGTGCAATGTCTGTTATTTTTGTCCCTTTCAACCAAACATTAACTTTCTAGACATGTATTATTAAAATTAACCAATATAAAACTTCACGAAATTCCTCCGTCGGCAAACGAGTTGTTTCACGTGGACAGAGGACGAAAGACATTATGAAGCTAATAGTTGTTTTCGCACGCGAACGCGCCTAAATTTGAAATTCTTGTTAGTGTCATTTTCAGGTTCTGCATAATGTACAGGTAACATTCAATCTGGAATATAGAGCAGTGCATATCTTCCTATATTATGGGCCTGTACGGTTCTCAGTTTAATATTTTTCTTCCTTTTAATTATCTTCCCGAAGGCGTATAATCCCACGCTATCCTGTTTGTCACCTGCCTTCCCCCTTTATGTCTACACAATCTCCCCATCTGCGTATGTTATTATATCCCGGGAGCTGATGGTAGGATCTTCTTGTAGACCGAGCGGAGTCTGATTGATGGATCCGTTAGGACACTTAAGGAATAACTTCCAAGTCTACTTGTGGATGGTTTGACACAATAATATGATATATTATACTGAAAACATGACAATCTTACAAGTTCAGTGCAAGAGGTGAATTACTGGAATGTCTCAGAGGGGAATTAACGGAGTGTCCCAGAAGTTAAATACCGTAGTGTCCGGTTGTACTCCACATACATTAGTTTATATACGGAATTGGATAGGTGTCGTGTGGAAACTTTACGTCATAATAAAGGAGTATTGGGTGTGGTCATGTGAAGGTATTGGTCGAAACTTATCGTCCTATACGAGTCTTGCTTTCGGCCCCTTACGTCACAATGACATCGTAGCTTCACACGAGTCGTTCGTCCCTTTTGAAATTGACAAGATATGAACAACAGTTGCCATGAAACGGGATTAATCTGCGTATAGGTTGGAGAGGTCAGCTAGCTGATGTAATCGTTTCCTTCCTGCTTAACGGGAGACTCCTACAAGATTTGGGTGTTACAGTGATTGTGGAAAATTTCGAGTGTACGTGTAATTTCAGTACATGAAGTCAGTCATGTTTACGTACACAGTGGTCATATGTGAAAATGTAAGGCCTATGCAACAGTCTTTTTTATTGTCGACCTTAATTTTTGTGTACTTGTATTTCGATAAGAATGGCTATTAGTCTGGCCATGGGATTGCGGGTTCGAATCTTGCCAGAGGTGTGGACGTCTCTCTGTTGTGATTGTCGTGTGTTGTCAGGTAGAGTTCTCTTCGACGGGCCGATCACTCGTCCAGAGGAGTCCTACAGAGTGTTGTGTGTATAACTGAGTGTGATCGTGAAGCCTAGATAATGAGGACGCCCTGACCCACTAGGGGCAGTTGCACCATGGAACATAGTCCAGCCATTTTCCTTCGTTTTCGCCTTCTTTCAGAAACATTGTTTTGGAAACTGGGTCTGTTTCCGTCACGAGGAATACAGGGTCTCACTCAGATGGATCCTCAGGAAGAGCCAATCTTAGGCACTGCTTCATTTACTGACTACGAAGTTTTACACCCAATGACGAAGAATGATCCTGTAGAAAAGTGTTTAAAAATGGAAGAGGTGAACAGTTTCCAACGTTGTTAGGTTTTGTAATTCACCATCGTCAAGAACATTCTAGACTTATCGTGTATTTAGTATTCATTACTTTCCGGCTAGGAGTGTTGCAGATTTAACGTGTTAACTGGACCATAATTAGATACTTATAATCTCCACAGACACAAAGATTTATTCTTTATTTCTGTGTCCAGTAGGCTTACTTGTGCTGTGTTAATTCAAGTTACGGGTTTGGAACGCAAATTACATCAGCTTTACTGGTGCTGTAGTGAATTAAGGGACCGTGGGCTGACATAATACTTCTGTTGAATAATTTTTTATATTTCCGTGAAAACATGCGCCAGCGCTCTTATTCATCGCGGCAGTTCTGCTTCCTGCATTCACATAGTCTTCTCCTCATACGAATCTATACATCTCCCTATCTACGTACGTACTTAACCATGTTCAACTGGTCACTTCACTTCAATGACCTTCCAATTAATTCAGTGGGCTGCCATCTGTCGATTGCAGTCAGTTCAATTATCTTCTGGTCCTCACAGTATTCGCGGCAGGCGCTGTTTTCCTGGAGTTTTATTTCCCCCAGTCCTCTTCCCCTTTCCTCTTATAATTGCAAACATTTCTGTATACATTGAATTAGTATTGGCGGCGGTTTCTATGTCAATACAGATCCAATTGCATCATCATACTTTAAATCCATTTCTAGAAGATTTGTTGGTATAGTTGGATAGTGCCTTTCATTACTTTATGTCATTACTGTAGAAACTGATCCGTGAGGCCAGTCCCAGTCAGAAACGGCATATATGCATGGACCCGATTGTCAGAGTTTAGGCAGTTTAATTTGAAGAGAGATTTAGATATAACTAACCTCTTCTCATAAAAATGTTTTTACTTTGCACATTGTATTGTAAATAAACCTTCGAATTTGCAAACTTTAGTTTGGATACAAATTCTGAGTTGTTTTTCCAGCTGACTATGTAACCATACCATGAATTGGAGGGTCATATTTATGCTTTGCAGATTGTTTTCGAGTTAATTCTACAAGTACGGAATTATTTATTCAGATGTGTTAGGTTACGTCTTGAACTTCAAATAGCCACACCTGTGGAACAGCTGACAGTCGAGCACGTGTTCGTACGATATTTGTCACTGCGAATGACCTCATGAATAGTCTAAGGCCCTGAAGTACCCTGATATAAAGTCACGAATCACCCTGTATGAATACTTAGAAGTACAGTAATTCTCAGCTACAAAACAGTTATAACAAATCATGTCTGTCCACGTGAGTTAAATTAAATGAAAATAACTTGAGATAATTACGTAATGTGAGCATTCATAATTCTTATTTTTAGCTGAAATTGTCAGAATAATTAAGCAAAGAATTATCAAATGTAAGCCGTGAATGGTTCAGGCGTTTAGTCTCCGGCTTCTTAACGCGGAAGCCTAGGTTTAATCCCAGATCAGTCCTAGTGGGTTTTGAGGTTGATAAAGTGGCCCTGGGACAAGTTTATCTCCGAGTACTTAGGTTTTTCCTTGTCACTATCACTGTGCCAATGCCCAATACACATTCCTTCATCTATCACTGACGATATGTATAATCTTAGCAATTTACAAAGTAGTGAAATAACACAAGTTGAGTAGATATGCGGAGCGTGTAATAGATATGAAGAGAAAATAGAAAACGCATTCAAAATTGGTCTCGTGTAATCTGAAGTAAATGGATTACTTGTGGGCCCTAAACTAAATTGGAGGTTAATATTAAAATGTGTCCTAAAGATTTATGGTGTGAAAGTACATTACGCTGGCCCGTAAGTCCAGTGGCGGGCATTTGTAATCACAGCGATGTTTGTTCGATCTGCATAAAAGCAGGAATGTCTTTGACCAAAACTTTTATAAGGAAGATCTTAGACACTGAGTTAGAGAACACACAACCAAACAATTAATTCTGTTTCTCGCCTTCCTTTATAAGAATTTTAACATTGTATTTAGAAAACATTTACGTTGCGTGGTATTTATAAATGTTCTGTGAAGCTCAATCTGTTGTGTTTTACATAACGGTTTTCGTTCTACGTCAACGAAACCTCATATTGTTTTTGTGTTTCACATAACGATTGTGTAGAGCTGTGTGTAAGAAGAAAATTGATATGGAGGAAATGAGCGAAACCTAATGTGCTATAAACAGTGGTCACAAAATCTTGGCTCAGTTCACCCATTAGACAAAATTTCTACCCGCTAGACATTTATTCGCAAGAGAGCGCGCCTATGCACGCCGTTCTTTTCTTTGCACCAGTCTCGTTTCATAACATACACGCATATAAATACTGTACCTTATATTGTATGATAAAGTGCGTACACAAGATATTATTTTCTCTTACTTATCTCTAGAGAAATACAATGAAAGAGCAAGAAATACAGTGTTGTAACGAATATATACTAAGATTTTTTCACTTGTTGGCCCTGATTTCTCCATCCTAACGGATGAGCAGACAAGTGGCCTGGGTCGCTTAGACAGTGCCCATTATTTTGTGGAATATCAGTGGTGTGTCTAAGAAATTGCATTCTTTTATATTCTGTTTCAGAAGTTGCATGTTTGCAAATTCAAATATTAAGATAGTTGGCAGCACTGCTGCTTCATATTCGGAGGTCCCGGAATCAAATCTCTAAATGGATTTCAGCCATTCTGACAGATATTTTTCGTAGTTTTTCTCGTTCACCCCAGAAAAATACCAAAATAATATATAATATTAGACCACAATAACTTCTTTCAAATTCCTTTCTAAACATTATGTTCTAGTTCTCGCAGAAGTCGAGGCCTTATAAACTGCAATACTTGCAACAGCTTCAAATGTGCCATAAGTGAATATGCGAAATTCTCACAGTCTTGTCAAGATTGCTATCTGTTGGAACATGGCGTAACCTTTAAAATTCTGTAGAATAAAATATATCTGTATATTCTGACTTTGGCAGCCATAAATTATCAGGAACAAAGGTGGGAGCTACAAATTTCGAGACTTTTAGAACACCTATGAAATATGCCAAATATAATCAAAATCGATCAACGGGGCGTGACGACGCAAAATTGGAGCAGCTTCATTTATGTTATGAAAAAACTTAATTATGTTGGAGGGTGGTGTGTAAAAGAGCATAAACCTGTTTTCGTACACTTTTGCTTTAAGAATTGACCTTATTTCGCTACAAGACGAAAGGTCGCGGGTTCGATTCCCGATGGTGTCATTGGAATTTTTCATTGTCATAATCCTTCCGGTCGCACTATGGCCCTGGGGTCGACTCAGCCTCTAACAGAAATAAGTACCATGAATATCTCCTGGGGGGTAAAGGCGGCCGGTGCGTAAGGCTGACAACCTTACCACTTTCATGTGCCGATTGTCTAGAAATCTGGGAACCTCAACCTCCTGGAACCCTGAGGGCCTGTTTAGGCCTGTAATGGGATTGCTTTACCTTTACCTTATTTTTATGGTGTGATAAAATAAAGCTGTATATGTGAGAGTGTTAACCTGTCTGTGACAGCCATATCTCATCAGAAAGTAGATAGAGGGGCTAGAAATTCTGGCATATTGAATGATGACAAATGTGATATACCATCGTCAGAGTTCTATAGAAGTTTACTGGGCAAGACTTTATATACTTTAATACTAAATTTACAAATATGCACATAAGTGCTTCTTTGTTATTAGTAGTTAAAGTTGTGTATGTACCTCAAGAATATTACATCATTAGTTACTGATGTGTGTGCTCATCAGAAATGCCGACTTAATTTTTGTGTATATGAACTTTAGGAAAGTACAGTTCGGACAATGTCAGAAGAATGAAAGGTGTCAGACAAACAAAACAATTTCGTGACTCCATCTGTAGGAAGACAAAAACCTAGATGAACTTTAACCTTTCAAAACAGCTGTTATTAAATATACCGCCTTCTTTATCAGTCAGAATTTTGCTTGCAGATTGTGTTTGTGTGTTTCATATGATAAACGCCGATGATTTCGCAAAACAGAATTAACCTTTTTGTGTTCGTGTGATCCGAGAGAAAATCACGTAATATTGTGAAAGTAAAGATTTTGTAACCATGGTGAGTTTGTTGGTTTTCACACTGTACTATAAATCTGCTGAATTTTCAAGACAAAAATTTGCTTTGATAATTTGGGTTCCGTTCCAACAAGTGCTTCAGGACAAGCGTAACAACCGCAATATGACGCCATCATCCCAGTTTATAATAAAGCGCGCACCAGCAGAGCTCTGCTACTGTTATGAGTGCCGGATCTTCACAGCCCAGCTAAAAATAGCACCATCTTCTTTCCCCTGAAACTCAGTCTTTACATTTTTATGTATGTTTGTAGACGTTAAGGCCTGTTCTTGTATAAAGAAAAGTGTGATTTATACACGTCATGCGATAAAATAAGGGTAGTAGAATCGCCAAGCAAGTTTGGTGTAAAATATTATAAATTATTCTGTACATATAGATTATGACTATGAAATCCATTTTGAAGACAGAGGCTAATGCTTCCTACTCTGTAGCTATAGATTTTAGCAAGTAGTTACCAATTGATGCAGAAGTTGGCATTCTGGAGAGTGTGCTTGAGTCGGTGTTAGAGTGTGTTCCTCTACAGCAGCACATACTCTAAACAGCAGCACCATTTAGTGCGTCTTGTTACTGTACCAAATAGAGTGTATCAGTATAAATGTAGCTGTCTTTACAGATATTCTCACGTTATTGAGATTAGGTGATGTAATTCGTATTAAAATAAGTATTGGATTCTAAGACGTATCTTCACTTCGTATTTTCGGACTAAATACTAAAACTGAAGAGAAGATGTTTGGATGCAAACATTACTAGTTGAGTCCTATATAATAGTTTTATGCACAGTTGTTCATTTGCACGTAGATATTGTAGTCATTTACTCTATAATGTACAATTTACCATTTACCAACGACGAGGTTTTTGAAATGCAATAGGCACAAATTTAAAATTATTGTTTTGAAGAAAGTAGGAAAATTAAAGGTAACGGAATGAAGAAGGATGAACGGACAGAATGTCGAGGTAGTAGATAAATTTGAAATTTGGAGTAGTTTTGGAAAACTCTGGGAAACTGAATAAGCAAAACTCATTAGCAAATCAAAAGAATACAAAACTCTCGCAGCTGTAGACAATCGTGTAGAGTAACCCCCAATATGAATGTAAATACATTGAAAAGTATTTATGAAATGGGGTGTGAATCTAAAATTAGGTACAGAATAGAAATATGGGGATAAATGAGATATGGAAAGAAATAGACAAGATACATGTTAGATTTTGTAAGAACGATGCGGCTACCGATTTGTGCAGCACATGGATATAAGGAAATAAAACTTGGTACAGAGAACATGAAACGTAAGATTGTGTGACTGACACTAAAATACAGGCAAAGGGTTAAATGTATCCATATAAATACGGAAGAACCGGTGAAGCAGTGATATGAATGTGTATTGTGTGTACTGGTGTAAGGACTACTGCCACCGGGTGAAAACCTAATTGCAGTAAATAATAATAATAATAATAATAATAACAGAATAAGATTGTGAGAAATTTCATTAAAGTGATGAACAAGGAAATGGAGAGTCTTGCCCTCGCAGTTGTGTAGCAGAATAAACAGGAATATTATTTCAGAGGAATAAGTAAACCGACAATAGTAAGATGTAATGACGCAGACAGGCAGATCATGACTGCAAAACTGTCGGACAAGAGTTTATTAGTGCTGCATCAAGATAAGAATTTAGGTTAAATCAAGATATCGTATATAGAATTCAGTTCTAGGAAAGAAAGTAGCGGGGTAGCTTAATTGTTAGCAGGAGTGTGGAGAATGAGAGGACAATAAAGGGAGATTGTTTTTATGCTTATTTCAATAGGATGTTGACATGAATTGTTGATCTGTCCAGAAAAAAATGGAAGATGGAAGGTTGCTGGACGTGAACGAGGAGGTAGATTATAAGAAAATATTAATCTGTACAAATGAAACATTTTTCAGAGTTCTTGAAAGATACTTAAACAAAGTAAACTGTGAGTGCTTAAGTAAAGTAAAAACTCTACATACAGTTAATAGAGAGGAGCTTACCATCATGACAACCCAGGGTTCTTCAGAGGGGAGTCCCAAGAAACATACATTGTATGGTGAGGCAGAACTCGATAAATGGATATTATAATTATTATTACTTTACAATATTATTTTTGCATAGGGTGTGGCTTTGCTATAACAAATTCATTGAGACTTTCAGAATTCTGTACAAGTTGTAACCATTTACCAGTCTTACATGCTTCGACGCTTACATTTTCATCATTCTCAGCAGCTATCTTCTAACTAGTTAAAATATATTTGGCAGTTGGTTAATTTCAGTGTCAGGTGTAAATTTTCAGTATTATTGTTCGTTATCGTAATTTATTTGGCCTCTTTCCCATTTATAATTCAAAATTAACTAAGTAGACTACTACAATTCCTTTATAGTGTCCCTGCTTGTTATAAACAACACTTATCTTACATTGCTCAACAATTCTTAAATCACATACAAGTTTTACTTCCAAATACTGCACCAAGCAACTGCTACTCTCACACATGTTTCGGCTACGTATTGTAGCCACCATCAGGGAGAAAAATATTACAAAATCATAAGCAGCGTATTGTACGTCGGCAGTGTATTTGTAATACTGTGTCTCCCTGATGATGGCTAAAATACGTAGCCGAAACATGTAGTAGGAGCGTAAAAATTGCTCCGTGCAGTAGTTGGAAGTAGAATATGTATATGCAAGGCAACTGCACGGGATGTGAGTAGTAGCATTAAGTATTTAAATCCTTGAATCTTTTTTAATAACTTAAAATTCTACCCCGTATTTTCGACTTCTGATAATTTTGTACAGTTTGGTGCTACGTTTGCAGAAGCTCTACGTTTTAGTACCCCTGTTCTTGTTTACCCAATATATAATGCTGTATGTTTTTTTTTCAATCGCTAACACTCTGTTTCGCTGAAATTTATTGTAACATCTCTCCTGCTGCACTTACCAGCACTGTATCAATCAGAGCTGCGTTCCCGAACTGAAAAAATTTCGACCTTTCAAGGTTACAGTAAATATTTTTGCTAATACACTTAATTCTCTTACATTAAGCCACAAGAGCGGTATGTAACTATATAATACTAGAAAGAAACAAAGAAAATGTATAAAATGTAAGTCATTAAAGGGTTCTTAAATTAAGAATTAACACATTTTAAATGTGGAAGGGCTGGAACAGGCTGAAGGTGGAGTATTTGTTTGGCAGTTGATTCTTCAGTATTAAGTGGTTCAGATGGTGCAGTTGAAGATGCAGACCTGAAATGCAACGGAGGATGTGATACACCGCGGATGTTACTTGCCTGCCCAGTAAAACGTTGCAGGCAAGCCGACGCCTCATATTTTCTCTTCCAGCATTCATGCTATTCAGCTGACAGCATTGCCTGTAATTTCCATGTTCGTTTTTACAACGAAAGAAATGTTACCAGCACTTGCGTTACCAATTGTAACTCACTTTCTTCACTGTTCTCCGTCGCACTCGTTTGTGTTTTGCGTTCGGAATACATGTGAGACATCCCGTTGTGATGTATGAATAGACCAACAGATGGACCGTTAATCACAAATATATTTTGGGGAATATATTTTTTTATCAGAAATATGCTACATATTTCGGCTTTTTCAGGAAGACATTGTCAGACACAGGCTTGAAAGTGTAAGGGAAAACAAGCAGTTTACATAGAAAATAATAGTATTACATAATTGATTAAATCCATTGGTATTTTGATGCAGCACTTATAATACTTGAGGTCTAAGCTCCTCTTTGATTGGAATTACGGGAATAGTGTAGAAGGCTCCTACACACAGTAAGGTACTGTGTGTAGGAATCTGTAGCCCAAACCATTATATAGAATTTTGCGTTTAAATCAGAGACATATAAAATATGATATAAAAATTTGGTTATAACTTACATTTATTTTGCTTTTTAAGTAGCAAAGTTTTTCGGCACAGGCGCGTGTCATGATATTATTATCGCACCAATTTCTTGAAAATGTTTTTCTAGCTTTGACTGCTGTTAACTGTAAATAATATATATAGAAAGAGGAATAAAATGTGGAGCCGTATATATAAAAGATATTCAGCAAAATCGGAAACTGTGAGAAAAATTTTACCTTCATATGCGCCAGTGTTTACATATCCTCTACGTACATATATGTAACGTTTTTCACAGTTTCCAATTTCGTCGAATAGCTTCAAATTTTTAATACTTTTCTCCCGTTTCTTTTTTATCTAACTTTCTCTCTTTCTCCATGTTTATTAGCCTTCATTTTATCCATTTCCTTCTGTGTTATTCTGTTTCTTTGTCTTCTTTCTTGCTTTCTTTTTCGTTCCTCTCCTTAGCTTTCCCTTCCGTTCTTTATGTCTTCTCATCTCTTCGTTGGTATCGGCAGTGTCCGCCATTAGCCTCGCACCGAGCCACTCCGCTCGGATGACGAGTTCACTCATTTCCCAGCCTCACGTCGCAATTACAGGAGGCAGCCGTATATGTCGTACGTGCAAGATTACGGCTCCCGGCTAAATCTCTCCCCGGAGCTTTGCTTCTTGCCCCTGTGATGCATCGCTACCTGCCACAAGATGGCTGAGAAACATTGTCAGGAGCCGCAATTTTCAAACAAGAAATGGACCACTGAGGGGAGTTTTCTGTGTTCCTGATCTTTATAGAAATATTTATGCCGCTTTCTTAACGTCATTTCAGTTTCGTAAAATTGTTACAATATCGTATATAAATACAAATATTGTAAAACTGTCTGTAATACCAATTTTGCCGGACGTCACGAACGTGTGTTGATCACTTCTGTTCCATGTACGGAAGAGGGGCGGGGAGTTCGGGGTTAAAACTTAGGCGCAGAGACCGGCTATTCGAATTGGGGTGTGTTGTGTCTTTCCTCGGTCTGTCAGGCAAATACTGCGAGTATGCCTCAAAATTAGGCCACGTTCGCTTCCTTCTCCTTCCTTAATAGTTCATTATTTAATCTGTTATTCCATGGTATACAGGTAATCTTATATACTGTCGGTTTCATTAAATGAACCGTAACTAAATACAGCACGAAAATAAATTACTTTCTATTATGCAGTTTTTATTCTTCTGGGACGTAACGCTGTGTCGTTGGGTGTAAAATTCCCGACGTTTCGAAGATACTGCTATCTTTCTTAATGTTCGGAACTACACACACTGTCACGTCCCAGAAACAATGCAAATTTTCAGCAGCACGGTTTATCAGAAACACAAATCTTTTATCCCACTTATTTCTTATTAATATTGAATATCTGAATCATGATATGGTGGATTCTGAATTTCAGTCAAGGTTATCACATGTTTAGAATAATTACTTTTGTGACATTCCTCGGTTTTCAGATGAAAGGCGTTTTTGTAAACTAGCCAACTTTTATACTACGTATTTGATACACAATGTCCAAAGCACCTGTACAGAAATAATTATGAAGCTTAACTGTAAATGACTCAAAATTATCACAAAATTTCTGTATAGGTAAACTACGTACGTTTGTTACAATGTCATCTAGCATCCGGCTACACTGCACTGTCGCTAAAGTATTTTAGTCCCCAGAAATGGCAGACGTCTGACAGTCATCAGCAGAGACAAATGTGTTAAAGAAGACAATAACCTTTGCTGTTTTGAAAATCGTCTTGTGGAGTGTGGCACCTTGTTTTGAAAAATGTGTACTTCAAACATTTCGGGGGGAGGTGTTGCCTTCACCTTTACGGTAGAAAAGTAATTTACGAGGACAAGGAGGCACACAAGTGAATGTGATGATTGTGTGGCATAGATTGCGGTAATATGAAACATTGTTTTAAAATAAGTTGTTTAGGCTGAGCCGGATTCATGGGGCTCAGGGTAGGGTACAGTGGTGAGTTTTTATGAAAAGGTAAAAACCTTTCTCTTTCCATAAGGGATAGGAAATATTTTAACCAGCCAAGTGACTCGCTACTCCGCTCACTGTAAAGTGCCTTTGAATTCAAGCGTCAAATAAATATATCTGCTCCCACATCATATTTAAGCCCTTCTATTTTAGGACGAATTCTCGCATGCAGCAGTTCGTACTGCCTAGCTTACGGCCTTGGGGTCATTTCTGCTACCAGCATCAGCGCGTCTACAAACTTCACAGCTTGTTAAACAACGCGATACTAAACAGCAGAGACTGGCCGTACCAATATCGGGCGGGAAGCCGTCAGGTAAAACAATAGACGTCTATCGTGCGCGTCAGTCACGTGTTCTGTATCTCAAAGATAGAAAAGGAAACATGTGAAGATATAACATGGTGATTCAGATTATGGTCTATGAATGGACATTGTGTTTTATGAACACCTTAAAGCATAGTGTGTAATATTTATATCTGTATAGCTTTAAAAACTAGATAGTTAAACCACAGAATTTATTAGCATGGTTGACAGTACTCCTATAATTATGAAAATAACGAACGATTATTTTCATAAAGAGAATAAACCGCTACTTCTAATTCGTATTCCCCAAGATGAAGTTCAGATTTTATTCCGGAGACAAATGACCTCTTATATGTCGTGGTTTTGCTTAGCCAATCCAGGCAAATTTCGGGATAATACCCACAATTAACGAACGACTGCTTCTTTTCACTTGCTCTTCAGTTCAGTATCATTAAGAATTCCATCTCTCTATTCTGGGTTTCTGACGGCGATGTTAATTAATCACAAATAACACATTTACAAAATTCTGCGACTGGTTACGACCCAGAACCCATCCATCAATCTCTCATACTAGTAGTCATCTTAAATTAATTCTCCCATCTCCGTCCTATATATATTGATGTTTTCCAATAAACGTTGACGCAACATTTTTGTATTTATTCCTTCTTTCTCCGATTCAAAATAATGTCCTGACCATTTGTGCATTTAACTAATCTCACTTGTATAAGCTGTCATGTTTAAAAGGAATCTTTAAATAAAGCAGGAAATGTGACTCAATTCAGCATGAGTGCTAATTATGCGACAGATACCGGCTGACTTGCTGCTAGTCAGTGGGGCGTGTGTCCCCTGACAAATGTCTTACATTCTCCAGTTACCGTGCCGGAGCGCTGTAATTACAACTGGGAATTAATGTCGCGGTTTGCTACAGGCAATTCCGTATATCTCCCCCTGGCTTTCACTTACCTCTCCAACATTTCCTAATTTCCTTCCCATACACCTTTCCTTCAGTGCCAATTTTGCAACATTTTCTTTGCATTATATTTCCTCCTTTATCTTACCTTTATTTCTTTCTCTTTGGTCTTCTTTCTTTCCTTTGCATATTCGTTTTCAAAATACTTCCGATTCCTTTCTTCCTCTCAGTCCGTCTTCAGACTGTAAGAAGGAAGGAGGTTCATCCGAAACATCGGTACAGACTACGTAACATTACAATGAAGCAAAAAAGTCTTCAGTGACGCTTTAATTGTGACGTGCCGTTGTAGTCAGTCACAAATATACACATAATACAAAAAAGGTTCCTTCCGCACAACTACAACATTCATTATCGTCAGATGGTTAGACTATAATTAACGAATTTGGAAGCATAATAGTCAACATATTTAGAATACGTGCTTCCTAAAACGGAAATTTTATTTTATTACACGAATTAGATCCCTTCTAAAAAATAACCGTATCCTGCTATTAAGGGAGTACTGAAGACACATGTCTAATTAATGAATTGCATTATAGTGTACTTATATGGTACAATTAAAATCAGCTGTCTAGATAAACAACTGCACTATAGTGTGTTGATATGGTAGAATCAAGACAGCTCCTTATACAAACAAGTGCAATTTAGTCTATTGATAGGGTAGAATTAAGACAGCTCCCTATACAAACAAATGCAATTTAGTCTATTGATAGGGTAGAATTAAGACAGCTCCCTATACAAACAAGTGCAATTTAGTCTATTGATAGGGTAGAATTAAGACAGCTCCCTATACAAACAAGTGCAATTTAGTCTATTGATAGGGTAGAATTAAGACAGCTCCCTATACAAACAAGTGCAATTTAGTCTATTGATAGGGTAGAATTAAGACAGCTCCCTATACAAACAAGTGCAATTTAGTCTATTGATAGGGTAGAATTAAGACAGCTCCCTGTATAAACAACTAATTTGCTGTAAGAACACACTGACTTATTAAGTATTGGTTTAAGGATTATTGCTGCGCTTACTTTTTACAATGGTCGCTGTTTTATTAAACGTTATACAATTATTATGTGAAATTTTTGACCTAAAATGATGATACTGATAGGCATTTACATGTACATGAGTTGAAGAATCTAGTCTGAAGATGAAAGAATAGAATATACTAGTACATCTCTCTCCGTTTTAAATAAAATATTTTTAAAGCATCAACGTTGCGTATACGAGTTAGAGGCATTGAAAATCAGTAGTAGCAGAAGTTTTGCACTAAGTGTGATCACAGAATTATATAACTTTTTCCATGCCGCAACAGGCCAGGGCCTCCTTATTTTCAAGGCTTCACGATCTACCACTCAGATACACCTGTGGACGAGTGATCAGACCGGCGCAGAGACCTCAACCTGAAAACACGCAGCACCCACAAGACACTGATATCCGTGCCCCTGGCGGGATTTGAACCCACAATCCCAGCAAGCGAGCGGCCGATAGGGGAATTGTATAACTATTAATTTATAAATTCCTCTACCTCTTCCTCGCCGATGATTGCACAAGAATCAAGGATAATGACACGGGAAAAGCCTAACCCAAAGCCTCTTCCCGCACCACAGATCTCATGTGGACTGGTTTAGGAGGGCCTGCGACTAACCACCTCTATCACCACAGCGTTAAAACGCCAAACAAAATTTTGGGAAAGTGATGAATTGTGTAGTCTATTAGATATT
Source organism: Reticulitermes speratus (assembly GCA_021186555.1). Classification (NCBI taxonomy): domain Eukaryota; kingdom Metazoa; phylum Arthropoda; class Insecta; order Blattodea; family Rhinotermitidae; genus Reticulitermes; species Reticulitermes speratus. The sequence continues at coordinate 33,200,102 of JAJKFL010000014.1, forward strand.
ATTGTTGTTGTTGTTGTTGTGTTTATCAGGGTCAACAAATTCACTCGTCCCTTGTGCGTAACAAGTGAAAACTCAAGGCTGACGAGTGGAAAAATCTTTGAATGTATTCGTTAAAATTCTTTCCCGCTGTCTTGAGTTACATCTCCACAGATGTGCAACAGTAAGTTCTTGTAATAGGCGTATCTTGTATACATATTATGTAATGTTTTGCATAGTTGCCGGGTTAACTCAGTAAAAATAGTAGATAGACAGGGTAGGTAGGTAGGGGCAGTGATTTTTCTCTTCTTCTCAGTATTCATGCCGGCTGTAGGTGCCAGCTAGTCTCCTAACCAGTGGGTACCCAATGCTGCTTTTCGAGGTTTAAAGCGGCCAGACCGTGATAGTGGCCACTCACATCCCTCCATTGTTTAGGGTTGGGAATCTGTTGAGTTGAAATTATACCTCCACAACCCCGTACATGTTGATGGCTTGGTGCTTAATATAATACAAGGACAACTTTACCTTCACCATGTATGTATGTTACGAGACGGCAAGCGGACCGGTGGGGAGCCATTATAACGGCCTGGGCAGGGCGGTTTGTCTTGTGCAGAAATGTGTGGTGAGCAGAATCGTTTTGGCCGGTGAACTGGGCAAACATCGGTAGAGAAAATATTAACGATAGCATTGCTGTAGCAACATACCATGTAAGCATAAAAGACAGACTTCATTCAGTCTACAGGTAACATGACAAACACATTTTCCTAAATTTCTCTGTCTCCACCATGATTGGTTACACATATCGTATGTGGGATACAAGGTGTATTTCAATTTGCAAGGGGACAGTAACTAATAAGAACTTTTAACAATTTAAATACTAAAAATGAAAAAATACTTTTCTTTCCAATACTTCCCGTTTCCGGAAGAGCATTCCTTTATTTAAATGTTCCCAAACATCGTCCATTTTTGTTGCTAAGAGCAGCAGCTGAGGATGGTTACGGAGCATTGGTAGAATGATACTGACAGCATAAACAGAATAAGTCGGACAAAATTCTATCTCGGTGCCATTTTGTCTACTACAAACGGTAACATGTACAGGCCCGTGACCGAAACAGGATGTCCACGGTAAGGGACAGCGACTAACCGCCTGAGCCATGGCATGGCCTTTGATGGCTAAACGTGGCGAGCTAGGCCGAATCGAAAATTGCGTAGTAATAATTCTTAAGTCGCAATTATGACATCAGTAGCAATTCCTGGTAATGTAAACGCGATGTCGCCAAACCAGTGTAATTGTATGTAGTTAGAAAGCAACGTCAGCATAAAATTAGTATATAGAGACCCGATTTTGGTGACGTAGACACAGTCGTGCTACTGTCTGAACACACTCGGGTTACAGTCTGAACAAACCAGTGGATACAGTCTGAACACGTTCAGGAGTACGGTCTGAACACAGTCTAGGGTACAGTCTGAACACACTCGAGGTAGAGTGTGAACCCTCCAACGGACGCCGTCATCAAGGAAAAGCTTTACGAACCACCACGGAAATTACGCCCCAGTTCGCAGGTCTCTGAACCTACAGTCTATGATGTAAGGGCTGGCAACAGCTAGATCATCCTCTTAAGTCTGGATCAAGACTGAAGGCTAGTAGCTGTTACTGTTTGGGAGATTACAATTGGAAGCTAAGTGGGAGATGAGTGAGAGGAACATGCTCCTATTTATTACTTGAATAATGAGCATAATTGTAATATAGACTCTATATAGCGTTTGCGAGTGTCATTATTTTATGAAGGATGCAGGTGTATATGCATTCCACCAGTTATTCACGTCCAGAAGAGATCAAAACGAATAGGCCTCATACAATGAACACCGTCCGAGTGCAGCATCCTGAGAAGAAACTTGTTTGCGACAGTTGCAGATCATTTATGTCTTAAGCGATCTACCCTTGACTAATGCACCGGTGTTCACGGTCAGACCGTGCAAACCTCCTGATTGGGGCACACGGGGTGAATAAAGATTAGCGGACGTTTCGAGGACTTTAATTGTCCCTTGAGAACACACATTGAAAACGTTTTACTATAGCCCATGTTTTCAATATTCACGTTGTTTGCCGCATGTATGTGTAAGTTAAAAAATTCCGTAGAGGAACTTAAAAACAGATTTCGGAATGCTGTATTGACAGTCAAGCAGGACATGCTTTGACGAGTGTGGGATGAAACAAACTACAGGCGGGACGTTTATCGTGTTGTCAGAGGAGCCCAGTTAGGATTTTGTGTGTATTGCTGTGTTACTGTTCGTCGGATCTTCATGTCAGCGGCGGAAAAATTATGAGTTTACACACGCGGAAAGGAACTTGAACATTGGGAGCATGCTTTGTAGCAAAACGTGTTCCATGTGTCTTCAACAGACAGGTACAGGCCTTCCATTCGTGCGGTATTTTGTAGGGTAAGTCGTAGAAAACAGACCATCACCATTACAACGACTAACATGTTAATGCTGCTTAAGGGAAAAGTCTCTGTTTATTGTTAGAATCATTCGAGACCCATAAATACAATATTTTGGAATGATAAAGAATTTCTAATGTTAAACCTGGTGATGGATATAATAACCGCCTTGCTTTAAAATGTTAATTAGTACCCTGGGGGTTTAATTAGCGTATAATTTCTCTGTATCGGACTCCAATCACGGCTTCCATCAATATCGAACGCCAATATCCGAAATACCAGCTGAGAATGTCTTAGTGTCTTTGAAGGCCAGCGCACAGTACCATAGGTTTATAATAACGGTAATCCCACGATATACGAGGGGAATACGTTGGTTCGTTCCTTCTTCCATGTATTGAAACTTTGTATAGTAACAGCAGGTGGTCCTACTGAAAGAGGGCTTGCTTAGCTTGTCATTACGCAACACATAAGCTTAATGATTTTTCTGTCTTGTCCGTCATTGCAAACAGCAACAAATTTAAACGCGCTTGTAAGAATGCTGTAAAATTGCTGGTGTTCGAATAATCTGTTATACTACGTAGTAAAAATGCTCAGACTTGGAAAGAGGTTTGCTTAAAATAAACTGCACTGAAATAAGAAATATATTTAACTTGTTAATTGTGAACTAGTGTGTTTTTTTCCCCAATGACTTGACAGCCCTAGTGGGCCTAGGCCTCCTCACTGTCGAGGCTTCGCGATCACACCCAGTGAGACACCACACTCGGTAGGATTCCCCTGAACGAGTGATCAGCCCGTCGCAGAAACCTCTACCTGACAGCACACAACACTTACTAGAGACAGATATCTATGCTCCCAGTGGGATTCGAACCCACAATCCCAGCAAGCGAGCGACCGCAGACCGGCGCCTTAGACCGCGTGGCCACTGGGATCTGCGAACTAGTGTGTGTACCCTTCAAAAATGACTTTAATTCGTGTAATGAAAAAACATCAAAGTTATAGGTGATAAACACAGTTGGACACAGAAGTTTCTCTGATTTATGGGAGTATAAAACGCCAAGTGTCAATCTCATCGAAGTATCCTAACTTGTTATAATTAGCATTTAATATTTCAGTGAAGCTTACACAATAAAACACCAAATGTCAATCGCAGTAAAGGCTTCGTACCTGTTATCATCACTTTCATATTTCAATGAAACGTAATTACTCAAATAACATTGTAAAAAATAATTCGGAAACAATGGAATGAAATGTTCTGTTAATTACAGACGTACGGTATGTATCGATGCCAAGCGTTATCGTAATCATGATAACTCGTGGCTGTGACGTCACTGCCTTGTATCGATAATGTTAGCACGGCTGTGCCGTCACCGGTGTGTTATTTTCTCGCGAAGCAGGAGTTCTGTGTAGCAGACAGGCTGAACGAAAACGTGGTAGTGTAATTTTTAAAAAGTATTATTATTTTTCATCCCAAAAGCTGTCAGAGTTAGCTGTGTGTAATTACACAGTTTCGTTAGCTTAAATCATAGCAAATAATTACCACTGGTCATAAAAGACACTTTGATGTTTACTTTCACTTATTTGATGTTGAACACCTGAGGGTGTTTTTGCATACAACGGAACATGCAGCCAATGAATATAACAATATTTATTAATGAAATAAGGTTTTGTTGACTGAAAATTATATTTGATTTTTTATAAGTATTGGTGTTTTTTCGTGCGTACATAGCTGAACTTTATTATGGGAGAGTTTTGGTACACTCGGTAAGATTGTTGCCGTGCACTCGGGGCTAATGCAAATAGCCATAATAGATATAATGATATAAAAGAACGGTGAAACTCCATGGAGAAGTGTCCCTCTTAACAGTTGCTCAGCTAGCTAAGAAATTTCCCGAAATTTATGGAACCTGAATATTTATTACCATGTTTAAAAGATCCAGCCACTGGTCCCTTTTCTGTAGGCTAGCATCTGAATTAAGCCTTCAATCTCCCATGCTATCTCTTTAATATCCACCGCTTTAATATTATCTTCCCGTTTACGCCTGTGTCTTCAGTGTAACCTCACTTCTCACTCCTCACTTATCTTTCTTGCAGGTTTCCCACCAAATTCCTACACGTGTTTCTCCACCCTTCCATAGGATTCACATGCCCCGCCCGCGAAATTCTCCTTAATTTGATCACACTAGATATATTTAACGAAGAGTACATATCACGAAGCTCCTCATTATGCAGTTTTCTTCAGTCTCCATTCACTGCCTTCCTCTGAGATTTAAAGATTCCCTTTAGAACTCTGTTCTCGAACATCCTCTGAGTAGCAGCTAATGTTTAAATGTCTTCGAGAACATTAAAGGTTATTATCGTCTCCTCGCAAATCCCCATCATCTCCCACATGCATCATTACGGCCGCAATATTTCCTTACTGCGGTGAACAATGCGAAATATTGCTGGCGTGTGTAATGCTATTTTCTGTGATCTGTTGGACCATTTCAAGAGAATAGATCCCTCATAAAGATGCTAGTTATCAGAGAAATAATTTGATTGGACATCATTGCGTGCAACGTTTTGATGCAATCTGAAGCAGGAAGGAGGGAGGTTTAGTCGGGATGAAAAGGGTTGGAGCATTGTGAGAAGGGTCCCAGGTGCTCGAGATTACTATACTCTCCTGATAGTAGGCAACCATCTTCTCTGTGTTTGTTTTCTTGGGCGCAAGGAACAACACTGGATGGAAAAGAAAGGAAAATGGGACACTTGGTTTCCATGGCAACCGGCAAACATCGAGGCTCTTGTTAGATAATACGATGAGGTGTTTCTGCATGGGGCATTGTTAAAGAAGATTACAATAAAATTTGAGGTTCCCATGGCGGTGGCTATGAAGAATGCTGTCTTCTGAGACGTGATGCAGCGTAGCCGGGTAGAAATTTACTGACTTTCCAGGGGAACCTGTTGCCTTCTTCTTCCAGAAAACTGAGGCAGCGAGTTTCTTTGAAACGTCGGTTATTTGTACCGAAATATGCCTAATATGACAACTGGTGTTTGAGAGATTTGGCCCTCAAATAAAAAACAGGCACTTTACACCTTCACTAATAGATACTACATTGACATTACGAGCACTCGATGTACCGACCGACACCTTACAATCTTCCCTTGTGTTAATAAGCAGCTGCACAAAATTGTGTATTATGTGGAATGCAACAAATTGTTGCAACCTTCCAAGTAAACACTTCCTATCTCTGGCTAAAGTTTCACAGAACACTCCACCATACAACCATACATACACATTAAATTAAGACTCCACTAACTACTGCGAGTAGGAATGGACATTTTTTGTGCATATGTCAAGACTATACCTGACTGAGCATATGTACAAGACTGTATTGCTGACTGAAGCATATGTGTTGCTCATCGCTGCCTAATGGTTCTGTCGGTAATAATTGTCAGCTCTTATTTATAATTAAAGAAAGAATAAAGACAGAAAGACAACTCTTGTTCCTTTATACATACATGGTAATATTATCCTCTTATCCACGCCTGTCAGCCTACTTATCTGTGCCATCATTCCCTTTAGTTTATAAAAAGTGATGAGGACGTCAAAGATCAAAATATTGTCAGTTGTTCTGCACGTGTATGAAACGTGGTAGAGTACTTTAAAAAATGTAAGTTAAATTAAAAGTGTCTGAGAACAATAAATATTTACATAAGAAGGATAATTTAGAAAATCATATAATCAGAAATATCTGATTTTTTTACGTAACATAGTGTTGTTAGGATAATAAAATATAGACAGCTACGCTCGGTTGAGTATGCAACAAAATAGCCGAATTAATTAATGCGTACAGAAATTTGATGGCGGAATATTATGGAAAACTTCCAGCGGAAAACGCAAAATGATACACAAATGAGTCACAAGAAGTGGTTAGTTTGTGATAACATAAATGGCCTAGGATCGCGTTAGTGTTAACAGTGCTGAAAATTCGGCTTAAGCTGCTATACTAGTGCGTTGTGCCTATCCGTTTTGGAACACCTTCACCGAAAACTGAGTTTCGTTCACCTGTTCCTGTTGCTTTTCTTGAATTACTGGGTGTCCGCATTTGAACCCGACACTTTACGAATAAGAAACAGGCTTTCTTCAACTCGACCGCAAACATCAAAGTTCTCTATATTTTCGTAGATAATGCACAAAAGTAGCAGAAAAACTGTTAAAATTTATCACAAATACAGCCAGACAAAACAAAGTAATAGTAATTATTATAATGCCTTGAGGAGTTTAATGTTATTTGTGCTGTCCTTATGGGTATTGTTTGATGTTTCCAAATTATTTTGAAGAACTTCAACGTACTGTCTGTATCAATCCAAGCATTACTTCTCAAATTCAATTTTATACATAGATCGCAAAATTACCAACGCCTTCTTCATTAATAAAATTGGGGATAAATAATAAAATACATAATTTGTACCACACAGTGTAATTCATGTGTTTCGTATGCTTCTTCAAATAAAAAGCGATTGTGTACCTAAATAAATGAATAAATAAATCAATGGAACAGTGTCCTTCTTGCGAAGCTAGTAGTTGTTCAGCTATTCGAGAAAATCCCCGCATTTTATATAACACAAATGTTTATTACTTGTTCAAAACAGCCCGTCCTTATCCCTATCTTCAGCCAGATTAATCCAGTCTAGGACCTTCCGTTCTCTTTCTTCAGGACCTATTTTACGTGGTATTATATTCCTCTCTCCCTAAATCTTCCAAGTGGTGTCCTTCACATAAACAGCATTAAGTGTAGTATTTCCGTGAGGCAGGAACAACGCTGTCACTTACTGCGTACGTAAACTAAATGCGTCAAATGGTCACACATGTTATGATTTCAGTTGTAATCATGGAGACGGTGCTAGGGTTTTACATTATACGAACTTACATTGTAAAATTAGCTTTGTAATATAGTAGGTGAAATGCCTAAAATCCTTTATTTCTATATTGTATAATTATTATCTTACATCTTCAGAGTAGGAGATTAAACAGAAAACAAAGCGGGTTTATCCAAATCATTGGTACGTAGCTACAAAAAGTATGTGGCGTCGCATCGCAGAAGACTTTAAGCTTCACTGTCTTGCCACTGCAGTGGGCTTGTTATGTGCCGGGCACTATAGTAGCGCCTTGACGTAATGGGTCTGCAGTGAGATAACGGGGGAACAAATGACGCCCACCTGATGAAGGTAGAAATTCACTCTGCCATTTGTAGTTGCGGAAAGGGAATGGCAGCGAAATTGACGAAATTTGTGTTTGTTCTTACAATTGAATGAATGCATTCATATCGGCTTTCAGGACTGACTGTGTGGGGATTTTCTCATTAACATTGGCTGGAGGGAACCACATCTTGTAACGACAGAATTTCATTTCTCTGTATATATGATTTTATGCTCCTTTCTGAAATACAGAATATCGACAAATGTTATCACCTACAGGTAAGACATTTTTCTCTTCTCCAAAATGCCCAGACGTGCCCTGTTGCCAAACTAGCCACCTGTTCGTTGGGTACGAGAGTACTCTCTGCAAGAGTGAAGTGGTTATTTAGGGTCGAGGCTAAGAATGAATGGAGCTTCACGTCTACTCCCCTAAATGCCATCATTGTATGGACAGAGGCAACATTACCTCTTCCTCCTATAAATGAAGATTAGTGGACTACCAATATTAGCATACTTGTATGAAAGGAAAGAGAGAAAGAAGGCCCAGAAGTGGGTGGAAAGATCATTTGTCAAAATTGATGAACACTGAACGGACTTGTAGCAATCAGTCGTTTAGTTAGAAGAAAAAGAGAATTTAGGTTATGTTATTTGGTAATTGGTAAAATTTAAGGGAATAACAGTCTATTCTTTGGAGATGAAGCTGAAAGTTTACTTAATAACGCAATCAGTGGACCAGTCTATACAGCGTGAAGATATGACGTGTCTAAATGGGACTAACACAACTATGGGGACAATTTAACTGGGTGTGCTGTAGAAGAGACATTTCTTATAAAGTTCGCTGTGATGTGAGTAACAATATACATCGGCATTATGAAGAATGTGAAACACCGAAAGTAATGTCAAAATGATAAATAAGAAACAGGTGGAATTCAACGAATTTTTTTGACAAGCGGTGGTTCTCCCTGGAAGTAAAATGCGCATTATGAAGAACAAAAGCGTTATTGATTTGAAGCATTGGAAGCTAATTTTTTAAGAAGTGTCAAGAGATGTCCTAAACGGTTATGATTAAAAGTGAAAATGATACAAATATTACTAAACATTCTGACGGTAACTGCAGCAGTATGCAACTAAGGAGAACAAGTTAGAAAATGTCTACAAGGCGCAACCGTTGTAGTGTTTTCACTCTGTTTTTATGCCTGTAAGTTTTCTCCATTCCTTAGCAAACGGATCTCGATTCGTTTACGTTCGATGTTTATGTTTAGATCAGCTCTTTCTTCGGTCTTAGATCGTACCTCACAGAGAAAACAGCCCATCTCAATGGTTATTTTTAGATCGTCAACTGTTCTTTCGGCCCCAGTTTTACGTCACAGAGAAAATAATGTGTCTCCACTATAAAGACCTTTTATCCCTATGAAATCACTTGTACGCAGTATGTTATTCAGTGCAGCCAAACACCTGTGTGGTGTTGGTACCCCTGCGAGTTTCCCGCGCTGATGTGTTTTGTGGCCAGCATGACGATATATCCTGCCGTTTTAAATATGAATATAATGAATCAATATCATATTGCAACCCAATATCACATTTACCTGGCTTTGCTCTTTGTTGAGGTTTACAATCACTGCATGTCTGTGTCTCTTACCCCCGTCAAAGTACTGTGACACATCACAGACAGAGGAAGGGGCAGCCTCTACTTTAATACAAGTATGCATTGCCATACATCAGAACAACAGTAAGAAAGTGTATTCGGATATAGAGAAACTACATCACAAGTCCAATATACAGGGTGCGCCAAAAAAACCTGACGCTTTTTGAAATGAAGTAACTTTTTAAGGCAAAGTGGAAAAATGTTATTAAGACTTATCAGGTACATTCCATGTCCATGAAAATTCATCTGAATCATTACTGTTTGAATATGACACTTTGTAGGTGACCACCATGTCGTTCAATACACTGCTGCAGTCGCGACGGAAAGGCTGTCATAACACGTTGTGACATTTCCTTAGGGAGTACACTCACAAATTCGCTGCTTTAAGTCATCAATATTGGCAGGACGTGTTTCGTATACCTTGGTTTTGACGTAACCCCAGAGGAAGTAGTCTGGTACTGCAAGATCTGAAACTGCTGTTGGAAACCACTCTGTGTAGCTGTAACAGACTGTTTTGATAAAGAGTTCACTGCCGCAATACGGTGTTGTACCGACCAGCGCTCCATCTCAACTAAACTCCAAACATCGCTGTACATGGTGACGGTCAGTATGGAAGCGCCTCGTAGCTGGCACGCTGGTTTTAAAATTTCAAAAACCATCAGGTGTTTTTGGCGCACCCTGTATGTTGAAGATTCAAGTCTTCTGGTACGTGACGCTGTGTCGTTCCGTGAATCGACGTTTCGAAGGTACTACGATCCTTCAAAATATCGGGAACTACTCGCCCAATTATGCGTCACATCCAAGAAGAACTGAATGTTTAGCAACACCGCTGCGCGACCCTCAGATATGGTCAAAGTTATTTCCGCATATCTATGCATACAAAATATCTCAAATGTATTACAATGAATTTCATAATCAAGTAAATTTAAGACATATTTTAATAGTCGTTTATTGCAAGAAACTGGTTTTGTGATGTTAATGCATATTGTCATTTTGGTAGTGTGAGTTTATTTTCTGCATGATACCAGTCAGCAGATTCATTTTCAGCGTATCATGCCCTTAATGTTAGCCAAGAAATGTCATTCGGGACGCGTGGTAGGAGGCTAAGGCTTCCTGTTCTCTAATTACGCATGTATGTTAGTAGTAGGAGTTAGAAGTAGTTGCGAATAGGAACACAAGATGTCATCAAACAGCACTTCATTATTCTAACTTAATAGAATTCATCCCGTTGTGTCTTCAGAAAATATTCAAAACAATACTAAATAGCATAACACAACCGTGTTTTCATTTAAAGCTACATGTTTCGATCTAGATATCGACCATCATCAGGCTAAAAATCACAATCATTAAAAGGCAGGTAAAAGCTGCAATATACACAACATCGTCATATTTCGTATATTTGTATACGTGATGATGTTTTGTATATTTCATCTTTTACATGCCATTTAATTATTGTTCTTTAGCCTGATGATGGTCGACATCTAGGCCGAAACATGTAGTTTTAAATAAAAGCACAGTTTTGTTACACTATTTAATATTGTTTTGAATACTTCTTCATTCGTTGTGCGTGTTGGTTATGAGTTTACAGTGCCCTAAGATATTATTATATTTTTGATAATGGTATTTATTTTTATAGTCGAAAATGTTGCACGTGGACACAGTTTGTTCTCAATAGGATTTATGCGTCAGGGTATTACAATTGAAATTTCAAAAGATTTTGTACTGACCGAAAGAATATTTGCTCAAGAACGTGTGCTTAAATGTTAACGAGTGATTATATGTATACTTCAAAAGTTTCAACATTTATTCTTACACGTCTACAGTATTTCGAGAAATTCATAGAAACGCACGCCTGTTGGTCTATACGGATCCACGAAAATTCAGCTGCTCTTATACAGATTTGTACTGTAACCAGGAACAGCGCTTTACGTCCGTATTGCCGAAATATTCGTCTGAAATTAGAGATCTGACGTACGTCAATAGAAACAGCATCGGAAAGTTCAAAGAGATTCGAGCGAAAATTTCTGCTTTTGTGACATTCGATCCACCCTAACATTTTCATGTATGTATCTTTATTTACAAAAGCAATACAAACATACAAATATTTATTTTACTTGACTATAATTATTGTAAATGAAATCCGATGATCTCTGCATAAATCCCGTCTGTACGTGTGTGAGTGGTATTGAATGTACATGACAGGTTTGGTTGAATTTCAACCTTCATAACCTGTTTATCTTTATTCCGATCTGCAACACGAGCTGAATATCATACACATATGTATAGGAGTTGGTGACACCTTATTTCTAACCTCAGTGATTGTTTACAGAGAATGCGAGCTGTTGCATTATTACAATATTCTTATTATGTTTTATATTTCTGCCACGTATTATTTGTCACTTTTGCAAGTACTTTGATATTCACTGCATGCGTCATATACAGAAAGTTCCACAATTAAATTTGTACTGCCAGCGTTCTACTGTGACGTTCAAGAATTGGCATGACAGCCCAGATTAAACCTTGGATTTCTTGTAGAATCATATCGCCAAACTTCCTTAACCTTGGGCACTGTAAGGCGGTGAGTGACCCGGCCACTTTACGTCCGGCGAAAGAACCCAGGTACTTAATTTATAGGAGATTTATTAGGCCTCAGAACTGATTTATAAGAGATGGAGAAGAGAGAAATCTTCGTCTCCGCAGGAAATGGAACCAAGATTTTCAACTCATCCAGCTCACAGCCTAGTAACCGCGCAGACTGAACTAACCGGCTCACAATATTCTGCTGTAATTTTATGGGTTTTATGTCGAGGGACATAGTAGACTAAGAAGGTACTTTGAGGAAATGCCACATTTTTTACAAGCAAATGTGGTTCAGCTATACACATGAGATTCATTTACCTTACATAGGTTTCAATAGATAGGGGTATGTTATTTTCTTTGTCATAAAACCCCAAATCGGGCCTGGGCTGTTTTTTTGTTGAGGTTTCTACATCACACGCAATTAAACACACACAATTGGTAGGACTCTTCTCAACGAGTGATCAGCTTGTCACAGAGGCCGCTACCTGCACAACACACAACAAACACATGAGACGAACATGTCTGCCCTCAACAGGATTCGAATCCGCAATGTTGCCAATCGAGGGGCCGCAGATCTTGGAATTAGACCGCACGGCTACCGGGATCTGCAGGATGTATTTTTAGTTCATTAAAATCTCTATACACTACTTATGTTTCTGTTGATTATTTTTTTTTTTGTCGTGTCCTCTTCTGCCATTTCAGTATTCCTATGCCAGTCCTTTACTAGGAAATATTCTTCCGAGTTTTTAATGTTTTATATAACTCATTTACCAGCAGGTGTGTTAATTTTATAGTTCAATCACAAAATTTCCGTCAAATTTCCCAAAAACGGAAAATAATCTTTCATGGTAACATCTAAAATATTCAAACTTTATTACAAAACTTATCCATTCTCCTTGAACTTTACACACAAAGGGGCACATGTTGTCTGTACCAGTGGTATATACGAGTATTTGGCCACATGCAAAGGAAGAAAACTGAGAATGATCAACTGGGAGATAACGTTTGACAAGTTATTAAGGAATTCTTACATTTTCACAGAGACACCCCACTGACTACCTCCAGCGAGAAGCCCTTCTCGAGAACTAATATTCGCTTAGCTAGCCTAGATATTTCCGGCCTTGAATGACGCAGAGAGTTTCAGTATGCCTCCATATACACCTAGGTCAATATCCTAAAAATGATAGTCAGCAAGACTCTTCTCTGTTATTAAAAACAGTATTTGTTATTTATAGTCGCTAAATATTTAAAAACTAAAGGGTCATCGTCAGGCGAATTAACAAAAAAAGGACGGTGGTTAAAACATAAGTTTTATTAATGTAAAATAAATCTATTTCCTTACAAATCCTTTTATTAAAATTGTGTGCTATTTTATTAAAACCCACCCAGATAATCTTGGATCACACATGTATATATTATATATATTATATATATATATATATATAACGCTTCTTGCGCATGTGGTCGTGATTTATAAAAATCGATTGTGTTTCAGTTTTCCTCTTTATTTACGTACTTGTATTGTAGGATATTATAAAAACAATAGAAGCATTCCACATAGATTTATCATGATGAATGTCACTTTCTCTACTTTTACTTAATTTATGTTTTTAAGACATGAACGGGGGTACGTTGACCTTGCAGATATAGATTCGGATTATATTGTTTTCCTTATAATTTCGATATTAAGAACAACGTTTTCATGTATTTTCAAGTTTTAAATATTATACTTTTAATTTCTAATATTAATGTAGTTATTCCTTTTACAATTCAATACTGCTGTAGGAATTGTTTTCAGGACATCAATATGTATACCAAGGCTTAATGTGACCTATTTAACACATCATGAAGAAGAGAAGAATACACTCGGATTCAATTCTATTCAAAAACGTCTTTTTTAATATCGTCACTATAGCAAAAATAACTAAAAAGAACAATAATTAAATTTTTCATTATGTTTCAAGAATTTGTGAACTCTGTATTTTATGATTTTGTACTGTACTACAAATTCATACTGTCATTGAAATTTCACCGAAAATATAACGTGTTTGAGTTTTTCTAAAAAGAACTTTCGTATGGTATATTCCTAAGCTTTGGAGATGATAAAATAAATATGATAATAATGGTATGTAATTAGTAATTAATAATATTATGGCTGTCAATAAATATTGTGTTACGTAAATGAACAGCCACTTGAAAGCTAATAATAATTATGGCAGATAATGGGTTTAACTAGACCTCATCTAAAGTAATTACACGAATTTAAACAAAATGAGACCAGTTGCTGCTTTCCAATACAGAGAAAAATGCCACTGGTCGATCCACCATTAACGCTTATAACGTACTATTGATAAGATATATAACTCTGGAATCCGAAATATCACCGTCACTAAAGTACATCTTTGGCAGGTAACCTAAGCCAATGCAATGCTCCCAGTTGTCTCTGCGTATGGTATCTTACGTATGAATATTATTCATCTTCACTAATATACCATCACTTGCATCAGATTCTTAAAATCAAAGTAGGAGTAAAGTACCAAGTTTTGTGACACAAGCTATTTCGTAGTAACACATTTCTAATTTTTTTTTTTTTTCACGTTATGAATTCGTTATGAAGTTAAGTGTGTTTTCCGCAGTCGCTTTTCAGGTATCCATGGGTTGAAGGAATCAAATGCGTTCACTCCTGTAGAAGGAAGCAATTGGTACCCATACAATGAATAAAGTACACAGATTAACAGAAGCCTGTAAAGTAGAACTCTTGAACCCTGAAATTCATTCACACAATATTTAAAACTCCTTTTTACCTCACAGACAGAACGCAGCGTCATTGTTACCAACACTGGTTGGCTATTGCTGTTTAGCGAAATAGTTAATGTTTTTGTGAGAATTATAAGAAACATACCAATAGGTCTAAATTGTGTGGCGAAATACAGACCTGTGAGGCTTTCTTCCAAATGAGTTGCAAAAAAAGCTACTATTAGCCTCACCGCCAATCCCAGTAAGCGATGTAAGGCGTGGGTTTGCGGGTGCTCGCTTGCTGGGATTGCGGGTTCGAATCTGTCTCTTGTGGGTGTTGTGGGACTTCGACTGTAGTTCTCCCCTCTTACGTTATCTCGATTATGATCGATTCTAATCTGTTGCTAAGACACGGAGAATGTTATATTTTGAATTAAAACTATCATTGTTTTTCTGGAAAGTTTTGTAATAGACTCTATATAGGAAAAAGAACAGAGCGAAGACACCAGAAGTGTAACTATTGCGGTAATTTCCTAACTTGGTAATATTAGAGTAATGTGTGCATACTTACGCCGTGTATTGTCGAACGAACGGTAGAGACACGCAAAACACGGAATGCTGCTGTAGGCCGCATTGGTCAGTAGTGGATTTAGGGATTGAAGAATGGGTAAATACGAACCAGAATACACCAGGAAGTTTTAGAGCCGTAGCATCGAATGATGAAACATATAGATTCCAATCTTTTGGTGCTCCCTGCATTACACAGGATTCCAATATTATATTATAAGCCTGCACGAAGCAGTTAATCTCATATTACCTGGGGGCAAGCAAGGATCACTGTTATATAACGTGTCCTTCTGCTTCTGACAGCTTCCCCCCCCCCCTCTTTTATATTATTGCTACAAACAGTCCCGCCATCATCACTTTGTGTTCGCCGATTTCCCTCTGTCTATATATATCTCTCTGTCTCTCCGTTCGTTGAATTTACACAGATGAACTAAAGTGCTACAGTGAAGTATATCCACCTTCCATACTGACATCGTTTGACCGAAATGATTACTAATTTCACACATATATGTTCAGTATACCATTATACACAACTTTACAATACAAAACAATACAATACAGCGGAGATGTGTCATCTTAAAGTGATTGATAGTTTGTTGTTTTTGTGTGTTAGTTTATGCACTACTTATCAGAAACACATTCATTTGCCCGATATTCGTGATGTCATAAATCAGGGTGAGATTTGAAGCTGTCACAGCGGTGATTATGAAATATGCTCAAGATTTCCTATTTTCCATTAGTCACAGTTTTTGGTTTTCAGTTCATAACAAGCCTAAATTCAAATTTTTCCACTTCTCTAACCAGGTAAAACACAAAGGAAAATAATATAACTTACCGGCACACATAAGACGCTAATAAACTTCAGGATGATGTATTGTAGCTGAAATAAATCGGTTAGGTTCATAAACTTCTTACAGTCTGACTTCCACTGCTTCACCATTGTCAAGGTCAAAGCTGTTCTCATGAATCGACAAGAGTGGTGTAGTAGAAATATTCCGCTATGTGTGGGGACAGAGACCGTAAATCACGACTGTGTTTTAAGGTATACGATCCTATATCTTTATTGAGACATGTCTCGGATTACATTAAAAAGCCATCATCAGGCGAAATAAATACACTAAAGAAAATTTATTATGTATAACGCATAGTCGAGATCTCGACTTTACAGTTTTGTAAGTGTTAAATAAACCGAAATCATTGAAGTATAAAAAAATTATCGTAGGAATTGCAGTTATTCAATTAGAAAATTAGATTCAATATAGTCTTCTCGGGCGCACAGCCGCGTCAACTCGTTCGAATACAACGTTTCGGGGACTATATTGAATCATGTCGCCGCGAAAGTTTTAAAACTTATAGACAATTAGATGTTTAAAAATTAGAGGATTAAAAATTTAAAAAGTTTGAAAGGTCGCTGTCCGGTACATCCAAATGAAAGGGAAGATTCTCCAATAAATAGTATGACCTTGAGGGAACCGATCTGTAATTTTCAATATTTTTGGCTTGCACTCTCGGTTACCTTAATCAAGGAGGAACATGGGTGAATTTGAAAAAAGAGATGAATAAGAAGACAGTGTCTCTTCTAAATGTCAGTGAAGCACGGTGGAATAAGAAATGGCGAATATACGGTGTATTATTCCAGGGGTGAAAGGGCTGAAAGAGGCGTAGCAATATTTGTGCATAAAAGCATAGTGAATTTTGTATAATGACAGAATAATTGTTCTTAAATTAAAGCGAGAATGATAATGCAAGTGTAGTAGCCAAATTCAGTGTATGACGATGACGTAGTGGAAGAACTGTAAAGTATAATCGAAGAAATTCCTGAAGAGGATGGAGAAAGTGAGACAGACACCATCATTATGGGGCACTGGAACTGTGTTGTTGGAGATAAATCGTATCGGGACGTTGTTGGACCGCGTGGACTGGGAAAGAGAAATCAGAGAGTTTAAATGTTCTTAGACGTTTGAGAAAGAAATGGACTTGTTATCACCAACACATGGATTAAAAAGTACAAGAGAAGATTGTACACCTGGAAAGGACGGGGAGATCACAATCGTTATCAGTTGGACTATATACTTGTGAAACAACGATTCAGAAGCAGTATGAATGATGTGCAGACACTGCCTGGAGCAGATACTGACTTGCCACAGTTTACAGGTGCCTCCGTAGCATCTGCTGCGGGGCTCTTCTAAAAAAAATGGTTCCAAAAGGGAAAACTAAGATGGGAGAAGTTATATGCTCAACGGCAGAAAGTGCAAGATACTCTAGAAGAAATAACTCGGTGCAATCGAATGTGAAAAGTGGGAATGTGGAAGTAGAGTGGAACAATATCAAGAAATGTGTGATAGATAATACTATGAGGGATTTGGTTGTTGAAGTCGAGAGGAGAGCGAGAAAGCTATGGATTACACTGGAAATGATCAGTAAAACGGATGAACGAAGAAAGCGGAAGAATGTCAACAAAGAAGAAAGGAAGAACTACAGAAGGTCGGTAAATTTTTGCCAGTCTAGACGACGTCACATCCAAGAATAGAGCGTTGTTCTTATTCAAATTCTTGTTTGTCTATAAAGTTATTGGATTTCAAAACTTAATTTATTTTTTCTCTACTTTTGTCTCCGTGTAGCCGTCACAGTTGTCGAACGTCAGTGTCCGGTAATTAGCATTTTTTCTGTGTCTGTGAGGTTATACTTTCAGATATTGGTCCGGAGACTTTATAACTTGGATTTTTTTATGATTTTCTCAGTTTCTCCAAGCACATATCGAGATATTACCTCGTGTTATACTACTACCACTATTTCTTACAAAATCCTTTCCAATTAATTATTCATTAATGATCCACCTTTCGGTACAAGGCCTATACAATGTGGGCTACTCTTAGCGTTGTTAAATCAAGAGTGAATAAATAAAATACGTGGTAAATGCTCAGACATAAACCTCAATTTGTGTGTTCAATGAGTGCTTATGAATTAAGCCCCAGCACACAGTGGCAGGTAACTGGGTTGGCCTCAGACTTGTTCGGGCATATTGAAGAGAAGTATTGTTTGTCACTGTCATGAACTGAAATCAGACAGACCGATACAGTAACCTCACTAACTCAGATGCCTCTTTATTATTATTCAATAATGAAAACCACTGAAATATACAGTGCCAAATTTGACATAACGGTCACAGACTAAATATTATATAAAATATTTACTTTCACGTCAAAGCATACATGATCTACTCTAATCTCTAGGAATATTTTATTTTAAAAAGGGATTGTTCTTATTCTGCGATGTTAAAAATTGTGAAACGTTGGAGATACTTTGAAATTGTTAAAAGCATTGCCTTAAACTGAATTCGCAATTTTAGGACATTAGGAAACAAAGCACAAAGACACTTTGTGAAAACAATCTAGTAAACTCATTTTACCATTCCAAATATAATACAAAAAAAAAATCTTTTTTCCCTGGAGCCATCAAGCATCAACATTGGGAAGGTTTGTTCGCTTGAAACTCGTAAAGCGGGACGTTGACGTATAGTCTCTTAAGTGGAAAATTTTAACGAAATTAATTTCCTACCTTACAGAAAATACAATGCCACTTCATTACAAAACTCAATGAATATTCTTTAGGAAAGTAATTGCTACCTTGCAAAACACATGAATACTGTCGGTGGGAAAGATGCATTGTCTTTTTAATATAAAAAGGTGTGTATATAATCCCCACAGTGTACATGCAGCGTAAGATTTAAAGTTTTCGTGGCTGTGAACATTGTGACTTCATGTAGTGTTGTAGGTACTTGTAGGCACTGACGTTGCAGAAGAGAATACTAACTTTATCTTCACGATCGACATTGAAAATGGGATGCAGTGTGTTGGTCCAAAGTGATGTTACAAGAATACACGGTGTAATAACACACAAGGTCGCAGTCGATAATCTATGCTTTTGTGGCAAAATGATGTAAATATTAAGAGCCTTCGAATGAGTGAAATGCAATGAACTGTATTATATAAGGGTTTAATTGCTGAATTTCTTAAAGGTGAAGGCTCCAAAATGCAAGTGAGTAACTGTTAGCTTTTTAAAAAAGATGCTCGTAGTATCGTGTGTGAGTGTGTGTTTATGTATGTGTCTCGTACCTGTATAAAACCCATTGTTTGCGTACGTGTACCATGCCTGTAATACCACGTGTACCGGTTTTTATGGTTGCATTTTCATGTTTGCTTTACAGCTTGGTATCTTGGGAACATCACAATCATGTTACAGCTAGGGGTATATCGATAGAGGGCAGTGACGTCACAATTATCGGTTTCTATGGTTATGATAAAGTCTGGCCGATAAAATATGTCGATGTTTATCTCACATATGTAATTTAAAAAATTTTTATTCCATTGTGTCCGAATTCATTTTGACTCTGTTGTTTGAGTAATAATGATGGTAAGTTGGTAGCTTTAATGCGATTCAGTACTGGTGGTTTATAGAGTAAGTAAGCTTTATTGAAGTATTAAATATTGGTGATAAGATGATGGAATGCGATTGACAATGAGTGTTTTTTTGATAATTGAAAAATTTACATGTCTTTTTATTCTACTTAATCTGACTTCTGTAGTTGATTACATACTTTGTCGCCTGGTGTCGCATTATGTTTCACAATGCTATTTGAGTATTTAAGCGTCGTTTAAGTACTAAATTCTGATGATAGCGATTTGGAAACTTTTGATGGTATTGAAAAGTTGTATTTTAAATTGGTATTAAATGGAGTTCCATATTCTTGTTTGTATTTATTTGAATTGTTATAGTTGTTTGAAGGCCATAAGAGTGTATACATTCGTATTTATGTAAGTGCATCATTTCTACAAAGTTATTAAAATATTTTAAAGCTGTCAATAAATATGTAATCTACTACAAAATAAGCATTTTCCGCCAAATGGTAGTGATTTCCGAAAAATTGTGTTGTCATGCCTACGCTTCTGTCAGTTTTGCACCGTCGTTGTTCGCCTATGAAATCAATCAAGCTGTATCTTAGGAACTTTTCAAAATCGTAGCGTGAATATTTAGTGCAATTGTGCAGTATCCCTGTAGGGCTATAATATACATGAACGTTGCAATTGAATTATTATCAATAAAACCAATAAATAATCCGTCGACACTAAGCATATTGTGAAGAATATCAACAGCTACATGTTTTGCCTACATTAATAGCTATCATCGGGCTGTACAAAAGAAAATAAAAAGTGTTGACACACAACTGCAACATGTAGTGAGAGATCTCAAACTTTACAATGATACACAAAATTAATATAGCCGAAACATGTACCTGTTGATATTCTTTATAATTTATGTTGTGTTGACGGATTATTTAATGGTTTTATTGACCGAATACACAACGGGAATGAATTGTCTTGAGATAAAGTATTATCTATAGAAATGCTACGTAGTATATAGCAACAGGATTTGTTGAATTTCCCGTCTAAATTTTAACGGCCTTTGTACCAGCACAATTATGGTGGAAGATGATTAACGCTTTACCTTGTTTATTACAGTTTCACTCCTTTTTCCATGGAAACATATAGGGCTATTTCCATGTACTCAAATCAGTAGCTCTGTTTGAAACTGCGCCATCTGAAGCATGAAATATAACTTCATTCTTTGTTCTAACTTAAAACAGATCAGTATTAGGAAAGAATGTTTATCGAGTAGAAAGTAAATGGTAAGGAACTCAGGTATGTTGAATTTAACCGGACGCTTTCAACTACCTTGTCCTACGTACACGCACAGAATGTCAGGTCTATGCTCAAGTGTACCTTCCACGTCTTCTTAGTAAGAGATGTGTGAACACTAATATACCGCTGGTGTAGAGGAGACGTGCCGATTCGTGCTGTGAAGTTTCTTGTATGCACTTGCGCACATTCTGGCTTTCTTCCCCGAAGGCAGAGATTCACTCTGGTATGTGTGTATATGCATCAACAGGAGAAGAGAAGTTTGAAATACTGGAAGCAGAAGAAATCGAACGCAAGAACTGGTTCGTCTGAACAAGTCCGGTTTTCTACCCCTCCTGGGAGCATGGGGTTTCTGGGGGCGAAAAGAAACAAAGGTCTGTCCGGGGGGGAGGGTCTTCTGACGTTCCTGATGGAAAAAGGATCGACTTTTAGTGAGAATAAAAACTTTTCTAACACAAGAATTTCGAGCTAAAAAAAAAAAAAAGAAGAGTCATACACTCCTTTCTTTTTCTTCATGTCATTGGTTTGGTTTAACATGTGTGTCAAATCGAGGCGCATCCAGATGGGATCTCAGTAAGGTATTGAGAATCAACTTTATTTTCTTCAACCGAAGTTTTTATACATTCTCTGAACCAAGTGCGCAAAATAAAAGCATTACAGTGAGGTGTAGTGTCTGATTTGTTATCTCCATATACCACCTCCGAAACTGGTCAGCTGATTTGTGTTACGTTTTTTACGAGAAATATAAACAAGAGTTGTCGGTAGAATTTGACTTTGGTTTAGAATAATTATTTATGATTTAGGACATGGGGTTATGTCGTAATTCGTCCTGCAGTTGATAAGCACCAGCCTGAATACACAATCTCACAAACCGTAACAAATATATTACTCAGATGATCAGTCTCGAAGGGTGAGATTGGCGGGTCTCTTACCATGTATGGGGCAGAAGAGAATTACATGTAAAGTTCTGGTTGGAAACCTGAGCGAAATAGGCCATTTAGAAGATGTAGTCGTGAATAAGAATGTAACATTATGAAGTTAAGGAGTGTCCACAGTTCAGAACACCTCTGGCACGTTTGCCTTGTTGTGGTCCCTAATTTTAAATTCGAGATTAATTTAAATTAAAACAATTGAAGCTGCGTGTATTTGAACTATGCCGTTTCAAGCTTTAAACGACACACACCATACGTTTCTTCCGTCTGTTTGCAACGGATTTGCAGTGTATTATAATCCATATCTTGGCAACGGCGAGGTGCTGTTCATGTTTAATTGTCATGTTTAGATTTTCAATTTTTTTTCGACTTCAGCTCGTACTTCATAGAGAACACATTTTATCTAATCACAAAAACCAATCACGATGACATCATAAAAATGCGTAGGTCTTCATGTAATGTGTCTAGAATTTTTGTGAGATTTGAACTACACTTTGAATGTGTCTGCAGGTTTTAGTCAAAGTTTGTATATGATATTCGCGATAATTAGTCAGGTGGGAGTCACTCCGTTTCATAAGCCAGACAGACGAGGGTAGCAGTGGCTTTCCACAGCTGCCAGAAAGGATATAGAAGAAACTGCATTGGAAGATATGGACTTTCTCCATCAGGCTCAGAGTAGGAAACAATAGAAGGCCGAGGGTAATGAATTTTTGGGTTCCGTGAAATGCGGTGAAGTTATTTTATTTACTGACTTGTCAGATCAGACTCTGCTCCGTGGAGTTAGTGAAGCCAATGGGCAGAACTTTGAACTTTATCGCCATAAAAACCACCAATTCTGTTTCAATTCATAACGGTCTAATATAATCCTTGTTTACATAAAACTGAAATCACACAATTCTAACTTTCAGTTATAAGGCTTTTGATGATGGCAAGTCAATATTACTGTTTGGCTTTCTCAGTTTCTGGACTCTGTCCATCGTCTCTTATTTGGAAAAGAACACAACATTTTGGGAACTACGTTTCTTCCTTCCTCAGGTCACTGACCAGAGATTGAGAATATTTTTTTGTCATATTCAACACATGAGGTAACTTGCAACACTTTGACATATGGAAAGAAAGAATTTCCGGTTCCGAAAAATTATGTTCTTTATTCATACACTTTTATCTAAATTCTAGAAACTGAGTGATATTTCAGTTTTACTTTCATTATAATAGTTTATAAATTTCAATTACAATAGTCTTCTTTTGTGGTGAATATTAAAATAATTGCAAAGCAAATTACTGTTTTACATGTAAATGCGCAAATTCAAACATAATGAGATGAATTTTATTTTGCATTCAGAAGTGGATAGAACTGGCTCACAATCGTGTTATGTCGATGATTTTTGTATCACTGGTGATGAATCTTCTGTTTCTGCTACAATAGCTTCCGTTTCTTAGCCTTTGAGAAAATGGAATCCTCTCCCTGTGATTCATTAAACGCAACAACGTGAACACATATGAAGAAATGGAGGCAGAGATTCATGCGTTTATAACTCCATTACTAGATGAAGATAAGTGGCTCGCTTCACTCCCCAGCCGTTCTGCTCCTGGCGAAGGAACCCTCTTGCACATAGGGCAGTAGTCTATGTAGCTCCCAGAGCCTGAGACCGTAATCTCCCTTACATGGAATCCAACCTCGATTTCCCTGTTGTACAGCTCATAACGTAGTCAATATTTTATGAGCTATCCACACTCTTCTTTAGCATTTTTTCATTTAGAATTAATTTTTAAGTAGCAAGTCAGATATGTGACAGGACTCCTTTTACCTGGCATACGCCCAATGGAGGGCCTCCACCTACAATTGACAGCACAATACCGAAGAACACCGACATACGAGTACGTCCATACTCGGAATGGGATTGGAACTCATAATTACTTTAGGAGTAATTTATATATTGCCGTCAAACACAACACATTTATTAAATCTAACATCTTCAGGTTTTAAAGTGAAAATTTAAAACCCAAATGGACATCACATTTTCTGAGAGGTCCATTCCTTACGTGCACATATACGAGTAAGCCTGCTCATCTTCATTTACCATGTTCACTGTTTGTTGGTAGTTTTAATCGTTTCACTTACAAGTATTATTGTTATGATTGTCTACAGCTAATAATATTTACTTCTCTAAGACACACATGGCCGATCCCAGTGGCCGCGCTGTCTAAGGCGTGGGTCTATGGCCGCTCGCTTACTGGGATTGTGGGTTCGAATCCCGCCTAGGGCATGGATGTCTGTCTCTTGTGAGTGTTGTGTGTTGTCAGGTAGAGGTCTCTGCGACGAGCTGGTCCCTCGTCCAGAGGAGCCCTACCGAGTGTGGTGTGTCTAAAAAGTGTGTGATCGTGAAGCCTCGAAAAATGAGGCGGCCTAGGCCCCCAAGGGGCTGTCGAGCCATTGGAAAAAAAGACACATGTTTGTAAAATGGCGTGTAAAATGATTTGGTGATATTATGTTTTGTGAAAATAAATTTCTTCGCAAAGGACTTTTTTTTAGAATATTATGCTAACATGACAGAATTATTTAGGAGTTGCAAGTGGTTGGCACCCCTGGAGAGGGGGTTCCTTCTGCTTTCCCTAGCAGAGTAACTTCGGTGCATATCAGCACGTGATGGACGTCTTTCCGAGGCAGGTTCGGGCGCATCGTCCTCAATCTTCAGGGTAATTTATAAATCGATAGCAAAGAATTGCAAATCCTTCTAACCTATAGTCAGCCAGGTAGCTCAGGCGATATAGTGACTAGGCTATGGGCTGGACGAGGAGTAAATCCTGTATAGATTGCCAGCAGGGGCAGAAATTCATCTCTTCTCTACGGTTTCCAGACCGGCTCTCAGATTCACGCAACCCCCTTTGAAAAGGGTAGCGAGATCTCTTTTCCCCGGGTATAAAGCAGTCGGGGCGTCAAGCTGACTAGGCACTTTTATTTAGTGTCGACTTTAAGAATGCAAGGAGCTGCAAGTAAACTCCACTCCCTATATTACGTCCTAGCGTGCTACTTAATTAATTGCAGAAAAAAATGTGACCTTTTATAACCGAAGGATTCTTTGACAGTTATTCATTAGCCCTGTATTATTCCTATGGACCCAATTGTTCATCATCATCATACCTGAAGCCAGTCATTCGGTTAAAGTGTAGGACGTATTCAGGAGCGAATAGAGACTTCGGGCATTGCTTTTTATGTAGTAAATTCTGTGAAGAAGTGAAAAAGGAATTATTTATGTTAATAATTGTTATTTGTAAGATGGGGCTTACAGAAGCTGCATGCCAATAATAACAAATTATAGCCCATTTTCACAAACAATTTCATGCAGCGGAATTTTAATTACGTTAATTTTATGTGCAGTTGTTCATCCTGAGAACGATCAGTATTAACATGACTGCCATCTGAGATGTGATATCCTGTAGATTTGTAGAAGAATAAGCATACTTGCCGACAAGTACTCTTTCCTTCTTTAGGGTTCTATCCTCAGAACTGGATAATTGTTAAGATATTTCCATATCGTACCATGTTTACTAGTTTTGTCAATTCGACTTAAGACTGCGTCTGCTAACAACAGGTTTTATGCAGTACGCATCCTTTATATCTAGTTTTAAAAAAGGTATTTTAATGACACATTTCTCAATGTAGCAACGAATGCAAGGTACTCAAATTAACCACAAAGAAGCTTCGTTGAAACATTCAGAAAAGAAGTACATAAACTACGCTAGATATCCATATATCACCTTAATAAAGCCATTTGATATAACAAGTTTTAAATCCCAGGAATAACATATTTATTTTACCCTACACGTTTCAGCTCAAATTTCTCTACATTTAGGGGTGCTTAATGAAATATGTAAGTTATGAACATTTTCGTGCTACATAATTATAATATACAATGTCTACCTAAATGTGGATAAAAATATTATCATGGTCTCAATAATCGGTACCCATGATGTTTGATGCTTGGTGGTAAGGTAATGACGAGTCGTAATGTGTTACTCTTGGTATTGTTCTGGATGCCAGACATATCTGAACGTGCCGATGGCCATGCGATGACAGTAACGTCCAAGTTTCACACCGTTGCCATATTTGTATTACCTGATATATGAAAATTATTTCATACAAATTTTATACCAGGTGTCTGAAGAACGAATATAGAGATTAACCACAGACAACGTGAAGTCTAGTTCTGCACAGTTATGTTAATAACTTATTTTTATTTGTCTAACGACACTTTCCAACTACGTTGTTTAACAGCGTGGTATGGAAACGTAGGTATGTCTTGAACTGGAGTAGTAAGAAAGGAAGTGCGTCACGCATAATTAAATTTATTCTAAAATTTACATGGAAGGGGAAAGGATGATTATAAAGACCTTGCCAGGACTGACAGACACTGGGCCAAATTTTGAACCCGGGTCTTGTCGGATATGACCATGTGGTCCTGATCCCTCAACAGTTATTTTTAGTGATTATGAAGACGGCGATAGTGATAATCATGACGCTATTAGATTCGTTTGTATCGGAATTTTGAATTTGTGCCAGTTGGCATTGTCATGTTTTCTTTTCCGTCCGTTCAGAGCTCGAAAGCCACTCACATTTTTTACTGATGATTTAAAAAAAAACAGAACCCTTTCACCCATGCAAATTTTAAATATATTATCTTAAAAATACTGGAAATTTACACATTCCTCTAAGCCTGCGTACATCTCTACACGCATGTCTAATATAACTTTTATTTTATCCTAATGAAAAGTGGTTAGTAAAAGAGCTGTAGAGAAAACCTGAATACGTAATTTCTTAGAATACACCTTTTCTGAAATTCTTACGGGTTTTGAGATAGTTAAAACAAAAGGATTTTTTTACGTTCATCGCCTAGCCCTGTTCAACATTTAACTGATTTTTATCACATTTTATATTGTCTGTCCTGCCTGTTTTATTTATTAATAAGAGAGCGTAGAGGTTAACATTGAAGAACTGAAAGTCCAGAGTCGCTAAAAGAGCGAACGCTATGCGTACGATTTTGTAACTTGTATTTGAAAACTTGTTTTCAGAAAAAACTTGCTTCTATAATTGTATTCATGGATACATTTGGCAGCCATTATGATTTTGTTTGTTGATTCAGATTTAAACCTCTTACAAGCCAACTGAATTTCCAGTAAATATGGAGATTTATCTCAGTTAAATACTCCGCAAAATTGACCTTAAAACCTTATTATCCGTTTGTATGTTTGTATTTTTAGAAGCATTTTAAAAACCCTACATTAACCAAATTTTTAATTATCCAACTTCCTTCGGGATCCGCGGGACGAAGAGAGAGGTCGACCGCTTTCTGCCCGAGTCTGGAGTTTAGAGTAAAATTTAATTTTCTAAAAACTTTTTAATGTTGGCACTGAAATTAAACAAACGAACAAACAAACAAAAATATTTTTCACTTACCACTTCAGTGGTTAGAATACTGAAAAAGTGCATAATTTATGTAATTACACCTTTTATATTTCACTGATGATAACTATGTATCCCTTCTACTTTATTATTCAAATAGATGCATGAAAGCCTAATTTATGCCCATACGGGGGGGGGGGGGGGGGGAAGAGACAGCCGGCATAAATCTGTGCTTACATGTCTCCGCAGTTTTGGATAAATCTACACCGTTTTGTTACATAACTTTTCCCGCGGTACATTTTAAATTCGACTTATAATTAATCACGTTTTCCACAGTTTTAACAGTTCTTCACAGGTGATTTTAAAATAGAGAAATAGTATGAAAATATTTTGGTTGTCTTTTAATACCCTCACTGTTTATTTCTCAAATTATTTTTCGAAAACATTTATAAAAGGCCACTTGAAAGGCCTAAGAGCATAAGAGAAAGTGAACTTATATGCTTGGGATGGAATAACGTGGATTGGATTCATCTGGCTTGGGATATGGACAGATGCTGAGTTCTTCTGAACACGGTAATGAACGTTTGGGTTCCATAAAATGTGGGGTATATCTTCACTAGCTGAGTAACTATTGTCTCCTCAGAAAGGACTGCTGCATATACCCAGGTACGAAGATTTCATTCATTCTGTCTTTCTTTCTTCCTTCCTTCATTTCTTTCTTTCTTTATTTCTTCTAACTATGTTCGAAGTTCACTGAAATGTACTAAATTGATTTCGACTTTCCACTTTTTACCAGCTTCGCTGAATATTTGATGCAGAATCTTTAAGAGAGATGATGAAAGAGGCACAGATCGTCGACACAATGAGCGTGTGACAGTGCAGGCTTAATTATAACTAGGACTATGCGCGCTGTGGCCCATAACAGTCTGTTTCATTACATTTATGGGAATTTATAACAATAGAGTTAACTCGTTTGTAGCGCCAAAAACGACAATTAAATTGGCCAATTTAATTACACATGAAACCAATCCCTCTAAACAAGTAACACACAGATCTCTCCGAGTGTCTGTTTTCTTCCTATGATTTACAACCCGCAGTACACAGACCATAGAAATTTCACCTGCTGAAACCTAATTTCTAAGATTTTACTTTCTACAACAGACTGATACACATTCCAATTTATTTGACTATGTAAAACTTGACTTTTCTCTGAATATTGTAAAAAGAGATCAGAATTTCGTGTTAGTACATTTGTAAATCTAATTATTTTTGAAGATAGCGTGTTACTGAGGTGGTATGTGTGTGCGTGCGTGCGTGCGTGCATATTTGACCTGTTCCATTACCTCGTTTAAGCTGTTGTTTACGAAGTAAAAAAGTTTGCCTTATGTGGCGACAGCGTCCGTCTGTCCTTCTGTCACCCAGTATCAACTACGAAACTGTTGTCGGATTTTCTCAATTCTCATTTATTAAAGTGCTAGCTTAACAGCAGAATGGCCAATTGCAAAGCTAGCACAGAATAATTACAACACAAATTACACAAATAAACACACAAACGACACAACAAAAGAACAGTCAACAAATATTAGACTTACGGCTTAAAATGAAACACGCGTAAACTAAATAAATAAAACCCTAAGTCATATGAAACGTCCTCCTAGCGTAAAATATATTTCAAAGCTCTAATTCGCTTATTAATCAAATTTGTAATAATAGTTCATTACAAAACATTGTCAGAGAATTGCGAGTTGGGTGAAAATCAGCTCAGTGAAAGTTATGATTTACTTAAAGTCGTAAATAAATTTCTACCCGTACGTTCCCAATTGCGGGGCCTATTTTGGTGAAATTCTGTATGGGAGACTTTCCCTAAAAATTTATCGGACCACTGTGAATGTTGTGAAAATCGGCGCAGTGAAGTCCATGCTTTACCTGTGAGTGTAAACAATTTCTGTCCACATTTTCCACATTTATTTTCCGATTTGTTTAGAATTCGGTACAAAGTATCTGCACATAATGCTGCTGAACACTGGCAGAGGGAAGACCGCACTTTTCTGTGGGCGTACAGTAAGTTACTTTTACGCGTGTACCGTGATACCGTAAGATATTTTGAAAGCAAAGAACGTCTTGGTAAATTCTGTGCACTACGTCACAGAGTACACAGCAATCTTGTTGTTACACCATAAAAATGGCTGCATATAATGGGAAAATATTCTAAATCTCATAATTGTGTTTTCTTCTGACGACAGAGGCTGGTCACATTTCGAAGTGTTGCATATCGCTAACAAAAACGAGACAATGTGGAAAGTCAAGTAGGCCCCCCATGTGTCACCTCAAGTTCCTTTATCTTCTCTTGCTTACCTGAATGGTAACATGAACAAGATCCAAAACTGCTCCATCTATATTAAGGAAATATCCACGCGTAATGGGAACCAGTATGCTACTCGGAGTGAATTCTACTTACGATGTAAGATGCTCCGGTTCTTTGTGGAATTGTTAGCAAGATTTTCCCCAAAAGAGAGTATATATCTCTATTTACTGACATTATTGTTCAATGATTCTAATTGCTTTGATTCCATAAAGCAAAACATCAAAGATATTTGCATTGGAGAAGGAAGACTTGCAAACGGAATATCGAAGATACCACAAGCTATCATAAACAGAGATACGATATGAAGAACAGAATCAATTCTGTGTCTCAGGGGAACACAAAGTAACCTTCCACAGTTCACTGAGTCGGCATACGTATTAAATCTCTGCCTACAAGCTCGTGGGTAAAACAATGGAATTTATGCAAGCGAACCTTTGGTCTTAACACGCATGAAAGGGTTATATGTTCGTATCTCTTTAGCTACATCCGACTGCATCTTAATTAGTACATTCATCTCTTTGGACTTCCCCGTATATTGAATGTATAAGGAAATAACAGCATTATGATGTCACGTGCGTGCATTTGTATGTGACTACTAATAAATTTTAAACAAACTGAAGTATGTACAGAAATACGGAAGGAATATTCTGCTTGCATTAGCTATGTCTTAATTTACAACCTACAACGATAGAATTGTAAGCTGGAAGCGACGTTAGCATTGAGAATTCTGGTCTTCTGTGATGTTACACTGTGTGGCTGGGTTAACAGAGCCCAACGTTTCGAAGGAACAAAGTGTCTTCATCTTCAACGGTTTTGGAATCCTAGATTCTTCTAGAACTTAGTGTCTTCACGGATGTAGTGACTTTATTTTCAAGGGGTTGGGTGTCCGATATTGTTCTAGAAATACACAACCGTTGAAAACGAAGGCATTATGTTCCTTCAAAACTTCGGGATATGTTAACCACGCTTCACAGCGCTACGTCCCAGAAGACCAGAATCCTCAACATCATTGCTATGGAAACCTAAAATATAGATATTAACGTTACTTAATAGCTGTATGGTATTTGAACTTTGAGAGATATTAAGTGTTTGGAAATTGCTACGTTTACGTATTCTGATTCACAGCATTATCATGATGGCACCATACGAAGTATGATCTATATTTAGTCTTCGGTATGATAGAGGTAATTAATTAATTATTGGAGTTAGATATGAGCATGTGCATTTTTGTGTGTAAATCATAAATACACCTATAAATTCTGTTTTAAACATATTTTTATTTGTACATACGAATGTGTAAGGCATAGCAGGCACAAAATTCTGCATTTTTCTAACCCTTTGAAGAAAGAATTTCAATCAAAAAGTATTTAAAACAGGTCCCTACTTTGTAGTAAACATATACAGAGTCTGTTACAAAATCCAATCAATATTATACAGGAATACAGTCGCTATTTATTGTGAGAATAAAGCGTAATTCACAAATACACTGTGTGAACAAGTGCAGAGCGTTTAATGTTAAAGCAGGTTATACATCAGTAAGAGTTGTGCTTTAAATCTTTAAAGAGATCTCGCTAATTTGAGGCAATTTAGTTTCTCAGGACCAAACTACTTGTCATAAAGACTATTGCTGTGTATTAGTCTAAGGAGTGAGAATGGGCAGAATGTCAAAATAAAATAAATTATAGCTGAGAAAGCAGCGGCAGAATCTCACCTCACCACATCCATAACGTAAACTGTGCCTTAAGGTCTTCGAACCTCTCTTCGTTATATGGAAACCTGTGTACTAAAAAACGCAAACGGTCATCCCCATGTCATGTCGCTTGATTTGTAGGAATTCCATTTTTTTGCTGAAAATTTAATGTATTTTTTATAAGTTGTCAGACATCAAGGTAATGTGAAATTTTAAATACACGCAATTCTGTTTATTGTGATCAAGTCATGCTCTTCAGTTTACTTTTCTTCTTTCATTTTTCACATAAGTACTTTAGTCGGTAAACCTGAAGAAAGCAGATCACTTGATAGATCTAGACCCATAGGTGTGAAGATAATGTTAAAACTTATCTTTGATTAGTATATTTTGACATTGTGGTCTGTATTTTTCTGGCAGAGGTTAGGATGCAGCGGCTGCCTCCTGAAACACAGCTATGTACTTGCTTGTTCTAAACAAGGGGTTGCCTCCTTAACTTACTGAACGATTATTGACACGCCTGTCAGGAAGACTGTACTGCGTGGCGTCAGTTTGTTCTTTACTCCTAATATTTGTGTTTTCAGGCGTGTTTCACGAAGTAGAAAATAGAGAATGCTTTATTTGGAGGCCACATCCGCCCGTCAGTCAGTCTGTCCGTCTGTGTGTGTGTGATCCAGTATCAGCTACTAAATCGTGTGTCGAGTTTTCATGAAAT
Source organism: Reticulitermes speratus (assembly GCA_021186555.1). Lineage (NCBI taxonomy): Eukaryota > Metazoa > Arthropoda > Insecta > Blattodea > Rhinotermitidae > Reticulitermes > Reticulitermes speratus. The sequence continues at coordinate 33,232,021 of JAJKFL010000014.1, forward strand.
TCAGTACGAGATGCCTTTGTAAAATATTCCTGAGCGAGTGTGAGTTTCGTAAAAATCGGCGCAGTAACTGCAGTACTTTGCTTATGGGCGTAAAGGATTTTACATCCGTACTTTCCACATTTCTTGACCGTTTTGGGTGCCATTAAGTAGTGAAGATCTCAACGTAATGTTGTTGAGGAATTATGAATGTCGTGGAAATGGGTTTAGTGAAGGCAATACTTCACTTAAGGACATATGAAATGCTGCCTTACTACCTGAATTTTTTATCTCAGTTGGATGAAATTCAGTAAGAGCCCTGTTCATAAAACCTTTCCTAGTAAATTTGAGTTTCGTTAAAATTGGTGAGGTGAAAACCGTACTTTACTTAGGAGCGTAAATGGATTATGTTTTGTATTTCCACATTTATTGTCGCATATGAACGAAATTCGGCGTGGGAGATATGCACGTAATGTCGTTGAGCAATAATGAGTTTCGTGAAAATAGGCGTAGTTTTGGGCTTCATTAAAATTACATTTTTGTATTTACTGTGAAACCATATGATATTTTCAAAGTAGACCACGGTAAAGTCTTTGTGCTACGTACTGGGCTACGCCTTTTGCTGTAGTCTTGTTTGATATTCCTGCCTTTTATCTAAAGCTTTCTCCTTCAATTCACCTTTCGTCATTACGTCTCATAAATCTTGCTTTACTTCCCGAACTGAAATCCGAGTAACAGAAATCAAGACAAAATCCGTTTAAACACAACTACGTTCTATTTATCACACAGAACATGTTTTGACCAAATTAGGTCATCGTCAGGTTCACAATTCTTATTTTCAAAACATATTGAAGAAGGAATAAAAGTCGATTAAATGCAATTGAACTGCTAAAATTATCAAAATCGGAAATGAATTTTAGCACTTTAATGGCATGTTATCGACTTTTATTCTTTCCTCAATATGTTTTAAAAATAAGAGTTGTGAACCTGAAGATGACCTAATTTGGTCGAAACATGTTGTTCTGTGTAGTAAGTAGAACGTAGTTGTGTTTGGACGGACTTTGTCTTGATTTCTGTTATAAATCATACAACGGGATGACTTCCTTTAAATTGAAATCCGTGTTTTTGAAGTCTGTTTCCTAAATATGAACATCGTTTGGAAGACGTAGATCTAAGCATATTGATACGTCAGAGTTTCTGGAAAAAATCTACTTTTGTATATACCGGAGCCTCACAGAAAAACATGTCAGATTGGTACAGCTTTAGCAATGATTTATGGCGTAGAGGTTATCTTTAAAATTTTCTGGAAGGGGATTACTGATTTTTAACTTGAAGATTTAAATACTCGTATTTCTTTATACTGAAGACGTGTTAGGCCTACAGCTCCTTTTGTAGATATTCTAAGCATTCATAGGCTAAGTGGTAACGTCACATGGGATATTTCTGCATTTTTTCTATGTATTGGCAGTAAATATTTTATGTACATAAATATCGCATCGTTAACATACTCTGCGTCAGTATGGAACCTAATAAACAGTACATACGTATGCATTCTTAATAAAAATACAGAGTACTGATTCTTTCAGTATTCGTTGCAATGAGAGCACTGTCGAACACTGCCTGTGGTCTAAATACTGGCACATGTTAATTCACATCAGTTGAAACTCGTAAATATTTCTATATTACGGGCCGTCCAAAATTGAATATTTCACGAACGGCAGAGCATCGGCATATGTCTATGACGAGCAGGAGATGTAGCATGCACGAATTAATCGAGAAACACAAGGTTCTTGAAGGAAGATCTCATAGAAGAAGACAGTTTGGGAAACCCAGACTTATGTGGGAGGACAAGACTAATGTAAAGCAGAAACAGTAGCTGATGAAGTTCTTGAATGGATTCAGCTGTCTCAGTGCAAATTTCAGTGCCGGGCCCTTTGTAACTCGGTGGCCAAACTTCGGGTAAGAATAGGGAATATCGTGAAGAAATATTCTATTCGGGAGACATTTTTATTTTAAGAATCGCACCATGAAGACGTACTGCGTAGTGGAGGGACCGTACCCTTCATTAATAACCTCTGCGCTAGATGGAGATGACAGGTCAGTTTCAAACTCCGGCTACTTTTTCCTTGGAGAAGAAAGTTATAGTACCCAATACGGAACGACAAATTGGTTATGGTGTTGGGTAGGTACCTTTGCATTGCTTTTGGTGGGAACGGCGAGAGAACGGAATAACGAAAAATTTGTTCCACGTGGACTAATTTATATAATGACAGATTATTTTGTTCAATTCAAGGTTGTTCCTTCTCTGAAGTTTAGATTATGCAGACTAATATTATGAATATAAGTTTTAATATTATGAAACTGACAAACCAACCATATCTCAGGCAATTTGCTTATCATTTATATTTTCAGTATTTTACAGTGCTGCCAAAATCACGAGATAAAGATTGAAGTCTTCTGAGATAAGATGCTGTGTCATTGGGCGACGCTTTTCGACGTTTCGAAAGATTTTCTTGCCTTCATCTTCAGGGTTACTCTGAAGATAAAGGCAACACAATCTTTCGAAATCAGGATCACCCTGAAGAAAAGACACCTCGATCCTTCGAAACGTCGGGTACCATTCGCCCAGCGACACAGAAAATTTAAGTCTTCAGCAACACCGCTATGTGAACCTCAAATCTCGTATGAAGACGTGAGTGAGCATTTTCTGCATATTTGACTCTTCCTCATTGATATTTCGGTAACTAATTGGCAATGAAAGTAAATATTTTGAAGTTTTCTCCCATTATTTGGAATAAACTTGTGTTCCTGTAAACCTGTTCGTATTCATGAATGGGATGCGTCAAGAAGTTACGGTGACACAAAGATCATGCAGGCAGATATTTACGTGAGACTGCAAGTTTAGTTCCCAGATTACTGAAGCTATCAACTTAACCGTATTGCGGGGAATTTAAACACACACACAGCGTTGTTCGATATTAAGTCGGCCTGACGGTAGAACAGACGAGGGATCCATATTTTGTTCCGCACAAAGAAACGCTTACTCAGTATCGGATATTTTATCGTGCCCCCACCACCTTCTTCCTTCGTTCCACAATTCTTTTATGTACGTTATAAATGTATTTCAGGGTATACAGCCTCGAGGTGTTTAGGCCTAGGCACTTCTTCAGAGCTAATGACTGACTTGTTATGGGACATAGGATGACTGTTTTATGTGACTTTATGCCGTGAAGTTTGTTAAGTAAATACCAACGTTTCGAGTGAATGCACTGCCTGGACCCTGAAAACGGACCAGTTACTTAATTCGAAACGTCGGAAACTATCTACAAAACACGGCGTCATATATTGTGATATAGGCCTATCTGTAAGTTGTAAGATAATGTTGGTTTTGCGTGAGATCTGCATTTGTGACGGTGGCGAGTATGAAGGTCAGAGGTTAGATCACTGTCTTCTGTGATGTGGCGCCGAGTGGTATGGTAGAAAGATAACAGCACTTCTCAGGAACATGCTGCTGCCATTTTAACTGTTCTACACTGAAGATGGAAGCAGAAGATTTTTCGGAATACTGGTAACTTTGTACCAGAATACTCATCATGAACATCCCAGAAGACAGTAATTGATGGTTGTTTGCTTCTTCCTATCTGTCTTGCTTCACTTCGTCTTTTTTCTTTCTTCTTTCATTAAGTGACTATTTGTTTCTTTGCTTTTCTTTCTTTACCTCGCATTCTTTTATTTTTGTTTGGTTTTTAGGGCGTTTGCAAAATTGCGAAAAGCGACTATTAGCTGCGTCATGTCTGTCTGTCTGTCTCTCTGTCTGTCCGCCCGTCCATCTTCCGTCTGTCCGTCCATCTTCTGTCTGTCCGTCCTTCCGCTTAGAACAACTTGGCTCCCACTGGAGGAATTTGATATGCGAGTGTTTTTCAAAAACCTGTAGAGAAATTTCAAGTTTGATTAAAATCTGACAAGAATAACGGGTACTTTACTTCAAGACCTATGTACATTTATAATAATATCTCGCTTAATTATACTTAGAATGTGCTATGTTTCAGAAAAAGTTGTACAGAAAATCAAAACACCGTTTTATGTTCAAAACTTGTTTACGGAAGTCGTACCGTTTATGAGATAATGTGGAAAATATGGTAGAGCCAGACAGGCCACAGATGACAATATAATTGCCTGCTGGATAAATAAGGCTACAGACACACACTCATAATATGTAATACTTATTGCTTTTCCACGGCAACAATGGTTTTACGAACGCGCCTCAATATTACGTTTATACGTATATTCGCTGTCTTGTTTGTTCCCTTTTTGCGATCCCTGAGCCATTCAGAGCAGTGCTGACAATGAGCAGTATAGAAGTAACATTAATTTGAATTACTTGTTCCTCTGACCGACCTCACAAGTTGTAAAAGATCTTGTCGCTCAGACAGCACAAGTTACTGTGTGCCGTGAACCGGTGCAAGTAGCCTGAGGCTGCATTTAACCCTTTAAATTACAGATGTCACCACGTGTACCACCTGCTTTAACATTCAGGAATTATGCATTTTGCTCACACCCTGTTTTTGTAAACCCTATTAATCTTTCTTGTGTGTGTGTAGTGAAGGGCCCCGCAGCAGAAGCTACGGACGCCCCGCAGCCTTAAGGCTTATTGTGCGACCCTTGTGATGAAGATGAAGAAAAAATGATGTCTTTTTCATTTTTCCAAGTAATGGTGCACCGGTGGATTGAAATTGACAGGGGAAAACCGAAGTGCTCGGGGAAAAACCTGTCCCAGTGCCTCTTTGTCTACCACAAATCCCACATGGACCGACCCGGGATTTTTTTTTTTTTTTTTTTTTTTGCCTGTCCGGGGTTTTTCCCCTTTGATCCATTTTTGTACTGTATTAAATCCTTTTGTCCTTCATGTCACTTATGTTCCATATTAGTTCTTATACAACAACACAACACAAACATCCATGCCCCGGTGGGATTTTTTTTTTTTTTTTTTTGCCTGTCCGGGGTTTTTCCCTTTGATCCATTTTGTACTGTATTAAATCCTTTTGTCCTTCATGTCACTTATGTTCCATATTAGTCCTTATACAACAAACACAACACAAACATCCATGCCCCCGGTGGGATTCGAACCCACGATCCCAGTAAGCGAGCTGCCGAAGACCACGCCTTAGACCGCACGGCCACTGGGATCGGCTATTCGAACCACGATCCTAGTAAGCGAGCGGCCACAGACCCACGCCTTAGACCGCACGGCCACTGGGATCGGCAGGGATCGAACCCGAGCCTCCTCGGAGGGAGGCCGGCGACTAACCGCTTGAGCTATGGCACGGCCTTACGAATATTATAGTGAATGGTAATCGTTTCCCTACACATTATTAACCCAAGGAGACGGCCTGTGTTTTGCTGTAGGTACGGTGTACATTTTGTCTAATATTTAGATCAATTTCCGGTTGAAAGAGATAACTCGGGCCTTCTGAATGCTATGCGCCGTATGCTCTGAGCTGTAAATCTCTCTGTCCTTTGAAGGAGGTACATAGACTGTCGGAGTGCTGGTACAGAGAGTTTACTGTTGCAAAGTGTCTGTCTTGAAGAACTGCTGAGAGGTCGCGAGGATGATTACAAATTCCATCCTGCCGAACAGTTGCTACGAGAAGGACAAAATAGTCTATATGTTAAAGTAATTTTTCATAATATTATTAACAACCCATCCACATGCAAATGGAAATAATTTCTTTCGCATCTTTAGCATTCATTCCCATTCATATTTCTCTCTATCAAAAACTGAACTAAGTTACATCTTTTTTCTTCGGATGGCACAACTACAAATACAGAAGCGCCACCTTTGTAAGTACGTAAATACATATATCCAAGCAAACGGCGTGAGTGCAACATAAAATTTACACATTTTTGGATAACACACATAGACATAAGTCGACTGTAGGTAAGTATGTATATATCTCCTTATTGCAAGTTAAGTCACATTCTGATGGCCATGGTTATTGTTGTTGCTGTCGTCTCTGGGCTGTACACACTGAGGAAGAAGAAACAGTTGAGTACCGAACATGCTAAACATTTATAAATACTCCTACAAAAGTTAAGAGGCGGGTTAGCATAGTCGATATAGCGACTAAGCCACGGGCTGGATGGTCCGTTTTCGAAGCATGCTGTGTTAACTGATGAGGTTTGATCGTTATGGTATATGGTGCTTCATGATATTATTACCATTAATGTACGGTTGCGCAATATACGTATAACGGACACGGACAAATGTAGTATACACAGTGTGGAACGTTGGATGCATTGATACATCGACTCACTGAATGGGGGGAGAGTCAGGCGATCTGGAACTGGAATTGCCTGTGAGATTTGCTAATAAAGAACGACGAAAAAAAATCCCGATAGGGGAAAGAGATTTTACTCTTCTCCAAAATGTCCAGACCGGCTCTGGGGCCCACCAAGGCCCTTATTAAATGAGTACCGAGGTTCTTTCCCGGGAGTAAAGCGGCCGGGTCGTGAAGTTAACGACTCAACTCCATATAGTGCCGCGGTTAAGAATGAATGGAGCTATACCCCTACTCCCTTTATCTGCCTTCATGGCGTGGACATGGAAAACTTTACTTTCACCTGAAAAAGTTTGTTTTTCGGGCTGCCATATTTTCTAAAGCAGTGAAAGTTTCATATAGACCTATAAGTAGGTCTTATATGAAGCAGTGACATGTGATCCTTGTAAAGGGGAAGGAATACATCAAATGAAGTATATAACCAGTCTGAAATTACCCGTCTGTAGAAAGATGATTAAATACTGGACCTATGAATTTCACGACTCATGTGAGGTGATTGTTTCGCTGATAATATCAAATTTTAGTGTCCATATGCAGGAGAGAGATTTTCACAAAGAATGGTTATATTTGTAGGTACAGAGTAGGTAAGTGGAGTGTGCATTAAATTATTTTTATGATAATAATTCTGATTCTTGCCAATTAAATCTGTGAGTGGACAGAGATATTTGACTAAACCCTCTCTGTAAATGCCCTTAAGATCCACTGTGGTAAGTGTATGTAATTTTATTAATTAGCAGGATTATACTAGGAAATAGGAAACGAACAGGTAGTCGCTCTGTATGACTGTTCGTGAAGAGTGATATCAGGTCGGTCCGTCGGTCGGGTTATAAATTGACGTGTAGAACGATTTTTTTTCCAAATAAAGGATTATGCTTGGCAAGCCAGAAGCAATAGTGAAAAAGGAATTATTTTATAATGTCCCAATTAGTTATATGATTAAAAGAGGCATACAATACATAATATTAAAATTACTGATTTTTCAAAACGATATAATTGATTCAACAGTACATTATAGAAAAGATTTGTATTGTAATATAAATATTAATTCGATGCCAACCCGGGTGAAGAACGGGCACTTGGCTTGTGTGTGTGTGTGTGTGTGTGTGTTTGTCAACGAGGAAGTAGGCTCAAACGCTATCGCTTCTGACCTTTTGGGACATGCCTGGATTGAATCGCAGCCGGAATACCGACCATTCTTTTAATTTCACCAATCCCTGCAGTCGTATGCCGAGGTACGAGTATCAACTCAAATTAGTCTACGATCCCTTCCATCCACATACAATTCGCGTTCACCTATCATCCTACCTCACATCGCTCTTTTTCTGAGTTTCTGATAGCATCGCTACATAAAGCAAATAGTGATTCAATATTTTTACCTCGTTCTGTATTTAATAAACCACTGTTTTATTTTGTTTTATTCACTCAGTCCTAATGCAATTCCTTTTGTACGTATTCGTTAGAACACTCACTGAACTACGGTACTTGTTTCGGTGGCTATTTTGCCAACATCAAGCTTAATGTATATAATATAACTTTGCAGTGCACGTGTTTTAAGTCATAAAATGTCATATTATACAATTAAAAATACTTAGAACTGTCACTGTAACAAATTCTTGTAGGATAATGATTCTATTATATCATCGTCGAATGTTGTCATTGTTCACTCTGAGCATTGTCACAGATTCTGATATTGTTAGATGCTGGACGAAGCGGTGGATTGATAATTGTAAGGATACTGAATTCGTGTTGTAGATATAATTAATTTGTTGTGTTCTGTAGGACTGTTTGTGGTTACGGAGGTGTCTTGTTGATGTCAAGCGTTCTAAGTTTGTGTGCATGTGCTTGTTGTACGTGAATGATCGGAAAGTGCTGAGTCAGGATGCCGTATTTGGTGAAGTCAGAATGTTGCTATTTTTTCAGTTACCATACAAAATACTACATTGTAGTATTAATTTAAAAAAAAAAGTACATTGTTATTTCTAATTTCGTATAAAATAGGCCTGATGATGGCAAATTAATTGACAAAGTCTTAGCTGATTTGGTGATTAATTAGTCTAACGAATACTCATAAATAGAGTTATTGAGCATTCAGGTGTTTTGGGATATTATGCTGCTTTCCTATGTTGATGTTTCCCGACGTTTTAGAGGAAAGTAGTAGCTGCGTTTCTTCGTAACGTCGGAAAACGTCAACCAAATAGCACAGCATAATATCCCAGAACACCTGAATCCTAACAAAGACGCTGTGGAAACCTGAATTCTCGCAGAAAGGGCTGCATCAGGATTGACAAAGTAGAGCGTTGACATTCGAACAAATATTAAATATAGATGCTCCGACGCACAAAGCCGTGGAAGTTTATGGAAGTTTATGCTAGATGTACTTGAGTGACCAGTTTGCTGTCGGTAAATTTACTCCGGAAGAAAGAACTGCCTTTATCCTTTTTTGTAATCATCTGTCGGCCTGCAGTGCTCTGACTACGTCGCGTCGTTTGTGGCAAAGAGAATAATTTGTCATCATTATCAAAGTGTCACTAAGTTGTGCCGTCTGCTGACCCGGTCCGACCTCACTTGTCTAACAGTCACTTCAACGGCCGTCCTTGGTTTCTTGTTCCAGTCGGTCTCAGCTTTATCATTAATTTATGGAGGGGTTCAGTTGTCGTCTTTCCCTTTTTCAGGTTAGTGGATCATACACAAGGTCACGGCTACTGAAAGGTAATCTGTAATAAAAAATCTGATTGTCTGGTGGCTGTTCACGTCAAGATGGCTGTCTGTGGGGTAGTGATGACATGTACGAGTGGTTTGGCAGCAGCGTATCTACGTTTCAGAGAAATATACTGCGAACATTGTACCCTAGAAGCGGAGGCATTATTTTTGCCTCTAAATGTTGGTACCAACTATAATATAGCGGCGTGATATTACAAAGCGCAATCTTGATCTTATAAGAAACTATGAGTGAGTTTGAGGAAATGTATATAAATAGGCCAGTTGTGGTAATATTAATTTTTAAGATCCTGTGGTTACTTTACGTACAACGAGTTTAACATTAAACAATTCTACATTCTGCCTACACAGTGTACTTATAAGTGTGTGTAAGGCTGTTCAAAGAAACAGCGATTATTTCTTTACGCAGCAGTAACTGGTTTGTAGAACCCTGAAGCAGTGTTTCCTGTGCGGTTACATTGAATCTTTTAGTATAAATCAGCTTAATGCTGGTTTTCAAATTCCACCAATCCTTCACACTCTTCTACATGCTAGTCTTACCAGAAGGACAAAGAGCGAAGCTTAGGAAACTTCCTAAAAAACAATGCTCTTTCGGAAATCTAGGAGCATTGGATTTAAAATACCTTCTGGTCTTCAAAGCGTTAATGATCCTTAGACTGAATAAATGGTACTAATAGTAAACAATACGTTGTACTTGCAGCACCGCTTGTTAGAACACTCTTAAGCAGAGAAGAAACATTATAAGGAATCTACGATAGAATAAGTGATGTAACATAGACTGTCTCAAAGAAATATAATTCTTATTTAAGAGTAAGAACGCGTTCAAATTCAAGTTTTCCAGAACACAGTTTCCCATCTCTGCTCTTTTAATCTGTCACAGAAGCCTGCATTTCGAAGGCGCTAAATTAAATGTTCGTTCTTTCGAGTACTGCCTAATTCGCCGTGAAGTGCATTTTCTTTCTGGTAAATGAATCCCATCTCTTCAAATACATGCATTTTGCTGCAACAAAACAGTGTTCGACTGACGTTACGAGGTTCAGGTGTGTGCAACAGAGTGCGCATTTTAAACCACTGGCCGGTAGGTATTCTGATGTTCGCATAAATCCTGGCAGCAGGAACGTGCCGCTAACCGAGCAAGGGCGAATGATGCAGAAACAACGGAGGCACTTGAGCATTCGTTACAGTATAGTATTCAATTTCGTCCACTCATTCTACGCTATATGGTCTAATTTACTGACAGCATCGTTATTTAAACTACAAAAAAAAAAAACAAGTAAAACTGGATTCTTTTGTCATATTATGTGTAGTTAAGCCACTATGCTGACTGACTTATGAAGTCAATCTGTGGCTTTAGGAAGAAGTTTAGAGGCGAGATGTAAAAACACTGCTCTGAATGTGAGCCAAGGGTCGGTGCACCCAAGTCAGTGCTGCGTTCAGGCGCTAGCTACTTTGTAATTGTTGCGAGGGTGCTTTATCCATCAATATGTTTGTTTTTACACGCTCAGTTCTGCTTCTCACTTGTAAATGGATTAATGTTCGGCTTGTACTTATAACTCCCCCTCACTGGAAGCGGCAAACGCTGACATCGATTGCCACGGGATTCTACTCTGAATGCCCATGTGGCCCGGTTCCCATATGCACCGACTATACTGTCCGGACCCTGAAGGCGCTCATTACACACCACTGACATTTAACCCGTTCAATACTGATCTGTATATCTACGTGTAAGAGCCTAAAATTTGAAACTCCGACCTTGTTCCGTTCCCTTGTGGCATGTTATTCTTCTAGTTCACGGTGCGCACACCATGTGACTTTAGTAATTTTTTAGTGATAATAGTTTCGTTTCCATTACTGTTGTAGCCACAATTTTAAATAATAATGCAAAATAAATTGTCTGGAAAAAAAACTTGCAGTTCCTTCAAGTTCTGTTACTATTCGAGATCTCAGGATCTTACACTAATAACTTCGTGGTATTGCTGCTATGCCTTCATCTCAAAAGATCGCACAGTCGCCATGTTGGTATTATTAACTACAGAATGTTCAGTAGTAAGTTCTTCTTAGTGGTTTGATATTAATATCACGTTTGTTAAAAATTTGTTATTTAAAAATGCAATGCAGGGAATTTTTAACGTGTGTGCTTTCTTATGAAATACGAAATAATCTACAGCAACAATGTGTGATTTTGGCATAAAGCTTCTTCTTTTGGTTTATTTTCAGGGTCGTTTTCTGTTATTTGTCAGAAGTCATCAAGTGCTTTAAAGGCAGACACGTATGAGATTTTTTCACTTCTCTTTTTCCTCAATATTGCTCTGTACTTCAACGTTTTTCTTATATAGCTTGTACTTCATTTTCCGTTTTTCATATATGATCAGTCCAAATATGTGTTATTTCCCATCCTCCTGTGTACTTTAAGAATATTCAATATTTCTCTCATGTGTACTTATTGAATCTGTCTACTATCGTCACACCTTCAACACATCCGAGTAGGCTGATCTCATTTCGCAAATCATGATGTCACATCAGCCACGTTTCACATAGAAGCACATATTGTAAAGTCAGCCAAGTCACTACTAGTTTGCACAGAATTTTATCTACATATTCCTTTAAGCTCTCAGTTCTCTTTGTGGCATCTCACATTCGAAGCCCCCCCCCCTCTCCCTTTCACTGCAAACAAACTTCTTTAGAGAACAAGTACTCGTATATGTGACATTAATAGCCACCATAAATCTGAGCGATGGTGTTTCATATCGGAACGTCTGAACATGAGTACAAATATTTATAAAGCATCGATTGCTGTAAGCTTAATTTACGGTGTTCGTGGATATGACGTCATGGAGTCTGATAGAAAACCAAAGGTTTGGTACGAACCAACACCAATTAAGTTTCTCCAAATGGTGAAGATTCACCTTGTGGCCGGGAAGTGTCCAATTCGACTCTCGGGTAGGTTACCAACTACCTTACCTTGGATCTTCATAATTTTCCTACGATCCTCCTGGCAGATGCCACGATACCACCTCGACTTACAACACGGACTTTTCGGACCACATCCTATCTGATTGATTAGTCACTTATTATCCTACAATTCCATGCTATAAATTCTCATGAAGTAAGCCATAAGTAAATGAGAAACTTGCAAGAACCATTATGTCGTAAAGATGGACGCAACAGCTCCATCCAAAACGCTAGCATTTGTCACATCACAAGATCGTGCGCCTACTTTTAATATTCAAGGCCATGAGACTCAGAAATCTCACATGTAGGCCTCCAAGCTGCCGTGTTATGTTTTGAGCCTTGCGCATATACCAGGTTTGTCTAATGTTTCAAGCTAAGGTGATTAGTTCGAACCTCGTCTAAACACCAGTCCTGATGGCTGAGGCTTTTCTTGCTTCACTGTCCTGCCATATACCTGTTGACTCTTCATAAATTTTTTTTTCATCTAAATTGGATGTTGCTTCATCGTATTGGGGTGACACTGTGTCTCTGTGGAACTGCGGCCTCCAAGTGGTCCACTGTTCTTTCCTCGGGCCAGAGATGAGTGAATATGAAGCATTGGAGTAATTATTTTGAGAAGGGATACCCAAAGTACTCGGAACAAGTTCTGCTCCAGTGCCACTCTTTCCATCACAAATCTCACATGAAATGCCCTGGGATTAAATCCGGACCTCCGCGGTAAAAATCCAACAACTAGCCACCCGAAATCTGGCATGTACTCCTACCTAGATAACTGGGATTTCAGATTCTTATTTTTGGGAGCGTGCATTCTTTTACTTGTGGTTTATTTAATAATGTTTTGTAACAGAATGGATGATGGCGAGTAGCAAATTGGAAGGGATGTGGAACGGACAGTCACGGCCTAGTCTGAGATACTCTTCTAGTGTTTGCCTGACTTATAGTGAGGGAAAACCACAAAACCTCGGTAAGAATTAGCCCATGTCTTGCCCGATATATGAACCCGGCCACTTTTTTTTTTTTTTTTTTAATTCTAAAAATGTTATTTGTCTATTTCTTTACATTCTGTAGAATCATAAATGGGAACACTGCACTATATTTCGAAACGTTACCGCTTGATTTTACTGTGTTGTATTTACCAAACAACCCTACACTTACTGATTGATATGACATTTCGATGAAAATGTCTGTATCATCCTTATTATCATCTATTCTAATACAAGGTAACTCTGCATGGGTCTGGCAGTTATACGAGTACATTATTGTTTAACATTTAAAATTCTGTGGTATATTTGCTACAATTTGAAGTTAAATAAGTGAGTAAAATAGTGAAAATCACGAACGCATGGAGTGCAAAATTGCCTAGTGCGATGACTGTCCAAACCACGTTCTTCCATAATATGAGACTGTGTTCATTTATACCTGTCTCAAAGTACACTGTGTCATATCTCACAACTTCACAATATTTCCCATTCAGTTTGGCGTCACATGCCCTCTGCAGTTCAAAAGCAGTTCTTGTCTGTGGCTGCATTTGAAACTCCTCCAATGTGTTTTGGTCGGCTCTTCTTTGGTGTCAGCGCAGTACAGTTAAGGCATCACACGCCCATTGTGTAAACTATTGTCCACGTGTTTGTGTAAGAAACTGGAGGAGGTTTGGAGTGACTCGCGTAAGAACCGTGAGGAGGGGATTAGTGGAGGAATGTCCGTATTCATCTGTCTGTAATACGAGTAGGCCGATAAGTGGGAACCTCTCTGAGAATTGAAGATCTCACGGCGGTGACTCTGGAATTTGACGCCATGTAGTGTAGGAGAAGTGTACAGATGTGTCACAGGAACCTGCTATCTCCGTCATCTGGGTGTAAGTTCTTACCAGACTATACGGCGCCACATCCGTAAGAAGAGCAATCATCAAGGACTCACTCCATTTTAATGCAAATGTAGAACACTCTGGGCCAATTCTTTCTTTATGTTTTACGTCTACATCCTTTAGTTTCCCTTTTTTTACTGTGTGCTTGCTTCTCGTTTCTTTCTTTGTATGCTTATTATTAATGCTATGTGTAAACAGGCTGGTGTAGCTCTGAGCATGTAGACTGTTACTCCTGAGATGACATGCGGTCACTGGTTAACCTGACAGATTTTTCGTGGGTTTCTTCATTCCCGTCAGGCACTTAACTGGATATTGCCTCATTAGACCAACGACGGCTTCCTTCCCAAGTCTCTTTCAATTCACCATTCACCAGTCTTTCTATCATTCGACGCTACGCTAATTTCAGATATGAATAAGTGAATATTATTTGTAGTGATTTCTCCGTACTTCTTTTTCCTTTTCCATTTTCTTCCTTTCTTCCGTTCATCCTTCGTATATTCTATCCTTCCTTGTTTGTTTCATGAACGATACGCAATACACCATAAAAATATGTTCCTCGATATCACTTTGAGGACCTGAAACAAATATCTGGAGTTTTATTTGTTTGAGGTTTATGTAACTGCGCTATCCTTACCAAAATATGTACATACGACGTCAGCTGGTAGGATGATATTAAATAAGGAATTGAAACAAATATGAAGGGGCGCATTAATAGCCTAGTTTCAGATACTGGTTCATCATTTGCCTGGAAGGAGTAAGATACCAAGTCTGAAAATATTCGATCTCTCACCTGAGATTTGAAGTCGGAACTTCCTGAATACGCAGCAGGAGACCCGAATAGAAATTATAAGAGTTACTACTTCAACCATCCTGCTTTGCGATAAAATGTGTATGGTAAAGAAAAATCCATCTGGGGTCGGAACTCGATCCGTGCACCGTAGAATGCTAAAACGGTACAAGTACTCAGCTAACTTTCCCTTTGATGACATTGCGTAGTGATCATTATCCTAAGGGTACTGCTCTGATTCAGTCTTTAGAAGGGTCTAATGTTAGCAGATGCTACATAAGATATCTGTGTGGTCGTCGAATCAGTTATTAATACAGCTATGATCGAAGGCAAAGTTTACTTTGTGACCGGTCACTCGTTTGCTGTTGTTCTCAAGTTAAACACTAAATTCATACTGACTCATCAGCAGAATACGGACCGTCATATAATCTTGATATGTATCTGAGACCGTTGGGATTACAGTTAACCCTTTAAAGACCATGATGACCTGAACTGAATTCAAAGATTTAGTTCCTACCGCGCAGTAAACACACTCCGTGTCGGTTGGTAAACCCAGTCAGTTAATGCGGTATAGGGAAATAATTTCTCTTTGTTCTTAGATCCATACAAAATATTTAAATGCACTTTATGGGCAGCAATGTTTTTCAATATTAAACCGTGTGATACACAAAGTAACCATTAGGCTTAAAGGGTTAAAGCGGCCGGAAAATCATTCTCTAAAAAGCCAAACAAAAGACCTGTTCCCCTCTTCATATCACGTACCTCTGGACATTGCTTATAATTATAGCCACAGTTATAACAGTGAGATAGTCGGTTTAATGACTAGACTACGGATTGGTTTACCGAGGATTCGGGGTTTGATTTCTGGTAGAGTCAACAGAATTTTCCCTTCTCCGCACCGTCCATACTGGCTCTGGTCTCCACAGACTGGGACTCTGCCCTGTGCTAAATCGGTCAGGGCGTGTCATCTAGTGCCGAGATTGTGAATGTTTGGAGCTATACCTCTACTTCCTCCACGTGTTTACAGCTTCGCATTCTATTAAGTAATGGGACATCTTCAACCAGTTGTATAAACTAAAAAAAATAAAAAGAAAGACGCCAGTTTCTCCGGCCATTGCTCAAAACACCATTCTTTTCTGGGATATGTTGCTGGATAGTTAATAGATAGATATCGATTTGCAAAAACATGCTACCTCCATCTTCAGAGTCGATGATTGAAGAATCGGCTTCAACAACGAAGCTGGGAGAATCATTTTATTCCGAAATATTGGTATTTACATACCAAACAACACGGCCTTACATCCCCCTGCAGATGACAGGAAGTACAGAATCAGGCATTATAATGGCAGGTACAAAACTCGACACATGAATTGCAGGTCATCTCTGCCTCACGTCTGTCCCTCACTACAGGAATTACACAGCCAGCTGTCTCCGCCCGATAACAGAGGGAGCGACTTGGAAATCAATCGGGCAGAAGTAAAGAGACGAGTGCGGGAACTCCTGACCTCTGGCAATACCATGAGCTGATGTCTATCGGAAGTACATCACACAGATGTCAACACTGCACTGTTCGACTGTGATTCCGGCGTTAAATCACGAAAATCTTATGAAGTTTCATGAGGAACCATCATGTTAAAACTAAGTGAAATTAGAGTATGTGTTTCGTTACATTGGGATGTAGACACAGCTGCACCGACGAATATGTGCCCTTCTAGTTATTTAAATTTATAATTTTGGAATATTTTCTCGTTGACAAGCTAAGGGCTGCTTTCCCTTGGATTTTAATCCAGTGTTTCGCTATAATCCATATGATACAACATTTCTTAAGATTGGAAGTTATTTTGTACGATGTGAAATATTGTAAGTTATGACAAATTACTTATTTTTAAACCTACACGTTCATCGAAAATGATGGATCAAGTTCTCAAAAGCAATAACTTTTATGAGAAGAGAGACATGGAATTTGATTTTGCTGTAACGTCTTTACCAACTCATAATACTTTCGTAAGTACCACAGAAGGTGTCAGTGTGCGCACTGTTCGTAACCCTGCAAACATCTAGACGGTACTTAGCTTCTGCCATGTTTATTGAAGCATTTCCGGAGTAACATATTTATCTAATTATCTCTCGCAGATGACGTAAATCTCGGATTTTCTGTATAAACGAGATATTTCATAAATCCCCACAGAAAAAGTCCAGTAGTGAAAATTTTGGACTTCGTTGGACCACGGCGTTGGCCCGTCTCTTCCAATCCACCGATCAGGAAATCTGATGTTAGGGGCATTTCGTGCTTCATGTCTAAAGTGGGTGGAGCCATCTTGTTCAAACCACATTTCACCTTCTTCTTATTCAATGCCACACATTTGTTGAAAGACAACATATCCTGGTAAATGCCTGCCTTGATAGTATTTGCAGCAAAACAGAAGAGCCCTAAAACACGATCATGCCTTATGCCACTTCACATATCTGGGGGAGTCTCGGTCGTGCTCGTAAATTTAATGTAGCCTTTTCTATCCCCAGATGCCACAGTTGTGCCTGTTTACGTGGGCATTCACATGAAAGTCTAAATGATCTTTGAACATCGCTCGCCGTAAAAATTGTCGTCTTCGTCAGTTGAATTCAGCATCAAATTTGCAAATTCGTCTCTTGTGTACCGACATGTATCTTTAATTTTATGCAAAATTTGAATTTTATAAGCGTGCAACCTTAGTTTCTTGTGCAAGATATTTTGGATAGTCATTTTTAGGCATACCCAACTGCAAACTCCGACAAACAGTATAATTCTTTGGAGTACTTTGACACGAGAGTCCTATGCTTTCAACATCTCCTTCTGATGTGTGTAATCGTGCAGGTGATTTGCGCTTTTCCAAGCCTCCACTGGTTAAAACAGCGTCCAATCGCTTCAACGACAGGATGTCTTGTGTCACATCCGTGGAGGAAACTTTGCTGCACTGTCACAATGGATTTGCTTTCGGCCAACCAAGTGACGCACTGTGCTTTATCTGCGCGCTCGCCGTCGTATCTCTAACTGCGGCAGCGGCAGTGGTTACTACAGTCGAATGCCTGTAACGCATGCGCAAGGGTTATGAGCAAAATATGTGCTTGTGCCTGTTTAAGAAAACGTTATGAGTTGATGAACACGTCACAGCAAATTTCATTTCTATATGTCTCTTCTTATAAAAGGCGTCATCGGTCATTATGCAGCAATCGATGTCGTCCGCTCTAGGTCGCAATCCTGCTTTAACGAGGGACTCGCGTACTGCAGAGTGGGCGGCGTCGTCGGTGGCTGTGCAGCCATGCAGCAATGAGCAAATTCCGCTTTAAGCTCTACAACCTCTGTGTGCATCAGAGGAGACAAGTGCATACAGAATTTTGATTGAGAACCTGCTTGAAAAATAACTAGGAAGTAGGATAACATGAAGACGAATCGTAGGGAGATTAGTTGTGAGGATGGGAGATGGATTTGGCTGATTATCACTTCTAATGGTGGACTTTCATGTAAAGTTATTGGATATTCGATTCTTACTGCCAGATGATGAATTAGGTAATTGATAAACTAGATAGCTAGCTAGTTAATCAGTTAACCAGTCAAAAACTTGAGGATAATTCAATAGAGATGAACGTCACAGTAAAAATTAGAGTAAGGGCAAAATGTCATTCATGCCTATCTAACGCAGTATAAATCTTTATTTTCCCTTTTCAGTTTCAGACGTAGAGAAAGGTAACTTAAACCAGTTATGATTAATATCACCCAAGGGAATGATTATTGAAAATATGCGGAACAGGAACTATATTTAATGACTCATTTCTGATCCCGTCTCATTTTCTCACCTCGCCACACCCAAATTCGCACCCGAACTTTTTCTTATTACAAATCCGTTCAAAAAACAGTATTCATTGTCTGTATTTTACACAGTTTGTTGAATTGCCAGTGGGGTTGTGGGACTCTCTATTGCCAATTGGACGCTTTCCATGCGCTAATGAGCTCCCAACGAACGTTCAAAACTAGAAGCAGAAGCTAAACTATAGAAGGAAGTCAAGTGGAAAAAACTTTCCAATCAAGAGTAGCATAAATGTACACTCAATGAGGGACTTGGCATCCCGCCTAGACCATATTGATGTGTAACGATTCTAAACCAAAAGAGGCTATTTTCGTCTTTTGCAGTAGCCATCAAGAACTATTAATCTTGCGAGATTTGGTGTTCCTCAACCATTGAACTTAACAGAAGATAATTTCATCCTATGAAGACTAAAATTATTCCACTGAATGACATAAAAATTCTGTTCCTACAGGTAAACACAGTCTGCATTATGAAGACCCATCAGCAGCAGAGTGATTCCTGTTTATTTTGATAATCATACAAAATAAACATAAAACGTACGTGTGGAAGGCAGCATTCTTTAACGTTAAGCCTGGTGCTGCATGTGTCATAACAACGACAAAAGCTGAAGTAATTTCAGAATCGTCTCATTAGCTTATTCGCGCGCGGTAATGACCATTACTAAACGTTTAAACAAAAGACAAAAAATACGCTTACTTCTGTTATTCGCAATATAATTGAGCAGTTTATTGACAGGCTGACTAAACTGTTTCCAATTATTTTTCTTTCTTTATGTTTCTTTCGTTCTACCATTGCATGTTTTTTGATTCACTAATTGTGATTTTTGTCTTATCTTTCATTACTTTCTCTTTTTTGTTGCCTTTTGTTTCTTTCTACACTTCTTTCATTTCATCCTTCTTTCTCATTCTTTTAGCTCTTTGTTTTTTTTTATTCCTTCGTCCTTTCTTTTTTCTTTCAATTTCTACTATTTATCCTTTGGTCATAATCACCATAATACTCTCCAAATATTTTGTTTACTTGCTTTGTTAGATGCTAGTTATTTTTCGACACTTTTTTCTCTTTTAATTTAGAGTTGAGTTGATTATTAATTTGAAAACTGGAAAATTGTGGATGGAAATCCGTATTTCAAGGATGCACATATTGCATGCAATAATTTATTCCGCTTTACGAGTAATTATTTTCATGGTGCAAATTATTTTTAAATAAAATATCCGTGTGAACTTTAGTGTATATGAAATACAGCAGACATATTCCTTTTTTTTTCAGGTAAGCTGACGCTAGTGCACACATGAATTGAAAGCACTAGAACGTACTGTTTGCACGCCAGAACGGAGCGGTGAGTAAGAGAAGCCATTTAATTAATTTCAATTATTGTATGATCGTATTGGAAAACAAAACACTCAGTGCCCCTGGCTCTTCAGCTGGCAGTCTTTTCAGTTACGTTTGTTAAGTCATGAATCTCTCTATTTCGGCATTAAGTACTTTGAATGAACTGAAAACATGAACACATAACGAGGAGGTCATTTGTATCCGTTTGAAAATTTAATCCCTGACTGTCTTTGAAAGAATTTGATAAAATCTCTTGTTTGGTGCTGTAAAGAATGTAGAGGAAGGCCATTTTATGTTTGGACTTCGCAGCAAACACGACTGATCTTTCTGAGTTAGCAAACGTTATTGGCCAAGAAAGTACGTAAAACTGTTAATACAGCCTGAATTTCAGGATACAGAGGTCCTGGGATGTGACGTTGCTGGGTGAATGTTCCCCGACGTTTCGAAGGCACTGCGATACTTCGAAGCGTTCTGAACCACTCACCCACAGATACAGTGTTACATCCCAGAAGACCTAAATTCTCAGCAACACCGCTGTGAAAGCCTCCAATCTAGCAGCCTGGATTTTGATATGTAGCATGTGATAGAAAAATGGTGCAGTCAAAATATCAGAATTCAGACCTGAAGAAACAACATATTGATCATCTCGTGTTAAGCGCAGGCAGTTTTGCTGAAGCAGTGAACCAATCTTTGGAAACCATGAAAGAATATTTTCTGAATTTTCGAAGTGACTAAGATTTCAATAGACCAGGAAGTTACCGCTCATACGATAGGTTGTAATATATAGCTGGCTGCCCGCTTACTACATTGCACTATACGTAGATCTGTAAATACTCTAGTAGTAGTCTCTCTAACTGGAAAACAATTAAGCACTCTAGATAAGTGAACCTCTCTTCAGCGAGAGATAACTTCTTATACACCTCTGTTAACAGCAGCAACATCCAAACATTCAGATTATCCAAAATGTAATGCGATTTGTTGTAATCGTAAATGAGAGCAGTCGGAAAGTCTAGCAATGATATCGGCTGTGCTCAGTCACTACCGCATCGCCGTTAAAGCATTGGAGTGTCTACAGAAAGAACTGTTGAGCGTATCTAATTTTGTCCTTGTCCTTTTAACATAGTTCGTATTGTTGCCATTTTATTATTACGGTGTAGGATAATAACTGGCAGCCAATAGAAAGCTCTTGTTTAAAAATGCAAAACGCTTTTCGTGTAACCCTATTTTAATATTTGTTTTACATTTCAGGAAAATTTGTTTCAGCTGACCTAGTTTATGTGACACTTCTTCATATTTAAGTTTCAGCAAAACTACTCGGAGTATAAATGATCTTTTGTAATTTGTACCTACGCTTCAACATAACTGTTGAACATGCAGCCCTGCTGTGACTCTGGTGTTCAGGTTTCACGTATGTAATGCTATGTGCCACGTAGCCATTACTGCTGATTTCGAAAGGCATCAGGTTGCAGCGCAATTTGGGTTCAGGTAACCGAACAATCATTCATCTTATTAGGTTCCGCTCCAACTCACGCATATTGACATTCAGGGCTGATTGAACGGTTTAAAAATGGCAATATGGACCTTATGAAGCTTGTACATAAATCTCTTATTACCATGAAACGTCATCTACTCTTTCTGCTATCACTCATTCGCTCGTATGACTGATTAATATTATGGATCACGAAAACATTAGTTGTGTTGCGCATCGACAGGTTGGTACAGTGGCAACACTCTGATATTGTATTTGAGAAGTAACCGGTTTAAATTTGAACCGTATTCAAGCCCTTCTAACCTATGATTTTTAGGCGCAACATTGCGGAAAGCGACCATTTGCTTCGTCATGTCTGTCTGTCCATCCGTCCGCCTGTTCGTCCGTCTGTCTGTCGCATGGAACAACTCGGCTCGCACTGTAGGGATATTCATAAAATTTGATGTTTGAAAACTTTTCGAAAATCTGTCGAGAAAATTCAAGTTTGATTAAGCCTGACAAGAATAAGGGGTACTTTACATGAAGACCCCTGTATATTTATATCTCGCTGAATGCTTCTTATAATGAACAAGACAGGCAATGTACGTATAACGTAATATTGGGGCGCGTTCGTTTATCCGTTGTTGCCGTGGTAAAGCAATAAATATTAATCATTCTGAGTGTCTGTCAGTAGCCTTATTTATCCAGCACACAAATTGCATGCGCCGTTTTATATTGTCATTTGTGGCCTGTCTGGCTCTACCGTATTTTTCCACACTATCTCATAAACGGCACGACTTTTGGAAAAAGTTACTGATCATAAAATGTGTATTTTGATTTTCTCTACAACTTTCGTCTGAAACATGTCTCGTTCTAAAGAGAACTGAGCGAGATATCATAAATGTACATAGGTCTTCATGTAAAGTACCCGTTACACATCACATAAGTCCATATTATCGTCACTACCTGTTCCCCACAAAAGTGTGTATCCGTATCACTAACTTTGCCTCACTTAACCGTATTATCTGTGCCTCAATTAACTGTACATTTTTATCACTAGCCTTGCATCTCGTAACTGTACATTCTTATCAGAATCTGTGCCTCACTTGCTTATTGTTGTCACCACACATGCCTCACAGACATCTATATACAATTTGCTTCCTCTGCCTGAAGTAATTTTATATGCTTACCCCCACCCCCATGCCTCATGTTACTGTATATGCTTATCAACACCTATACCTCATGTTACTGTATATGCTTGTTAGTTTCTGTCCTTCGAGAAACTACAAGCTTCTCAGTACACGTGCCTTACGTAGCTGTGTATTGTACCCCAATATTGCAGTTCCAAGGTAATAAAAGTTGCTGAACTTTATTTGCAGTCTCTTGCCTTATTTTAATGCATTTGTGGAAATCATTTGAAAATTAAACAGTAAATCTTGGTAATCGTCATCTCTATTTACAGGTTACGCAGTAACCCTTCTGTTTATACGCAGCTGTACATTATAGTCATTATTGGACTCCGGAACTGCAATTTCATTGAACAGGCACGTCATGCAACTTTCTGTGACAAAGGTTGAAACTCGATATCTGCTCAAGCACAGATACCTCTCACTGCTGTTTATCTACCATATCCTACATAAATTATATAGACAATTACAAAACGTACCTGTTATGCATAGAAAAGGTACATTGATATTTGAGGTTCTCACAGACGTGAGTATAAAGATTGCTGTCTTCTGGAATATGACGCCGTATAGTTTGGCAGAAGTATAGAGCAACGATGGGGGGCAGCAGTTTCCCCTGAAATTATGGTTAACGTTTATCAGGTGCGCGGCGTCATATCTCAGAAGACAGCACTCTTCAGTAGATAGTCATCTCCTAGTGTAGGTAGTGTCTGGTGATGTATTAAGGTGATAAGTTTGGTGAGTCTTAAATGGGGAGAGAAACGCGGCATAGGATCATAGGATGATGTCACAGAGGTAAATCAAGTGAAGGAAGATCAGAATCTTGGAGAGAGACAAAAATTAAAATTTCGAGGAAAACAAAGAAAGAGGGAGGAACGTCGTTGTCCTATTAGTAAAATAACCTATACTTTTACGTAATTAAACCCGCAATATGAAGGTTAAGGTACCCGCAATATGAAGGTTAAGGTACCCGCATATTGAGGACTGTAGATAGAGCTTCACGCCTTGCGACCTCTACAAGATCGAGGTAAGTAGTCAGGTTCACTTCCCGGCCGCTTCACCTTCTTGGAACTAACCCCGGTACCCAATGAACGGAATTCAAAGCCGGCATGGAAGATCTGAAGAAGAGAAGAATGTCTTGATTCTTCTTGCACTCGACCCACAGTTCTTTGATTTTCCAGCCCGTAGCTTAGTCACTATACCGAGAGGAGTAACTAACGAGAAGAATTAAACGAAGTGAAAGTGAAAAAAGAAATAAACAACAAGAGAATACGAGTATACGTATCAAATGCGATGCAGAAATATTATTACGAAAGTATGAATCAAAAGAAGCAGATAAATGGAAGAGAGCAACGCAAAGTCATAAATTACGAAGAACGGAACATAAATGAAGAAGAACAGGGGCGGAATATTATCAAGTGTTTTTTCTGCCTTTTGTTTCAAACAAGTCAACAAGCAAAATTTGACTGCAATTGTAGTGGCGTTGAAGTTTAATGATGTGAAATAACTGTCCTTTTAAAGCAGAGTTTCATCCGCATATACTGTGACCATCTCAGCCTCAGCATACAATTTTTCCTGTTGTAGATGGAATTTAAACAACAGAAACGTAAGTACGTACACCTGTTTTGCATGCAGTAGTGCTGTAAAGAGAAGAGTAGTTCGTGGGATGGGCGCATCGATTTCCCGGCCCATTACAGTGGTATTATGGTTAAGAGTTTAACCCTCGATGCCAAGTATAATATAACCTATAAAACCAAAACTAAAACCACAATCTCCAGCTCACTTTTTTGTATCTTACTAGTCCCTAGATATGGGTGGCCAATTTTGATATGTTCATATTAAGTTTTATGTCCATCTCATATAACGTAACATTTTATGAGAAAGTACGTTAAAGGCAATGTTAGATGTGGATACTTGATCCTACAACATTGTTCAGAAATGCAAGTGTTTCAGTCAGATGTCCACGTTGTCATGGCAATGCAGACTGCCGAAACATAAATATTTTTAAGAATGCAGTAGTATATTCTGCCATTATCTTATGTAATTGATCGATACAGGCTACTAAGACGCACAAAGTGGAATATAGCCTACTGGTAAAAAAAAGCAAAGCGTACTGAAATTCAGTGGAAATATTTTTTCACTTTTTCATAACTTTATACTTTCCCCCTTTATGTCGTGCCTTTATCAAATTCACTACCTTCTCCGTTAAAACTGTA
Organism: Reticulitermes speratus; assembly: GCA_021186555.1. Taxonomy (NCBI): domain Eukaryota; kingdom Metazoa; phylum Arthropoda; class Insecta; order Blattodea; family Rhinotermitidae; genus Reticulitermes; species Reticulitermes speratus. The sequence goes on from JAJKFL010000014.1 coordinate 33,256,695, forward strand.
ACTATGTTACACCTTGATCCTTCAGACAACGTAACTTCGAACATACCACAAAACCTGTACAAAGACATGAAAATTATAGCGGCGTCAAGAAGACATAACATACACATATATACAACACGCAATAAAAAAAACTTCTTCTAGAAATAAAAGAAAGAAATAAAGATGGACAGATAGATATATAGCTATATAGATAGACAGATAGCCCGATAGATAGATGATAGATAGATAGATAGATAGATAGACAGATAGATCTATAGATTGATATGTCGGTAGGTAGTAGATAGGTAGATGGATAGATAGATAGAAAGATAGATAGATAAATAGATAGATAGATGGATAAATTACATACATACATACATGATGGATGGATGGATGGACGGACGGGTGGGTGGGTAGATAACATTTATTCATGTGACACAGCTTTGTCGTTTTCACGAGTTTCTTTACGTTAGATAGCTGGACGGAGAGTAACTTAGAAACGTAGCGTTGAATAATGGAATTTTAAGTGAATAGTGAATTGAAGAGAATGTGTCACGAGCAATCTTGGCCTGATTTGACGTAATACCCCAGCATTTACCTGAAGTTACAGAGAAGAATACGAAAACACTCAATCAGGATAACCGATACGCGGGACGCGACTGAACGCGTCATCCCCCGAGTCCGAAGCAAAGGTGCTACCCTTTCGATAGTCACAGCCCGTAATAGCATTTTTAAAACAGTGAGTAATGAAATGATGCTGTCACTTGCTAAGATTATACAGCATCGGTAATAGATGACTGAATGAGTATGGGGCATTGATGGAGTGATAGTGACAAGGGAAACCACAGTTACTCCGAAAAATTCCTTTCCAAATTCCACTTCTCACATATACTGACTTGGGACTGAACGGAGACAGAACGGGGAATTTCGCAGTGAGAAGCAGGAGACTAACCGCCTGAGCCATGGCATATCCAGTATAATCGAATGGCGATTTTGTTTTGAAAGATTTTCTAGTTTATAGACATACCAAAAGAAGTTTTAAAATGTGTTTTGCAATAGTCTTTATGAACACCTACATTTCCTCTTTCTATAGTTTCCAGGGACCGAAGTCCTATGTACCTATTTTGTTTCCTTAACTGAGCATTTCTATTTACTCTACACCTCACAGACGAATACAAACACACAGCGAAAGACACTGAAGATGAAGAAGAAACACACCAGAAGTGAAGTCGTGTGTCGCCTGCTTTAACGAATTTTATCGAGAATAGAAAATTTGATTCCCATTGATTTCTTCTGAAAGGAACAGAAGACGTCAATCGAGGAACTAGAAAAGCGAAGAGCGTGAATTGAAACGTAAATATTACGTTCGCGTGCGCACAGGCCATGTTTGCACTAGTTCCTGTCAATAGATTTCAATTCCTTTGTAAAACAACACACAAGATGTTTTTCTTTCTTACGAAACACTAACTTATCGATGTTACAGAATTTATCAGTGGGATTAAGAAACGAATTATTAATGACGAAAAATTGTGAAATAAACTTTGTAACGGAATATTAAAGCCTTTCGTCTCTAGTTCAACGTAACACTCTGAAATATGTTTACAAGAAGTACAATGCTCTGAGCTTCTGTTTGCTTGGTCAAAATGTTTTACAGAAAATTTAATATGAATTGTATGAATGCTTTGAATATTAATTTACAAGAAGCGATGTACGTTCAGAATTCTTTTATCGGCGTTTTACAGATGTGTTTTAAACTTTGTATTTGCAGGGCTATGCTAAATATTACTGTGTGTATTTTATTTTAAGTCAGACTTTAGCTTCTCGCATCGGTGACTATGAATGTAGCCGATTTGTGATGTGACGCCTTGTAGTCTGCTAGTTGTATACCGACGTTTCGGAGTACTAAAGTGTATTATTAGCGTAATCTGTGTTGATGGAGGCAGCAGGTTCTTTTACCTCGACGATGGAGGCAGTAGAGTCCTCTGAAACGTCGGTGTGCATCTACCTGTATACACAGGTGTAACGTCCCAGAACCCTATTATCTTCCTATTTCTTATTATTACTGAGCATTTTTGTGTAATAGCACGTTTCTCACTCGCAAGCAAAAGGTAACTGTTTCGAATTTCAGACGTGTCACCGGCACTGCTGAGATTCACCGCAGTTGCCATATCTTCAGGCAAATTCCGTGGTTGTAAATGCGAATATGCCACGATAGCCCTGTTCCATAAATTTACTTGAAGCCTACTAACCACACGCGACCTTCTACGAAACTTGCTTGACACTGTATAATCTATGCAGCTGAGTGTCCTGAAATAAGCGAAGAACGAATTAGTCATATTTATCGCTCAGAGGTTAAGAAATTCCGAGCATTATGTGCAAACCACAGGTAGGCCTACAGGGTACATAACGGCCCGCCACTTGTTCTGTCCTCCCCTTCTACTTGTTTAAGATGCACTTTATTATTCTCCCTTCCACGCCGAGGTGTTTAAAGTTGTTCTTTGCTTCAGGTTTTTCTGTCATCATCGATAGTTTTACTAACTGTCTAAGTTGGTATAATCCTCGTGTAAGTGACTTGAAGTAGTTATTTTACCTGTGATGATCCACTCTGCTGAGCGAATCTCTCTCGCTAATATTTGGCATGGTACTTGTGTATTCCAGAGAGATTTTTCATAACTTATTTCCCTAGGTGTTCGTTTATAACAGACCAAACATACTGTCACATTTGTTATCACAATTTAGAAAGAAGACATTATATTCTGTGTTTTTGTTAAATATTTACCCCCCTAAAAGTTTCATTCAGATATGAATTAAAGGTATGAATGTGATACGGAGGCTTCGTGTAAGGATTCCTTTTAGAGTGAGACTGATAGTACTGATAGAAATATGTTTATATTCACCTAAAAAAAGAAGTTATATCGGATTGTTATTAGACATAAACTTCCACGGTAACTTTCAATATACATCTTTTTACCACATTTTCTCAAAATTACTCAATTTGGAGATCGGACAAGCGGAGATTCATAAATAAAGTGTGCATTCAGGAACACTCTTTGCAAATAACGGTAAGAAAGGTGTTAAGATCCTCTAAGGACTAAGATTAACTTGAGTTATATTTAAAGCCGCAGTGCATACCGTGCAGTAAACACACTGCGTCTTGGTCATAAACATAAATTAGTTAATGCTGTATAGGTAAATAATCGCTGTTTATTCTGAGATCCCAACAAAATACGTAGGCCTTAGTTACACTCTGTTTACAGAATGTATGTTTTTGTAATGTTGAACTCCGGGGGTGCTGAAATAATCACTAGCCTTTAAAGGGTTTATCTGATTAATAACATAACTTTTTGGCACTACTTTGAAATGGGTTTAAGACTTAATATGTATGTTAAATTTTAGTGATAAAATATTTTCTCTCGTGTCATAGAATGTTTATCAAAATGTCAACTCTGTATTCGCTTGTGACATTGCAGTACATATAACTACTTATTTTCAGACAAGCGTTACCACCAGTACACAGATTGACAGGTGACAGTCGTGTGTTGAAGCATTTGCGATAAATTACTAATTCCTCTATTACACGTGTGAACTGTCCGTTTTTAATATTTGATGCTGGTAGAGTTTCAAGCTACGAATACAGAACATTTTAATGTTGATTTATTTATTTATTTTTAATTTACTTTATGACCCCTATCTGGTTCCGTACAGCTTCGAACGGTAGGATGATTCGTGAATGGTAAAGTGGATGTGATTAGAAGGAAGCGGCCGTAGCCTAAGTGAGATTGTGTCCTCCCATCTTCAAGTAGTTGTGCAGTACAGCCAACTCGGGAAACTTCGGTATACGTGTGTCAGATGTTACGTGTTTCAGTGACAGAGGAGTTCGGAGTGAATTCGTAAATCCTACAGTTATTTAAGAAGGGGTTATTTTAATTGTTGAATTACTTTTGTAGGACTATCTGTTCTGATGTTAGTACGCTTCGTTTTATTAGTGCTGGGAAGTTTAGTTTCACAGCATTAGTTGTGAAGATGGCATCTTAAGCTAGAGTACAGGGGTGTTCTTTTGTGAAAATTGTGCTTAAATGCGAAAATGCTGTCAAAGTGAAAATAAATTACCGAAAACAATATAGCGTTTCTGATTCTGTTTCAAGAAGTTCTGTAATGAATCTGGTATGAGAAAGAGAATTCTTCGGATTCCATTGAGTTGATTCGTCAACACGCTACACTGTTCCATCAAATCTGATTCAACTTCACAGTGAATGGAAAAATTATTACGTTAATTGAATCTTACAGAAATGGGATGGGAGGATGGAGACTCGATATATTTAGCTTAGGACAGGGACTAGCAGCAGACTGTTGTAACAAGGTCGGTAATAAGCTTTCGCGTTCCACACATTGCGCAGAATGTTTTCGCTAAGCAAGTTTTAGCTTCTCAGCAAGGATTGTGATCTATGCAGTTTATTTGAAGGGCTAAGCTGCATTATCTTCATGTTAGTGCTCCATTTGTTAGTGGCCCGTTGTATCCAGTTCGCGAGCTGAATTATACGTAGAGTGCGTAACTGAGGTTGCCGCGTCAAACCGAAATGGATGGTTATGTCATGTATGTTAGTTTATTATGGCAGTCTGAAATGAAAACCATGCATCAATTTCCACATAACCCCTTCCCCCAAACGGCTTTTGTTATAAATAAAAACTAAACAAATAAAACATTCTTTATATTTTTGTGAAATGTGAAATTGATTACTCTGTGTGTTTATAGCAGGACGAGTTTCCAGCGATTCTATTTCGTCATTAAAATTTGCATTGAAACGTGTTCGCTGTGATTAACGTAACATACATTTGCTTCAGCAGCTAACATCAAATAACGTCTTATCATGTTTATTTATATATGGTTTATTTAAATCTAAAATTGTCAAGTACCAAAAATTGTGATTTGTGCAGAACCTGGTATATCTACAAGAACATTACATCTCTTGGCATTTTATCTGAACTCCTAATAATATTACATTCAGAGGTGAATTTTTGTACCTTAACAGTTTCGTAGACTTGCTTTTGTATAAGTTACTTTCTTATGAATTCTTCAGTGCTTTGAATTGCTACTATCAAGTACAACTGACACAGCTAAAGTCAGAGACACTGTCAGGAGATGATGTGATTATATAGCGTCGAATGGTACAGTGATTGACGAACAGAGAATTAGAAATTTTGTGAAGGAAGTGGCCCTGACCTTTCTTGAGGCATGACGCAAATGACAGTACAGAATTAAAATGCATATTACATAAACAAATTATGATAGAGTGGGGTGGATTTAGCTTTCTCTAGACGGGAACTGTGATCAAATTATATGTACGTTTCTATGAAAGGCGGAAAATTTTTTGACATTATAAACAAATATTAGCTTGTCGAAGGTAACCCCGTTTCATGCAGTTAGTTATTTTAACCCTCGACATAAGTACTGAAACAGTTAAAGGAATGTTTATGACCCAAAGTTATAGTCACAATTTAATATTTAAATTGCATATGTGTAACTGTTGATAAATACTTTAATTACTTTGTATGCTTTGGAGCCTTAACATTATAGATACGAGGTCTAGTCAAAAAAGATTGAGAATGAATTTATTACTCAGCAAATACGTTAGGCAGAGTCCAACTTGATATGGTCTTTTTCAAAGTAGTCCCCATCGAGCTGTATGCACTTGGTCCAACGTGTCTACCAGTCCTGGAAGACGTGCTGGAACCCATTTTTTGACATCGTCTTCAGAACCGCCTCCGCCCTCTTCAGAACGGCCGTTGAGGAGTCGAAACGCTGGCCCCGCAGCTCCGATTTCAGGCGAGGAAACAGAAAAAAGTCACACGGAGCAAGGTCCGGGCTGTACGGAGGGTGCGGCACACATTCGATGTTTTTTCGGGCAGTGACAGTTTTGAAGACCCTGGCCGAAAACATCCGACGAAAACGCCCTGAGCTGCATCCATCTCGTTGGCGCCTACACCACGTTTCGAACGTTGTTGCCCAATATTTAGCCCGAAAAAACATCGAATGTGTGCCGCACCCTCCGTACAGCCCGGGCCTTGCTCCGTGTGACTTTTTTCTGTTTCCTCGCCTGAAATCGGAGCTGCGGGGCCAGCGTTTCGACTCCTCAACGGCCGTTCTGAAGAGGGCGGAGGCGGTTCTAAAGACGATGTCAAAAAATAGGTTCCAGCACGTCTTCCAGGACTGGTAGACACGTTGGACCAAGTGCATACAGCTCGATGGGGACTACTTTGAAAAAGACCATATCAAGTTGGACTCTGCCTAACTTATTTGCTGAGTAATAAATTCATTCTCAATCTTTTTTGACTAGCCCTCGTATAACAATTGTGACTTTAAATTTCCTTATCAATCTGAACGATTGAACTAATGTTGTTTTGTACTACGGTCTTAGCCTTCCACTTTTTTGAAATTCTGTCCTCATTCTTCTTCTATATTTCATTTTTAATATCGTCTTGTCTGATGGAACGAATCATCCATCACTGTGTATTTTCTTCTTTTTCTGATGTTATCTAGCATGTGAGCAGCTGGATGCGAGAACTCCACAGAAGTGTGACAACTGAAGTGTCCATAACTGTGCGAAGTTCATGAGTACCGTGCTATTGTTTTGTGTTGACCGTCGTCTGCGCAGTAAGGTGTGTATAGTTACTTCGTGGGTACGAGAACTTCAATACATTACGACAGCTTTTGTGTCCATAACTCTGTGAATTCTGTGTGTTCAGAGCTATTGTGTTATATTGGTTGCTAAGCTTCCTGTGTGCGGAAGCTTCGTGCAACAATTTTGCTTTCCCAGGTGTGTATGGACAAGATTGCTAGCAGATGCTTACGGAAGAGACAGCGTGCAAAGAGTCTGATATGGCGACATTTATTTCAAAGGTACCGTGAGGATATACTGTATGACAGTGAAATAGATACATTGTAATGAAGTGAGATGTTGACAAAGGTGACTGTTTCCAATTGAAACTTTAACGGACTTATCCTAGTGAAGCGTTAATGAAACAGAAAGTGAGTCATTTTCAATTTAATTTCAAACATATTCGAATTTGTAATATCGAAAGATCAATTGTTATCGTGTATGTAAATTGGATAAGAACTCTTTCAAAAATTTTTCCTACTAATACACATTTAACCCTTTTAAAATCAGATCTCACACACAGTAATGTTTAAATGAGTGCGTAATCCGGAACGTAATATTGCTAAACGGCTCACAGTGTATAAAAACTGAACTTATAGTATGGTCTATCCGCTAAATTGTCTATCAAAGCCCTTCTGGTGCGCTCCAAGAACCATTCTATATTCCTGCTTTTTCCGTCAATTATAGCAGTATTTATTTTACATGTATAGGCACATTCAAGCAGAATATTTTTATATTCTTGTGAAGTGTCACTGTAGTTTCCATCCGCTTGAAACTGAAGCACATTCCTTTCGGTTTGTTGTAAAACATCTCAGCGTTTTAAGGGTAAAGGACTCTGTTGGTATATACCAGTAGGTCCCAAATCCTGTTGCCCGCAACCAGGGCTCCGTGAAGGTTTTCCAGAGGATCTTCAGAAACTTTCTCTAATAACAAACTTCAATTTCATAAAGTTTTCACTAAGTACTTGTTTTAAGGGAAAAGGGAACGTGATGTAATTGTTCGATACATTTATTTGGCACGTTTGCTAATAAACTTTATTTTGGAAATCCACTGTGGAATAACGGATTATGAAGGTATCCTCATCAGCAGCAATAGGGTATCAGCCGTCCTCGCTTATTCTGTCTTCATGGGTGTTGTTCTCTTTATCTGTGTCTTGGCCCACCTATCTTTGTTCTACCGGTCAGATTCCATTCATAAACTAAATTAGGAGTTGGTGTATAATTCATTCTTAATAAGCGTTGTGTTCACTTGTATCAGTAATCAACAATAATTTTATTCAATCTGTACATATTTAATTATTTTGTTATTTCTTCATTTATTTTAGGGTCGTAATGTATATCCTGAAACTGAGGGCAGAAATGCAATTTTTTTCTGTGGCGCAACAGTCAAAATCGGGTCTAGGCGCCCTAATTTTTTAAGTTTCTAGATCCCACACACACACACACGCGCGGTAAGACTCCTCTGAACGAGTGATCAGCTCGTTGCAGAGATCACTACTTACACAGCACGCAAGAAAAACAAAAGCCGAATATCAGAGCCCTCAGCGGGATTGGAACCCACAATCCCAGCAATATAGAAGCTTCAGACCTACGCCCTAGACCGCACGGCCACCGGGATCGGCTACAAACGTCGTCTATGCTGTTTTAATTCTACTGTCATGTTGTTTAGTAATTCCAAATTCTCACGCCCATATGAGAGCATGGGTACCACCATAATCTTTTGAGATTTGAACAATGATGCCGTATTAAACGTAAAGCAGTCCCTATACAGGCCTGCACAGGCCCTGAGGGCTGTAGGAGTTTGAGGCTCCCAGAATTTCTAGACAGTCGACACACGACGGTGATGCCTTATTACCTGTTTTTTGAAATGCGAGACTTATTGTTCGGCATACACATAGAAACTTCGTAGCGTGCTCTGTTATCACCATTTGTACAGCATACGCTATGTCCGACTAGTTAGATTCTTTTATTTCATCAATTACTTTGTTGTCAATGACTGTTTTGCTGTAATGTGCTTACTTTTTAAATGCCGTGACTATTGTTTGACAATAGAAATTTTAAAACCGTGTTTCTTGAAAGTTGTATTTAATATTCCCAGATAGGTGGGTCTCTGTCACCACGGCATGGCGCGTCCTAAGGTGGCGGATGGAGGAACGGCCTCTGGATATGGAAGCTAGCTGCCAATACATTGAATAAGCAGTCGCGGACAGCCGACAAGCGGTGGCCCTCCAGCTTGGGGGTTGGGCGAGGTGCTGACAACTCCTCGCAGTAAAAAATACCATGTTACGTAACATTTTACAAGGCCTCGGAATTGGACAAATCCTTTGGTACAAAACATGGAATGGAAAAGGTACATGAGATTCGGCACTTGGAACGTGAGGAGCTTATATAGGTTAGGGTCAATTACGGCAGTGGCCAGGGAATTAGCAAGCTATAAATTTGATTTGGTGAGCGTACAGGAGTTTATGTGGGAGAAAGGAAGCACTGTAAGAGTAGGGGATTATACTTTTTTCTATGGAAAAGGAAGTGAAAATCATCAAATGTCAACAGGATCGTTTTTTACACCAGAGAGTAGTATCAACAGTTAAAAGAGTAGAGTTTGTTAGCAATAGGATGTCATATATAATGCTGAAAGGTCGCTGGTGTAGTATAATTGCTCTGAATGCGCGTGCCCCAACTCAGGAGAAAAGTGATGGCTCGAAGGACAGTTTTTCTGAGGAATTGGAGCAGGTTTTCGATCGTTTTCCTAAGTACCTTATCAAAATTCTGTTAGAAGATTTTAATGCAAAATTGGGGAGAGAGAATATTTTCAAACCGACAATTGGGAATGACCGTTTACATCAGGATAGTAATGATAATGGTGTTAGAGTAGTAAACTTTGCCACATAAAAGATCTAGTTATTAAGAGCACGATGTTCCCTCACCGAAACATTCATAAATACACCTGCACCTCTCCCGATGGGAAGACTCACAACCAGAATGATCACGTATTGATAGATAGGAGATGGCATTTACGTATACTCGATGTATGAACCTTCAGGGGAGCTGACTGTGATACTGATCACTATCTGGTGGTTGAAAATTTAGGGAAGACTGGCGGTAATTAAACAAGCAGCACAGAAGTTTGATGTGGAGATAATTAATCTCAAGAAGCTAAGTGAGATGGAGGTCAGGAAACAGTATCAGATTAAGATCTCAGACAGGTTTCAGCTTTCGAGAATTTCAGTGATACCAAGGACATAAACAGGGCTTGGGAAAACATTAACGAGAATATCAAAACGTCAGTTACAGAGACTCTAGGTCTGTATGAACAGAAGCAGCATAAACCATGGTTTGATGAAGAATGTTTACAATTTTTAGATAAAAGGAAGCACGCTAACATACAGTGGTTACAAAATCCATACCAAAGTAATTTAGATAACCTGAACTGTGTAAGACGCGAAGCTAGTAGACATCTCAGGAACAAAAAGAAGGAGCATCTGAAAGCTAAAATCAATTAAGTAACAGTAAGAACAAAAATATCAGAGACTTATATAGGGACATTAATGATTTTAAGAGGGCTACCGGTCTAGAACTAATAAAGTAAAGGATGAGAAGGGTGATCTGGTTGCACACCCCCCACAGTATTTTACCTAGGTGGAGGAATCATTTCTGTCAGGTATTGAATGTACATGGGGTTATTGACGTTTTGCAGACTAAAATACGTACAGCAGAACCACTAGTACCCGTGCCCAGTGCCTTTGAGCTGGAGATGGCTGTTGAAAAAGCTGAAAAGACACAAATCAACAGGTATTGATGAAATTCCAGCAGAATTGATTAAAACGGGGTAAAACAATTCGTTCGGGGATAACAAACTTATTAATTATATTTGGAATAAGAAGCAATTGCTTGAGCAAAAGTTGGAGTCAATCATTATACCTATTTATAAGAAGGGTGATAAACATATTGTAGTAATTATCGAGGCATATCACTTTCGTCAACTAGATACAAAATTTTAACCCAAATCCTTCTGTCACGCTTAACTCCATATAGAGGAAATGACTAGGGATCATCTGTTTGGATATCGCAGTAACAGGTCAACTTCTGGTCATATTTTACGTTCGTCAAATACTTGAGAAAAAATTGGAACACAATGAGAAAATGCATCAGGTGTTTATAGACTTCAAATACTCGTAGTCCTATGATTAAGTTAGGAGGGAGCTCTTGAATAATATTTCCTTGGACATGGTATTCCTATGAAACTAGGAAGCCTACCAAAAATACGTGTTCAGTTGTAACCTATAGTACAGTCCGGAGAGGCAAACATTTGTCTGACATGTTTCCTTTTAAGAATGGTTTGAAAAAAAGGAGATGATTTATCGCCATTGCTTTTCAACTTTGCTTTGGAATATGTCATTAGGAGGGTTCAGGTCAACAAGGAGGGCTTGCAATTAAATGGTACACATCAGCGTCTAGTTTATGCTGATGATTTTAATATACTGGGCAGAAGCATACACACTATAAAGAAAAACACAAAAGCTTTAGTAGTCGCTAGTAAGGACATTGGTCTAGAAATAAATGCTACGAAATATAAGTATATGGTCATGTCTCGAGATCAGAATGCAGGACAAAATCATAACATAAAGATAGTTAATAAATCCTTTGAAAGGGTAGAACACTACAAATATTTGGGAAGAAACCTAACGAATCAAAAGTCCATTCAAGAAGAAATTAAGAGCAAATTGAAGTCAGGGAATGCTTGCTATCATTCGGCGCAGAATCTTTTGTCTTCCACTTTGCTATCCAAAAACATAAAGATTAAAATTTACAGAACTGTAATTTTGTCTGTTGTTTTATATGGGTGCGAAACTTGGTCGCTCATATTGAGGGAGGAACATAGGCTAATGGTGTTCGACAATAGGTTTCGTTCATTCTGTAGTCTGTCTTACGAAAGGTCCGTAGCCTCTTCCAAAGCGAGTTCTCCATTGAGTGCGATCTAGTGCTTCCTCTTTCAATTTCCAGTATCTTCTCTTTTCTTTAAGGTCATCCTGTAGCTGCTTACGCCTTCTTCCTCGTCTTCACGTCATTTCTATCCTTCCCTCTAACTTTACTTCAATCACGTGTTTCAGAAGGCAGTTTCTAGCAAGATGTGACCAATCCAGTTAGCCTTTATGCTTTTTATTGTATGTAGGATATTCCTCTCCTCTTTGACTCTGTGTAATACTTCTTCATTTCCCACACGATCGGTCCAACTTATCTCCATTCTTCTCCAGCACCACATTTCAAAACTTTCCAGATACTTCTTATCCACTTTCCGAAGTGTCCACGTTTCAGCACCATACAAAGCTGTGCTCCAAATGTAGCACTTTACTAGTTGCCAAGGAGGATATTTGGGCATAAGAGGGACGAGGTAACAGGGGAGTGGAAAAGACTACACAACTAGGAGCTTTATGATCTGTAATCACCAAAGAACTCAAGAAGATCAAGTAAAAAATGAATTGGCGGGGCATGTAGCACGCATAGGGGTGGGAAGAGGAGAGGTGCATACAAGATCTTGGTGGGGAGATCTGAGGATAGGAGCCACTTGAAGGACCCAGGCATAGTTGGGAGGATAATATTAAAATGGATCTTCAAGGATTGGAATGGGAGGGAATGGACTGGATTGATTTGGCTGAGGATAGTTACAGGTGGCGGGCTCTTGTGAATGCGGTAATGAACATTCGGATTCTATAAAATGCGCGGATTTTCTTGACTAGCTGAGGACCTGTTATTTTCTCAAGAAAAACTCTGCTCTATGGATTTATTTATTTAGTTAGTTAATTATATTTAATATTACGTAAAGAGCTACGTAAACATTGCTGGACGATTTGTGCTCTTTTAGTAGTTATTGCCTGATCGTCAGATAACAAAATGGTGTCAGAGAAACATCCCAAGTTTTACCAAAATTGTGGTTTACAAGCCCAAAACTTTCCCAACATATCAGTGCATTAGATTAGACTTTCCGTGATTTTAGATTAATTAAAATGTTTTTCACCACATTTAACTTTTAATTTACACGATCAATTGAAATGGGGATCCCTCAAGCTTTTCCCAAACCAGAAAACGTCACGTACCAAAATTTGGGTAAACTGAGCTACACCATTTCGTTTTCAAGGTCAGATGCAAATTATCTCTGTCGTTGAAACGCGTGGAGAAGCGAATTTTTGTTTTATGTTTCATTATATAAACGTTATATTAATTACAATAAAGCGGAGATAAAGAACACGATACTTAATATTCCGGCAGCGTAAAGTGAACTTCTGTATTAAGCTGTTGTCAGAAACAATGTGCATCCAGGTCGTTACTCATTCACTGTGAACTTAAAAAACCAGATTTGTAAAAGCAGATTAACATACTTGTTAATTATCCCCTAAACCACGAAATTCTTTAAAATAGTATTATAAAACTCAGTTTTACATTACAAAGAACACATTGCCTCTCCATTACAAATAGCAAATGTTTTAAAATAATTGCTTTTTGCTCTAAACGTCATAAGAAACATACAAATATGTTGTGTGGTGAAGACTTAGTGCTTTTATGCTTCAAGCAAGACGCACGTAATCTCGCCATTGAATTCTAAAAAATTATGATCTATAAATAAAGTGAATAATGACAATAAACAGAAGAGAAAGTATTGAAGCCTTTGAAGTTGGAAGATGAACCTAGAAAATAAGGAGAATAAGAGAGACGTAGCAGGTGGAAGAGAGAGAAAGAGGGGGCAGATGTTGATAGCGAAAGAAGATGTAAAGAAAGAAATAAATGACATAAGGCTAAGGTAGATGTGGGATAAATATTATGTCCCAGACTTTTATAAACTGTGAAACCAATTTCTAAATCCAGTATCTATAGCGGACAGGGAACGGATCAGATGACTGAGGGTGAATGAGTATATTCGTTACTTTCTATACGTATGCATTACAGACGACAAGGCGTGAATGCCTGTCTCAGAGAACAGATAGGGTCAAGCGGTAACGCTTCTGACTTGTACACGCGGGTCACATTGGCCATCCTGAATGGGTCTTTTCGTAGTTACTCTCAGTACCTCCATGTGAATACCAATATAATAACTTCAACAATGTTTCCTTTCACATCCTTTCCAGTTTATTACTCAGTAATCGTAACACCCGACAATGTATTTTAGTTCCATGTAATATTAGCGTCGTTAAATAAACCATACAATAAAAAGTACAATAAAATACGCGTATTCCATAACCTATTTACTTTATTTATAACACCACTGCCATTTTCTGTTTTTGTCCGTACTTATACAGTAGGCTGTTTAAAGACATATGTGTATTGCTCCACGTTCATACTTTCTACATTACAACGTAACAATTCATTGTTTGTAATTAGCCATATTCTACATTCCGCATAACACTTATATTGTTTATTCTTAACTAACTCAGCCATTACAGCGAGTACCTTGCCAAGGAAGCTCTTGAAGTGTTTGGAGACTTCGAAATAGGAGGTCAAGTAATTCGCACTGTGAAATATACAGATGACCTTGTGCTACTGGCTAGGGAAGAAAACGTGCTACAGGACATGGTTGATAGACTAATTGAAATTGGAAGATGCTATGGAATGGAAATGAATGTGGAAAAAACTAAGGTAATGAGAATCTCAAGGCAACCATCCTCAATGAAAATTATGATAGATCAAAAACAATTGGAGAATGTGGAATATTTAAATTATTTAGGCAGCATGATAACAAATGATGCAAGGTGTACACGTGAAATTAAATCCAGAATTTCCATGGCTAAAGCAGAATTAAACAAGAAGAAGAATCTTTTCACCAGCAAACTGGACTTAAATTTAAGGAAGAAACTAGTAGGTGCTACATTTGGAACATAGCTTTGTATGGTGCTGAAACGTTGACACTTCGGAAAATAGATCAGAAGTATCTGGAAAGTTTTGAAATGTGGTGCTGGAGAAGAATGGAGGTGATCAGTTGGACCGATCGTGTGAGAAATGAAGAAGTATTACACAGAGTCAAGGAGGAGAGGAATATCCTACATACAATAAAAAGAAGAAAGGCTAACTGGATTGGTTACATCGTGCGCAGAAACTGCCTTCTGAAACTCGTGATTGAAGGAAAGTTAGAAGGAAGGATAGAAATGACGGGAAGACGAGGGAGAAGACGTAAGCAGCTACTGGATGACCTTAAGGAAAAGAGAAGATACTGGAAATTGAAAGAGGAAGCACTAGATCGCACTCAATGGAGAACTCGTTTTGGAAGAGGCTACGGACCTGGCGTAAGACAGACTACAGAATAAGTGAAGGAACTGAGCCATATGTATTATAATTATATTTATCTGGATCCAGATTTACAGTCTACATTTTTACTCTCTAGTGTTACATTCTATCAGACTAATTATATATCCCCAGGGCTTATAAAAATAGACAAGCTTATAGTGTTCTCTCTGTTTATTGTAATTATTTTCGTACTAGCTGTGTGCCCGTTATATGACGTGCCGCCATATAAAATCCACGCCCTACTCCTCCTTATCGCTATAAGCATAGATATTATCAACTATCGATAACAGTCGGCAGAGTTCAAGATTCAGATCACAAGGACATTGTATAGAGTATTTCTTACTGAATACTATAAATTAAACATTAGTCATGAAATAGGAGCTGAGGTAAGTTATTCGACAAAGTGACTAGCTCGTGCCTAGGTCAGGAATGTGTGAATATATACTTCTACTAGGTACTCTCACGTACGCCACATGGTGAAACAAGGACAACTTTACCTTTACCTTGGTCATAAAATATTCTCCTTACGGTCGATCCGTGTAAGCCAGCCAAGTGGAGACCATAACCTTGTAACTGCGGTTCCGTTGTTAGCCTGCTCTGATCCGTAAGTTGCATTTGCCTAACATTTTCAGTCGGTACTTACAGTGCAGACCTAATCTGGAACGAAATGGCATCGATCGTAGAATTAATCAGTTGTGTTACAATTACGCGGACCAGCTAGAACGTACACAGACAGAGGAGCGACATGGCAGCACTGCAAGACAGAAGGACAATATCCTTGATATTTTGCCGTGAAACGTCAGCCAGAACACTCAATGGTTAAGGAGCCAGTGTATGTCTTATAGTTTCCTTGAGTTTCTAAAGGACTGTACGAGATCGTGACAATCTGTACTCCTTTCCGTTGCGAGTACCTTAAGAAATTCAGAATAAACAACTGGGAAATACGTACGGTAAACTCCCATATTCGTAATCTTAGTATTAGTTTTTTTAACTGTAAAATATTACCAACACTTTATTTAGTATTCGCTAGTTCAAATTCGCTTATTCAAGGTTACAAGCAAGGCGCTACTTCATCTGTAAGCGGCTCGCCTCTGTGTATGCATTGTTACCACTTTGGAAACGCTGTGAAACTTTGCGTTTAACGCGCTTTGTTTTTCACCGTGTTTTGAATTAGAGCTTAATGTCAAGAATAACAACGAAGAAGAACGACTATATTGAGAGTGATGAGCCTAAACTAAAGATATTTAATTTCACTCTGCTAACGTTTCGTCATTATTGTGTACATTTTACAGCATATAAAACGATCTTTGGAATGTGATGTTATTTAGATCGAAACTTGAAATTTAAGAGGGTCCATACGGTAACAGCCCTACTTTATGTTGAAAATTAGAAAGAAATGAGAAGGCAGGCTAAACAGACGACGCTTAGTTCTTCAGACCTGTTGGCAGTATGATCCTCAACCCTCAACAAATCCAGGTATATCTGCTCAAGCCTCTACAGGCTTAAGCAGAATTAAGGAAAAAAGGAAGAAACGTGAGAAGGAAGAGAAAATGGTAAGACGAAAACATGATGGAGGTAGAGGAAGACAGTGTTGGAGGAGAGAAAAATGTAATAAGTTGTCTATTTTGTTATGTAAGTACAATACAATGAATTTAAAATACAATGTTATACATTATTTTATAGTATTCTACTAATAGTTTGTTAGTTGTGGTCTGTACTTTGGCTACTCAAACTTGAATTACATACTTTTTTAATTTAATTTATTATTCCCATTAAAAACCTTACTCCATATGAATGTGAAAGTAATGTCAGAAACATTTATTATTTAATGAAACATATTAGAAGAACACTAGCAATTCAGGTGCAGAGGGAACGAAACCCTGCCATTTCTAAAATTTGCGAAATTCAGTATTCACATATTCAGTAGTCACGGTGTTTTGAAAGAAAGTAACCCTTCCTATTACCGGATGTTTACTGCGTAGTTACATGTTTAACCTAGATTAACCTTATCAAAATTAACCCAGCCTAAAATAAACTTTTGTAGCGATCAAGCGATCAACAAGGAGGTTGGCAAGTGATGAGATATGCCTATAGAATCTGGAAGGTTGTCCTTCCTTCCCATCATACTACATTGGTTGTTCCACTTTTAAGTCACTAGATGGCGCCAGCAGTGGGCACATTTGGTACTAATAGTTAATGTCATATTTAGTTAGAATTAGATATGTGGAAGTTGGGAATTTTGGTTTTATTTTATTGTAATTAATTGTACTTTGTTTTCTTTCTCAGTTGTCGGTCTTCATTTCCTGTGACAGTATTTATGATAATTGTTATTATAGCTAGATGATTAGATATTCGGCTCACATATGAGGTTAGCTGAAGTGACATGGGTTGCTGGATGTTGAGAATAGCTTTACTTATCGGGCCTAACTTGGTAGGTGTTAACGGATCGTGTTCCCGAAACGTACTGTTTTATTGTTAACACCGGATGATGGACAAGTCCATAAAGTAAGTGATTCATAAACAAGATGTTCTAAAACTTAATTAGTGCTGTTGTTGGTTGACATATCCACTTTTCTAAAACTTAATTAGTGCAGATGTTGGTTGACAAATCCACTTTTCTAAAACTAAAAGATGTTCAAGGGTTTATATACAGTATGTCTGTGTCACTGAAAGCGCATAACAGAGAAAGGTCTTTGAACATTATCACTCTCTATATATGACTTAAATCTATGCTTTAGGGTCTTCTGAGATGTCACACCTTGCAGTTGGATAGAGATCGACATTCAGCGTAAAAATACTGCCTGTATTTCAGGCTAGAGACAACACTGGTACTCATCTACCAAACTACAATGCGTCTCACCCTAGGAGACTAATTTCTCCCAACACGTTTCCTGTCACCGTTAAGTACACATACCACAGACGCCTTAGTACATTATTACGGCAACTTTTCCAACACGTAAGAAACGCAGGTAGTCTAAACAAAATTCTGCAGATGCATGCATAATTGCAACGAAACTTGCGACATAAGAAAGAAGTCTTGTTTTAATGCCTCTTCTTTTCACTTTATGAATACTTAGTTTATTCCTAACGTTCTTACTTCCAGAGCCTTCAAAACACGTGCTGGGTTGACATTACGAGCCATAAAGTTTCATATATTCATTTATGCTGCCTGTGAAATCTTGCTTTGCATTTCTGAACTAGGGCTTAACCTCGTATGTTTTGAACATATTAATTATTTCGGTCGCTGTGTTCCTGTCTCAAGGATTACTACAGAATGCGTACAATTTTTAAACTACCTTTTCTTGAATGTATTATCGGAGTGGCAAGTCATTAATTGAGTAGTAGTTTGTTCTAACATTTGACACCTTGTAGTTTGGTAGATAGGTACAACAGCTAAGAAGGAGCCTACTGTCTTCGTATCCAGGATAGTTCTCTACTACGCTGAAGACTCAGGCAGCAGGCTGCTTCGAAACCGACCTATTAAAATAAACTGCTTTACATCTTAGAAGATCACAGACTTTGTCACTGAGGAAAAATTCCAAAAAAATTTTCCGTTATCAAAGAATCTAGATTCTTATCGATGTCTCTTCTTTGTACGACGAATAAAATCAACTTTATCCTGGTTCTTATTCTAAAACCTAATATTATGTTAATTATTAAGTATGAATGCTACAAACACAGCAGACATTCTCTGATCAAGCTCTGCAGGGTAAACTCCTTTGAGTTTAAACAAATTTATATGCGAAAGTACGTATTTGAATAATACTCGTTAATTTCGCCTATTAAATTAAGTTACATTTTTATTACAAATGTGTTTAAAGGTTGTTATTGTATTGTTTATCTGTAACTGGTAGGTCACCCTTATAAATGCCAGTGACGATGCAGCTTTCTGTACCGCACATTTCAAATATTTTATTTATTTATTTAGTATTTCTTTGGATTAACCTCCTTTTTGACTAACTTCTTTACCACTCGGTCCCGTCTACGCCAGTTAAGTTGGAGTCCAGTGTACCAAGTTTTCTAGTTGTAATGAAACCACATTGCAGTTCTTTACATGTCTGTTATTCCATTTCTTAGGTTTATTTGTGTCTAACAACGATACAGTCAAGTATGTGTGAAATATACGTATATAAAATTGGGTTTATTACCTTGCATGTACGTAATTGATGAAGATTATACATTAGTGGCAGCGGTAGGGCTCTAAATCGAAAAGCTTTGACGTTACGCTGACCATCCAATAGTTTATTTTTTATTTACTTGTCTATTGTTTATTTAAAGACACTGTCTGTACCACAGATTGTACGCTTATAGCGTTGAGTGGTAGGATGATTAATGAATAATTAATTGAAAAAGGTGTGAGTGAAAGCGGTCTTGTCCTACTTTGAGGCATTATTCTAATATTTGCTTGGAAATACTGAATAAAGCAACAAAAATATCACTCAGGATGGCCTTTGTACCGGTTCAGATTAGAACTAGGCACTTCCCGAATGCAAGGCAGAATCATTAATGCTTGATCCAGTTTGCTTGGTTTAACTTCATAGTGGTCTCCTGCCCCTGACACAGAACAGAAAAGCAATGAAATAGACGTCTGTCAGTGTAATGACTACCAAGAGTAGAGCTGGTATAACCGTCGTGTTTATTAAATGTTACTTTAGATGTGGGAAAGTTGCTGTGTAATGAATTATAGTCCTGCGGTGTCTTCATACAGTGGCCAGGGCGCTGCAACCCAGTGGCTTGTTCTCTGGAAATCTCACGTCGCTTCGCTTAGCGTGTGAAGTAACAAAGGATATGGTGTCTCTTTGCGGTTGGGACGGGTCGGGAAGGGGAGGGTGGGACCTTTACTTATTCATGGCAGGGCTGGGGTTCACCCGATACTCTACCGGTGGCAGTGCGGTTATGTTAATTGACTGTTATTCAATTAACAAAGCCACATGACTCGCTGTCCAGTGGTATGGTATTACACCCTACCTGTCCGGACGTTGTATTTCAATCGGCTCACCGAACAAGTTAGGTGAAGGGGTCACTTGTTTTCGGGAAGTCACTGGTTCGAATCTAGGCCGGAACACAATATGTACTGATTTAGGGCTTCTTTTGTTAGTTCCTCGAGACAAATATTACGATAATACCTTAAATTATATTGCGCCTGTTTACTTCCACGTTATATCCCTATCATCCTACTTTTCAACGCTACATATATGAAGACACAGACACCGCCGTTAAGCAAAAATCAGCTAGTATGCCGCAACATAAGTCAAACTGTGCCGCGACATCTTGAATTTACTTGACCTGAACTTTCACTCTGTCTGAAACTTTGATCCACAACGCTTCAACGTTGCATCTGTAGTTACCTAGTTACTCTCTGAGCAATTATACTCGTATATTCTAGCTACATGAAGGAATGTCCAGCTTAAAAGTTAACGGTTACTCAACTAAAGAAAAAGCTTCTGGCCCTTTGTGGAACCCGACACACCATTGCCGCATTCACAAGAAACCTCAGTAGTTCCTATCATGAACTAGATAAACACATTCTAGAGCCTTTCACTCTGTAGCTATAAGATATACCATAATGGTTCTTTCAACTACGCCCAGGTTTTACAACTTGTCTCTTTCCTTTGAGTTTTCCTATCTGAACTTCCTATGTATTTCTCTTCTGTCACATTCTTGACAAATGCTCTAACGAAACACTTTTTCCTTCATTTGTTTGTCGTGACAAAATTTGATGTGAAACTCCTCACTGCGCAATTTTCTCCCTGCAGGTTAAACAACAAGCGGAAGGAATAACATAGAAAAATTCGTTTAACCGAAATGTAATCACAGTTACAAACTGAGGGGTCTGAGTATAAAGTTTCATATTTAATAACAGAACAGGGAGATCAACAAATATCGCTGTTTGCTCCGTTTCGGCATCCCAGTGAGACTTCTGGCCAAACGTGCAATATCTTCGCTCTTATAACTACCTTCCCTAGCAATTTTTTGACTCAGGCTTATCAGGGCAATGAACATGCGAATTTTAAAATAATTTTGGGTCCAAGCGCGAATGAACCAGAGACAGAAGTAGTGATAAATCTGTGAAAAAGTGAAATGTGTCGATCACAGATGTTCTACGAAACGGACGCGCTTAAAACCTTGCAGTCAGAACATTTGAAAATCTGGATTTATGTTTCACGTAATGACTTGGTTTATACTTCAGATTACCTATCGTTACTCGTAGAGTACTGTATATGATTTTAACGGAATATAATTGCTCCATATTTAGGCTTCAAACGGTTTACCTCTTGAATATGCGAGCTAAAAGTTTCTGGACTGGGGCAATATAAAAATAGTAGGCTTATGTTAGTAACAGTTCGGCATTATCTCGTTCAAAGTAGTTCTCTTCGGGGTTTATACAGCGGGTCCAGAGCTTCTTACACTGCTGGAAACATTTCTGGAACTTCCGTTTTGCGACCCTGTCCTGCACAGCCTGAGATTCGCTGGCATCTCCGCGAGATCCTCGAACACCGGTTCTTTTAACTGAATCTTTGTATTTGGGAAGAGTAAGAAGTCACAAGAGCTAGGTCGAGGAGTAACGGTAGGGGACCACAGCCATATTGCTTTCGGTTAAGAACTGTTGAAGAGAAAAAGCCGCGTGGGCTGGTGTGTTTGCATGATGCTGAAGCCAGTCTTGTGTGCACCACATATCTGGTCGTTTTCTCCTGACATCCTCCCTCACACGCCTTAGGATTCCCATGTAGAACTGCTGATTCACAATTTCGCCTTAACTAAATATTGTGACCCAGTGGGTCCAACCTTCCAGTACTCTGTGCTAGTTTTCGAACTTCAGACGTCGCGCAACTATAGGGTAAGAATCAGGCTGTCGAACTCGGAGTCCGGGGACCCGATCCAGTAGCGTGCCACCATGTCTTATTTATATAAATCAACAATGCAGGGACTGCGAGAGATAAGACCCTACAAACTACGCTTCTCTAGGCTCGAAGGCATAGGGTTCAGAGAGAGACAGAGAGCATCTGTAAACGAAGTTAATTCCAATGCATAAGACTTATTACTGAAAATGTTACACTATTAGAATGAGGAGCGAGGTTACCAACACTACTTAATCTAACAATTCCCTAGTTTATATCCACCGTAGTACCAGTAGTACCGTGAGCACCTCCATTATATTCACACGCTGCTCTCATTTGCAGTGTAACAGTTCTGTCCCATACACATACTCACTACACGGAGAATTTCCATCAGTTATATATATAAAAGAGACCAAAATAACGTTAAGTAAATATTTTATGCAACAAATTACGATGGACCAGTAAGGTCCGAAACATGTGGCATCGTAGTGTTTTACATGTTGTAACAGATAACCCGTGGGTTCACAAATTAACAGTGTTTATTTGACACTACAGTTCAGAGAATTAACAGATTCAGTAATTGAGAAAGAAACATGACAATCAGTAAGAGAATTATTCACAAGGCATGACACTGCACTTATTTATGAACTCTGTTCTCTGTGCCCAGATGCCCTTTTTAAATTTCTTTACTGTCTTCCGTCAAGTCTGTATTTCTTCTTCCCATTTACACAGTTTTCCTTCACTTGGTTGACTCATTTTCTAACTCTCCTGTAACACTGCAACACGCAGCCCATCCACGCTTCACCTGTTCTTCCGCAGTCACTTAACACCCTCTTGCTCTCCGCCGGGTTACGTGTTCACACTCCACTGTATCGCACAGCCCGCAGGTTAAACCACACACTCGGCATCTTGCCGCCACTAACTGCAGTTTGCCTGTCTCGGCGTCTTTTATGCCACTTTTTCCAGTTCCAGAACTTTCTCGCTGTCTCTGTCCTTCTTCGAGACGTTTCCAGCTTCTCTGTCTCTCTCTCTCTCTCGAACTGTCTAGCACTAGTCGCATGACGCCAGACGTCAGGAAGGCATGCGGTAGAGTCGGCTTGCCAGGAGCCGTTGTTGCGCCCGTTACAATATATTATTGTGAATGTATGACAATTATGTGTATTTCTTGGTTAATAGTAAAAAGTGCTTAAATTGTTTGTGTTATTATTATTATATTATTATTATTAGTAGTAGTAGTAGTAGTAGTAGTAGTAGTAGTAGTAATAGTAGTATAGTAGAAGTGCATAAATGGTTTGTTGAATTGTTATGAATGCTTGAATGTTTGTTGTTTTGTTGCGTAAGTGTGTTGCTTTGTTACTTGTGTTTTAAAGTCGTTGGTGAATTCATAGGTACAGGTAAAAGGTAAAGTTGTCCTGCCCCTAATTAAGCACAACGCCATGAAGACGTATGAAAGAGTGGAATTGTAGCTCGACTTATTGTTAATTTCGACACTGGATGGAGCTATATGGTCAGATCCACGTTTCTGCCGCCTTAACCCTAGGAAGGATCTCCAATTCCCATTTGATAGAAGGCTGGGTTGGTTGCAGTTTCAGACTGTGTGCTATGGAGGGGAGAAAATGTCCAGCCCATAGCGTATTCTCTCAATTAATACTCTACCCAGGTTCGTGTTTAATTCAGGATCAGAATATTGCAGTTATTTTCTGCAGGCTATATGCTCTGATTTGTTGCAGGAAAGATGATATTTTTAACACTTTAAAACCTGAAGCTCGTCTAACTTACAACATTTAGGTCTCTCCCTCACAGAAAACATACTCCTTCTCAATTATAAACAACAGGTTATGTTGTTTGGGGAATCAGTCTCTGTTTATCGCGATAATCATTCGGAAGTCAATAGAGTTTTATCTCACGGCGCTGTCAGTTGTTAGGTTTATATACTGTTGGTAATAGAGGAATGACATATGATTATGCGGCATTCGGGGAGTGATACTGACAGGGAAACCTAAAGTAGTGGGAGTAAGACCTGTCCCAGTGCCACTATGTCCGTTACAAATTACGCTTGGATTGACGTGAAATCGAACACAGATTTTCGCATTCAGAAACACATAAATACACTGTGTTGAGAAAAGAAAAAGTTTTTAATGTCAGAGCAGGTGGTTTATTATATGCTTGCCATTTTACTCTGAAAGATGGTACTCTGCCATCATGACTTTTCGTCTTCCATTCCATATCTTATTGTCCAGAATCTTATAAATGAAGTACTGAAAGAAACGAACAGCTCAGAATTGTGCAGAACAGCCTCAGTTTGTGAACTTGCCTGTAGATGGCTATGTACGGACACAGGAATTCAGCATGAAGACCGATGGCGGGGATTTCCCAAACGCTGGCCGATGATAGTGAAACTGTGAAAACGACAAATCCTGTGCAGGATGAAGACTGACATCACAGCGACAAATCAACCCCCACCATTGTCTTGTTTCTCCTTTCTCTGCTGTGGTAGCAGGGCGTGTGGGAATTGGTATATGTATTAAAAAGAAAGGAGAATATGAGGTCGCCCTGCCTGTCACTATGTAATCTCACAACACTACTGACTTAGAATATGACTGGAAAAGGAACCGTAAGACTGCAAGGGTATTTTGAATGATTCCATCTGAGTCGAATCGAATGTCATTCATTAAGACAGCCCGTCAGCCATATTCGACTCGACTCCACACTTGCAGTTTGAGTGGTAACATGATCCCACTTTTACGAGCCTAAGTCGTTCCTCGGAAACTGCTCGTAAGGCGGAAACTTACAAAAGGAAAACTGGTTTCCCATCTTTTCCCAAGTTATAAATTTAATTAGTTTCAAAGGTAACAAATTTCTTCCCCAATATAAGAAATTTGCCTTAATGTAAGACAGAAGTTACCTAAATAAGGCAAAATAATTCTGATGGTCATTTGCTGCATTTAAGTCACACTCTCGCGCATTAACCTGTGCATAAACAATATACATATATATATGTATAACTAATTTCTCTTCAATACCGATTGTCTTTCGCCGATTTTTCACTTGGATTGCACTAGGTGGTGTAGATTTACATTTCTCACACTTGTTGGTAAGAAAAGCCAATGCTGTTGAAGAGGAAACTAAATGAACCGCGTGGTTATATCACGAACCTAATCAATACATACACGTAACTGATGGCGTGACAGTGACGTCAGTCCCTGCTAGCCACCTACAGGAGATAAGTGCGGCCACGGATCATTTATGCCAAATCGCTTTAAAAAGAAAATTATCGCGTAAATTCGAAAAGTGTAAATTTTCAAGTCGCGTTAAAGCGAAATCGCGCAAAACGAAATCGCGTAAAACGATACCTGCCTGTAAGCGAAAGAATGCAAACGGATTGTTCGTATACCGAGGGATTACTATATGCTGAAATTCTCTGCAAAACAAACACGGCTCTGCATACGCAGCCTTTTTTTAAGTTGCATGGAGGATAATCTTGGCACTGGATATAGGTGAGTAGTTAGCTTAGCCGCAAGGCTGGTTTATCCACAAGAAATTGTTCAGATATTCATTGGCCAGTGCTCTAGCTGGACACCAGAGCTGTGCTGATATTGACAAAAAAATAATATTCTACCCATTCACAGATTTGAACCATAGTTATCCACGTCGCAGCTATCCGAAAATCGTGCCGTTTATAAGATAATGTGGAAAAATATGGTAGGGCTAGACAGGCCACACATAATATAATACAGGGCACGTATATTGCCTGCTGGATAACTAAGGCTACAGACACACACTCAGAACATGAAATACTCGTACATATTGCTTTTCCATGGCAACAGTTGTTAAGTGAATGCTATGTTACGTTACATTAGGTACATTGCCTATCTTGTTAGATTTTAAAATGTGTGCTGCTTGAATTCAACACTATAGCAAAATGGATTCAGACTTCCTAATTAAAAACATAAACCCTTTAAAAAGACTGGCCTGCATATTACTTAAGGATTGCCTAACGCGCAGTAAACTCACTGATTCTGCGTTAAAAAAGTCAGTCTTTTAGTGCTGTATATGGAAATAATCGCTGGTTGTCGTGAGATCCATAGAAAGCACAGAGATACACTTTGTGGGCAGAATGCAGAATTTGTGATTGTTAAGTCTGGCGATAATGAAAGTAACCAGTAAGCTTAAAAGTGTCAATAATTTATAGTTTACAGTTCCTTCTTATTAAACTGCCAACTAACGTTAGTGAAGTAAGATTAGATATTAAATCTCCCAGTTTGGTTCCTTTATGTCTTGAGGAAGTAGTACATATTTTTCATCTGCTTCAAATGAAAGTAAAGCTGAATCGTTAGAGACATTTGCTGTAGACCTGGGTTTGGTTTTCCTCTCACCTTCATTGTTTTCACATCGACTGCGAGGTTTACTCTTATCTTTGAATACAAGGAGATACTTCTTTTTTCACTCTCTTAGGTCTTTTTGTATATAATATACAATATTATCTAATTGCCTGATTTTTATTAGGAGTTTATATTTCATATAAGACAGTAAACAAACAAGTCAATATTGTTTTAATGTACGAGGAATTAATTTTTAAACTGTGCCACAGTGCATATCTACACAGTACACAGTATTATAGTTTTAATTATACCACCTGCTTTAGAATTAAGCATTGCTGTTTTCACACATAAGTTCTCACATTTTTAAAGCAAGTAATGATTATTTTTCTAGGTAGCGTTTACCAAGGACCTGTGGTAGCTCATACGTTGTAGTGAGTAGGCTGCGGGTTGAACGACAATTTCCAACAAATACAGAGATATTTCAGTTCTCCACAGCGTCCAAGCATGCTCCGTGGCTTACCAGATTCCCTATCCAAAGAGTAGCAGGCCTGTTTGCATGTCAGATTATGAAGATGACCGACCACTCGTTTCCATTAAGTGCATGGACTAAGAATACTTGTAGCTAATACCTTCACTCCGACACACATCATTACGTGTTGCTTAGTTACGTTAGAATACAAGGACAACTTTACCTTTCAATGTTTTGGAGACTTCCATTGAACCTTGCAATAGAAACAAATTATGTTTTGAAATGTTGAGGAGCTGATTTTTTAAAATACCGTTTAAATGAATGTCAGGACTTGTAGGGATAAAATGAAACTGACTCAGTACAATATATCTCTGCATGGAGCTCTGATTTGTAAAATTTGCATGAAAGAGCAACAGGCAGAGAAAGAAAGAGAGAGAAGGGAACGAATTTTGTGCAGCAGGAAATCCTCCTCGACCACTCTTCCTCATTCATTCCTGTTTTTATCCATCATTCTGTACAGAAATTTTGAACTGACTTTTAGATGGGATTCTAATTATCTCAATGTTAGAAATGCCTGTGTTTTAGCCACTCATTATGAATATATCTCTACAGTTTATTTGAGATTATATCCCCTGACGTGATAATGTTTGGTGATGTTAATAGGTGCACGAAAGTATAAAACCGGTGTTCTCTTTCTTTCTCCATCACCCCGCGAAAAGCAACCCGCATTTTTCAGTGAATAAAAATAATACCAGTGGATTACTATTCGGTTTTATGGACCTTTTTTAATTATGCAATGTTTTTACTAATACTGAAAATATAATGAAGTGTTGCTCTTCTTTTTTTCACTTAGTTAAAGATATTAATTTCTATTTCATTAAGATAATCTTAATATTATCCTATTATCTTAGCCCATATCTGCCAGTGCCTTGCATTGTCCACAAATTATCTATGAATAATCAGTCACTTCACTTTTGCAAACAATAGATCGTTATTTAACCACGCAAAAAATACCGAGTAAAATTTATAAAATGTGAATTTATTCGTTATGTAATTTCTCCTTGTATTTCTTTTCCCAGGTCTTACAAAACCCTTTGTTCTGAATCATATTCAGTATATTTTCTTCCCTCATATACTTTCTTAACCCTGTAAAGCGTAGTGGTAAATTTATATGCCGTCTGATTTTGCATTCAAAAACTGAATTTTTCTCATGCAGTTTATGTATATGTTTCGTATGATTCTCACAATAAGCAATGGTTAGTTCCCTAAATTGCATTAACTTTTTTTATAATGCTGAATGTGACTCTTTACTTTGAGCTAGGAACTGAATTTATGTATATTTGTTACACGAAATTCCTGTTCGAAAGATTAATTAAAGTTAACCGACAGCAAACAATTTTATAGAAAACTCCTGAAAAGGCGTGTATGTATACACTAAATATATGCCAGGAAAAGGGTAGTGTGCAACGTACTAGTGACTTGAATCTACCAACACTGGCGTTATCACCAGTATCAAATCCGTGTTTGTATAAGCAAGTGTATTTTTCTTGGCACCCTGACATACATTTCTATTAACTTTCGCTTACATTGTTTTTCTTTCATTCAGTATTTCTCATCTTGGGGTAAATCCTTCCTCCCATTTCTTGCAACAGTAATATCTCATGATTCTGACACCAAGTTTTCACGGCATCTCATATGAATATAATTCCATTCACCACTTTAACCATCCTATAGGAACTAACTTGCTCCTACACATAAAGGTTGGTTCGTAATAATTGTAGTTTGCGGTATCGCCGCTGGGTGAGCTCAGTCGTGAGAAAGAAAACAAACTACGCTGCAGTTTAATATTCAGAAAGGCAGAATTCTAACCGCGATAAAGAGAAGCGAAGAGCAGCGTATGTATACACAACTGTCTGCGGCAATTTATGTGCGCCGAAAGAAGTAGTAATATTTCAGCCTTTCAATTATTGAACCTGAAATCCGATGTTCAGAATTTTCGGATTTATGAATTCCGACCCACATCAAAATACAGATGTAATAGTTATGTCATATACACTTTATATCTCTGAATCTGTAAGAATGTAAATTTGATTAACTTTGTCACTAGGGCCGTGCGATGGCTCAGGCGGTTAGTCGTCGGCTTCTCACCGCGGAGGCCCGGGTTCGATCCCGGGTCAGTCCATGTGGAATTTGTGGTGGACAAAGTGGCACTGTGACAGGTTTTTCCCCGAGTACTTCGGTTTTACACTGTCAATTTAATTCCACCGGTGCTCCATTACACGGAAAAACGAAAAAAAACTGATCATCTTCATCACAGGGTTGTACAATAAGCCTCAAGGCTGCAGTGCGTCCGTAGCATCTGCTGCGGAGCCCTCCAAAAAACAACTTTGTCACTAGATGGAATTAAATGGGTAGTATCTAGTCCAGGTCGATATACCTCCAAGGAAAGGCACCCGATAACTTAACATATGTGAAGTTTGTTGGCCTAAGATCTAGTCCAGACACAGTGGGAGAAAGAGCTATCTCTCGTGGCTGTCGAAACTCGAGCCTCTTATTTCTAGGTCTTCCAGCCCATAATGTAGTTACTGTACTGACTCAGAAATCCTTGCTGTAAAATATGTAAGAATTGTAAAGTAATGACTGCATATTTGTTGAGATTTTTAAATGCAGCGACTCTTAAACGTGAATTAAGCAGCTAAGTAATTATATACCGTGAACTCCGTTAGAAGGTAACATTCACTCTGAGACAGTCAAGAAATTCAGTGCTGTTTACAAAAACCCAAATTTCGCATTGATATATTGAGAAAACATGCGTAAATCTAAACATAAACAACGCGATCACATCATTGAACGTAAGTCTAGGATAAACTTGAAGTTATTGTTGTGCAAGCCATGGAGATGTATTGCAGAGTGGAGCATACTCACAGCTCCTTAGCTAGTCAAGAAATGATTTTATTGTGTTTTCAGATTTTTGTATATTTATCTAAACGTTCCCTTCGTTTAGTGCAGACATAAATAAATATATTATTTTATTATTTCCTATCAGTTTTAACCTGAGTTATTATATATTTGTTGTTTGTTTAACGATGCTGTCAATAACTCATTCTTTATAGCGTCGAATGTTAGGAGAATTGAACATGATGTTACACAGGATGTGGAAGGATGCGGCAGGGGTCTAACCTGAGAGAGTGTCCCGGCCTTGTCCGGATGGACTGAAGGACGGAGTGAGGGTTCGGTGATAATAGCTGGTCTCTGGAACGAAATGTGAACGCTAGATCTTCCGAATGTGATACAGTGATGCTATCCAGTCCACCTTGGAGTTTCGTGAGCTCAATTCTAGTGGGTCTTCTATGGAAGTGTACAATAGCACATGTTTTCGAAAATGACGGATGTCAGGAATAAAAACAAATCAGAAACGCTTCTCTTTATGTTTCACAGAATAAAAATTATAAAAGAAAATCAGAAACTTTGGAAAAGACTGAGATATCAGCTTAGACTTAATACGGGGTCTGTGCTTATGTAGTACAATTTATGTTTCCTGTCTGCAAACACCAAATTCAAGTGCGCATAAGAACATAATATGATGTTGAAAACTTCCACATGTATTGCCTTTCGAGCACCCAATTATTTTCACTTTTAATAATTTTATAACACAGTTATTATCATAGACTACAACGTAAAGTAGGACAGAATACATCATACCAGTCTCCAAATTGTATGGAAAGAGATGCTTAATAATAAAAATGTAAAACAAGAAACCCTCTGGAGAACGTTGAATTCTCATATCTATTACAAATGATATCTAAAGATCCACCAGCACTTGAAATGAAGTTTTCCATTTCCAGTATCTAATTAGACATACATATTAATTTGGATTGTCTTTTCTATTGTTCTATTAAATGTACAGCTTTTAAGGTATAAAACACATAAAGTCTATGCTTAATTAACCATCAAGTAATAATAACGTATGTACAAGTGCAGTTTAGATTTAGGCATTCTAAACCTGGGCACTAGATGGAGGTAAGTGGTCAGCTTTAAGCCCCGGAAGATTTACCCACACAGAAAGAGCTCCAGATACTTGTACGGTAGCAGACTATTTAACTCGAAGAGTTGGTTTCGACGCCGTAGTTGATATTAGAATATCGCCTGCAAAATCATGTTATAGTGAACAACTAAATTTGCTGCACCATCACGGCAACAATATGCTAGCTGCCGTTTGGGACTTGAGTCACCGCCTGGAAATTGGGGGTAGTGGTTGATTTGTTTACAGAACGAAATTTAATTTATGAATAGAAGGAATTGGATCTTGTGGTTAACGTATACAGATTGTAACACCCAAAATTCAGGAAAATACGATAGTATTGACAAATCAGTATCATGAGGTAAGACTAGCCATATTTGATTTATGACTAAAGTAATCTGAAATTTGAAATTTTCTGGATCTGATCTGCAGTCTTCTGGGATATTACGCAGTGTAGAGTGGTAATCTCTACCGACGTTTCGGGACAACCTATCGGCCCGATCTTCAAGAATGAAGAAGGCCAAGAAGAAAGCATTTCTGAAATTTCAACTTTTTTGTTTCCACTTTATATTCCTAATTTAGTCGATGGACCACAGTCCTTCTTGAAGAGCTGCTAAATGGGTTTTCACGTAGTCAATAATTTCAGCGCGTTTTATTTAATCTGCATGACCGCTACTTTTTCACAAAAGCAATTCAGTGGTCCGTGTTCTGAGCACAAAAGAAACCAGCCCACACCTCGTACTCCTTACGCATGTTTAATATTATCCTCCCATTTACCCTTAGGCCATCTAAATGTTCTCTAGTTTTTTTAGGTTTTCGATGGAAGCTAGTATACTTTCTATTCTTTCCCAAGCTTGCTACACGATCTGTGCATTTCATAGCTCTTCCTTGCTACACAGGTATCTCTTTCAAAGTTGTTATCTGTTACAGACTGCAAAATATATATGCCGAATTTCTCATGAGTTGTGATTTCGAAGGACAGAAATAATACGTTATTTTGTGTTTATAGAAACGATAAGAGGATATATATGTATGCATACAATAATATTACAAACAAGTGCACACATATATACTAAAAGTAGTTTATACATACAATGTATATATGTATAAACTAATTTTAGTACACGTGTGTACGTTTGTTTGTACCATTATTGTATGTGTATGTATGTATATATATATATATATAATTCGATTAATGCACGGATTATGGATGACGAAAAGAGAGTGTCTATATACAAATTAGCACGGAAATAAGTTTGTAAATTTCGGGCCTAACCTTTGACCTCTTAATGCAGAATTCTATTACAAACACTGAAAGCCAGATGAATAGTAAAATAGTAGTGTATTTACTAAACAGTCGTCCAAAACAAATTAATCATGCGTGTAAAATAGCAGAAAATTATGTGACCGTGATATATGTGAAGGCACGTTTACATACTTTGTATACAGCAATTCAGCTAACCTACATCGTAACCCAGTCAAAATCGCAGTATACCGGACATATGAACGGCGTACCATACGTGTAATATTCTTATTCATCACCTCTGCAACAACCTGCTCTGTAGAACCGCTTGGCTCTTGCAGTTTACTGAGATGCGGCGCAGAATGTTTTGATCCTTCGAAACGGCAGCAGTGATTTACCAGTCGACACGGTGTCATATCCCAGAATCTTGAATCTTTATCAACACTGTTGTAAGAACCTCAAAGTTCGCGTTGACGTTTTTATGTTACTTTGATGAACTTCTTGCTTCAAGGCATTAAAATTACCATAGAATTAATTTTACCTCAATGAGTAAAGCAAATGGGGAAAAGTGACGCGTAACAAAAAAAGAAGAATAGAAAAATGAAGTTAATTTGTCTCTTTCCACGTTATGAAGACATATAAGGTGAGTAGAACAATATCTCCACTCATTATTAACCTCGACATTAGATGGGAGTGAGTGGTCACCTTCACGCCCCGGTCGCGCTACCTCCAGGGAAAGAGACCCCAGCACCCATCGAATAGTAGGCCCCAGATCCGATCTTGACCTTTTAGATAAGGGATCAGTCTCTTGCTCTGCCTGAAATCAAACCCCAACTCATCCAGCTAGTAAACACTAGCAACTGTAGCCGTATTAACTATACCGAATACGCTATCCCGGCCTCTCGTAGAGGGAATAGAGCAGGGGAAAAGTAAAGTTCGTGCTTCTGTTTTGTCAGGTACATAGATTGGCACATTTTGGGGACTGCGCCTAAATCGGCTGACATTCGGCCTTGTTTCTGTCTTTCATTCTGTTAAAATTAAATGTTAACTTCATGTTGACTTAGATTAAATGTGTCAAAACTGAACACTTCTGTTTTATGTCCGGTGAATATTGTGGCTCCATTACACTACCTCAGGGACTCAATTTCACTGCAGTCCGTTTGTCTATCGGCAACAGCGAATGTGTCCAGACGATAAGGCTTGCATAATGAGTTTACCTTTTAAAACTCAATCTCTGAGAGAATGTTATTGAAACACAGACAGTGTTTATACATTTCAGCAGAAATAAAATGAAAATCTGCTTAACTCAAGGCTTTCTGTTTTCAAGTTCTAACAGTAATTGGTAATTTCAGTAGACCTTGTAAGCGATGAGAAGTCATAATATGAATGAATTATGTAAATTCATATCTACTATATCCAAAAACTGAATTTCGTGTTAAACCGATTTCATACGAATTTCTTTACAATAAAATTATTTGAATTAAGAATAGAAACAGTGCGTCTTATGTCTTCATGGCATGGCGCCAAATTAAAGACAGTAAGAAATTACTCTAGTGATTTCAACTGGCTACAGTTTTCTGTATATTGTGTAGGTTTAGAAATATCTAAGAGTATGTTTACGGCTTTATGTCGTATATTATGTTTCTTCGTGTTATCTGTTTATTAAAACTTCAGTTTACTTGCCACATTTTCATAACAGTTTTGAACATCTACGTAACTTACGATTACTCGGTTTCTCTACTTTGTCGCTGTCTGGTACTACAAATTCAAAAATATATTTCGGAAACTGGATCTGTTTCCGTCCTCAGGGACACTCGGGTGACACTGTTTCAGGCTGGTCCCAAAGAAGTATATTCAGTCGTTGGGGGTTATCAGTGTTAGGGCTCTTTGGAAATGAAATTTGTAGCATTTTACCCCAGTGCTTGTCGTACGACTGGCTGCCGTAATATTCAAACACTACTCCACTTCTTATTTAATTGTTCCTTTCTTTATTCTTACACCAACCGACGCATAAATTTTATCTATCTGAATGCTGCCATCTGGGTATTCTTTATTGCATTTCATGCTCAATGCTCAGTTATTTCTTCAGCCTCAGCCGGTACCTCACATTGAACACCATGTCTCGGTCATAAAAGTAATCGCAGAGAACACACAAACTGGTAGCAACGGTTGCTGTGGCAACCAGGATATAACTCAACATTCACTATCGTCAAGGGTACCACATGAAGTATAGCTCAGGAAAAGTATAGGTTTTCGGGTTTTGAGGGCACTTGTTGACCAAATGATGGTCCTTTTCAGCTTTTTAAATCGTATAGTAAAGACTTATTCTGACGCTTCGGATGAACGAACTACCTCCATTTTCAGGATGACAGTATCTTGATGCAACCAACTGAACCAGATTAAGTTACCCTGAAGATGGAAACAGTGCATTACTACGAAACGTCCGGTAAGACCTTTACTGCACGGTGTAAAAAACCGAAACAAGAAATCACTCATAGAATTTCCTTCATTCAGCGTGTACTTGTACATAGGTGGACGCACAAATAAGTCTAAGGACTGGTTCGACTAAGTCAAAATGTGCCCACAGCGACCGAACTTAATAATTATTTACCGTAAAATCTGCGTTTGAAGAACTTTTCCGACTTTGGATTAAGCGTTGGTGATAACAAAGTTTATTTACACAGCTCGGGTGTTAATCAAACCGATAATAATAAATACACTGCGTTAAGGCGCTTACGGTCCGTGACTCTCAAACACCGAGTTCGAATCCCTTACGAAATATTGGTGTATATCTGCCTTTACATATGCTCTTTTTGTCCCGAGTACGTTCAGACCCTGCAGTGAGCCAATCCCTTCCATAACTTATGTTCCTATGCATGTTATCTTACACAGTGTCTGTTATATAATTTGAAGTGACAGTCGATGTGCCGCTAATACCGAAACATGGCGCACAAGGCTGTAGTCTTATCATGGCGCTCAGCCGGCTTATAAATACAAACCCGTGTGTATAAGAACAGTCTAGTTGGATAGAGTATGGATTTTTTGCGTGTTACTCCTAAAAGTTTAATCAAATGGCTTAAAATGCGTAAGCACGCCTCTGAATTTCGTTTCTTCTAGCTTAGGTAAGGCAAGCCATTACGTACAATGTTGGTAAGAAGAAAGCTGCTGCTATCTCGAATCTGAAACTTAAAAATGGAAGGATAATGGAAATTTTCAGAACACTATAGAAAAGTTACCATTTAGATTTGTATGGAAATCCGTTTGGCTGATAACAGGATCGGAAATCAAAACGAAGCCTGAATTTGTTTCACGAAGACGAGGATTTATTTTGCCATTAAGGTAATAAAATAAAACTGGAAGAATTAGCAGTAGGTATGGCTTGATGCTGTTCTAAGTAACTGTCTCCATTAGACAAAGAAATATTGCCTGTTCTTCCAAGCAAAATATATTCTAGTGGCGTAGAAATTTTCTTCCTTTCTTAGTTTTTTATACCAAAACCCGATTCTGCTTCGTCTTATTTTTTAACAGCGTTGTCAAATAATACAATTAGACATATAATTCAGAATACTTGCTTTTCTGTAAATCGTTCTTTATAGTTGTTATTGCTTTTAGATTATTTAAGTTTTCCGTATTTAAAGTTTCGCCAGAAATTTTATCCGAAACTTCCAAGTGTTCCTTACAAAATTTCTTAGTAAACAACACACCAGGAATTTCGCAGTTTTGTGTTCCTGATTTATGTATAGTTCTGTCAAAGTGTTTCCATGGCACTGTTCAAAATTTATCCGACTCCATATCGTCTTCACTTCTATGGCTAAGTGTATTAACTTCCTTTACCCTTCCTACCTTCTTAGGGCTTCTTTTTTATGGAACTTAAATATACATAAAGGGGATTTTAACCTTTCTCTCATGAAGACATATCTGGTATATTGTGGTCTATGGCTTAATCTTTTCTTATTTGTTTGTCCCTTTAAAAGCAGCAGTTTACATTTGTAAGTAGCTTACAGAAGATGAAGTATATATTTAGTATTATGATGGGTTATAGAGAGTCGTTCAGGAGAAATTGCCGTACTTCGACAGAAAGTCTCTTAGGTTAATTTACGTCGATATAATGAAGCGTACCTATGTCTGAATTTGAACGGTTACGTAGATAATGACGCAAAAAATAAAATTTTCTTGCGGTTCCACGTACTGTACCTGTTTATTAACATTGTGTGTTATCCGCACACTATGCAGGTCCGTCTTTGAGCCAATAGCCAAGCCATACGAATGCGAGTGTGCTATGTAAAGTACTAGAATTCCTAAGGATGAATTTTATGAAAGCAGTGTGTTTCTTAATTAATGCCGTTATGTCACTCAAATGTTAAATTAGATAAATCAGATGTTAATTACTATCGTCGTCCATCAAAACGCCCTCACCCGATTCCCTTCGTTACGCGCCTGATATTGCTGGTGTTGCAGAGAATATGGCTACGATGTTCTGCGGTGCTCTTCTCTTTAGGATGCTTAACTTTCATGTGCAGTATGCAGTCGAAACGACGTGAATACTCCTTTTCTAAATGACGTGTCTCCTGGGGTTGTGCGATTACGGTTATAAATCATTAGAATTTATTATTTGAAGATTGTTAATTAATGACTACTGACGATGAAATTAGTACACTTCACTAATGGCGGCACTTGAAAGGAATCGCATCGGTAGTGCAATGCGTGATTTAAGTTTGATTGAAGTTCACACGTGAATTTTCAGTTCTAACGAAATTCACAAAACACTCTTTAAGTTTGATATGTCAGTTTCTAGTGTATCCGTACTACAGACAGTAATTCCTATTTACAGTTTAGTTGTATAAATCCGAAACATTGTGGAACGACAAAGGTTTTACGCCCTCGTGACTCGAGATAGCCGTGCAGAGTGACCTGCTTTCACGAAAATGCATCTCCGGTCCGTCCTCGCGAATAAAACATCCCCTTCTAAATCTGAAGCAAATCTTATTGCCCGAAATGTAAATTTTGGAGTCCCCCATAGGCCAATTCGACATACTTAATATCTGAACCTAATTGGCTAGACCAAACTTCGCGCTGAAATACTTGATTTAACTCGGGGAAATTCCAAATCCACGATAAAGGAATGTTTTGGAGCGGGGCTGTCCGGCACTGCCAACTGGACGAAGTATGACTGCAAGCGCTGTCAAGTTTGAAGTTTCACTAAAAAACGCCGTTCGAAAACCTATGCAGACTTAACAGTTGACAAATACGCGACAGGTATCTTTCTCTTTGAATTCGAATCGCCCCACTCCTCTCACTCCAGTTCTTAAACTAGCTTTCCCCCAATTTCTACATACCGGATATTGCAATTACCTTCACCACTTAGTAAGCCGAAAGAAAAAATAACTCTATAAACACCTATTCAGGGCTCGAACCTGAACTGTCGGTAACAGTAAAGGTTTTAACGTTACAGGAACTACAAATTTTTGCTTTTAATTAATACGTATTTTTTCTTTCTTTCCGTCTTAGTCTGACCTCGTTCTGCCTACTCATTGTATGTGTAGAGGGGTATTGATGCACTTGATCACACTAAATGACCCACACACTCGGTAGGACACCTCTGAAAGGGGATCGGCCCGTCGCAGAGACCTCTACTTGACAACACACAACACTCACAATAGACAGATATCCATGTCCCCGGCGGGATTGGAACCCGAAATCCCAGCAAGTGAGCGACAGCAGAGTCACGCCTTCGATGGTGCGGCCACCGGGATCGGCGTAATGTTTATTTTGTAATCAAGAAATGTATAAAAGTTTACGTTCTTTACACTTATCTCGCCATTATCTCCGTAAACATTCAACTTCAGATATAGGAATTATTATCATATCGATGTAATTTAACCTAGGGAACGTTCCTCCTTATTCCTCCTGAAACACTCTGTATAATAGCCCATGTTACTTTTATGCTTGTCTGCTTTGTTATTTTGGATTGGATTGCGTCTGTACAACGTCTTTGTAATTCAAATTCTTTACAACCTATCACGAGCGACAGGCGTTTCTGCGCTTCCGTGGATACCCCACACAGAAAATAAAGGTTATTTTGCTAAGTACTATAAATCCCAGCACTGAAAGGTTAATTCAGTGCTTGAACTTCGGAATTTATTAAGTAACTATATTGTTTTACATTGATTTCTTATCTTTTTATTTTATTTACTCCTATTTATCTTAACAATTCATTTTCATTTCCCATCTGTATTCTATTTTATTTTATTTTATTGCTATTTTACTTCATTCTAACTTTTAATCTTCGCTCCCAACCTCCCAGCAGATCTCCGGCGCCCCTCCCAATACTACGTCCTTTTATTCGCCACTGTCTATGGTCATACGCTACCCCCATCGTCGGTACCTATATAGTACATCCTATTGTCGCGCCTGGTTATACTTTTTGGGACTCCTTAAACCTGAAGGTGCAGGCATTACGATCCCTCGAAACGTCGGAAACTACTTGCCCGATAAGACAGCGTCACATCCAAGAAGATAAGATCTTGAGTATTTTTAACGATCAGAATCTCGGGTTTCGTACAAGAAAAATGTAAAGATTTTGTGACAAAGATATGTAATTTCTCGAAATATGAAGATGAAAAACAGAATTATGTTGGTTTGAACATTTCGTAATTATAGTGTGATAAGTGCAGTGAGATATCGGTCAGTCCGTCTGTAATTTCATCGGTCTGTGCCCTTGTTTATTACGTTAATGCTGCTCTGTATCATGTAAGCAAATTTAATCTCATATTTGTTATTTTTGAGCTGTTGTGGATACTTATAACTTGTTCCTAATTTGTTTTACTTTTGGCCTCTTAAAAACTCTGTAGTCGTATATAAACCTTTTTTCTAAATGGCTCGACAGCCCTAGTCGGTCTAGGCCTCCTTATTGTCGAGGCTTCGCGATCAAACTCAAATAGACACACCACACTCAAAAAGACTCCCCTGGACGAGTGACCAGGTCGTCGCAAGAACCTCTACCTGACAACACACAACACTCACAAGAGACAGACATCCATGCCCCCCGGCGGGATTCAAACCCATAATCCCAGCAAGCGAGCGGCCGCAGACCCTCGCCTTAGACCGCGCGGCCACTGGGATCGGCATATAAACTTAATTTACCTACAGAAATTAGGACCTTGACGTGTAATTACATATAACCTTACGAATTAATACTAACGTCTTATGAAATGTAACGCCGTGTATCTCGGTAGATAGGAATGCTCCTGAGAAAATTACAGCCTCAGACCTCAGAGTATCATATCGAGGAGGCTCTTCCAAAACTTTTCTGCCTATCTACTGAGCCACACAGCGTCACGCCGTAATTGTGATATCGCTGTATGAATGTCAGATCTCAACCTTAAGCCTGTACATATGCTTATATACATTCACACACAAAAATTTGGAACTGCATATGATTTGGTGTTCCGTAAAATAATATATACTCGTAGTCAGAACTGCTCCAAAGCCACACTAGAATGGAACGCCATTATTTGGGGCACACTTTATGCGATGCACGTAAATAGCCATCGAGGGAAATGGATGTAAAGTTTTATTTCCTCTTTCCTTTTCTTGTAGAGGCGTTTCGACGCATAAAGGAGTCAGATAGCCCAGTCAGAGCTTAGAATGTTGGTCTGAGCTGCTAACCATCATGCTTGTAACAGTTGAAGGTATTATGTTATGTCGGAATTTTTCTTCATGTTAAGCTTGCCTACTGATGATTCATCAAGCCAAAGAGGGATGCGCCTCTATTCGTTAATTCTGAACAAAATCATTCACATAAAGGTGACTTGCTCACTTTATACATATATACATATACATATAAGTGACTGTGAAGAAGATAAAAGTTTAACGTGAAATGTAATTTTCCATCATATCTTCACTCTTCTTTACTTACGTAGGATTTACAAACCCGGAAGTAGTTCTAAATGAAACAAAATCACACACTTTCAAGCACCTGTATACAATTTATAAGCCGCCGACAGTATTCCATTGCTTCGAGCAGAACTTGTAAAGTGTATGTTCTTGTTACGTATGTTAGAGTTCATTATATCTGCTGGTGCGACCATCGCACAATCAGCCTCATCACACATACAGCAAAGATAGTGGCGAGGATACTCAGAAGAAGGATTGAAAGGAAAATTGAGGATGCACTTGGAGAAGATCAGTTTGGATTTAGAAGAGGAAAAGGAACTAGGTATGCAATTGGGAAGCTGAGAATAATATCAGAACGAACTTTGGACATAGATGAGGAATTTTGTGCTTGTGTCATAGACTGGTAGAAGGCATTTGACCGTGTCAACTGGACCAAATTAATGCAGATCCTAAAGGGAATTGGGATAGACTGGCGCGAAAGAAGATTGATCAGCAAATTGTACATGGAACAGAGAGTTAAAGTACGACTGGACCAAGGGGAGACGAGGAGTGTGAATATTGGAAGAGGAGTTAGACAAGGTTGCTGTTTGTCACCGATTCTGTTCAAGTTATACAGCGAGTACCCTACCAAGGAAGTTCTTGAAGGGCTTAGAGTCTTAAAAATAGGAGGACAAGTAATTCGCACTGTGAAATATGCAGATGACCTTGTGCTACTGGCTAGGGAGGAAATGGTACTACAGGGCATGATTGGTAGGTTAATTGTAATTGGAAGACGCTATGGAATGGAAATGAATGTGGAAAAAACTAAGGTAATGAGAATCTCAAGGCAACTTCCCCCCTCCCCCCCAATGGCTCGACAGCCCCTTGGTGGTCAAGGCCGCCTCAGTTTTCGAGGCTTCACGATTACACTTTTAGACACACCACACTTGGTAGGACTCCTCTGGACGAGGG
This sequence comes from Reticulitermes speratus, assembly GCA_021186555.1. NCBI lineage: Eukaryota > Metazoa > Arthropoda > Insecta > Blattodea > Rhinotermitidae > Reticulitermes > Reticulitermes speratus. Next base: position 33,297,341 of record JAJKFL010000014.1, read on the forward strand.
ACCAGCCCGTCGCAGAGAGAAGGCAACCATACCCAATAAAAATTATGAAAGATCAAAAACAGTTGGAGAATGTGGAATGTTTAAATTATTTGGGTAGCATGATAACAAATGATGCGAGGTGTACACGTGAAATTAAATCCAGAATTTCCATGGCAAAAGCAGCATTCAACATGGACTCTTTTCACCAGCAAATTGGACTTAAATGTAAGGAATAAATTTGTAAAGTGCTGCATTTGGACCGTGATGCTGAAACGTGGACACTTCGGAAAATAGATCACAAATACCTGGAAAGTTTTAAATGTGGTGCTGGAGAAGAATGGAGAAGACCATTTGAACCGATCGTGTGGGAAATGAAGTATTACACAGAGTCAAGGAGGAGAGGAATATCCTACATACAATAAAAAGAAGAGAGGCTAACTGGATTGGTCACATCTTGCGTAGAAACATGCCTTCTAAAACCCGCGATTGAAGAAAAGTTAGAGGGAAGGATAGAAATGACGGGAAGACGAGCAAGAAGGTGTAAACAGCTACTGGATGACCTTGAGGAAAAGAGAAGGTACTGGAAATTGAAAGAGGAAGCGCTAGATCGAATCCTGTGGAGAACTCGCTTTGGTAGAGGCTACGGACCTGTCGTAAGAGAGATAACAGAATGAATGAACGAATGAATAATATCTGCTGGTAAGAATTTGGTGTCTTATTTTATTTTTGTGAAGCACTACTTACTCAAATAGGCCATAGATATTCTGTGTGCTTTACATTAGCCGGATGAAACCTCAAATATTATTTCCTAGTCATTTTTTTTTCTTCAAGTATGGCTATGTTTATAATACTTAACCGTACCAAATTTAACGTGTCATGCTCCAGTGGTAAAGCAGTTATCTCTAACCAACTGAAAAGTAAAGAAGATATTCGCACGGATCCCGTTTTCCCATTGCACATTTACAACTTTTAACCAAAAAATGGTTGATTACTTTTCCGAGATCGGTTACAACACGTCACTTCAGGACCTCAAAATCAGTGTAGCTACGGTAGCTTCATCTCCACAGTTTGGGTCGCCCTTCATGTCGTTGTTACTCTTTGTAGGAAATTAAGAAGTGCAGCTTTGTGATTTAATCTAATGGCATAACGTTTGACCAAGTTTCCTGAAACTCTGTCATCTGATTCACAAGTTTAAATTTGGCTCAGACAGACAACAAGTTATCTCGTAAATTTACGTTTTCCCTTTATAGGAAGGAAAGTAGGTTAAAGTGCAACAGGGTGTTGCAAGAGACAATTAGAGTAGCAGGAACTTTACCTTAAAGTGGATACTATATAACAAGATAGGAAAAGTCCGCAGAGCGAACATTCTGACGAGTTCGTGAAATAGTAGCAACCAGTAAACATTTGTAACCATGGAAACTGTGGTGGCAAACGTAAAAGTAGTAACATTTGCAGTCTCTGTAAAGAAGGTAACCATGGTAACCAGAAAATCGGTGGTAACGTTAGCAATCATGGTAACAAGGATAAAAATAACAACCATTGAAACATTGCAAACTTTGGTAACAAAGGCAATTTTGATAGCTTTGTTTACCAAAGTAGTAAAAAATGCACCAAGTCTTTATGTAAAATGCCTGTTAATTTTGTCCGGTTTTAACCAAACTTGAACTTTGTAGACTGATTCTTAATAAAAATACCAAACTTAAATTTTCACGAAAATTCATCTACTGGGAGCCGAGTTGTTTCACGCGGACGGACGGATATCGTTTTTGCGAAAGCGCCTAAAGTATAAGAAGAAATGTTTTCAAAATAAAATGTGTAATAAAATGGTTCAGTTTATATTTACAAATTCCATATTCAGCATTTTAAAACTGTACTCTTATAGCTGGCGGAATTACGTTCCTCTTGTTATAGATTATTTTTAGTTTTTTGGGGGGTTCAACACTCATGAATACTTGGTCGTTAAAACACTGCAAATATGTGTATTTTAATTCCTAATTTTCGTGCAATAATATAATAATTCGAACATGTGCGTGTTCGGATTTGTTTTGAGTATAGCTTAAAACATGCCGATAACCTTCATAAGTGGAAGTCTGATTGCATCTGGCGCTCTTCAAACTTTGTAACTGGCTTGAAATTGGTTCTGCTAGCGCTTCAAGGGCTGATATGCTGAAAAAGTACAGTGCAAGGAGAAGGCTTAAACTTTGCAAACTACTGTATGAAGGGAGTAAGAGAGGAAAGCAGATGATGTTTGATGCGTGGCCTAAAGAGTGAAACTTGGTGTTCTCATGGCAGTCCGTGTTGAGTGTAGAGTCTGTGCCCACCACATCACTATTCCGTCATGCTACAGCCTTCCCAATACTAATATCAAAATTCAGCCTCAACACATTATCTTCTCGACTGCTTTTCCCTGCTGTACACTCAGATCAGGCTACTTTCCATCATGTAGTCGTCTTCACTTCCAACAATTTATCGCATATACAACTCACCTTTACCCGAAGGACGAATGGGGCACTTTGAAACTTATTTAAATCTTCAATGTAGTCGTTGATACCACCCCGAATCCCACGAATTCCCTCTTTCTTTTATATTTCACGTTGAAATGAAGCAAGAGCTTATTTGTCAAAGGAATCTTACAGGACTTGTATATTTGTTTATTGCCGGAGTGCTGAGTGCAAATTAGTATGTATCTGGGAGGTCCTACACTGGGCTATATCGATCCATGTTTTCTTTTTTTGACTGCTAATTAACAGGTTTTTCTGGTTTCCCTGTCTTCAAACAAATTATGGGATATTTTCCAAGTTCCAAGTTGTTACTGCAGGCTCCTGTTCGTATATCAAAATTAAATTCGTAATTGTTGCACCCACAAATTATCTTCTCAAGTCCCACAATTCATCACTTTTGAAATCTGGGGTCTCTGTCTCAAGATAGTACAAACATTAATGGAGCATTTAGCTCTTCACAGAAGTTACGCTCCAGCCGTGCAAGCCTGTTAGGTTTCCGAGAATTTCTCTCGGATTTCGATGATATAAAAACTAGAAAGCATTGCTCATACTCCTGAATGACTCATATGCGTGTAGCCGATCTACGAAGTCTTGAGCCTTGGTATGTCCTTTGTCTTTCTCTTAAGTGACTTTTGTCATTACATATCGTCATTTATGTTGAATTAGCGAAATATTCCGAAGTTTTGAGGAAGATTCTTACTTCATTCTCAGGATAGCGCCGACGAAGGAGTAATTTCGTATCCCTTTACGTGTATATGTGTCTAGTTTCATGTCTATGTTTATAAAGTCAGTTTATATGTTCTAGTGGCGAGGTCAAGAATGAATGGAGCTCTGCTTCCACCTCCCTACATATTTTCATGGCTTGTACATGGACAAATGTACTCCTTTTTCTTTACTTCGGTTGTCAAAGATAGAGACAGCACATTCCCCCGAAACGCTGGTATCCACCAATGAAAATACACCGTCATTAGAGAACTGCACCTGAATGCAAGCAGTCGTGAGAACATTTTTAAAGAATTGCTACTCTACTCCAGTTTATGCTTTCCAAATAAGCAGAACTCGATCTCGTCGGAGTGAAGTTTCTTACTCGAAGTATTTACGTGTGAAACGTCTTCGAACTCGTGACCTTACGTGATTACAGTGTCGGTGAATACCCTTATACCTAAATTAATTCACACATGTATTGGCACAAGCTGGATTTCAATTTCAAAGGTTCCTTCTCTTTGTGTGTCTTTATAAGCAGCTCAAATGGACCAACAGCAAGACGAAAAACATGTACGTATTCGTATAAGAAAAACAAACGTTTTTTGTTACCTTGAGGCAATTGTACATCGAAACAGGGGATATAGTTATCTGTCTGCTTTGCGTACGGTTGATGGCAGCTCTAGTAAGATTAGGTGTAGAAAAACAAGAGAAAATGTTAGGTTACTTTTTGTCTTTTCCCCATCCGCTTTTATCTTTTTTCCTTTCCTAGCAGTGGCCGATTCATTCCTATGGAACATCACAGACTGCGGATTCTGGAACGGGATGTAAATAACTGTTCATGTGCAAAAATATGAAGTTGTCGGACTGGAGTGAGAAATACAGTAGCTAGAAGCCTTGTTAACCCAGCACCATTTCTAAGGATAGCTTTACATGCATAATAATTCCTTCTTCTTCTTTTTTATAATAAGTTGCAAATAGACGTTACCTTTTTTTATTCCTCGACCACAGTGTACAAGGGTCGCATCTGCCATCTATTCATGTATTTCTTCCAGAAACTATTTGAAGGATTTAAGTAAAAATAAGTTCTTATTGGGGATGTATCGACACAAGCTGCCAAGGGGTAGTTAATTTTAGTACATATTAGTCTCATAAGCCGGGGTAGCATAGTCAGACTAGTGACTACGAGCTGGACGGCCTAAGAATGGGGGTTCGATTTCTGTCACGGGCAAGAGATTTCTCTGTTCTTCAGACCGGCTTCGGGATTCACCCGGCTTCTACCTAGTGTATACGATAGGTTCTTTTCGCGGAGGTAAAGCTTTCGGTGTGCAGCTGACTTCTGCCTTCATATGTTACGGAGTTTAAAAATGAATGTAGCTGTAAATCCATTTGTCCGTGCGTCTTTATGGCATGTTGCTTAATTAATCACAGGGGCACGTTTACCTTCATTCATAATTTTGTATTTAACTTTGGTCACACATTCGGAAACAAGTACTGCTGATAACACAGTTTGTTCACTGATGTTGCTAATTAACTATAATACGTATGAATCTCATGTAACAAGTATTTAAAGATTCCATTCTACCGCACAGTAAACAGTCGCATTCTACATTACAAAGAGCAACCGGTAAATGCTGTTCAAGGGAATAATCGCTGTTTTTCTGAGAATTGTACAGCATACATAGATACACGTCAGCAGGATACTGACTGTGGTTATATCATATTTAAAATTATTTGGTTGAAGAGCTTTGTCCATCATCTCATGTTAAAAATCTACGGACTGGATGATCCATTGTTTAATCCCGGGCATAAGCCGAAGAATTTTTTCCTCCGAAACGTCCAGTCTTGCAGTGGGTGCCCAACCAGCCTCTTATTTAATGGATACTGTTGTCTCATCCCCCAGTGGTAGTGCTGCCGGGACGTGAAGTCGGCCACTCACCTATCTATTGCCGAGGAGAAGAATGAGTGCCGTCATACCTCTGCTTTTTCTATAAGCTTTTATGTTGTGGGCAGGGAAAGGCTTTTCATTTTACTGCTCGTTTTAAAAATAACTCTATTCCTCATCCCCTGTGAAAGCCCCACAGTTGACAATAGTTCCAATATCTAAGTATGTGTTAATACATATTTAACCTGAACACGGAGACCAATCCTGTTCCCAAAATTTAGTATTCTATTTTTAACTCTGCACAATGGAGAAAGTCTGTAGACATGTTTACAAACATAGATACACTGTGTGGGGAAAATGCAGAGTTCGTGAGTATGGTGCATTTATAAATCACTGTGCCTCATGTGTTTAATAGGGAAACTTGCTGTTACTCGTAATCTGCATGTAGTTAGATCATCAGATGAACGCCACTTCGGCTTGTTTCCTATCGTCAGGTTCAAAATGAAGTCTTAGTATCGATGCTCTTTTACTCCATTAAACGTGTGTATTGGTATTTCTATCCTCGTACATGCTTGAGATCTTCTATCCTATTTAGTTCAAGTCTCACGTATGGAATGGTGTGACGTGTTAATGGAAACGTAACTGAAGGCTCAGACAATATGAAAGTTTGCAGTAACACGTGCTGGCATTTTTCTTACGGTTGTTCTGCCTCACCTTCTGCAAACTAGAAGTAATTGTTAGGATTATTTAGTTTCAAGACTTCGCGAGTTATCTGGTATTCAGAAAATAACACAGCGCATCGGAAAGTGGCACTTTTCTTATTCTCACATAAACGTGTGTCATATTGAACAGTCGCACAATTAACGATACGGTTCGATATTCGTCTCTTGCCTTTAATAGCCAGTAACGCCATATTAGAGCTCGATATCTTTCCAATTAAAATTAAAATAATGTACCTCCTCTTGTGATCCACAAACACCAAATTACGAGTAGCCTTTTATCGCCTGCGAGTGTTAAAAATACCGAATTGCTAAAGTCTTTGAGATTACTTTGATATTCTGTGCTATGAACTATAGTGAACTTACAGGGATATTTATATATATATATATATATATATATATATATATATTAACGACAAAATTGTGGTGATGGAAGGGTACAAAAATTACGGTATTGATGAAAACAATGCCATGTTAAATTTTCACTATTTCGGAAAATCCTGCTATCTTCGTCTTTATAGTAGAAGAACTTAAAACCTCACAAAGCAGGATAGTTTACGAATGTGACGTGAAAGGAAATGATGGCGAGGCGTATAAATATTAGTGAAAGAGAAGTAAGACGTGTTGCAACAGGACAGTAAATAACAGCAACTGCAGATTATGTAGGAAGTGTCAAAACATGACGTTTGTTCAGACTGCCCATGTTTGCATTGATTGCTCCATGCCTGACCTGTCACAGCCACAATTTTGTGGCCTGCATATTTTGTTTCTGTATGAAAGCGTTGTGGCTTAAATACATCGTTCACAACTCATTTCCAAGTGCCTATGTAAAACCCAGCCGCAGAGTGGGCTGCAGTAACACTTGTCACTGCTACTTACTGCTGTACAGACGTCTGCGGAAGGTTTTGGGCCCATATTTCGATGGATGTTCAAATGAATAGGGTTTCGTTCTTTAAGAGATAAAGTTGTGCGCAGTGAGGGTTTATGGGGGTGAAGTTGTCGCTGCATGCATTGTTTAACCTCGGTACTAGATAGAGATATGCGGTCAGCTTCACACCCCAACCCCTTTACCTCCGAGGAAGGATCTCTTTGCACTCCATGAATAGGAGGCTTGTGAGGCCCCTAAAATGATCTGGTTAATTTGGAGAAGAGAAAAAGTTTTGCCTCTGCCAGAAATCTAGCCAAAATCCTTCAGTCGTCCAGAACGCTGTCTAGTCACTATACTGACTGATACATTCCTGCCCCAGTGTTGTGTTATTTATGTTACACGGAAGTCAAAGAGGCCAGTTCCTGCTGATAACAAAAAATTACGACTCTTTCAGAGAAACTACTACATTTTGTTTTCGTGAAGTCAGGGATTTTAAAATTTAAAACACTTGCGATTGCTACACTTAATCTAGTGTGCTGAGATTTACTTGTCAAGCGTGCATCCTGTTTTCTCAGTGTGGTGTCCACAGTAACTTAGACACGACTTTCGATATCGAATTTGCATAACAAAGCAACATGTTATCGTGCCTTTCGAAAGAAACGTAACTGTGTGGTACTTCTTTCTAAAACCAAAGTTTGGTCGCAGCAGGTTTCCCTGAAACCTTGGTACCGTCTACAAAAAGTTACGCTGCAGTCTTGCAGAATACAGTAACCGGCAACAGTATTTTTTTAATATTTGAACACTGTTCATAGAATAAAGGAGAAAGAAGTAACGGTAATAGGAGACAATGAAGAACAAAACCAGAAAGGAGAGGAAACAAAAGGAAGGAAACCAGAAGGAGGAAATTATCAAGACTGGAAACAAGGAATATATGACAAATATGTGGGATGGGTGTGAAAAAGAATGAATAGGAGAAGAAGGAATGTGATAAGAAAGAGGGTTATGGGCAGGGTAATAAACGGAAGAGAAAGAAACGGGATTAGAGGAATAAGAGGACAAATGCGTAAGGAAGAAGAATCATGGACATAATTTGTCCCTGTATTTAGTATAATCTCTGTCGCATTCAGAGAATAGTGCAAGGTGCGAGTGTAAGTACTTAAAGAGTCATAACAGCGCTGCACGTAGAGAGTTACGGGTGGGCAGCTGTCAGACAACTGGAATTGCTGTACGGTATTTGAGGTGTCGGTTGCTCTGTTTGCATTTCATTGCCACCTCACACTCTGGTTTACATCTGCAGAGAGCATGTTTCCTAGTTTATTTAACTTATAGGTCGTATAGCGTCCAACGAAAAATGATTATTAGAAACAAATACAGCAAATGTGAAAAAAGCGATGATATTCTCTGAATAGGTATATTCTGAGATGTGAAGTTTCGTAGTTTGGTGTATAAGTACCTCTACCGACGTTACGTTTACCAAACTACACGTCGTCACATTCAAGAATGCTCTTAGATACAGCCATGAGTACTTCAAATCCCAAGTAAAAACATAGTTTGTAGGCACTTTTACCGTCTAAGAGCATACATGTTTATTCCCACAAAATTAATTTTTTTGTGAATAAAACATTAAATTTATTGCGAGAAATAATCGGACGAACTTAAAACCTCCAATTATGCATGAATTTAAATTTACGGCTGACTGCATTATGCTAACGTAGATAAGTGGAGGATGAAACTTGACGAGGGAAGGGAAAGAAATGTAATCACATGGGGTTAAACGCTTGTCTGTGTTGATATATTAACGCATTTGTGTACGTAGTTACATTTTAGGTGAGTTAAACTGGCTATAAATGTTACTAGGACGTGTTTGGATTATATTTTGGATGAAGTTTTAACCGAGTCAGCAGTGGTTACAACTGACATAGGCTTATTGTAATTGGCGAGTAGGGGAGAGGAGAACGAAGCTGTTTTTTGTATGTGTCTATAGCAGGATAATGGGAGTATAGGAATAGTGGAGTGGTAGAGAGGGAGATAAGAAAAAAAAATCCCTCCGGGCTGCAGAAATTTCGAAACAGCTGCGGTAGGCAAATTTCACTTTTGGTTGATTCAAACATGCTGCTACCAGAGTATAGAACTTAGGTGTTACTCTGCAGTTTCATACGGGAGTTTGCTGAGTGTGTATATATATATATATACATATATATATGTATATATAGGGTGGGCCGTAAAGTAGAACACTTGGGAGGGAATCTGAAGCACTGCGTAGCAGTAGAGTGGACTTCTCATACAGAGTATAGTGTAGACATAATTTCTGCAATAACCTAAAGTCTTTAATGTAAAGGACTCCATCCCGTTGTGTCTAATCGTCATTCACATAAATACAAATATTCCTTCCAACACAACATTTTATTGTTATTTTCAAACGGTACATGTTTCGATCATAAACCATCATTATCAGGCGTTCTTCTACAAAATATTAAAAATCAAGGTAAAATGTTTTTATTTGAGAGATCTCTCAATAATACAACGTATATATTAAATAATGTTGTAGTTTGTGATAACTAAAAGCTGTAAGTAAATACGCCTACCACTAAACACTACTATTGCATTAATATAGACAAAACGTTTGCTATAGATTATACTAAATTCAGTATCATTACAGGATAATAGTGTGACGAAGTAATCGATGAAGGTAAACATAACAATTATATAAAACTTAAACAGCATATCAACAAAGTAAATTTCCCGTAACATACGCAAGACTTATCTGCGCTACACAACGGAAAAATCAGTAACCAAGACCAGTGGCCAGGCAATTACTTGAACCAGTACTTGGATTTACCGATCAACTTTTTAAGTTCAATTTTTAATCTTGAACTAGATTTCAAGAAATAAGTCCTAAGGAATTTTAAAGAAACAGTATTTGAGAGATCTCTCAAATAAAAACATTTTACCTTGATTTTTAAGATTTTGTAGAAGAACGCCTCATGATGATCTTTTTCGATCGAAATATGTAGCGTTTAAAAATAACAATAAAATACTCTGTTAGAAGAAATAATTTGTATCTATTTAAACGTCTTTGTTGTTTGCATCTCTTTGTCCTGTGTGATGAGGTATTTAATTAAAGTAACCGTTTCTTTTCTGCATAACAATATGTGTATTGTGTTATATTATATTGTTATAAGTGAACGTAGTAATTATAACAATAAATTATCTAGTTCGACATGTTTCGACCAGTGTAGGTCATCTTCAGTTTATTGTGAAACGTAATGTGGTTTTGGTTGTTTATTTTAATTACATGATAGCTGTTGGTGACATGTGTACTGACTGGATTGTGTTGCCTGCTAATTGAGTGTTTTCCTGGGTTTATGTTCGTTTTTAGCCTTGTGTGATATTGTATCTAGAATCGGATTATTGGTGGCGATGAGCTTGGCATTTGAGTGTTTTGGTTTTGTAAATGAGGTATATGTAGTATTTCTCTATGGTGTTCATATGTGTTCCTTTGTTTGTGATGTCCATCTTGCTCTCTATTTTGCCATGTGTATGGTTTTTTTTTAAAATATGTGCTTGGCGTAGTTTGACTTGGTGCCTTTTTTGTTGTTTATGGAACGTATATGTTCTTTAAACCTCACACAAGACTTACAGGCAATCCAAAAAGTATGAAAAACTAAAATTAGCATGCATCGACATAGACAGCAATTATATCACTACCCCAAATCTGAGCTGATAAACATAAATGAAAACTAAGAGCATCCCTACCACCACCTTCAATAAAGAGTACAACAGTTATATAATCAACATGTTCAAAACAATTATAAAACAAAGCTACTTAACATTCAACAACAGCATTACATGCAAACAAAATTACTAGCAATGGGAGCACCAGCATCTTCAATATTCTCACAGATCTACCTCCAGCAACTGGAACAAAACAAAATCATAAATGTACTAAGAAAACCTAAAATGATGGGTTACTTCCGATACGTTGATGACATCCTAATTGTATTTGAAAACACCACCAACATCACTGAGCTACAATAGAAAATAAACTTCATGGGCATCACCATCACTATCCAGAATGGAGATCTACAATTTCAGTATTTAGAAACCGACTGCCACCGACGCAATAATACCCAACAGTTCATGTCACCCTCCACAACATAAACTACCTACTAACAAACTACGACGATGCCCATTAAACATAGAAGGAGGAAAAAATGAAAGACAACATACAGACTATCCTATATTATCCTATACAACATTAGCAACATGGGAAAGAAGAAGAAGAACATAAAGAGGAAAGGAAACAAGAAATAGTATTTACCGTTCACATACATCGGGAAAGAAACAAAAACCACCACAAAACTATTCAACAATGAAAGTACAAATATATTCTTCAAAACCAATAAAACAATGGGAAAACTGCTACAACTGAAACCAAGAACAAACAAATACACTCTAAGCAGCATATATCAACTGAAATACCACAACTGCCCAAAAAATACATAGGACGAACAGGAGAATGTTTTAAACAAGATTTAAGAGCACATAAAATCCATAAAGAACAATAACAGCACAAATTTAAACTACGCCCAACACATATTGGATACAAACCATACGCATGGCACAATGGACATAATGCACATCACAAAAAAAGGATAATATAGGAACATCATAGAGAATTCCTACGTATAAAACCTCAGTAAACAAAACCAACACTTAAACGACAACCGCAACATCACCAAAAATCCAATTTTTGATAGAATAATCACACAAGGCTAAAAGCGAACACAAAACCATGAAAACACTCAGTGAACAGCAACACAATCCAATACACGAACCACATCACCAACAGCTATCGTGTAATTAAAATAAACAACCAAAACCTCATTACGTTTTACACTAACTTAAAAATGACCTATACAGGTCGAAACATGTCGTAGAGATCATTTATTATTATAATTATGTTCTCTTGCAGTACAATACAATACAATACACATAGAATAGCGTTGTGCAGATAAGGAACCATTACTCACATTAATTACCTCAACATATACGTCCTTTTAGTTCTCGCCAATTTGATGACAAATGAAATGCGTTGTTGGTAATAGTGCCCGCGCGGACTGACGCCTACGGTTTGAACGCTTCAAATACTGGAGCCGCGGTTCGAATCCACTTTCCGGTATGGTTGTATGTTCAAGTTCTTTTATGTTGCATTGTGTTGTGCAGGTAGAGGCTTTGAGATGGGCCGATCCCTGCTCTAGGGATTCTGACAAATGTCTACTTGACTAGCAAAAGGCTGTTGGATTTTCAACGCGAAATTATTAAAAATAAATTTCGCCAAAGCTACATAAACGCAGTAGCTGGAAAGACACATTTTTACCGAGATACTGAACTTATATGTACAATAAGTGACGCTGCAGTCTAGAAGGAATGTTTTCAAACAAGATGGACGTTGTAATTTGTGCTCATCCCTATCTTGCACTTCATCCGTGCACCTATTCATAACTACTTCTTAAAATTCTTAACGAGTATTTCATGGCAGAAAAGAACATAGGGGTTGTTATAGGGTCAACTGCTAAAGTAACGCTACTGAATTACCTTTATTAGAAATCATTTTCGTAGTTACACACTATAGGGCCTACTTCTGCAAATTTTCATACTAATTTTAATTCCTTACTATTTAGTGAGTGCTATTTACGGTATTACGAAACATTTATTTCTTTCCAGATATTAGTAAAAAATTGTAATGTTGCAAATTGACAAATGGCATTATTGTGTCTGCGTGTGTTGTAATAACGCCACCTTCAGAAAATGTGCTATAATCAGAAAACCTGCACAATATTTAAGTATAAATTGTTTGTTTTTATTAAATTATGAAGAATCTAAACACATATATTGTCCTGAGACCTTAGTCACTATCGCAGTCAGTGCAAATATCACACATTTCTGTGAGCTATTTTTCTGTCCATTTTCCATTATATCGACATGAAATTTTTTTTAAAGTGTTTGATATCCTTCTTAAATTTACGTAAGTGGCACCATAACAATTGGTGGATATTCAGTATGTTTTATCTTATAAAACAAGGATTTTTATTGTATCCACCGAATATGGCATTATTGCATCCAATTGTACGATTACACAAGATTTATCACATTGTTGAAAATAGCCAGGTGCGAAAGATCCTTTGGTGCACGCTGACAGGGTGCACAGTAGGGAGTAAACTACCACCCACAGATTTTTAATATGAAATTGAAATCAGTAAGAAAGCCAAAATTGTACGACTAAAAATCTGCATTCGCTCTGTCAGGACTCTGAGCAGACACTGTTAATTGCCAAGGTCGTTAGCAGGAACAACACAAGCGATTGCTCCCACAGTTCTTACACCAGTGAACCCTGTATAATGCAGAAGCTTGAAGACCCTTGTGCTAACTGCCTCTGCCACATACACAACGACTTGTCGGTGGGAGAAAAAATATCTAGCGTCATTGTAGCCGTTTACCCTAACATTCGTAAGAATTTACGGTGCATTTAACAGTGATGTCAGTATGTCGAGTTGCATGCCGTTACATGATGGAATTTCAGTGAATTTTAAATTCAAGCAGGTGGAAGGAAGCGGTCGTGTCCTAATTTGAGACATCTGTTAGGAGCGTCTGAGTAATACCAAGGAATTTTCAGCCACAACAGCCGGGCTCCGGGTCGGAGTTTGAACGCGATACTTCCTGAATACGAAGCGGCAATTCTATCCACCTTCTATCTCGTGGTCTAGGTTTGCACAGCCCTGAAGTTGGTACCCGTCTGTGTGCAGTGGAAAAGACTTTTAATTCCTGTGGCGGCCGCAGACGTCGCCTCCGGCGTTAATCCACAGGCTTGTGTCGGTACACAGATGCTGAAAAATTTTATGATGGATTATTTTACAAACAAGGTTACTCCCACTATCTCGTCCCTGAATACTGGACACCCACTTGTTTCATGTAACTACGCACCCACGCAAATATTTCTGAATAATTACCCAGACGTCATAATATTTGACCCAGCAGATATAACAAGTGTTAAAGAATCCTAATGAATATCCGTTGAAAATTCAACGGGAATATCTGACGCTCAATGGGAGCTACGTTTGTTACAAACATCCCTTCCATTATCCAATGTTATACATTATGTACCATGAGGCATACTTTTAAATGAAGATTTCACTACGCTGTGTATGTTAAGGGTTTGAACAGTTCTGGAATGCAGCTTGATAGAATAAGCTGTGCTGAGACCTACTAATTACAGTAAGTCCTCGTTTAAAGTCAGTTTCACGTTCCTAAAAATTGCAACATACAGCGAAATAAAGTAGAATATAGCATTTTTCCCGTAAGAGTCAATTAAAACGCCGGAGAGTCTGGCGTTTGAAAATCCCACCAGCTGTCAGGGAAAAAGCATTAAAACGGGTCCGGAGAAAGTTAATCGAAATTCTTGGTCGGTATAATTTATCAACATTAAAGCGAAAAAAAAAAAAAAAAGTTTTTCGGAACGACGATGGACAAGGACTTCTGCTTTTAATTCGTAAAGTCTAAGATTGCAGCATCGACTGGTACACACCGACAGCCATATCATGGTCTTATTTGTAACTACTCGCAACTCAACAACAAAAGGACAAAGCGACAAACCCCCCAAAAGAAAGACACCCCTCCCTCTGCTTACAGTATAAATGGATGTTAAGCGCATAAACCTTTCGGTGTTAGGCACAAAAGATGCTAAATTAGGAAGTACATTACCTCGATTTTTGTCTGCCACCAACGTAATATGTAGAGTTTAAACTTAAGAACATCTTTTTAGAGTATGTGACTTACGTGTCTGTGGTTTATTTTAGGACGCTGTCAGTAACTCGGACTACGTAGCGTAGAATAAGAGGATAATGATCAATTGAAAGGATTTTGAAGGGATCGGTTGTGGCGTAGTCATCACTACCCCGAAATGTGCCTGGTGGCCCGAGTCAAACAACTGTACATCCTCAATCGACCTTTAGTATAGGGAGTTGTACATTCATCAAAAAAGGTCTATCTCAAGTCTCTTAAGTCTCATAAGTCTCTTAAGCAATCATATTCCAAAAGTAAAACCACAGCCAGTTAGTGTAGGTCTTCAAAATGACGAGGACTAGCTTCATATTACTTCAGGACGTGCCCATTATATCTGCCCTAATGCTCAAGAACAAGGTTTCTTCGTTTGTTACTTTCTCTTATGTCCGTCAATACCGTGAACTTATCGAAAGCAGAACCAGTACCGAACTCATTGCACGGTTTCTTAAAGGATCATCACTAACTTTAAGATGTTGTTGATAAATTCTCTGCACTTGCACAACACTTGTACTAAACGTAACACCCCAGGAGAGCCCTTATGAGATTTGATATGGTCAAAGTTGCACTGGGACAGATTTTTCTCTGAGTACTTCGGTTTTCTTCTGTCGGTTTTATTTCACCAATGTTCCATATGCATTCATTTATCTTATCACCTACGCTATACGCCTATAATGTTAGCAATTGACGGCGTCGTTAAATAACACCTTACGTGATGCAGCTGGGGCACCGTTTTCACAACTAATGCTGTCACTCTAGGCACCCAGCATTATCTTACGAAATTGTGCCAACATCAGGAAAAGTAGTTCTACGACAGAAGAAAATAATTTAAAAAATTGTGTATTCCCAATGTGAAGAGCTTCAAAAGACAGGTAGCATAGTATCGACAGATGGAACAACTACTATCTTTTTTTTTACCCTTTAAAACAAAGTTGTTGCTGAAATATCGTCTACTTGAACATTAAATATACCTAAAGTTTGCACACACATTACATTTATGTGTTTAGTTCATTCTCAGAATGACTAAATATTATTTTCCTTAACAACATTAAGCAATTAATCTTGCTAATGAGATACACTGCGTTTACTGTGAGAAAAGGACTAAATTTTCTTATATTATATAGGTGCATTCACGCTTCAAATGCAGAGTTGGTATTTGAAAAGCACAAACCTTATCAAAATTTCGTCATAATGCTGCCTTCCAAACAGAAAATTCAGCTTAAATGCTCAGTTTCTTGCCCCTGTTGCTCACTCCAATAGCCCACTTTCCATAACATCACTTTCTTCGCTTACCAATACTCTATCCTTCCTCCAGTCTACCTTAAACTTAGAAGGATGAGCGGGCATAGCCTTGAAGGCATCCAAAGAGTAAATTTTCTTTCTTCTCTGTAATAATAAATGCAGCGCCTCTCACTTCATCTCTTATGCTTCTTATTTTTTTTCGTATTCTTCTTCACGTTTCAAGTTGTTAAAGTGATTGCTGGCAGATGTAATACTGTCAGTGGGAGTAGATGGGTATTTACGAATGGCTCTCCGTCAGATAATCCAGGCGAGAGGTAAGACAATGCGGACTGTTTGTAATTACATATGAATCTGACTGCTATGCGAACCCTAATTGAGGTCTAATTAGTCACCTGACCTGCTACAGTCTCTCTCTCTTAATCACTAATCAAGTCATTGTCATTTATAATCAAGGGCGGCTTACAGACGTTCAGTTGTTTCGTACCGCTGGCACTTACGAGATTAAAAGCAAGTTGATTCAAAATATTGTATCCTATTTCGGTTGAGTTAGTATATACTTCGTTCCAAACAACACACTTTTCTCCCATATTTCTCTGCTTTATTGACATTCTCAACTGAATTCACTGATTTCTACACTTTAACGTTTTCTGAATTTTAAGGTCGACGCAATTCACATTTGAATTACTGAGCAAAGGAATGGCTCTCTCACAAGCCAATTGTGGTCCATGAAATGGTGACATATGTTTGGGAAAACGCTCTTTTTTTTTGTTTTCTGTGTTGTTACAGTATGACAAAGTGTGATTTGAAGGTTGATATGGCCATGGAATCGGTTAACTTGTAATTTCTCTTCACTAAGTTTGAGTAAAGTTTCTGAAAATTGCCCAGCAAGACAAATCACCTTGCAAGTTCACCCGCATGTTGACTGTGATTGTTAGTGTTTGCACATACTTTCAACCATTGTAGTGACGACAGAGATATCGATGCTGGCGGGTCAGTCAGGCGACCACTATCTCTCGCACTCTTGCGGGCAATACGTAAACACCCTAGCAATGAACTAGGAAAACAACAAAGGAAGCAGAATAATTCAGTTTTACAGCGACGGAGAGTTTATCTTCTTACGGCCATAAAAATCAAGACGGTCCACTGAGATGTAATGTCAAAGCGACGAACCTGGTGCCTCCATCTCAAGGCACTGAACACATTTCAGGTTACTGCACCAATAACAAGAGGTTTCAAATTTTCCGACAAGTACTCAAGCCATATCGTTATTTTCTGGGCTGTGACAGTTGTGTGTCCAAATTACGGAGGAACTTACTGCCACCATCTTCAGTGTAGATGTACTTATACCATGAAGATGGAGATTGTATGTACCTCCGAAACTTTGTTACACACATATCACCTACATGTTTTAATCCAAAATATCAAAACATTAATATTCACTGACGTGAAAACTTCAAGTCTCCTGCACCCAGAACTGTTCTACCCAACACAGGCAGTGTACTTATCAACGTAACATTGAGGTGCGTTCACGTAACCATTGTTGCCGTGGAAAAGCAATAAGTATTACGTTTTCTGAGTGTATGTTTGTAGCCTTAGTTGTCCAGTATGCAATGTGCATGCGCCGTATTATACTGTCGTCTGCTCTCTGACAAGCTTTACCATATTTTTCCACATTATCTCATAAACGACACGATTTTCGGAAGGAAGTTACTGAACATAAAACGTGTGTTTTGATTTTCTCTACAAATTATGTCTGAAATATTCTCATTATAAGAAGAATTGAACGATATATGATCATAAATGTACATACGTCTCCGTATAAAGTACCCGTTATTCTTGTCAGATTTTAATCAAACTTGAATTTTCTCGACAGATTTTCGACAATACTCAAATATGAAATTTCATAAAAGTCCGTCGAGTGGGAGCCCAATTGTTCTATGCTGACGGGAAAACAGACAGACGGACAGACAGACGTGACAAAGCTAATAGTCGCTTTTCGTAATTTTGCAAACGTGCCTAAGAATGCACCAAGCTTTTCGTTGTAAAGAAAGTCAAACAATCCACAGCAAAAAAGTCTCCATCAGTGGAAAACGTTAACAGAAAAACTACATTATACTATCGTAGATTTATGTTTGTACGCTATATTTTAATGCTATTGTAGCCTACTTACTACGTTCTCAAGTAAAATTTGATGTAGGCCTCTGTGCTGGCACAGAGGCAACGGAAAGAATTCTCATGGATGTTGAGGGAGGGATAAGGGTACTCGAAGGTTCACATGCTGTGTCTGTTGTTGTATTCCCTCCAGAACATTGTGGCCTGTGTAAGTCAGTCTAATGCTCTTGCAGCTACAGACGGTTATGACGTGGCTATCATTAACAGCATTCATGCAAAGTGAATGACTAGATCACTGCATGGGTGTATAGAGAACTACACCGTTGTCCATGGGACGCTTTCTGCGACCTCAATATCGTTCAGTTTCTTCACATTTTGAATAGTGGTCTGTTTACTTTTGCAGTTTACCCCGTGTTCACAAAGTAAATAAATTTTGTCCTTGAGCTTAATTAAACACCATGCTGCGAAGGGTAGATGGGTGTGGGTTATAGCTCCATGCCTTCTTATCATCAGCCCTTTATGGATGTGAGAGTTTAGCTTCACGCACTGGCAGCATTACCCGCTGAGAATACGCACGCGGTACCCACTGGATAGGAGGCTGGGTGGGCTCCGGAACTGGTCTGAATGCATGGAACATAAAATGCCAAGCCTGGAACTGAAATCGAACCACAATTGAATGTCGTCGAGCCGTAGTCTGGTCACTATAATGACTGAGCTATCCTGGTCTCTCAAATGTTCCCAAACATGTTTATAACGAAGAAAACAGATATCACACTTGTGTCCCTTACTTTTTCCATTCTACACCTTACGTGTGATGTCTGGTTTAGGTTTCATGCACAATAGCACAGGGAAAGAAACCCGAAGTAGGTCTGCTTCTATATCATAATATACCAGAAAGAGCAGAAGTGCTTGTTCAAAGCTTTTGATACGCCGTTACATTTAGTAGGCCTATGTGTAGGATATCTGTCATCTTTTATGGCTTATGAATTTTTAATATGGGAAAGTTTGATGAAAAACTTACACTATTAATAAAAAATAAGAGAATGAAGAAGGGAGAAAATAAATTAAACACAGAACGGTGTAGAGTTAGAAAAATTGTCAGAAGGAAAGAAAGGAATGAATAAATAGAAATAATTAAGAAAGAAGAATGAAATAAGAAAACAATATCATAATAAACCAAAATGAGATTAACTGTAACATATTTAAGGTTCACACTGCGGTCAGTATTAAAATCACTGTCTTCATAGATGCGATTCCGTCTTCTTTTTAGATATGTAAAATTTTGGAGCAATGTGCTGTCTGTCTTCAGGGTTGACCTAACATGCAGCCAGCAGATTTCTCCGAAACTTCGGTAGCTATACATCATACTAGACGGCGTTACAGTTCACAGGACAGTACTGTTGAAGACTATAGAGTAAAGATAAAGTTCACCCTATAACTTCCCCTGAAGCCACAGAGGGGGGTAGGGGTGTAGCACTATTCTCTGTTTAACCTCAGCTGTATATGGGGGTAAGTGGTTAAGGCCAGGCCCCAGGCCGCTTTACCCCCAGAAATGACCCAGTACCCATTGTATATGAGTCTGGGTGGGCCCTAGGGCCGGTCTGGGTTGGTGCGGAAAATTTTGACCCCACCGGGATTCGATTCCTGGACCGTCCAGCCCGCAGCGAGTCGCTTTACCGAGTATGCGATTTCGGCCCACGTTAAAGACTATGGTCTGCTAAAAACCGATCGGTTAATGTCGTATAGAGAATAATCACTCTTTTCTCGGGGAGTCATAAGGAACATCTAAAACTGCGCAGAAAAGCTACAGAGTTGTTAAAGGCAGTCGTACGTACAGTGACCACTGTGCCTTAAGGTCTGATTTCATGCGAACAACAGAATTTAAGAAAGTTACAAAGGTATGTATTGGCCGTAGGGTGAAGCTGTCCTGTGCCTGATTGAACTACACGCTGTGAAGATGTAGGAGGGCATGGATATATAACTCCATGCATTCTTAACCTCGGTCGTAGGTGAAGGTTAGTGGTCAACTTCACGTCCCTGGCACTTTTATTCCCGTAGATAAATCTCCTTGCATTCCACTGTAGAGGAGCCCCGGTGGTACGCAGAGCTGGTCCGAATGCTGTGGTGCAGAGATTAATTCTTGCTTCTGAATTCAAGTCGTAGCCCCAATCACTTTCACTAAAGGTACTCCGGGTCTGATGAGACCTCTACCTAACAATACACAACACTCACAAGAGACAGACATCCATCCCTCCGGGAGGATGCGAACCCGCAATCCCAGCAAGCGAGCGGCCGCAGACCCACGCCTTGGACCGCGCGACCACTGAGACCGGCTGTGGCATTATACCTTAAGTAATTATTCTTGCGCTACACTATAAAGAAACTAAATTTTTTTAAACATGTCTGTACATATATTTTCGCCTTGCAATGATCGGATTCATGAAGCAGTAACACGCTAATGAAAACTAGTTTCACAAGTAATTAATTAATTTATTTCAATCCAACAAATGCACTACACTTTCTTTCAGTGATTTCCTGTCCCTACGTATGTTTCGGCACACCCTGTGCCATCCTCAGGGGGGTCGTCGAGAGTTCACAGTCTTCAATACATCCAATTGTTTTTCACTCACTTTCACAGTACATAATTATTGTAAGCCACCAGCACTAAATATCACTTGTCTTTATGCTCATAGTAAATAGTTTTTATTTCTTTAGTATTTTGTTAAAACAAATCATTAAATTTAGAAATTTAATATATTTTAATATTTTATACTACAACTATCTTCAATTCTAAATTTAATGATTTGTTTTAACAAAATACTGAAGAAAGAAAAACTAATTACTATGAACATAAAGACAAGTTATATTTAGTGCTGGTGGCTTACGATAATTATGTACTGTGAAAGTGAGTGAAAAACAATTGGATGTATTGAAGATTGTGAACTCTCGACGACCACCCTGAGGAAGGCACAAGGTGTGCCGAAACATATGTAGGTGCAAGAAATCACCGAAAGTAAGTGTAGTGCATTTGTTGGATTGAAATAAACAAATAAATTATCAAAAATGCACGGTATATATAATATAAGGTTAGTTTCACAAGGTTCAGGAATGTCCATTTAAATGTAGCGCATTCCAATTTTACATACCAACTTTATAGAATTTTCATTCAATTTGTTTCGTGAAAGAGAGGAAGAGGTAACTCAGACTGAATTGAATAAAAGGGAACATAGTGTATTCGGACATTGCGAACCTACTGAGCGGATAATGAAACAATCGCACAATGTTGGCAGGTAGATCGTACGTAAGAATAAGCAAGATTATATGGTCATTATCCTTTAGATCTATGGCTATGAAAGTGTGATCCGTGGACCCGTAGGGGTCAACGAGATATTTTTAACTTCATACTAGAAGTTAGAAGGAAAATATTGTATCGAATATTTTTAATATTTTACAAAATTTATTTATCTTGAACAGTGGTATAACACAGTGTATATTCTACTAACAGAAGAATTTAAGGGTTTTCCCCCTTTTATGTTATTCTTATCACAGTTTTATTGTCAATTCTGCTACAAAATTTATATTTTCTGCAATGAATTTTTACATTCATTTAATAAAGTTTTTTAGATTTTAAATATATTATTTCTTGTTCTTAATTTTCCGAACTTTATGTTTTGCCAGGATTTGTGCTAAGGGGTTAGCAAGCTAGGAAGGCGATCCGCAGAAAGGTGAGACTTTGTAGTGTTCCGCAGTACCAGAAAGTGTGAGAACAACTACTTGGATAGCAGCGTTGCTTACAGTAGTTCATATAATCCGTATATAAAGTTTAATATCTTATAATAAATCACTTTCTACATTTTTTCAAGTTACTGAGGTTAAATACTTTTAAAGAAATTTGTCAATTAAATTAGCTTATTTCATGACAGTCATCTGTGTCTAGAAACTTGACCTGCCTTCACTTGAATGCTTTACAGCCATTCCTGCCGTCGCTGTAATTTGTTCTTAAATATTTTATGACTTCCTGTTCGTTCTTGCATCAGGAAACAGCACGGAAATTATACGTCCAAGGAATGGCGTGATTCTGGGAATAAATTCCGCTCCGATAAAAAGTATTCTTGTAGCTCTGACGTGCAGAGTGTGAAGTAAAATACCTTGAAGCATATGATCATGGCTACAGACATCATAATAACCGTATTATATAAATACAGCTTCTAACATGAAACGTACGATACTAGCGACAAAAGAGACTTAGATAGTTCATAAATAAACGACGAACTATTAAAGTAACTACAAATAGAACAAGAAACTTTAAACAAAATTTCCAAACGTAAAACCGTTTTGTTTCAGCGTGTCTACAAAAGCAATGAAACGCTTCTGAAATTATTAAACAAGTTTACAAATTGCTTACAGTATGGCATAGTATAAAAACTTTACCCTTACTGTTAAAGTGTCATATAGTTTCAGGGTACAGTGAATGTATTTGATTTACACACCCCCCCCCCCTCAAAAGTACGGCTTTCCATTTGCAATTTTTAAGAAACTCAAAAATACTTAATAGCAGTATGATAAGATTTCTTGTAAAGAATTTCACCCAAATCAGGCAATGCGTATCGAAAATACGGATGGAGATTCATTTAAGGTTCCCAAAAATAGTGTGGCTTTCTCAGCGCCGATTTTGACGAAACTCGTACTCACTAAGTACATTTTATAAGACTTCTCTGTTACGAAACTTCATTCAAAATCGGAAGAAAAACGCACAAAATTTCAAAATTTTATTTCCGGCTTTAAGTAAAGTATGCTTTTCACTGCACTGATTTTCACTGAACACTCAATTACTCAAGAAATTTTGTGAACATATTCTGTGCCTAATTTAATGTAAATTGGCAAAAAGTATAGAAATTGGAGACAATTTAATTGACGTCCTTAAGGGACGTATGCCTTCTCTTTGCTGACATTCACGGATCTCACATTTACTGTAAGGCATCGCATTCTGTTTTTCTGTACCGAATCTCACCCAGATCGGTCAAGAAGTATGGAAATTAGGGTATAAATTCATTTAAGCCGCTAAGTAAGGTATGGCCATCACTGAAGCGATTTTAATGGAAATCATTCTCGATCGATAAGTTTTGAAAATTCCTTCCATTCCGAATTTTACGAAAATCTTGAAAGTGTTTTTGTCGCTAATACTAGGTCACGAACAGACGGACAGACGCACGGATGGATGTCAGGACGGAGGAAGTCCCTACATCAGGCGTATTTATTTTACTTCCTAAAGAACTCTTAAAACTACAAGTATCATGGATCAAGGAAACCAAGAAAACTTTGGAAGAGCCTCCTGGATTAAAAATTTTGGAACGTATCAGCAGGTGTTTCAACTTCGTAACTGCTCTATTTTGATTAAAACAATGATGATTATGATGTTGTTAGTGGCGGTGGTGGTTGTGATGCCACTTAATACCTCACACTTCAACTACTGATAAATGAAGACATTAGCATGCTTGTCATTTTTAATCCGGTATTGATTGGCTTTAGATGTATAAGTCTAAGGAATTAATTCGGCTGGGCGTTAATGGCGCATATGTGAAAAACATAGGATTGCATAATTTTAGTCCAATGCCGTCAAGGGATGAGATCACTTGAGACAAAATAAAATTGATTTTAGATATATTCTGCCTGGACATGTGCACTGAACTGGTTTTGTGGTAATGTCCAATTACCAGCTTTCATTAAGGTAATTATAAATGTTATTGTCCAATAAAATAAGAGATTATCTTGGCTAACTGAATTAATATCATATCTTCAAGAACGCACATTTACCCCGCAGTTGAACTTCAATGTCTTACATATAATGTAGTGCAATTGAATATCTTTACTTCGGCTACAAATTTTCTTACGGCCGCTCTTTCATCTTGAAATAAACAATTGGAAAATTTGCATTTTTACCAGTTCCTTAGGAATGTTTGAGGTAAGAACTGTTCTGCATTCAAGGGGTGAAGGTCGTATGGGTGTTGAGAGAAGCATCCTTTTCCCACAAGTCCTGGGTATTTACTTGTCTATGACGAGTCGGAGATGATAACGAAAGGAGCGGAGAAACAGATTTCCAGGTAGACTCCATTTTTCCTACACTCTAAAAAAATCTTCCTTGAGCTACTGATTAGTGTTAACTGATTACATCGACTGGTGAGTTTAGAACTGAGGGTGCCTCTGGAGTTGGGTCGGCCCGAGGCATGTGGGAGCCCCGGGCAGGTTAATAATTGGGCGCCCCGAGCAGGCTAATAATTTGCCGCCCCTTAAAACCAATGTTCTTTAAACTTTTTCGGCCTAGTTCAGAGCTGGCTAAATTTTTGAGAGAGCGTGCCGAAATTGCCGATAATTTTCGGTGGATTTTTTTCGCGCTTGGAAACCTAAGTTTACCAGCACCATATTTCCGATTATTCTAGGGACTTTTAGCGCGCCTGATAGTTTGGCACCCCGGGCAGTTGCCCGGATGGCCCTCCGTTATCCGGCCTTGCAGGGAGTGCCTGTAACACAAGTTAATGGAAACTCACCTTCCTTCCTTTTTGGGGTACTGGGCTCCGGGGTTTCAGACCAACTCTTCTGAAGGAACAAACAGACACGGATTCCATAATGTGTCCTATCACTGGAGAAGAAAATGGTATAATGATCTCAACCATTGTGGCCTGGAAAGCTGGGACAAAGAAAATCTCCAAACTGTAAGTCAGAAAGAGAATCGTTAATGATACTGAAAACTGGTTTAAAGCAACTAATCCTGCCTTCTGTCTGGACGAAATTGTGAGTTCTTTAACGTTAAATCAGGTGGCATGCAAAATTAACAGCGACCGTTGAAGTGTTAAATAACTTTAAGAAAAATGACTCGTCTTAAATGACATTATACTTGAAGAAGAAGGATCTGCTGAATGAAGTTTCTGTGTCCCCCGGTAGCGAAATAACTCGACTGTAATGCATCGTGCCTGTGGAGTAGGGTGACTTCTGGTTGTAATTTGCAAATTTCACCGTCACGCGATAATGCAATAACCACTAGAGTGTTTCTAGTGTCAAGTGCAGGAAGTAAAATAGCCATAGAAACAGAAGAAAAAATATAAAAGAGGGTGAAAATATAAAGAAAATCTTATTATAGGGACCGCGACAAACACAAAAGATGGGGTGGTGTGGGGGACAGAAACAGAAATGAACGAACATGACAACCGAAGAATGAAGGCATATGCAACAAAAGTGACACTTAATTTTTAAGTCTCATGGTGGAAGAAAAAGTGGTCACGCAATGCTTGAAGTTGAGAAACAGTACTTGTTAAAATTTAATCATATTTCACAAAATAACGAATCACTCTATTCTAAAATAGATTTTGAAACGCTATTCTGTACAAATGAACAATCGAAATTGTAATGTCATCACGTAAAGTATAATGAAATTTGTAAGCAACCAGATCCAAAATTTATACACAATATGTATTTGTACCAAGTATTAACACAAGAATCAGTCAGCATCTGATGAATGTTAGTAGTTTCAGTTTCATCCCTTACATGACTCTGTTTATCAATAGGTAGGACTATGCAAAAGTAGTTGCAATCAGTAGAAAGAATACAACCTTTATGGCCTGCTTATCACCCAAGATGGTTGAAAGACGTAACCTGGAAAGAAGAATAAACTGATATTGTGGACTTAGACAAGTTTGTTCACAATAAGGGCTGCTTTGTTACAATGAGTTGGGTGAAGTTGGCTCAAGAGAATGTCCTGTATTAACTGACTTGTACCTTCGTTTTTTGCTACCAGACAATCACTGATTGTTTCTTTCGTCAATTAACGACGCTTTTAATGTTATGGGCTATAAATTGGGCTGATTACGTTAATTATGAACTGAGGAGATTTGAAAGGAAATGACCCGAGTCTACTACTCATATTACGACACGTCCTTGAAGACACCGAGAAAATACGATAACCACATTCGAGAGTCCAGATATTTATTCAATCTTTAAACCCCAGACCTTCCTCATAGGAAGCAGAAATAATAACCATAGGTCCGCAGTGTTTGATATCAGATTGTTTAACTTTTAAAGGGTATTTCGAAAGACAGAAGTGATAAACTTTACGTTTGTATAAACAGAAGTGATACTTCACCGTACCATGTAACTTCAGATATACATGTAATATTACTCAAAAGTATGTATTTTCTGTAGCCCTGCCCTATCCATTTGTGTCACATCTGTTTATGTTGAATAAATTTTAAAGGCCGGGAAGGTAACCTGTCCCTCCGCTCTATTAGAACGAAGTTATGAAGATGCAGTGGAGAGAGAAGGAACAGATGTACGCCTTCTTAACCACCGGAAAACGGTCACTTTATTTCGTATCCCAGGATGCCCATTTTGTAGGAGGCTGACCAGGGTTGATCTTGATGCTGTTGGGGAGGGGAAGGGGGAATTCCCCAGCCAGGAATCGAATCTCGATTCCACGGTTGTCTTACCCCTATCCTAGTAGTCATATTGTATGAAGTGAGCTACGCAACTCCTTTTAAGTGGGTAGGGTCTCTTAATCTCCTGTATTGGCTTTAAAGGGTTGTGCATCTCGAATACTAAGAAATTATATTTGTTTCTGTGACTGTTGGCGTATTGGCTTACACGTAACTTGTTGCAGGACCAGCGTTTTGGGGCCTTATCAACCCAGAATGGAGTCTCTGCAACAAGGGTAGAAGACAATCTCCTGTGAACCTGGAGCCCAGCAAGCTGCTGTTCGACCCCAACCTCAGGTTGCTGCACATAGACAAACACAGGGTAAGTAATTCATAGTAATATGAAAATTTCAACTCCATATTATTTTAACTTCCATGGAAAGTTTGTTTATTGAGGATAACATATTGCCTAAGCGAATAATGACATGGTCACCGAGAGGAAGACGATGAGGAGGACGACCCGAAATAAAGTGGGAAAAGGAAGTTGAAAGGGTTATGAAGCAGAAGAATTTAACATCTGACGACGCAATAAACCGGCAACTATGGCGACTGAAAACAAGTAACCGGTGGACCACTGGAAAACTGATAGATAGACAGAGAAATTTTGAATGTATTTGCTGACCCGTTGATCTGGGTTATGGCACCGTATTGTTATTTGGTGGCTGTATATCAACTTTTCTGAGGAATGTATTTCCTCCATCCTTAGAGTCAAAAGCTTAATGCATGTTTCTTTTGTAATTTGGTGGGTGTGTGTAAAAGATTCGGAGGATCAATCATATTTCCGCCATGTTCAGAGTGAAACAATTAAAGCGTATTACTTTCTGTCGCAGGTGAGCGGCAGTATCAGCAACACTGGACACAGTGTCATGTTCACTGTGGACAATTCCACACGGCACCACATTAACGTCACGGGTGGTCCACTCTCCTACAAATACCAGTTCCAAGAAATACACGTGCACTATGGCATTCAGGACGACCGGGGCTCAGAACACAGCATCAACGGCTACGCCTTCCCCGCCGAGGTATGTTCAAGTAAACACACTCACAGAATTTTTGTTATAATTCCCGAATATAGCACAACCAAAGGGTTGATACAGGCTCTGTGACCCACCCAGTCTCCTATTCAATGGATTCCAGGGAACTCCCCCAAGGGTAAATGGGCACTCCCCAATATAACGTCATGGCTTTCACAGTGACAGCTTTCCCCTTACCCGCATATATACATATCAGTGTGAACAAATAGAATCGGACAGCAGACAAGATTACATCTCTGTATATTTAATATTTTGTTTTTAGATAAAATAGGGGACACGCGTTTCTCGACCGAAAGATAGCAGGCTTTCCTTGAATTCAATCTCCTTTATATTGTCATACTGCTGTTACAATACTTAAACCAACAGTTAAGTTATTATGTATTGGCTTGTAAAATTTCAGAATTTAAAGAGGAAGAAAGTAACGCACATATATTTACTTGCTGCAGGTTAACAATTTAGTGCTGTTCTCTATCACTATTTTGTCGTCCATTCATTTCATACAATGTTTTTGTTTCTTCCGACGCAGTTAATAGTCTCTTGAACCATATTGTGTAACTTAGTCTTCGACATGTCAAATTTATGTTTTGCGGTTTCCGAAGAAGCAGACTTTCGACTTCGAAGATTATCAGCCAATTATAGCGCAGCAAGATTTGATGTTCCCATACAGTTTGAAGTCTCATGGGATACTAGAGAGTGTAGATTGGTAAAGAGATACCGAAGTTTCTGCGGAGCCTAATACCTCCATCTGCAGAGCCTAACAGTCCAGTGGACTTGGACTGCTACGCTCTGAATATGGAGGCAATACGCTCCTCAGAAACTTCGGTAACTGTTTCACTCTGCATGCCTTAACATCCCAGAAGGCTCTTCTTTTATAGCCTATTTTAATGCCAGGATTGTCTTTTTATGGACTTCAAAATTACCTCGGAGACATTTGTTCTAATTTCTCAGACTCGACATGCTTGGTCAGATTAACCATAGCAGCAGACACGCTACGGCAGTATATATTTCAACGTAATAATTTTAGCCATTATCAGACAAAGTTTTCATTGGCGGGTAACTTATTGAGGACGCATTAATCATCAATTCTGTATCTAGGCCTTAAATGTGTGTAGAGAGTGCCGTTTGTGAGTGCTGTAAAACAAAGAACAGGCTATGGTTATAACCACAGCCTGAACTTTGTTTAAATATGTCAGTAATGAAACTATTTATTATAACCGTAACATGAAAGCTTGTACAGCACATTTTTCCCTTGATCATATTGTCATTTTTTACCTCTGTGGTGCGTAGTACGATTAAAGCGGACACCAAGGAACAAAAGAGATGCAGACGTGAATCGGTTTTGCACTATAATAGCGGTCATGTTCGCCTAGCAACGTGGCCAGTTTAGTAGATAAACAGAGAAGTCTGTATAGAAGATTTTTGTATATAATACAAGGTAAGATCCAGAGGAGTAGGACTGGCATTTTGCTGTAGTTTGGATATGAATTGTGGGTCATTGTTATGAGCGGAAATAGCTCTTTGAAATGGCCAGCTGGAATTGTATTCCCTTTGGAGTCCTAGACGTGGGGAACTTCCGATTTTCTGTATTGTGTCCCATATAAAAGTTTCCAGAAGTTTTAATTGGAATTGCATTCGACTTTGGGAAAGAAGTGTTGTCGGATTTATGGGCGGGTAGACAGGAGATATACCAGTGTCCCCTGGCACTATAATAACTATAACGAGCTTTTAAAAGTGACAGCACAGTCCTCTCTTGAGATTCTTTTACTCCGAAGATGGAGGAAGACGTTTCCTCCGAAACGCTGGTAACCATCTACCAAACCATGCAGCAGCCGCAGTCTTTGTATTGAACTATATCACAGGTTCTCCCTCTTTCTCTCCGATTTCTGATTGGAAAACTGATCGTTGAAATCATAAAACAATTTCCTACGTCGCGCTACCTGAAATAGATTTATTTGTGGCTTATGTTATGACCCTGTTGATATGTGAAAGGATCACTGACAAATGATGATTTGGAGAGGATTTAGAACGAAGCGGTCGTGTCTTATCTAGGCATTTGCCTGGATGAATTGAGGAACAAATTATAAAATATTCGCAGATGGTGACACTTCTGGCGCATTCCATATCTTCTTTTCCCTAGATCATGAATTCCACATACGTTTCAGAAATACAGTATTTTAATATAGACTATAATATTTATTCGTTGCTTAGGAACAGACTTAAACTAATCATCTTCGAAATATCTTAAGCTGTGAGATTCCCAATGGATATCCTTTAAACGTCGATACTTTTACAATCGATCATGTACAATATTCAATGCTGAACTGCTTCTTCAGCTTGAGTTCTTACTTCCAGACAACACAGTCTGCTCAATGCTCAAATTTTTCTTCAGTCTCAGCTCGTATCTCACTGGGAAAACTGTTTCACTTATGAAGAATATAAACGTAGTAGGTGTTTGCGTCAAGTGTCTTAATTTTGTCTTATTTTAATGAAATGTGAACTTTCTTGACAGATTTTGAGAACAATTCTCAATATAATACTTCTCAAAAACCCGCCTCGTTGGAGTTGAGTTGTTCCATAACGACAGACTGATAAACGAAGCCAGTAGACGCTTTTAGCATGCGAACACGCCAAAACACGAAACTTTAAATCAGATTAATCTGATGGCCTGTTCGAGATACGAACCAGACGTCTCTCGACTCGTTCCGTTATACGAGTATTTTCTATGTAAATGGAAGACATTTGCTGAACATGGCAAGAAAAATAATGAAACATTTTGGAGTTCCATAAAGTGTAGCTACATAAGTTGGTATAAGATCGAAAACCAATGGGATATTGGAGCTACGCATAATTCTATAAAGTTATTATACACAGGCACACGCCCGTTTCCTGAACCGCTAGTAAGTAAAATTGCAACTTTAGTGATCAGCTTATAAAATCTGGAATTTGGGAAATAAAACCTATAAGGAGGGTTAAAAAGAATAAAACTTTCGGGTAGAACTTCTTTCTGCTCACGAGCCCAGTCATTTCCCCTCACCCTCTACCCCAACCCCCTCTGTTACCATTATCCAAGTTTTTAGTCATCATGTTCGTAACGTTGTGCACTTCAGTTTTTCTTGGTCCGCTGTCCGGATGTTGGTTCTATTCAGGTCCTCGCGGTTTCCGCTTTCACCCACTTTCCTTCCTTCTGCACCCTAACTTAAATTTGTTCCGAAACTCAAGTCTATCCCTCTTCAGTATTCCCCTTCAAACGACAATCCTAAGAAATACACAGACTTTTCTGCGTTATTTCATAGTGAAATGGTTTTCTGCTTTCATAACTTGCGGGGGAAGAAAGATGGATTCAAGAAGAAAGAAAGAAGTGGAAACAGATATACTTGACAAATTTGAATTCGTAGCTTGAGGCACAAAAAAGACCTAAGACAACTAAATGCCGTCAACACAACTAGTAATTATTATATTTTTAACTTGACAGCATGTTTCGACATCAAAATATCATCTTCAGGCCAATAGTATAAAATACATAAAAGGAAATGTGTGCATCTTTATTGAATTTGGAATTGAGATCTTAATTTTACAGGATGATAAAGTACATGTTGCTCTGTCAGATCAATTATGTAAAATAAAAATAAATATAGTTAAGAGACTTCTGTTTCTTTTTGTGAAGGATGGTTGTATATGTTGTTGTTTAGTTGGTTCCGGTGCTTGTACCTTCAGAGCAGTTAAACAGGCAACACAACTACAAGCACCGGAACGAACTAAACATCGACATGTAAAACCATCCTTTGAAAAAGGAAAAAAAAAAAAAAAAAAAAAAACTCGGACAAAAAAACCTAGAATATAAACAAGATCTTCAAGATATATTCCAACAACTTCATGCTGTATATTGACCAACTACATCAAGACACGACATTACAAATCGTGAATATTTTAACAAACGTGTAACCATATTTATTTTTTATTTTATGTAATTGATTTGACAGAGCAGCATGTGTTTTATCATACTGTAAAACAGAGATCTCAATTCCAAACGTAATGAAATTGTATATATTTTCTTTTATATATTTTATACTATTAACCCTTTCAGTTTGAAACGTGTTGCCAAATTAAAGACGTAATAATTACTAGTTTTGGTGACGACATTTATTTGTCTTATATTATATCTAACACAATGGGACGAAAAAAAAAAAAAAAAAAAAACTAAAAATCTTCCAGCTTATTTTTCCGTGTGTTCTTAAAAACTCTACATATCACTGCTGCATGGAAAATTGAATTATCACTTAAGGTCAAGGCTTTTCGGCACTTCTCGGCAGTACGGGGCTCTGTTTATTAGGGTGGTCAGTGTTACTGAAGGGGTGGTTACCCTGATGTTACCCCTGTGACTAAACAGGAAGCCATACAAGCTTTATTGTTGGAGGGTGTGTGAAGTGCCATGTTGTTTTGAACTTCGCATTATATTCCCGATGTATTATTATTATTATTATTTACTGCAATTGGGTTTTCACCCGGTGGCAGTAGTCCTTACACTAGTACACACAATACAAATGGACATATAAATATACATAAAATTAACAATACAAAACAAACTATACACAATTACAAAACAAAATACATACAATAAATACAAGTACACACATTATAACACCGTACACACATTATAAAAACATCCACACCTTGCAAAAGCATCCACTCCTTACAAAAGCATCCACACCTTACAAAAACATCCATACCTTACAAATACATCCACACCTTACAAAAACACCCATACACATACAAAACAAAATACATACAGTAAATACAAGTACACATATTAGAAAAACCCCGTTCACACCTTACAAAAACACCCATGCACATACAAAACAAAATACATACAGTAAATACAAGTACTCATATTAGAACACCGTACACACCTTACAAAAACACCCATACACATACAAAATTAAATACATACAGTAAATACAAGTACACACATTAGAACACCGTACACACATTACAAAAACATCTGCACCTTACAAAAGCATCCACTCCTTACAAAAGCATCCACACCTTACAAAAACATCCACACCTTACAAATACATCCATACCTTACAAAAACACCCATACACATACAAAACAAAATACATACAGTAAATACAAATACACATATTAGAAAACCGTACGCACCTTACTAAAACACCCTTACACATACAAAACAAAATACATACAGTAAACAAAATACATACAGTAAATACAAGTACACATATTAGAACACCATACACACATTACAAAAACATCCACAACTTACAAATCATCCACACCTTACAAAAGCATCCACACCTTACAAAAACACCCATACACAGAATAAAAAAAAAAAAAAAATTAAACAAGCACAATACAAAAAACACCCACACATTAATTAATTTCAGTGCGTTAGAATATCCTCAGTATAAAGTCAGACCAAAGTACATGCTAATTATATCCCCCAAGAACTTAATTCACTTCACTTCACTTCGAAACCAGAGCACTTCACTTCACATCACTTCACACCCCTTCACTTCACATCCCTTATTTTTATTTAATCTCCACTTAAAAATCCTTAGCTTGTAATGACGTTCTTGACCCTTTTTTTAAAAGAGCTTAATTTACAGGGGAAAGTCGCTAGTACGCTTGGAGGTAATTGGTTCCAGCTTTTTATGGTCCTATTTACAAAGGAATATTTACCTACATCTGTTCTTTGTTTCCTAATCCTAATTTTCCGACTATGATCGTCCCTACCCAGGTAGCATGGTTTTAGCAGTCTATCCCCTATTGTTTTCCAAGCCCGTCCCCCGGTGTATGCTTTGAAAAGGGCGCATATTCGGGCTATCGCTCTACGCTGTGTCAATGTTTCCCAACCCGATTCATTTGTATTATTTGCAAATTTTGCCGCTCTCTTTTGCACGCGATTCAAAGCGCTTACCTGACCTTCTCTGTATGGGTCCCAACACACCGCTCCATACTCAAGTATCGGTCTCACAAGTGCCGTATAAGCTAAACTTTTCGTATTATTATTTGCCCTTTTGAGTATACGCATTACGAAATGAAGAGCCCTCCATGATTTTCTTAGTGTATAATTTACATGATCTGCCCAGCTTAGGTCGCTGCGTATAGAACGAGGCACTCCAGTAATTTTCTGAAGTCGTCTAGATTTTTATCCTAAATAGTCTCAAGGGTGGTGACTAACGTTTCGGGAGAAATAGTGCCTCCATCGTAAGGAATATTGTAAGCATTCTGACTACACGATCGGACAATTCCATAACCCACAAAACTTCAACATGAATCTTCACAGCCATGAGTAGCTTGAAGTGATAATTCCATAAATCTTCGTAACACTGCACGACTCATTATACTGTCACTATAAATGGCTTCGGCATATGACGGGCTACCATAATATGCACGCACTTATCCACGTGCCTTTCAAAGTTTTACACAGCACTGTCAGATTTCTCTGTATCTTAACAACATATTTATCTTGGATTATGACTGTCTTATGTTTTTCACTTAGGAGATTTTTCTCCGTGCCTTAGGAATGTATTTAAAATATATCAAGACCCTGTTTTCTCCGTATCTTACCCACGTAAGCCGGGCATGACTCATTAACAAACTAGTCTCTGTCGTAATCACAGTCTCCCAGATTGTGAAGGTACTCACAGACCAGTCCCTTTTGTAAACTTGCAAACCGTGCTTTGACGTCATGTACAAAACAAGCACTATCATAACGATGGAAACCCTATACACATGGCAACCCCTGTTGCGACTCCATGGAAACCAGGCTTTAACGCCACACACAAACCAAGCTCTACGGTAACTAAAGACAGCCTGTAACTAGGGAAACGAAGTGTTACCCAATGAAAAATCACGCACATTATTGAAGTTACATTAGGCTTATTTTTTATATTTTCCAGTGAACTGTCATCGTAACGAGAGTCTATTTTTTACATTTATAAAAATCACGTCAAATTGTAACTATAGATAATGAAAAAACGTACTAATCAAACATAACCTAACCGCAGTAAGTATATTAACGTGGCTACGGCGTGGGCGACTGAGGACCTGTAGTTCCATTTCCGGAAAAGGAAAAAGATTTTTCTTTCATCACAACGTGAAGACAATCTGCGGGCTACACCCAGGCCCCTCCTTAATAAGTATCCGGAGCTTTTCTCTGGGAGTAAAGCGGCAGGGCGAAAATTTGATCACTCAGCTCCATCTAGTACTGGGGTTAAAGATACGTGCAGCTAAGCCTCCACTTCCCCATATGTCTTCATGGCGTGATGCTTAGTGTAGCATAGACAAGTCTTTCCTTTTAACTTTATCTGTACCTATGTAACATTAAAGATCCGTAAAAAGACCGACATTTATACTAACGTATTAAACACAACAGAAAAATAATCTGCACTGTGAGGTGCTGCCCCTCAAGTGGATATTTTCGGCAAAGATGAACATGTAATACCGGCTGAAGCATAGAGTACTACTTGCTACTTCATTCACAAAATGCCAGAAAAACAAGCTGTTATTTTTATTTGTATAATACTTTAACTGCTGTGCCAGTCACAAGATCAACAGAAACCCCACAATATCCAACATAATAGCAATGCGTTCCCACCAAAATAACAATAATGCATTTAGTGTGTAGTCCGTGTTGTAGTGCACACACACTTTGCTGTGGAATTCTTTACTTTCAAAATGTTGTATATGTTTACGGTACAAGCGTAAATGTAATTGTATTTACATCTATAAGAAAGGCATGGCCTTACCTTTACTGGTTTTCCCGAAAATAAAAAAATGATTAATAACATTATATGCAAATCTCTTACGCCGATTTCCACCGATATCGTAAAGTAAATGTGGAAAGTACAGATATAAGTTTATTTACGCCATGAATAGAAATATGACAGTCACTGTTCCGATTTTAACGAAGCTCACTATTTCTCAATAACTTGTGTATATATCTCCCTCACTGAATTGTATCAAAATAGACTAAAAAGGTATAAAATACGGGAAAAATATCATTGACACTCGTAAGTGAAGCATAGCTTTCAATATACCAATTTCCACGAAACTCAAAATTACAAAATGGCATTATATGGAAATTGTCTATGGAATTTCAGGCAAATCGTTCGATAAATATGGAAAGTACGGGTACAGACATTTAACCCCCATAAGTAACAGATGACTGTACCAGCCGATTTTCAAGGAAGTCACTTCTACTCCACAACTTTTTGTAGAGATATCCTATAACGAATTTCATGAAAATTCGACTAACGGTTTAGCTGCTAATACTGGGTCACAGACAGACGGACATGATCTCCACATAAGGCGTTCTTTATTACCTCATCAAAGCGTCTAAGAAACATTGTAGATACAACATAATTAGTGTTTTCCTTGTCCAGCTGCTTAATATTTTGCACTCGTTTTATATTTCTGGCAGGCTGCACAGTGCCCAGAACACAATCCCCTCCTTCCCGTAACCCTTGGGAACAGAGCTACACGTAAACTTGCTTAAATCTTGTTTCTTTCGTCACGACCGCAGTGCGGATGCAACAC
The DNA here is from genome assembly GCA_021186555.1 of Reticulitermes speratus. Taxonomy (NCBI): domain Eukaryota; kingdom Metazoa; phylum Arthropoda; class Insecta; order Blattodea; family Rhinotermitidae; genus Reticulitermes; species Reticulitermes speratus. The sequence goes on from JAJKFL010000014.1 coordinate 33,333,243, forward strand.
TCCTTGGATGTTAATGAGGAGAATCTACGAGGGGTGGTTACCTGTTTATGAGGTATATCTGCCTAAGATCTATGAGCGCAGTAAGGCAAATCTAACAACACCTTGTTACGGAGCAGTTCATAGTCAGTAGGGGAAGACATGGGCAAATATTGGTTGTAATAGATGGAGAATGTTAGCTTCATAATTTGTATTGTTCTTCTGACATTACTGAGTTGTTTGCATCAAGCAGGATAAAGAAGGTGAAGTGTGGAGAACGCATGGAAGCGATGAAAAAGTGTTAGAAATGCTATTTTTAAAATGCCGAGAAAAAAATTTTCTTTAAGTAAAAGCGCGAGAATAAAGCTATAAAAAGGAACAAATTTGGGAGAAATATCCCTCAGTAAGCATTTGTTGGTTTTCAGCGTAACAAACCATCCATAATCACGAAGATATACAGACAGAAGAAAAGTAAAATAATATACAACAAACCTGGATATTTTATTTATTATAATGACTAGGCTACTCTCCGGATGGTCAAGGAATCTGGTTTCGATTCCGGACAAGGGAAAGAGATTTTTTACTTTTCCGCATCATCCATACATGCTCTGGATCCCTCCAAACCTCCTGCAGTTTCATGGAGTTGCGCTTAATTAACGTAATAACAATTTTATCTTTCCTTTAACCAGCATGAAAGAAGTTAAAGAATGTGTGGGTTACCATAATTAAAAAAGGGTGTTCGAGAAGAGGGTGCAGAGGAAGATATTTGTGCCTAAGAGGGAGAATATAATAGGAGGCTGGAAAAAATGCATAATGATAGTTTCATGACTTATATTCCCCGACCAATATTCCTAGCGTGATGAAGTGGAGGAGGATAAGGTAGGCGGGGATGTGGCATGTATGGAAAAGAAGATAGTATCGACTGGATTGATTTGGCTCAGGTTCGGGACCAGTTGCGGACTCTGGTGAACACCGTAATTAATTTCTTGAAAAACCGAGGAACTGTTAAATTCTCAAGAAGGTCTGTTTTCATGGAGTTAGTTATTTAGTTTTCATTAAATAAATAAATTACTTAGTTCCACAATTGAAATTATATGCTACCCTGGAGATATTCTGAGATATGACGCTGTTTCTTTGGGAGAGTAGTAAGTGGGTGAACATTTTGAAGGATTATAGTGCCTTAATTGTCAGTCATCAGGAAGTTCCACAAAAATGCCAATCCGCGTATCTGGCATTCTTCATTCGAACGACACGTCGTCAAATCCTAAAGGACCTGAAACATCAAAACAACGCTTTAAAACCTCAAATCGGGCATACTTCGTTTCTGTTTCCTGAATTTTTTTCCCCCAAATTTTACTGCGTTATGCCACCGTCTATTTCGCCTAGCGGGTTGAGCCGGCACTACATTTTTTATAACGCCGACGCCATTTTTGTAACGCTCGCTGATACCGGAAAATATTTATCATGCGCCTCGCTACAGGTGCGGAGCACCATGCGGAAATACAAGGATAATTTGGTTGTGGAGCTGAAGCTGTCTTGTCAACATTGTCAAACGTGTCTCACACCACTGGAGCCGTGATAGATGAGTTGCTTGTGTTACGCGTTTTTATTACTCGATTTTTAAGGGGGCTCACATCATTTACATATCAATTTTTTTAAACGATCTACAACAGAATTTGTAGAATGGGGTCACCCGGCAGAACTGACTGATTCTGTGATAAAATGAATACACGTGGAGTCGTTGTATAAAAATAATCAGACCTGCAGCAGAGCGCGTAGAATTTAAAAACACGTATTTTTATTTAGGCGTTCTTTAAGAAGTAAAATGAGGAACGCTTATTTGGAGGCACGTCAGTCCCTCCATTTGCCCGTCCATCTGTCTATGACCTAATATCAACGACTAAACCGTTTGTAGGATTTTTATTAACTTCTGTATATGAATTATTTAGAAAACTTTGTCGAGCGAGCTTGTGTTTTGTGAAAAATGGCTCACTGGCAACCATACTTTACTTAGGGGCATAAATGGTTTTTTACTCCGTACTTCCAATAATTCTTAAATTATTTGGGTGTCATCTTATATAGCTTAACACGTAACGTTGAGCATGTTTGAATTTTGTGAGAATCGGTACTTTACTTAAGGGCATAAAAGAAATGTTTGCCCATATTTTCGACATTGTATATAAGATTTCGTAAAATTCGATACAAGAGATGTCTACAAGGTTTATTAAGTGTTTGTAAGTGCCGCGAAATTCGGTACAGAGATTATCATAATTTAATTTGCGGGGGGGGGGGGGGGGGGGGGGGGAAGGCGTAAATAAATTTCTATTCTTAAGTTCTTCATTTGTTGCCCGGTGTTGGTAAAAGTCGGTATAAGAGTTCTGCACATAATGTTGTTGAATACTTCAGCATTTCCCGCAAATCGGTGCAAGAAAGCCGCATTTTCCTTATAAGCCTTAATGAAATTACATTTCCGCGTGTGCCATGAGACCGTGTGACAATTGGAAAGCAAGGAACGCTGTTATAAAATCTGTGTACTGCGTCATGGAGTACAGCATTTGAAGTCTTCTTAATTAATACATCAATTCCGAGTGGGTTACGCCTAAACATTTTTCTGAAAGTCACTGTTACGGAAAATACATCTGATGCTTTTGTTATTGTGTAACTCAGTGACATGTTATAGTATTAAGTGAAAAGTGCACATTATTAAGCCCGTCATTACGCACTCTGAGTCTAGTGGCAATGAAGAGTGAAATTAACCCCTATAGGGAATGTGACACCAGAAGTCAAACTTGCAGTCTATTTACGTATTACACTGCTATGTGCACTGTACTGCAGTGGCCGAATGCAGGTAGCCCTACGTACAGGAAAGACCCCAGTGTTCAGTTCTCGGACGTAAAACCAGCTATCCAAGCTGACGTGTTTTGTGGTATTCTTAATCCTTCCAAGCGAACTCCGGTTGGTTGTTTCTCACATTAGGAGACAACCGCCTCCTTCCACAGCTTTCCATTTCCTTATTCACTTCCATTGGGCGTCATGCTGTGTACATATTGTGCTAATTATTAAAATGATAGAAGTTTCAACTCTTGTAAGATATTACGATATGTCGATTGGTAAATAGTTACCGACTTCTTGTATGAGGTTTCTGTCCATCTTAAGTCTAAGATAACTGTACAGCTTAGGCTTTGAAGATGGAAGAAGCAGCCTCACCTAAACGACGGTTACTGTTTGTCAGTCGATACGAGGTCATACGCAATGCGACAAGAAAGTAATAAGACTAAAATATAATAAAAGAAGTATGTATAAGGCAATATGTTTGTTAATACTTCTTCTCAAAGTAGTCCCCGTATGAACGAATACGCTGTCTGAAACATTTATACAAACTTCGTAAAGGTCACGAAAACTCATATTCAGTAATAGTGTTCAGTTATGCCGTCACGATCTTTCGAATGTCAATGATCGTGTCAAATAGGCGAGCGTACAGTTTCATTTTAGACTTCTGACCGAGAGGAGAGTCTTCTGGATTTAGATCATGGTAATACCGGGGGCCCGGGGTGCGATTGGGCACTGCAACGCCATTTCTGTACAGAAAAGTTATGACGCTTGTGCTGTGGCTTGCATCTTCATGAACACCGCTGTGAGAACCTCACTTCTCATATATAAATCGTCTTTAATTAAACCATAAAATAAACAGTAAATAAGGTATTGTAATAAAGTTGATGACTATGGAGGAGCTGGGATAGCTCAGCCGCTTTAGTGACAAGGCTGCGGGCATGACGACCGATGAATCGTCGTTCAGTTTCCTTTCTAGGGATCCACTGATTACGAGCCCTTTTTACCTCGTAAGGGAGACACCCAGTTCCCGAAATGTTTGTTTTAAAACACCCACAAAGACGGACAGTGTTATTAATATTATTATTTATTATTATAGTAACTTAAAGTTTAAATTTAACTTTCAACGAGAAATCTTTGTGATTATAAATATGATAATTGAATTTGGTCCGTAGTCTCTTAAGAAACTAATTTTTTGTGGTTTTTATGTTGTATTACATTTAAAAAGAAAATTCTTTAAAAACATCTGACATCAATAACAGTTCCATTACACAGAATAAAGGTAAATGGCTGTATGTTTATTATCAGTATAAAACATGAACTGTCAAACGCATTAAAAACGTACAAAATGTTATCATCAATATTTAATATTTCAGTGACATTAAATTACCCAAATGACATTGAGAACAGGAAGTTGGAAACACTCGAATGAAACTATTTTGATAATGAAAGATGGATGATACACATCGATGCCTTATATCGGTACCCCTAGCTTTAACACAGCTATGACGTCACTCAGAAACAATGTCCTGTCGTAACCGTGTCAACCTATGTGTTACAAATCATGAGTATTATACAGTTTAAGGCATGGGTCTCCAACCCGCGGCCCGCGGCCACATTTGTAAATTACGTATATACTATAAAAATGACGCAATAATTTAGGCCTTTACTGTTATTTTTCCAAGAGCGGCCCGCGAACCAACCCACAATAATGGTAGTGGCACTTTTCCATAAAAAGGCTGGACACCCATGGTTTAAGGTGAATCGTACGTCGTCCTCAGGGGCAAGTATTACAGTGGCTAAAGCTTCATTGCCTTGTAACATCTCGACCTGACCGATACGCGACAACGGTCGTCAGCTCGTCAGTCTCAGCTGCTGACTGCTGTTCTTTTGAGTGAAGCAGATAACATAGACGTGCGTTGATAAGCTGTGGTGTCGTTCGAAGTTTCAGGGATGTGAGGCAAATTGCTGAGGCGAAACATTTCATTCTTGAGGTGCTTAATGAACAGTGGATCAACTGTACTTACTATCGTATCTGCGCCAATAAAACTCAGAACTTCTGTACGTTTTCACACTCTCTGTCACTCAGCAAACATAACCTGACCTTACATTATATTCCCGCACGTAGAAATTCATACGTAAAACAATGTCAGGAATTGTTTCTAAGAGTTACGAGAAATTAACTTTCCAAAAGCTTGGAGACCATAATCATATTCGACAACATGCATTACTTATCCTCGTATCGTGTAAGTAAATCTTTACGTAAGACTTTTAGGAATATAAAGGGAAGTCATTGGTCGTGGCCTTGGGGTAAGTAGTCCACCGGCATATGCCCAGGAACGAAAGACCGTGAAAAGACGTTACATGGGCTAACCGGTACCACACGGACCATAGTCGTCCCGATTACAGTATACCGGCTTCGGTCTGTTGACTTATTTTGATGCATCATTTTGAACAGCCGTACAAATTATCAGTTTCTCAAGACGAGTGTTGCCCGAGACGTAAGTTCAGATGTTGCGATTTTGGTTATTTTTATGGTTTATTTAATTCACCGTATTTCGGAATACATAGCGTCGAAACGCAGAATGGTCGGCGAAAAATTGAAAGGAGAAGTTATGGAAGGAAAGGATCGTGGCCCAGTATGAAATACTATCTCGACATTTGCCTGCAGAGACTGAATATATTACAAAATCATAATCATTAGCATCATCGTTTTTACCAGCTGGAAGAGTATATTTTTGGCAAGAGGAGTTATGTCTTTCAGGAGAAATAGGCCTACACTCTCTTTGAACAAAAACAATGCTCACATTATTGCATGTGATTTTAAGTTTCTAAGAAGTTAATAAATTCGTTTTGCAGTAGCAGAAATTCTCGCCCTCTGTCAGGAAGAAAGAGAAACAAACCAAATTAAGAGTTCATACTAGAAACTCTTATTCCTTAAGCACCTTCGCTCCCCCCACCACCATTCCCAACTGTCTTTGAGTCTGTAACCTGAAGGGCAGTTTTCAGACTACAGAATTTCGGCTGTACCAGTTCATTGTCTGATTCTGATCTTCGTTGCTGCTTAGTATTGGAATCATTATATATTCAACCCTGAAGATAAAGGCAGCATGTTACCTCGAAACGTTTGCACCCTTGTACAAAATAATGCGGAATAGCATTTCAGAAGACAGTATCTTCATCGATTGAATTTGCTTTTAACACCAACCAACTGGTACCGACAGAAATTTAAAAATTGATTAGATGTTTGACAGCGATGCTTTTTGGTGAAAGACATTCTCTATATCGGAATACAATATTTTTCATCATCTTGTGTTTAAGAGTTGATATAAGTGAGACCCCAGCATCACGCACGAGACATCCCGCTGATATCCCTCTCCCTCAATATCGATTCTACCCCTTCGAGCCTGGGACTGGAGAAGGTGACCGAGTGACTCAATAGGGTGGCAGTGTCCACCCACCCCTCCTGACTATCTGACCTCAACTGAGCTGACCTGACCGGAACCAACCTTCCAATTCGATCCACTTCACTTTTAGAGGCGAGGGGTGGCCACGATTTGCATGGTAAACCAGATACACGTCAGAATAGACACATATAGCCTAGTTAAGACCGCTGCTTATTTCTTCTTCAAACTGGAAGTTTGTGGGATGCAGGAGCAAGTAAGAAAATGCCCGCATATTTTAACAGTCCTGGCGCGGTCGCTCATTTTTAGTTACGCCGGAGACCATGGGGAGAAAAGTAAAAAAAAAAAAAAAAATACGCTGTTAATGAAATGTGTTGCATTTCTCTTTTGTAAGTTTAGTACGAGTATTAACGTATAATTTTAGTTTATTTGGTGAAAACATAAATAATAAAAAGCTGAACAGAGTAACTTTATTATTCGCCAGTAAGGAGGTTGGTCTAGATGTAAGTGCTGAGAAAACACATTCATGTCCCGTCAGTAGAATGCCGAACATGATCACAACATAAAGACAAATAAGAAATCGTTCGAGAATGTGGTAAATTTAAAATATTTGGGAACGACAATAACAAATTTAAATTTCAAGCTTGGAAAATTAAGAGCAGATCAAATTCTGGGAATGCTTACTACCATTCGATCCAGAATTTTTCGTCTTCCCATATCTAATTTACACAAACAAAGACCCAAAATGCAGAAATGCACTTTTGCTTGTTGTTTTGTATGGGCGAGAAAATTGGTCTTTCACGTTAAAAGAAGCTTCCCGATTTGTAATTCTTGCAAAATATTATTATGGTAGTCAAATCAAGGAAAATGAGATAGGTGGGGCATGTGACATGTAATGTGGGTTCGGAAGGAAATGCGTACGGAGATTTGGCAAAGAAAGTTGAAGTAACGGGACCACCTGGAAGACCTAGGCATAGAAATGAGGACAGTGTTAAATTGAATCTTAAGGAAATAAGGTAGGAAAGCGGGAATGGGATTAATCCGGATCAGGATATGGACATGTATTGGGCTGTTGTGAAGGCTGTAATGAACTTGTGGGTTCCATAAAATGTAGGGAATTTAACGGAAATCTGAGGAATTACTAGCGTTCCAAGAGGGACCCTTCTCCCTTGACTTTGGACAGCATTCTTGGACTACGGGACCCTGAATTTTCGACCGCGTGACCTAAATATGGTGGACCTACTATCCTTCGAAACGTCGAAATCTACTCACTCAACGAAACGGCGTCACTTTCCAGACGACTGGAATCTTCAGCAACAACACTACTGTGAAAACCTCAAATCTCACAATGCTCTCATAAATTATCCTGCGTTGAGGGAAGTCCGTGACCGTTCTGTTTGATTTGAAGAGCATTAAATATCTGGTTTCACACAGGAGCAATTACTGTATGAGGCATTTTAAAACAATGTGCAGCTACTGTGTGTGTCAGTGCGTGTGGTTGTTAGTTCCAAAAGTGTCGCATAAGGAATTAACACATAAATAAAATGTTCTTTCTTCTCTAGACTCAATCTTACAAAGACTGTAAATGGTGTATTCCATGACCTAGTGCACAAACGTTACCAAGGCTTTCTTTACTTCCAAAACGTCTTAAGATTTTAGGGTAAATGCTTAAGTATAACATCTCTTATACCTATAAGAAAATTAGGGTCTTCCCTGCGGGAATTTTCAGGAAGATCATAAATGCTAGGCAGAAACATCATATGGAGTTCTTGCATACTGAATTTCACCCAAAGCGGACAATATATGTGGAAAAATACGGATATAAATTTATTTACGCTCCTACGTAAAGCATGGATTTGAAATGAGCCGAAGTTCACGAAACTCACAACCACTCAGTACGTTATTGTTGACTCATTCTTTACTGAGGTTTATCCACACTGAACAATAATGTATAAAAGACGGACAAAACGTTATTCACTTCCTTGCTTAAAGTATAATTTTTCACAATACCGATTTTCACGAAACTCACAATTGCGTAGGGTCGTTATATGTAGATCTGCTATATGGAATTTCACCCAAATCGCTCTAGAGTTGTGGAAAGTACGGATAAATATATTGATGTCTTTAAGTAATGTATAACTGCGACTGAGCTAATTTTCACGAAACTAACGCTTTCTCGACAGTTTTTAAAATAAGTCCTATTGGCCTTACTGTACGTCACGAAAATCCGACAAAAGGTTCAATCTCTTATACTACGTCATATTAAGGCAAACGCATATATATTCCATATTAGGCGTCAATTCCCACCTTGTAAAGGACGACAAAAATGGGAGCTAGTTCTGCGGTCCAGAGCGAATATACTTGGATTGTACATGCTGTGATTGGAAGCATATTGATCACATTTTAGGCGCTTTCGCAAAGTTGCGAAAAGCGACTGTGTGCTGCAACAGAACTGGATGCTTGCTGTTTGTCCGTTTGTTCGCATGAAACAACTCGGTTCCTGTGGACGAATTATCGTTATTTATATGTTGGGTATTTTACTAAACTTTTACGAGAAAATTCAAGGGTAATTAAAATTGTACAAAAAACAACAGGCACTTTACGTGAAGACCAACCTCCATGTATGACTGCTTTGTTTATTAGCGTTACCATGCTTGTCGTCGTCAATAGTAACAGGTAACGCTCAATAGTAATCGATATTAATCTGCCTAAATTCTTCGTGCGATTTACGTGATTAATTAAGAAAAATAAAAATTTGCACTCATAATATTTGAGTATTCATTTATTATGGCTAGGAATACAAAATTTGGTGTGTAGATAGGTTATAAATATGCCTACAAGCTGTTTACGAAGTATATCATCTAATCCAGCAGTTACAAATTATTTCGACAGGGTGAAGATTTGAGGTTATGTATTACAATTAAATTTAACGTATACACAACGCTTAGACATATAAGTAATAAATTCTGCAAGGAAATGTAATAACATACCCTATGCTAGTAATAACATTCTGTACTGTATGCACAATTGTGAAAAGGAACGAAAAGTGTCGCCACAGCGACTTAAATGGTCTGCATATTTGAGAAATGCCCAGGGTACAAATATCCAAACGCGCTTCAGTGTCACGTTATAGTTACATTTGCTGTCTTGTTTCACTTGTTACTAAAATTAAGGAAATTCGTGAATTATAGTCAATTTATTAAACCAACTAAATGCACCCAACAATTTACGTATAAATATTATATATGTCGTTCCGACATGTTTCGGCGTTCAAAACACCATCTTCAGGGAGCACATATGTAATATTTATATGTGAATAGTTGTGTGCGTTTAGTTGGTTCATAAATTGACTATAATTCATCAGAACAGTGCATGGAATAAACAACCTTAAAATAAGGTAATTCGTTTCAAACACGAATTTAGTTTTTGCACCTTCTCTGTAACATAGGTGTTACAAATCCCACATATAATCACATATCGTAATTCTTCATATTTTTGTCATTTTTGTCGGCCATTAAATTATTTATTATATCAGTATTTTACAATGCTGTAACTAATTCAACAGTGTATCTGCTACAACAAAAAGAGGAAAACAAATGAAGTTCTATGGCTGGTCCATTACATTAACCCTCCCATCGACGGCTGACTGCTGATGCGTACGAACAAATTTAAGCAACAAAATCATCCACTCTACAAGAGCACTTGAAGCTGGAGCATTCCTCGGGAAGTTTTGACTTCACAGAAGAGAACAGAGGTTCATGGAGCGTGTATAAAGCATATAGACATGCTAGGAAACCAATTTATTTAACTTCGAATCCAGCATCTTACTGATTACCCCTGCATTGACTGCTTCCCATGTGATTAAATGAATTCTGGTTCCTGATTCCGTTTATAAAATCACGTTACTTGATAATCTTCAGATACTGCCTTAACACTTTTCTGAGTGACAAGAATAATGTAATGTACTTTTCTGCCTAATGCTCCGGATATCCGAAAAGGCATTGCTTTTTTGAGAGACTCCAGGCTTCGCCCGATTGTCTTTCTGGTAAGAATGTTATTAAAATGGAGCATTGGTAAAATGTTGACGATCCCGGTGGCCGCGTGGTCTAATGCATGAGTCTGCGGACGCTCGCTTGCTCGGATTTCGGGTTCGAATCCCGGCGGGGGCGTGGATATCTGTCTCTTGTGAGTGTTATGTTGTTAGGTAGACGGGCGACGGGCCGATCACTCATCCAGGGGAGTCCTACCGAGTGTGGTATGTCTGAGTATGGTCTCGAAACCTCAACAGTGAGGAGACCTAGGCCCACTAGGGCCTATCGAGCCTTGAAAAAATTGATATAATGATAGTGACAGCGGAAAACCGAAGTACTTGGAGAAAACCTGTTCAAGTGTCACTTTATCCACCACGCGTCTCACATAGTATAGCCCAGAATGTAATCCGCGCCTCCGCGGTACAATGTCGACAACTAACCTCCTCCTTTAGACATTCAGTTTATCTGAATAACGTTTATAAATTCAGTTTCTACCTCACACAGAATACTGTCTATCTGCATTGTAGATAAATCGATAAATGTTGACTATGGAAATAATAATTTTCTCTTACTGCTATAAGCATGTGAAGTACGTAAATACAGTTTATGTGGGACTATGCAGTCTTTTGATGTTAATTCAGATAGTACTCGCACAATATAGACTTAGTAACCAATATGAAAGGGTTAGACTTCTTGCGAGTTATACAGTCTTTTATCACATGTTTGTGAGATGTTTAGTTAAACTGGTTTAGTGACCAGAATATGGGCTTGGAAGCAGGAGTAATGGGGTTCGATTCACGGCGGGGGATAGAGGGGGACAGATTTTTATTTCGTCGCTGTGTCCGTAGCAGCAATGTCTTTGTTTTCACCCGTTCGCCTTTGCGTGTATCTATTAAGCTTTAGCCTATTGATGGACTTTCATGAAACTCAGTTCAAGCATTATGCCTGTAGAAGTAAAAGATCTGTGCATTTGTTTTTAATTTCTACCCACGACAGCCGTGCGAACTTCTGAGGCAACGACACCAAATCCGTTGAGTTAAAGCAACAAGTACAGTGGCACGTCAGTCTAACACAAATATGTTAAAAAATTACATATTTTGTAGCTACATATTTCGACTTAAGTGCAACCCATAATGAGGCTAACTGTAATAAAGTATCTATACAGAGAAATAAACGTTGATGTTATATTTTAAACGATGACTTTAATTTCTCGATTCCTTTGACATATACGACTAGCATGGAAAGTATCATTTTCCGGTTGTTTGTAATGTATAAATCGTTGCATTATTTTGAGATTTTTGTACTTCGTAGTGAATACTTGTATACTGGTAACTTGAATTACGTCTTTTTGTTTTAAGTGCAGGTTTCTGCCCGGAATTTTAAAACATTGGAATTTGTTTATATATATTAACTTTTAAAAATTTCTTTATCTTAGATAGTATTGTGTTAAAATTATTGGGAGGTGATTGAAAGTAATGATTGTTAAATTTATGTTAACTTGCCTTCCAAGATATATAGTAATTTGAATTATTTTAGTAACTACTGCTTATTTATTCTTAACATTTTTATATAAATATGGACATGAATTATTCATGAAATTAGAACTTAAGTGATGTATCAAGTAATAATTTTGCCATTCTGCGTGCAAGGGTATTGGAAACATCCTCAAGTCTTTGGAGATATGATTCCTACCAATCTACATACTGTGTGTTTATAGGTGAGTATCCTAAATTATATAAATTGGTAAAACAGTTTAGTTTTTGCCTTAATTCATGTTACCTAAACTGGAAATTCTGTTCATGACTTAATTCAGGTAACTGAAACTGGAAATTCTACAGTAAATAGCAACGCTAGAGTGTACAGTTATTCATTCATACTTATTAGTGGCCGTTATGTACAGATGCAAGTTTAAGAATGCAAGCAGGGCTGTTAATACTTTTCGAGATATTATTGCTTTTAATAGGAAAGGGAATACTAAGACAAACGAGTAAACAAGGTACTGGATTTTGGAACTCAGCGTCCTACTGATAAACGAAAATTAAATTGACCATATTCACAAATCAATTACAAAAATATTATGCGATAGTCTGTCTAATCTTTCAGTACACGAGCAATCGCTTTACGAGTCTTCACTTATAGGAGCTGCACAAATTAATAACTTATTTTCAGCTGGCGATACAATTTTTGCTTATACTCGTACAATCTCCCGTCTCTTGCAAATCGATTATTGTTCCTGATGCCTTCTCCGTCCTGTAATTGGTTCCTGAACGTTCTGAAATTCGCAGATTCTGATTCCAAAGTCCACTAACCCCAGCATTGAAGAATATACGCATACTTGTGTAAGAGATAATTAAAGTCTGTTTCTGTTGCATTCAGATTTATTGTAATTATGCCACTTAATATGTATGCATTTTCCATTAAACTTTGATTAATTATATTTATGCAAGGCTAATATTTAATAATGCCATATAAACCCAGTAGTTGCCTTACTTAAGTACCGTTCTGTGTTGTGTTATAATAAATTTTAATATGTTTGGCTGCGTCATCCCTGGTGACCAAGATGGAAATGGATGATCTGGTTCGTTTTCGAGCAGAGCAAGTGATGCTTCTCTGCCACAGAACATCCAGACTGGCTCTTGGACCCACTCAGTCTCCTATCCAATAGATATCCGGATTAAAGCGAACGGGACGTGAAGTAGCCAATAGCTTTTATATAGAGTGGAACTATAGGCTGCGTCATTTGCCCCATATGTCTTTATGGTGTATACTTAATCAGCAGAGGGAAAACTGCGTATATTGCGTTTACTCCTAATTTGTCTTTATATATATATATATATATATATATATATATATATACATTTTTTTAAATCATTTCTTTCAGTTTTTCCCTCTCAACTTACCCTTTATTTCTGTTTATTTTTTCTCCCTCTTCTCTCTTTCTTCTTAGCTTCTTCTTTACTTTTTCTGCTCCTCCCTTTTATTGAACGAGTACAGGACTCAGCTGTAATACTATTAAGGCTGTTAGCACAGTGTTCACACACGTGCCGCCTGCACTAACAACAAAACTCTGCATTTTGCCCACAAAATGTATTTATGTCTTGTATGATGCTTACAACAAACAGTGATTATCTTCCTAATCATCATTCCGACTGATAGTCGTGATGGAAAAACGGTGTTTTTACTGTGAGGTTCGTACTAAATCTTTAAATATGATCCAGATGGATTTCGTGCTTCATAGTGTTAAGGACACAGGTGAACCTTAGTTTCAGCCGGCTGCAGAGACTCACATACGTTAGTTCTGCAGTTCTGTAACAATCGCTGTTAGTTTCTGTCTAATAACGCTGCTCGGAGCTGGGCCTCGTCTTAGAAGATCACAATTAACAATAATCTGCAAATTAGCTCTGCCGGCAAGGCTGCATTTAGGGAATAGAGTGGAAAGGGGGTTGCTGCGTTTATAATTACAGTCCCCGAAGGTCTTAACCTAATAAACTGCTTCAGGGCGCCGAAATGTTTGCTCAAAGTTTAACCAACCCCCTACCCTCAGCGTCTTCGTATTCACCCCATTCCACCCTGCGTTCATTCTAGGCTGTACGAGTATCAATACTAGAGATTTAACCCTGCAAGTTATATCACCCTGCCATACACTACGTTCCTTCACAAAGTTGTGGGAAGTTCACATCAGTCCATTTATTTACGTTTCCATAATATTAATTCTTCACAATTTGCTATTAAAATGTCATTTAATAATTTAACGTAAAAAATTTGACATGTTCCGCTTTTAGCTACCTTTACCTCAAGTAGTACCTTAGGTCGATCCAATTGTCATTTGTTAAAGCCTTTGAGGGACACTCTGATGTCGTGATTTTACTCAGTACGCACTCTTAAATTTTGTGCAAGGTCTTCGCTGGAACACCTACTTAAGAATAGGTATTTCTCACTGCCTTTTTTCTGGTCCTGTTGTAACCACTAACAACGATCCATATTACTGCATACTGCATAACACACACACGCACGCGCACACACGCACACACATATATATTTATTTATTTATATCTTCATTTATAAACCGTGAAAGAGTGAAGAATGGATGTAAATGCGAAGGAATAAAGGAAAGGAAGTGGTGAAAACTCGGGAGGAAAAACACGTAAAGTATGAACGACTGTTAGTTTGACTTCCATCTGTATATTGCCATGTTTTAATGCATTATATTAGAATTCTTGAAATGGTAGTCTACATTCAGTACAAGTTCTTAAGAAACGTACCTAAATTTCAACTAGAATACCCGGCGTCACATCCCATAAGACAGTAATTTGTTCTCATCATGAAATCTGTCCGTCAGCACGCAATATCTCGAGAAAATCTGAAAGATTGTCATAAAATTTTATACAGCTATTTCCATTAAAATTTCTCATTACATTGTAGTTCTGGTTAAAACCGGAAAACAAATCAGGTACTTTACATGACAAACTACATTCACTTCTACGATCGGATCAAGTCACTAAATGTGTTATCTATCGGAGCGAAAGATTTCAAACAAGCCGTTGTGGAGGAAAATAAACCATTTTCTGTTCACCGGATTGCTTCCCGTTTTTCGAGGTAATCAAAAGTGTGCTTAGATTAATGTATTCCACTGCTAGATTTAAGGGAATTACGGCGGTGAGAATGAAGGTAAAGGTCAGCTGAAATATGACACCTTATGTATTGGTATACATAAACCAAAATTTGCGGGGGGGGGATTTTTTGCCTTCTTCTATAGATAGAGACAGGTTATCATTTATACAACTATTTGTTAGTGCAACAATGCTACACGAACTGAAAACCTGTCTCAGCCCAAAACAGTCAGGCTATCATCAGGCCAGTCATTCATGGAAAATATATAATAGGCCCACTGGAATATCCAATTCATACTTGCAAGGAATAATTTTACATACCGAAGTTTAACAACATTGTATGTAAAAATATATAAGATTTTGTTCTCTGCATCCTTGTATAGGAGGTGACAGGTTCTTACTGAGTACATTAACTGTGCGTATGCGTAGTATACAATACGTGCCACATTAGTATGTATTTGGAGTAAATTATTAAAATACTGGCAGTACGAGTCACTGATGTTTGCTGTTAAAGGGGCTGAAGTACACTGTTTATTGCTTTCTTGTCTTTTTGTGGTAAGTGAATGTCCAATACGATAAAACATATGTATCTTAAAATTTTCGATTACAGCCATGTACGTACTATAAGATGCTTGTAGCGATGTAACGGTTGATAATCGGGCTTGTGCGTGTGTAGCAATTTGTACTCAAAATGACTCTTAAAATAACATCCTGAAGTTTGGCACACCTTATGCGGAACACTCCGTATAGCGTAGCACACAACGGGATGCCTTTTACGAAAATTTGCCTCCATCTTCAGGGTAGAAGTCGGAGGCAGATTCTTACGAAGCATTGGTACGTGTCTATTATACTATACTATGTCACATTGCAGATGACCATTATCTTAAGTGTGTATGCCTTTATTTATTTGCTGCAGACAAGCTACAATAAAACTACAGTACATAGAGTGATGGTACCCAAATATTACGATCTTCTACTGAAGTGAATATTGAGTCTTACTTTGAACAACGACAATGTTCTAACTGTAGCAAGGCATGGAAGGCATTGGAAGCGCGTACACAATTTGGCCTGAAAAACTGAAGTGAAAAGAACAGTAGGAAACCCCACCTCGTATTTTCTATGGTAATGTTAAATTACACCTTAAAGTAACGTGGTGCCAGGATGTGGACTGGATTCGTATGGCTGTGGAGTGGGTCCAGCGACGGGTCGTCGTGAACACGTCAAAAACTTTGGCTTTCATAAAGCCGATGACTAATGTCAGTAGCTATGTGAGTGTTAGCTTCTGAAAGACTCATATCCATGGATAAGTTATTTAATTATGTATTTATCGAAATTCAACTGCAGGGGTTATGGCATCTAATGAGAAGCTGTCATGAATGTTGAAGCTTAGTAATAAGCTGAAGGAAGTAGCCGTGGTCAGTTGCAGGATACTTTTCAGGAATCAGCCTACCACGTAACGGGATTACCGAAATAATTTGTTGGATTGTAACAGGTTACCTTCCCTAAAGAAATCTACAGCGCTGCCGCTACACTAAACTGTAAATTTTTATTAAATCTGGTGTTAATGGACTGACATTACATGTAGTTAAGTATTAAAGTAACTTTTGTTAAATGTTGGTCAATTGTAACTTGTGCATTACTTAAGCTTTAAGCGAAATTTTCATAGATTCTTTTCGAGCCCTCACTGAAGTGGAAGATTCAGATATTCCTCTCCTTATGTTGGGCCGACCCCATAAACAAAGTCTGGAGAACTTAATTTATAATGGCTTGTCTTGCAAACAGGTTGTGCATAAACTGAATCTACAATAAAAACGTATCTTGCTATGGTATATTTATAAGACACAAGAAGCAATTACTGTGATTACACGCTACCGTAGTCAACGTTGAAGAGTTATGCAGCAATATATTTGCGTTTGCTATACGCGAACATCGAAAACGGTCACATAAAATTCGCAGAAATAGACAAACTTCAAAAGTAAACTTGCCCATGTTCTTAAGTAAGCACTACCTCATGAAGGCATGTCGAGAGTGGAAGTATAACTCCACAGTTTCTTAACGTCAGTAGTAGACTGACGTTTCTGATCAGCTTTATAATCCGGCAGCTTTTTCTCCGGGGTAAGAGACCCTAGTGCCCAGTTGGTAGGCCCCACAACAATCTGCATTCTGCTGATGAGATAAAAGTATCTTGCTTCTTTTGGGAATCGAAATCCTTTTGAGCTCTCCTGACTTCTGAGAAAAGATAGGTGTAATCCAAATTGAGCACATCTTTCCATTCTTCTCGTACTGTGTGTGTATTTTCAACAGACTATGCTGTGGCTCATTTTGATTAGTCAAGCATGCGATTTCCAATATTCTACAAGATATCTGTCCCTCTCAGAATTCTCCGATCACGTACACATGCTATGTAGAAGAGTCAAGACAGGAAATTAGTAGCGTATTCACCAGAATCACTCCTCAAATGCTTCATGTCATGTCTGACATCGAATTGCCTTGAAGCAATGAGCGGGTTCAGAAACACCTGACTGTTGCTAACCTATAATGTTTATGACGTCATTCAGATTTCACGGGTAACTTATCATGCATACTTACAATGGCTGTATAAATGTAATTACAATATATATTTCAAGTGAGTACGCCAAGTGTATCTACATCCCCATCCGACGTATAGAGGCCCGGCCCAGTAAGTTTGCTAATTAGATTTTCACTTGGTGAATTTTAATAGCCATATGTCTGGGCGAATGTCTCAGAGCGCTCGAAATGTGGAATTTGGCCGAATAAACTTACACTAATTGTCTTCATTTAATTATATTTTTTAGCTACAGCAGTTTTAAAATCTGTTTATTGAGATCTGCGTTGGAAGAAATGACACTCTAGGCAACCTTATGGCCACCCTATGAAATTTGAATTTCTCATAGCTGTAACTGTAAAGATCGCCATCTTATGATATGTGACACCATGTATTTGTTGTAACGCTACCGAATTTTCGAAGGTACACACCATCTCTCTCTTCAGAGCAGAAGATTAATTTTATTGATAATGAAGCAATGTGTTCCTTCGAAACATTGACAAGTTTCTATTAGTCAGCATGGCGTCATACTCCAGAAGGTGTTAGTAATCGTAGGGTACGTTACCTCCAAACACAAAAATTAAATTTCCATTTGTAAGATTAAGGTCTTATAGGATGTGATGCCGTGCTGTTTGGTAATAAAGGCCGTGATCTTAAATTTACAGTTATCCTTGTATCTTACCACTCTAACTAACTAACTCCATGGAATCTTACCACTCTAGACCCATAAATCTTGAAGTTTAGAAAGCTTCGTTGTACATTTTCCGTTATATCTTTTGGTATCATACTGTGTTATGTATGTACGAGTATTAGTATATAATTCAGTGGTGCACAACAAAACTGGTGAATATGTTTTTGTTGTTTCATGTTTGCTTCATGCTTCGGTACCATTCTACCATCTTCAGGTAAAATATCTCTTGTCTTTCCACAATATTATATGCAGTACATTCGAGTTATATTTACCACTAAGATTGAAGTTAACATTAATTTAAGCTCTTTTAGTACAATATACGACGATAAAATATAAAAATTATGGCATTAAGACAGCACTTTATTCCAGTATAAAAGTTGTCATTAGAATAGCACTTTATTAGAATATGAAATTATAACTTTATAAAAATTGTTGATATTAAAACAGCACTGTATTAAAATATAAACGATAAAATTGTAAAAATTAGTGACATTGAAAACAGCACTTTATTACAATATAAAAGATGAAATTATAAAAATTATTGACTAAATTCTAATTAGGTTTTTTTTGCCATTTTAGTGTTTTAGTTATCACTTACTTGGCTTAAGACTGCCAATATAGGTGCCGTCCATATACTGCTACAATATTCCTTGTTGAAATGTACCTCAGGAATCATTGCATTTCAACCATGTATATTTCTTCACCACATACAAAATGTAAATTATTGCAATTTGATAAAGATTACTTCCAGTAACATTTATTATATTTTCGGACAAATACAATCCATATAACAAACTACTCACATTACCAAAATACAAATAAGGAACAGCATGAAGCAACCTAATTCAAAAAATCATCTGCGACATTTGACATCACTGTGGATCAAACATGTCAAACATAAAGAAGAATAACAATAGAGCAACACAAGGGAAGCTCCGGCACCCGCAAGTGTATCAAAGTCAGTGAAAAGCAGTTCAGTAAGAAAGAATTCCACAGCATATTGACAATCTCTTACGAGTGTAACGTAAGTAACGGGCGTCCAGCCTTTTCATGGCAACGGGCCGTACCCGCTATTGTGGTTGTTTGGCGGGCCGCACGTGGAGAAATAACAATAAGTGGTACACCTAAGCGCGTAAATTACAGTGTAATTTGTATAGTATATACATAATTTACAAATGTGTCCACGAGCCTAATAATACAACCTGACGGGCTGTGGGTTTGAGACCCATGACTTAAGGGATAATTAAGACACTAAAAATCTAAAGACGAGCGACCCTATTTAGAATTTAATCTCAGCATAGTTTAATAATTTTACGTAGTAAAATTAATTTTATTAATTCCGGTTTCAATCTTAATGGCACATATAACTGGAAATATTACGTGCTCACAAGTTTGTGAAAATCGGAGGCTATTCGTCTGAACGTGGTACACTGGTACGGAAACGTGATAAATATGAAAGCATGAAAATCTGTTTAGGAAATACTGTTGTGTAAGACTGAACCATAGAGTAAGAGAATTTTCTCAATTTCTTTATTCTTCTCTTCATATCTCTTTCTTCCTTTCTATCTCGCCTCTTCTATTTTCTGTAATTCTTCTTTTGGATTCTTTGTTTCTTGCTTGATTTTCACGATCTTCTTTACTCCTGTTACTTGTATTGCTATCTTTCTTGTCCTTCCCTTAAAATCTAATTTCTTAGGTCGGGCCCCGCTGACACCGACGGAATTATCTCTTTTGTCTTAGCGATAAACTGCCCTGTTGAACTACATTAAGCTCTTTGAGTGGGGAGGAAATAGTTCGCGCCTCGTCTAAATGGAATGTATTTCGGTACCACTGGTCTCAGTGATCGTTTACTGCCACTCGAGTTGTTTCGTACAAGAACGGTTCAAACAAATTGCCATGAAACGAATTTCCTATAGCATTGAAGCGGAAATATCTGCATAGTTTACAGTTCCCCTAACGTAATTGTAAAACTGGTCATTTCGCTGGTTTCCATGGCAACACAATAGCAGAACATTGTTCCTATGTTGTTTTAAATATATATTTTCATATCAACAGTTTCCCGAGTTTAATGCACCCGCAAATATATTGCGCACCAGTATTTTGACAATGAAGCGAAAAAATATTAACTTTATAGTTATTTGTACGAAGGTTGTTAAAAGTACTTCGAAATTACAGTAAACCAGTATCGATGTATTAAAGTTAAAAATTAAATTGGATTTAACACTTTATATCTGAATTTTTTTCTAATTTTTGGAGAGAAAAATTCAAGTTTTCTGATAAAAGGCGATATTTATAAATTTAGTGATATGAATTAATGTTATAAATTGCAGTGTTTGAACAATTTGATGGTCACAGTTGATGCAGTTTAAGTATTCAATAACTTCTTAGCAATTCTACTCGTCACAATTTACGCAGTCACTGTTGCAAATTTTACCATTATTTGAAGTTCGACTTTGTGGCAAACGTGCTGTTTGCTACTTCATGTACCGGACGCACAATTCGGTTAGCTGTTGGATAGGTAATGGTGGAGGTACAGTGTAAAAATAGGTGTTCTGGATATTATAATCGTGTTAATATGGAATTGTGCTTATTATAATGGTATGAAACTGAAAGTTGCAACAGAGTAGGTAGTATTCTTGCTTCTTATACGGGAGCTTTGGGTTCCAATCTTGGCGCAGAGACCGGTTGTTCTAAGGTTTTATTTCCTCAGGCCATCTAAACAAATGCCGGGGTAGTAAGTTATCTAAATCCACGGATGCTTCCTTTCATCTCCTCTCTGATTCATTACCAATTAATCTTCACGGCATTCGAAGCTGTGTAGTGTGAGCTACTGACGGAATCGTTAAGTATTAAACAGTAACAGACGTAAAAGACTGTGACACAGTAACACTGAGATAAGGCCGTGCCATGGCTCAGGCGGTTAGTCGTCGGCCTCTCACAACGGAGGCCCGGGTTCGATTCCAGGTCAAGTCCATGTGAGATTTGTGGTGGACAAAGTGGCACTGGGACATGATTTTCCCCGAGTTCTCGGTTTTCCCCTGTCGATTTCATTCCACTGGTGCTCCATTAATTGTAAAACTTGGTTAAAAAATCTGCTCATCTTCATCATAGGGGTTGCACAAAAAGCCTTAAGGCTGCGGTGCGTCCGTAGCGTCAGCTGCGGGGCCCTTCATCACAAAAAAAAAACAATGAGATATGTAGTGAAACAAGGAAAGAAATAAAGACAGAAAGAAGTAAGAGGGTAAATACGAAAATAGAAGGGAAGGAATATCGACTTGAACCGCGTGGAAACAACTGAAGAACTTCTCCCGCTGTGACGTTTTTCCTCGACTTCCGAGATTTCATTTCCAGTCAGCTCCGTCATCGTAAAAAATTACGAAAATACAAACATGAGTGAAAATAAGATTTCCCTCTCGTACAAATTGAGAAAATATTACATATTGACGTCACAGTTTGTATCCCTCTTTTCGAAAACATTCGCTTAAAATCAGTTAAATTTGTTGAGCTTCAGGTCTTCATACCGTCGGTCTGCTCCTAGCGTCACGAGGTGATAATGACCGTAGGAGTGATTTCATTTGAGCGAGTTAAAATAATGTATCAGTGACAAACCCAGAAGAAATGTGTCTCTTCCTTTTTTTCCATAGGGAATTAAACATTAAAAATCAATATGATCTTCGCCTTCTTCATTTCAGGGCGTAGGAAATTTTCGTTTCAGCATCACATGGGTCTACCCACCTCTTTCTTGAATAGTCCATATCTCTTTCTTTCTCCTATCGTCCATTCTTTGCAGACATTCTAAACGTCAGGATGTACATTCCTGCACTTTATCTTCTTAAGGACTTATTTGTAATTTCCTTTGTGTTTTTGATTCCTTATTCTTCCCATTTTTGCACCGCTTAACTTAACTTAAAGGTGCCATTTCTGGTGATGGAATCTTTGTTGTGTCCTCCTCCTTTATTACTTACGCTTCATTTCCGACCAGTAATATTTCTAACAGTGGAATGCCCTGTAGAATACCGGGTGCATTTCTTTTCTGGTTTTACTTTTCAGATTTTTCTTGGGCTGTAATGTCACACATATTTCGGGATCTGTTAAACTTCCTATTTAAATTACCGTGTTTACTGTATGTCGTATTATAGGTGCTGAAAATTTTTAACCTCTTCTAAAAGAAAATTATTTTTAAGACCATTTAATAAAACTAAACATCCGAGTACAACATACAGCATACAATGTGCAATATGATACATTATACTCATATATTTTTTGGTTCTTAGTCATTCCCAAAGACGCATATTATTACTCGTGTGAGCCATAACACTTTATACTTTTTAGGTACCGACGTTTCGAAGAATCATAGTGCCCATGTCTTCAGGGACAAGCAGCAGCTCGGAGTATTACCATTCGACACGGCCTAAGTTTTTCACCTGATGTGTGTCATAGTCATCAGACGTTTAATATCAGGAGAAGAAAAGCAGCAGTTCTTACTTCAAGCAGAGGGGGTTGCGGGCTGGCACCAAGAAACCGAGAAGAGGGAGAAAATAAGATAATATTTACTTGGCGTGAGAAATGATGAAGTTAAATGACGGAGTGGCCTGGAAGCACGCGAATTGACGGATTGAGGAAACACAACATTTGTATGATTAAGTTGAACCATGGAGACGAATACAACGACGTGTGTGTCCGTAGTGAATAAACTTGTAACAATGGCACATCCATCTTGATTTTAAAAACTGCGTAAACTTTTTGACGGGTCAAACAAATAAGGGTACCGGAAAATTTATTCACTATGCATCGAATTACAAATGAGGGTACTACGTGTATACTGAGTAGAGATACTGTGAAGCAGGAATCTAAATGCTTTCAATAATTTATCATATTTTGTTTGACCTTTTTGTTAAGAACATGACAACTGCATGAGGTTTCACCATATGCTTACTGCGGTATAATGTTGTAGGTTAATGATAACGTTTCGGAGTAACATGCTGCCTCCTTCTGCAAGGTAGCTATTATAAACAGTATACTCCTACAGAACATTGGTGCTCACGTATGATATTACGCGTTATTACAGCTCATAGAATGACAACGTAAATCTAGTAAACGTAGTTCTGTGACAGTTTAGGTCCTCACAGCATGTGAATGCAGTTGAGTCTCCTGGATGTGGCGTTATGCTGCTGGGCAAGTCGTTCTTACCTTTCGAAGGGTCGTGTCACTTTCGTGGACTGATGAACCTTGAAGCTGAAGGCGACAGGATCCTTTGAAACGTCGGAAACCACCTACCCGGCGACACGGCGTAACTTCCCAGAAGACTCAAATCCTAATCACAACCAGTTTCTGCAAGTAATAACATTGTTCCGTATGTTAGATTCTTGTTTTATTGAAACAGGTACATAATTTTGCATGGAATAATTGTCGTTCAAAAATGACTACAAGATAGGCAATGTACGTGTAACGTAACATTGTGGCGCGTTCGCCTAATTTTTATCCTTTTTCGTCCGCCCTAACAGCCTGATATTATTCCGCGGAAAGAGAGATTGAGAGTTTTATGGCGATTTAGGCTCGCCGGCAAGAATAAAACGCAATTAGGTCTTCATGTAAAGTGCCCGGTTTTAAACAAATCTGGATTTTCTGTACAGATTTTCATAACAGTCCCCAATATCGAATCTTACGGAAGTCCGTCCAGGAGAGCCGTACTGATGTATGCACACAAACGGGCGGACAGACGAACGGACAGAACTATGAAGCTAATGGCGCTTTTCGCGACTATGAGATCGTTCCTAAAAGTGATGCTGAAGGAAAGGTTACTGGCATATTTTAACCCTAACGTGACTGATTACACCAACGAAAATCCCAGAGTAGCCGCACTAGCCGATAATTGGATCAGATCCCATACCTATTGAATATCATCCATTTAATTCATTTAATTCATTCCAAATAAGTGTACAGCTTTCCTTTTTCCTAAATGCAAGACTTATGAATGCAGCCAAACGTTATCTGAGTAAGACACTGCACCGTCTTATTAAATGGTAGTGAAATTTAAGGTTGCATAAATGGCGGGGGACATCTTTATTAGCAGAGCTACTACCATTCGCTCCTCAAGAACTGCTCCACGCAGTGAGTTAGTTGTTACTAACGACTGCTGAGTTACTTAAACTCGCACCGTACCTTTTCGTAACAGTAATGTATGCCATGAAATAACTGTGGATCCCAGGCTAGGAACAAATCCCAGATCTCCTGGGGCATGCGTAGTTGTTTCCATATTCTTATTGCTGCTATGCAAGATATGAGGTTTCCTGTAATCATTATTGCCTTGAGATATGACGCCCTCCAAGGGTAGAAGAGACTCAGTAGGTTTCTCCGAAGCTTTGGTAACTAGCCGTCAACTACATTGAGTCACATCGTTTAAGAAAATACAAGTTATTTCTGTTAGTCTCCCTTCATATATAACAAGAGAGGAAATGTCTGCAGACGAAACAATTCTGATGCGTTCGCCTAACCATAGCAACCAACGAACTTCGGTAACCTTGGTCACGATGGTCATCATGCAAACATTTGTAACTTTGATAACCAAGGTAAACATGGTAGCCAGGAAATCAATGGTAACATTAGTGACCATGGCAACCATGGTGCCATAGTAAACGTAGCAACCATATAAACATTGGTAACCTTGGTAACGAAGGCAACCATGGCGAGACTAATAACCAAAGTAGTCACAATGTACGTGGGTTATATATACTATTTTTTTTTTCGATTATAGCCATCTTAGAATTTTCTCGACAGATTTTAGAATAGCCCGAACATAAAATTTCACGAAAATCCGTCGAGCCGGGGCCGAGTATTCCCATGCGGATGAACGGACGGACAGACATTCGCTATTCCCTATTCGCAACTTTCCGAAGGCGCCTGAAGTGGGTATGGCTCATTCCGTCATTTTCTTTTCTGTGACACGGGGAAACCCGACTTGAGAAGAACATTCTCTCGGGGAAACCCTAAGTCAGCGCAGTTGGTAGAATGTGGAGAGACCCCACCCATCGGGGAAAATCCGTAGTATAGTTGTTGCTGGGACAAGGGGAAATTGGAGTAAAACAATATGACACGTACTAAGGCAACCAAGCACGGTTGTTATGGTTACCTTTTACAAAAAATCATGATTGATTGTAGAGCTGTCGCCACGACATGTAAAAATTTTTATTGTGTGTTGTATGAAAATTTAAAGTCACATTCAAAGTGGAATATGGTCGATGTGACGTGACACGTGGAACTGCGCTGATGAAGTTCCACACTGGAGTTTGAACAGTTTCTGGAGAGACTGAAAACCTTTATTGATCAGCTAGGTGAGATTTTGTGTTGAAACACTTTATTTTTTGAGAAATATTCCCATAGGAAAAGTCACACAGTTTTAAATTTGGTGGCAATGTTTTTTCTTATTTGTGCGCATCCGGCATGGTTGTCACGGTTAGCAGGCATGAATACTCTGGCGACCCGTCATATGTTGGGTTATCATGTGTGATATGTGTAAGATATCGCCAAGGCTAATCGTTGATGCTGTG
This sequence comes from Reticulitermes speratus, assembly GCA_021186555.1. Classification (NCBI taxonomy): domain Eukaryota; kingdom Metazoa; phylum Arthropoda; class Insecta; order Blattodea; family Rhinotermitidae; genus Reticulitermes; species Reticulitermes speratus. Next base: position 33,358,897 of record JAJKFL010000014.1, read on the forward strand.
TTCTGTGTAACGTAACATTATGTATCAAGCATGTAATACAGTGAAGTTGAGCCAGATGGCAGCACTCCGATAGATGAGGTTCCACGCTGGACTTGGCTCTAAGAATAAAGAAACAGCCGATGAAAGCAGTCGTGAGGTAGTGCGTGAAATTACGGCGGTCTGTCAGACGGGGTACCGGGTGTTGTGTCTGAGACACACGTTGAGGAAGAAGATTATTTCAGCAGCGAGCGTGATCGCTATTGTTATCGGGTGTGATTCAACACGGATGAAGACAAGCGGAACCCGCTTCTGAGGAGAGAGTAACACAGAAATTTGCAATATGGAGAGCAGCGGAAAATGCAGAAGCGACACGCCGCAGAAGAGACTGTGACAGAATTGCCACAGCAAAGCTAAGAGCTGCTGAGTGTATAGTAGCTTAACAACGTACAATAGCCTCTGACAGAATTGCCACAGCAAAGCTAAGAGCTGCCAAGTGTATAGTAGCTTAACAACGCACAATAGCCTCTGACAGAATTGCCACAGCAAAGCTAAGAGCTGCTGAGTGTATAGTAGCTTAACAACGTAAAATATCCTCTGACAGAATTGCCACAGCAAAGCTAAGAGCTGCTGAGTGTATAGTAGCTTAACAACGTAAAATAGCCTCTGACAGAATTGCCACAGCAAAGCTAAGAGCTGCTGAGTGTATAGTAGCTTAACAATGTACAATAGCCTCTGACAGAATTGTCACAGCAAAGCTAAGAGCTGCTGAGTGTATAGTAGCTTAACAACGTAAAATAGCCTCTGACAGAATTGCCACAGCAAAGCTAAGAGCTGCTGAGTGTATAGTAGCTTAACAACGTAAAATAGCCTCTGACAGAATTGCCACAGCAAAGCTAAGAGCTGCTGAGTGTATCGTAGCTTAACAACGTACAATAGCCTCTGACAGAATTGCCACAGCAAAGCTAAGAGCTGCTGAGTGTATAGTAGCTTAACAACGTACAATAGCCTCTGACAGAATTGCCACAGCAAAGCTAAGAGCTGCTGAGTGTATAGTAGCTTAACAACGTAAACTAGCCTCTGACAGAATTGCCACAGCAAAGCTAAGAGCTGCCGAGTGTATAGTAGCTTAACAACGTAAAATAGCCTCTGACAGAATTGCCACAGCAAAGCTAAGAGCTGCTAGGTGTATAGTAGCTTATCAACGTACAATAGCCTCTGACAGAATTGCCACAGCAAAGCTAAGAGCTGCTAGGTGTATAGTAGCTTAACCACGTAAACTAGCCTCTGACAGAATTGCCACAGCAAAGCTAAGAGCTGCCGAGTGTATAGTAGCTTAACAACGTAAAATAGCCTCTGACAGAATTGCCACAGCAAAGCTAAGAGCTGCTAGGTGTATAGTAGCTTAACAACGTAAAATAGCCTCTGACAGAATTGCCACAGAAAAGTTAAGAGCTGCCTCTGCTTTGAAATAAACTTCGAAGAAGATGTGTTTCAGGATAAGTGATAATAGATGAAAAGTGCGTTATTTCCGCTTTGCCTGATGTTGGATCCATAAGAAGTCTTAGCAGATATTTTGATGGATCGATATTGATCAAGAAATTTACGCTAGATTACAAATCCTGTCGCCTGTTGTATAAAATACATGTAGATGTCTTGCACTTGTTCATATTTCCCACAACACTAATATAAAACGTTGTCCTTACACACGAATTTAACAGTATGAAGTCCATCCCTTATTTTGTGCAAGAATGGTGTGTGCCGTTCATTTCCGTAATGTGGCCGTGTGGTTTGTGACGCTATATATTCTTGTAGATGCATTGTCACTGCACTGAAACTGAAAGTGGAAGCAGTGCGTTCCTTCGATATCTGATATCTATTCACAAAAGTGCGAGGTATTACATTCTGAAGACTCACTGCCGCAAGGCCTAAATCTCGTACTTCTTATTTCAATCTCCACCTGAAATCCACATAGTTTTAAACTGATAGGGTAACTGAGTGAATGAGGCCATAATACAAAAAATCAGCTGGCTCGCCATATTCAGTGGCTGGAAAGTTTTCCCTATACGATTATTTGTATGGCTGGTCCTTTCCCAGTAATATAAATTTTGTATGTTCAGACTACCTGAAATGCTGAATGGAATTATGTGAAGGCTCTACACTGTCCCATTCACCCGCCTCCTTGCGAGTGTCTAAGACCACCAGTTAGGGTGAATGGGACCATCATTTCTGCAAAGTATTATGAAAACATTTATCTGTGGTTATATGTGTATAAACTTATAATAGTTACCTACTGGCTGTACCTCCTGTATCTCAACATTTCTTACACGTACTTTGTACAAAAGAATAATTTACAACCTCTTGCACCAACATAGTTTTCATGGCCGTGCCATGGCTCAGGCGGTTAGTTGCCGGCCTCTCACCGCGAAGACCCGGGTTCTATCCCGGGTCAGTCCATATGGGATTTGTGGTGCACAAAGTGGCATTGAGATAGGTTTTTCCCCGAGTACATCGGTTTTCCCCTGTCAGTTTCATTCCACCGGTGCTTCATTACACGGAAAAACGAAACTCAACATCATCTTGTAAGGAAACCTCTGAGGTTGAAATGCTGCTGCTAGGGACTCCTTTCTTCTTCTGGGTATCATTTGCATTCCCTCTCCGATGTTTTTCACAGGCCTCATCATTGCAAGTAGTAGAACTCGTTTGTATGTTATTTTGTATTTTTTGTATTTATTTGTATGTTATTTTTATGTAATTTTATTCGTGTTGGGAGTATATTGCGGAAGGACAGGTTAAACAGGGATGAACACTGTTGATGTTGAAGTTGGTGAAAGATTCTTGCTGCCAGGTCATTTGCTTTAGCTAGAAATGAATAGGGTTTGACCATCTGTTGGCTTCATGGCCTTACCCTCAGTAATTATTCTACTACGGAGACATATTTGTGGTATTTAGACTGCTTGGCACTTGAAGATGGAAACGATATGGTTTTCCGAAACATCGGTAACAAAACACTAAACAACGCCGTGCCACACCCCACAAGAACCAAGACGTTCACTTTGAAAAGGTTTTTGACTGCCTAATGCTTCTGTCTTCACGAGCAAGCTTTTAGATCTTTATTCGAGTCTTCCGCCCTCAGCAATTGCTCTATTTTCTTTATATTTACCCATCTTAAAACAAAGAATAAAAAATGTATGTACATATTTTAATGTATTAAAAACGATAACGTATGTTGCTTAACATTTTTTGGGTTGTTGCCCGGCGTCAAGTTTGGTGTATGACCAACGTTTCGGGATCACTTGTTTGTCCCATCTTCAGGGTCTTAGGTAAAAAGGTAAAAAATATACTTTATACTTTTTACCTAAGACGCTGAAGATGGGACAAACAAGTGATCCCGAAACTTTGGTCGTACACCAAAAATGGACGCCGGGCAACAACCCAAAAAACTTTTAAGCAACATTACGACCACGGCGGAAGCCTTCAATTGCATATAACATTAACTTAATCGTTTAAAAACGTAGTTTATAAAGTAAAAATTGTCAGCATTTCCCTAAACGGGCCTATTTACCTAAATCTATTCAGTTATATGCATAACAACTGTTGCTGTCCTTTTTCAGTCTACTGATAGAAGATTTGGCTCTCAGAATACCCGAGTACTATTTAACCTTACTAAAGACTCCAAGAAACTGAAATGCAGTACAGCATGTCCGCCTAAACTCTAATGTTCATATATAAAAATATTTAAAATTTCACTGTTTTAGCTCACGTTACGCACTAGTTTGGAAACAGAAATTTAGCCTGCAAACACGCTCTTTTGTCCACGCAGTATTTTACCTTCAGCATACCCTCTATGATCTAGAGAAACACTGCAAATGGCACACAAAGTCACTATGCCACCAGTGAAGCTCTGAGGACGTCTTTACTGAACATGATCCCATTCATACGTTTATCCCATGCACCCGAACTTGCAATACTTCCTGTCTAAATATGTAGCTGCGTGTCCAGTAATTAAACAGCTTAATGCCTAGCTAATAAAGTCGCTGATTCCTGTTTCGAATTCTGTGAGCTTAGATTTCTAATCTAGGTTTGTAGACAGGTCTGACCTAAACACAAGTTTTTCTGGCTTTTGTCTCTCCTCTCGTGCCTATCTTAAAATGAGCCTCAACTACGTCATCTGTTCACTACCATCCAATCGCTGGACGCCAAACAGACTAGTCTCAGAACTGTAAATAACAAGTGAAAGCGTCGTAAAATTAATCCCACATATGTATGTGTGTGCATATATGTGTACATGTAGGTATGTGTTGTTGTTGCTTGTATTCTTTTATTTTACACGAAGTGTACACAGACATGCACAAAACGTTGCAGCCAATGTGAATATCTGAATTTTTTTATTCCTTGCTTTTCCAGATTCAAGTATTCGGCTTCAATTCCCAGCTCTATTCCAATTTTTCTGAAGCGCTTCATCGAGCGCAAGGCATTGTTGGCATATCTTTATTATTGCAGGTAAGTTATTGTTTATTAATATAAAATGGACAATTTTAACTTGTAGTGATATTTCTTGAAAGTTTTTTTTTTTCAAAATGGAGATATATAATGTTCTTTTCTGTCTTTAGTTGTTATTTCTTTGTCTTCTCTAATGACTGTCTTTCGGGTCACGCAACAACGCCTGTGCTGAACTCAAATAATTCTTGCAATGCCTTTTTTATGTTTTTACTGCCTTATACATAGGAATAGAAAAACATAAAATGTAAGTATTTGTGCATTTCATTTTTCTGTTTTTATTTCTCAGTATATTATCACTCGTTACAATTTCTCTCATTTTATTTTACTTTAGTTTCAGTAAAGTTGTCACGTGCAAAAACATTTTTGCCGGGTTAGCTCAGTTGATATAGTCACTAGGATACCGGCTTGATAACCGGTAAATTGGTGTTCGATTTCTGGGGTGGCAAACATTTATTGCCTCTCCAAATCATCCAGACCAACTTTGGGGACCAACTAGCTTCATGTTCATTGGATACTTGGGCTTTATAGTCGGAGGTACAATTACTGAGCATGACATTGACAACAGCTCCATCTAATGCCGAAATGTACAATACGTGAAACTGTATCTCGAACCCCCCCATTAAAAACATTTTTTTTGTGAGAAAACATTTCGAAAGGTGGGGTTAATTTTATAATTAATGAAAGGGAAAATATTTAATCCGTCTTGACCAAGAAATGCAACCAATCTTGTATTGCACTGATAGTTTTTGTGGTAAGAAAAGTTGTTCCTGTGCTCAATTAAACACCACACCACGAAGTATTTTAGAGCGGTGGAAGTGTCGTGAATGCATTCTTAACATGGACACTAGATGAAAGAGTTTTCATCCTAACGCTCCAGCCGCTTTAGCCCTGGAGAAAGAGTAGCAATATCTAATTTTCAGGAATCTGGGGCCAAACAGTCGGTCTGGTTGCTATGGAGAAGGAAAAATCTGAAACACTGACGTGGATCGCACACCCGCTACCAGCTTGTCGAGCCGGTAGCCTAGTGACTCTACTGACTGAACTAAGTTATTTAAATCCGCATATTACATTATCATAACAGTAATATCCGTTTGACTTTATAGAGTAACGCACTATATATACAATTCTTGAAAAATATGAAGGTCGCTGCCAATCGAAACTTTATTTCTCAGTATTTTCCTTTCATTATAAGGTGAAGTGTGTCATTTAGAAAACGTGACCGGATTAGTCTGAAGCAAATGCCAGTGATGATTTATGTCAAGTTCTTCCCGCTGCGAATAAAGAGAATTTATTCGTACAGAATATGTAAATCCTCTCCGGTTACAAGTAAAAATATGCTGATTCATAAATCATAAGATTAAAAAATGTGCAACTTATAAACTGTTTAAGCAAAGGTGTGTTCTACTTGTAACTGATATTGCAATCTTTTGAAGGACTGTGTTAATTATGTACCACCTGCTTTAACATTAAGGTCTCTGCATTCGGCCATACAGTATAGATTTCTCATAGTATACAGCTATTATTTTCCTAAACAAGTGTTCACCGATTGCTTTTTATAGCGGAGGAGTATGTTTACCTTTGAGTAGAAACTGGACCTCTCTATGTTATTTAGATATAATCCTTGCTTCATATGATTGCCTAAGCAGTGTACATAAAGATTCAGTCCGTACGTCATGTAGAACGTGTTCTTCCATTAGAAAAAAGTCTGTTAATGCTGCGTAGCAAAATAATGGCCGTCTATTTTACGAATTTTGCGAAACAAATACACTTGTAGACAACGTTCAGAGTTTTTAGTGTTAAATCTGGTGGTACATATATTAACCACTATGCTGTACAAGTTTAATTCAGGTCAGACTTTTTACCGCCAAGTTACAGTTAGTATTGACATACCGAGCACTGTCGTGCAGCAGTGATATACTTGTCTTATATTTGGCGGGACGCGATTCAAACCTCTACCGGGTTATCGGCTGTCGTATTTTATGTTTTTCGTAATTTTCCTCAGTCATTCCTTTCAAATGTTCGGATAGTACGTTGAAATATACTACATGAATAACAGCAGAATGTAAACGAAACATTAATACAGCCAATTAAATCATGGCTACAGAAGACGATTTGTTCCCTAACGTACAACAGGATGTAGGGTATGGACCAATGTGCATGAATAAAATAATCAGTAGAAAATAGTCTAGGATAACTTCACATGGACGAACTACTCGTATAAATCAACAATAAAAAATGTTGTACGGTTGTATTCGTAAAATATATTCAGAAGTTAATCGCCAGTAAAAATTATGAGTTACACTGACATCAATATTGCATGGTTACATGAACCTTGGAAGACACAAATTACTTGACAGTGTATTTGTATTTAAAAATTCAGTTCGTACCTCACAGGTAACTGTTGTTTTAGAAAGACTAATTGGTTAATATTGTATGTGGAAATAACCGTTCTTTATTGTATGGATCGTAAAGGACACTTAAATATGATACAAAAATTATTTTAATATTAAACATAATGGTAACATACAGTAAACACAGAATTTAAAAGTGCTAAAGGCATATAGTATTACAGTGCTTTACATGTCACTATTTTAAAATAGTAACGAACATCAACCCTGCTATGTCATGTACAATTTATAATGTTGGTATATACAGTATATATGAATACACACACACACATACATAGAATGAGATCTGAAATTGTCATTACTCTTTCCCATCTAGCTAAGTGTTCGTATAGTTACGGATACATAATCTAGAATGCCGTAAGCCGTGGTCGTGAAGCAGTCCTGTAAGTGTTGCAGCTTGGACCTTTTCCGATATAAAGCTATTTCTGGGCAGTAGCAGTGCTTACTTTATCACGCTACCTTTCAACATCTGTTTAGTTTCAACACATGCATATTCAGTGAAACAGTAATTTCATAACATCCCTCAAGGGCTGTAATGTATGAGAGCAGATCAATGGAAGGGTTACCTGCGGATATCGTAGCTACAATAGGGGTTTATCAAATTTCACCGTTGACGTTTTGAAGGGATTTACGTAATTTTGTAACGTGCGCCCGTGAGAATGATCCTAGAATCGAAAGATGCTGACATGTATAAAATTATGGGTTTATGATCGCTGTATTTGGATGAGTACTCTGTGTATCTGATAAAGTGCATGTGAGAGCAAGAGACATTAAAAACTGAAACGTCAACACCAGGAATTTTTATTAAATTTTGTGAGATTTGAGTTTCTCTTGGTGAAGACTGTAAGGAACACTGTATTCCGGGATTGGTGCCGTGTAGTCTTGTAAATTTCTACCAGACTTCACAGTGCTAAATCCTAGATGGTGTTATTATTCACACTCAGTGTTGTACTTCAATATATTCTTTCTTTCGTAGATGTTATGATGTTTGAATTATCCGTTCATCCTGTCAGTGCCGATAGTGTTACAGTAAGTGACGTCACAGCTCATTACTCCAGCAAATGTCTTAATACGTTCGTAGCTACACACCTAGTCAATAAATTGTCTGCTTTAAGGAAACTGTGGAAAATCATTATATATTACTTTGCCCATTTTCCTTCAGCCTATGCCTAAATCTCCAAAGTCGTTCCTTTTCTTTACAAAAATTTTGTATGTTTCTCAAGTTACGTGATACGTGTCCCGTGTCTCTCAGCTTTCTTAATTTGATCACTTAAATGCTGTTTCTTTAGGAGTACAAATCATGAAGTCCCCTTTATGTAATCTTTTCACTTTTCTTACTCTTCTTTCTTAGGACCCACATTTTCAGGTGCAATACCTAGAAAAACTAGCAACTGTCTTAAAATTTAAGGTTTACAACATGGTACACACAGAAGGACAAATAATTCGGCAGAAAGGCCATTCTTCTGCATTCTCCGTCGCCTCTAATTTAAATGCCCTCATTTAATTCAAAAATTTAAATGGCTGCAACATATAAGAAAATGGTTCCTTTTTAAGTGTTTTATTTAATGACGCTCTCAGTTGCTAAGACGTTACAGCATCGGTCATAGGTGCATGGATGAGCATGAAGTATGATTGGACTGTTACTGATAGGGAAAAACGGAAGTTTCGGGGAAAAAATCTGTCAAAGTGTCACTTTGTCCACCACAAATCCCACATGGAGTGTTCCGAGATTGAGCCCGGGACCCCGAGGTGAAAAGCCGACGACTAATTATTCGAGGTATGGCATGGCCTCCATTAAGTTTTTTAACAAAATTCATCAATCCATGAGAAACAGTCATGTGTTTGTGCTGTCCATAAATATATGTTTGGGAGCCATTTAGAAAAGACTGGATGAAATGCAGATGTCTGTACATACAAATTATACGTAGCGGGCAGAACTGTTCATGAAAGTTAAGGCCATATAAAATGACAGCAACAAGAGCTCCTCATAAGGGTTGCATGTTTAAACTTACTTCAGGCGTTTCACTATTATTAATATAAGTGTCTCTATAATTTTATGCTATTTATGTTTATTATAAGAGATTTTTAAACTTAATTCCGCAAAAATCAAAGAATATAAACAATGTAGAAATGATATTTGTTTTAACATATTTTTATACAGCACTCCCTGTCCCTTTCAAATTGTATAAATAACTTGGACGCATTGGAAAGCACCAGTATCATTATTCAAAGTGCATTTAGTTGTCTGTTGTCGAAGAGACGTCACTTTCGCTGATTCCTGTACACAATCCACTCACGGTGAATTCGGCTTGTGTACTGTAGACTTTTTATTACTGAGCTGTTCACTGAGTAAGTGGAAACTGTAGACAGTATGTTTCAATAATGAAAATTACGACGTACGTACTCCATATTCTAGGGAAAGCAAACAAGTAAAATAAATCTAACATATGACGCATGTGTCTCACAAAATGTTGCCAATATAGACGTCAGTTTAATCAGTTACAAACCAGTACCTATCTAGAAACCGGTAATGCTACAAATGTAATAACCAGTTGCCTCAGCAACTCTGTCAGAGAAGTATTGTGTGTGTGTGTGTGTGCGCACGCGCACGTGTATGTCAGATTCATAACCATTTTTAAAATTGAATGGGAAATAGTCTTCTATTTTCGTACATTACCTCTCTTCTTTTCTTTTGTCCCTTGCATAACTGTACCTAGTCCCCTTCCTTCTCCGTTAATAAAGCGAAACAAGTTCATCCTTATTCTTCAGATGGCACAGTGTTAAATATACAGCTGCCACCTGCGTAAGTACTATAAAACTACAGATTTCCATTGGCACGGCATGAGTACAACGTAACACAGGTGTTCAGTTACAAACTGTGTATAAATACGAGGATACAAAAGTTGAATATTTAAAGATAAATTTCGAGATTTCAAGCTTCCGCTGCGATATAATTGAGGTCTTCACTCGTTTGGGTTTTTACGCAGCTTTGGTTGGTATTAGTTTACAGATGCTTCGGAAAAGTCTATGGGTACCATCTTCAAGGGTCAATCAAGGTCGCTGTCACGAAAGGTCGGTAAACAACAACCAACCAACGCTGCTTAACAATTCAGAAGGGCGAAGACCCCAAAGATAAGTTGTTGCGTTAATAACATCTATTACGAATAATTTATTTCCAAGTGTAATACATTTCCTCTAAAAATCGTATAAGTACCCAACCTTAATCACTTCAAAAACTTTTAACACACATTTAATCTTGCATTTGTGCTAAGGTAGTCTAATAATTTTGATAGAATAATAATATGCACTATGTGGTGCTTCTGTCTGTACACAGGCTACCAAATCTGCAAGATAAAGTTTTGCACTGCGACACCTACTCAAGTGTAGCGTCCACGGCTGTTTATGATACCATCTTACGATCTTGATCGTCATTACTTGCCAACACAAAATATGAAATACCCAGTGTATCCTGTTATGTATAAGGCTTCTCTTTTACGGCTTATTTTAAGTCCAAATGGTTGAATAATATGAACTGGACGACTGGGATTTGATTATGGTTAGAAGTCTAAATTTTCATCGTCGCTATCACGTTCAGATTGACACGGGGGCCGACCAGGTTTATTCAATGATTATCGACGGCTGCTTCATCTTGAGTTAAGAAACTGTAGCGAGAAATTGAAGCATGGAGCAAACCACCATTCCCCAATTTGGCCTCATGGCTTGATGTAAATTAAGCACACTAACAATATGCTTCTTACAGTTTTAGAGATTATTATACTATTATAATAACGTTACGAGTATTGTTTGGAATTTATTATATTTACTTATCGTGTGTATGTTATACGACGTGAAAGGATATTCGCTCACAAGCTCCCCATAACGTCGTTCCTTGATAGAAATATGTCGAAAATATTGTACAATACGTGTAATGTGAGATTTAGTTTTCGAGATATACGTTACCATCAAATAGTGGTCGGCATCAAATGCTCGACCCATGGGAACCTAGTAAGTACACGAGGATAAGTCGCACTGAAGTACTGCCGGATACATTCCCTACTGTGTTTTCCAGGTCCGTCGTTCTGAACGCACAAATTCTGCCTCACACCTAGCGGCGCAACTTCAAGCAGCACCAGCATAACAGTTTTCAGGATATTCCGACATCGAGCAAACTACCTGTCAGGTAGCAGATAGGGGCCCACGGCAATGGCCCCGATTACAACAGCCCAAAACTTGACGCTGAAGTGAACCTGCTGGCCACGTTAGCGAATAGCATAAGGATTACCCGTGGCCAGATATGGCTGTTGCAAACGTTGAACCCGCCTTCACGCATGAAACGCGCTTCGTATGTCGACAGAACTTCGTGCGTAAGGAGATTATCCGCAACGTGTTAATATCCCAGGCATTCGCAAAATTTAATCTATACATGACGATCGTCTGGAAATAGACACACGCGAGTAGTGGTGTGGATGACATTGATGGTCAATAGACACACGCGAGTAGTGGTGTGGATGACATTGATGGTCAATAGACACACGCGAGTAGTGGTGTGGATGACATTGATGGTCACTAGACACACGCGAGTAGTGGTGTGGATGACATTGATTGTCAATCTCCATTCCCGTGCCATTGCGCGTAAGCTTTTCCATGGCTCTTGTTTCACAGCTACAATTATGTCATCTTTTCTAGCTGCTGTTCGTGGGCGACGTGAAATAACAAACGCCGTTGGTGTTAAACGCCCTATTCCACGGATTCGCTGCACCATTTGTCGAAGCATGTTAGCGTCTGGATGAGGTGGACCAACAAAACGTAGTGCGTATTCCCGTACACAAGTATCAGGTCGACTCTTACAGGCACCAAGGGTTGAGAGCATATTGCAGCATTTGTCATATGGGTGTTTCATGATCATTCGATTTCATTTGAACCCTGCTGTTCATATTGTGTTTTAGTACACGTAATGTAGCGCTTATAGTCTGGGAAGTGTATTATGCCACTTGACGGCTACGTGTATCTCAAAAGCGAAAGGTTTATTATATATGCTGTAAAAGATGTTTGACTTTTTTCGGCAGGAATCACACTATGGACACTTTTTTGCGAGTTACCGTTTACTCTGTGTAATTAACCTCTTTCTATTATTTTTGTGGTATGAGGTTAAGTGAAATAGATATATGGGGAGAGAGAAGGCCGACGACCAAGCAATCGTTGTTTGATTCCCGACAGGGACAGGGAGTTTTTCTCCACAAATATATCCACACTGTCTGTGGGCCCATTTAACATTCTCTCCAGTGTGTACGGGTGGCTATTTTCTCGCGGGTCAAACGGTCGGGCGTGATGATTATTATTTATACGTAGGGCCTGGTTTAAGAACGTGTGGATCTGTACTTCGGTTCCCCATACTTCATGCTGTAGTTCCTGATTAAACACAGGCGCAATTTTGCTTACATTTTCACTATGTCTTTGCTGACAGGGGGCTTCGATCCCTGAACTCAGAGCTCACTGATATCAAAAATACTTTTAATTATAAATCATCAAAAAAGATAATAATAATAATAATAATAATAATAATAATAATAAAGAGATAATAATAGCGGTAAAAGTGTTCGGTGCAACCCGCACATCTTGCAAACTGTAGAAAATTAACCATCCCGTTGGCGGGGGTGAGGAGGCTGGAAGGGAAGGGAAATAGAAGGGAGAGGGTACTTCACTTCTCCTATTCATTATCCGTTGCAGGGAAAAGGAAACTCATTTGCTGAAATCAAGCATTTTGGGAATTGTCCTAAATTTCAAACTCTGTATGTTACTGAGCCTTTCTAACAAAACTTATTAGGATGATCAAACAATTCTAGCATTTCAGATCCCAGCCCTGAGTCAGTTTATGTATGATTCAGTTAGTTTGTTGCGAGTGTATTTGACTTGGGTGTATTTTCGAATTTAGTGCGAGTTTCCTTTTGGGGTGGTAGTGTTTAATATTTATCTATCTACTCTATCACTGTCTTCAGTAACGTCCATGTCTTTTTGGATCAGGTAACATTGTTGCCGCCGATCCCAGTGGCCGCGCGGTCTAAGGCGTGGGTCTACGGCCGCTCGCCTGCTGGGATTTTGGGTTCGAATCCCTCCTAGGGCATGGATGTCTGTCTCTTGTGAGTATCGTGTGTTGTCAGGTAGAGGTCTCTGCGACGGGCTGGTCCCTCGTCCAGAGGAGTCCTACTGAGTGTGTTGTGTCTAAATTGTGTGATCGTGAAGCCTCGAAAGATGAGACGGCCTAGGCCCCCAAGGGGCTGTCGAACCATTGGAAAAAAAAAACATTGTTGCCTGTACCGGTCTCATGAAGTTTCAAGTATTTCCTTGGTAAGCATAAAGATAAAGAAAAGAAACATTGAAAGACAGAAAACAAAGAATAAAGAAGTAAACTCAATAGTCGGATAGATGGATGGATGGATAGACAGATAGATAGATAGATTAGATAGATAGATAGATAGATAGATAGATGAATGGATGGACGGAAGGACGGGCGGAGGGATGAATAGCTAAAGAAATAGAATGGATGTGTGTGTAAATTAATGGATGATTTTGTTTAAGTACGACAGCACACAGAAATGTAGCCATGATAGTTAAGTAGCAAAGAATTGGACAGCTAGGTTTAAGTAACTTAGAAAACAGAACTCGTGCCCTGGTAGTTGTTATCGGAGTAGCCCTCAAGTCTTCGTTGCTTTAAACTACGGGCCGGCTTAGTCTACTCGCCTGGGAGACAGCAGGGTTCAGGTTTTGAGATGTAAAGAGAAATAATTTTCGTACCTGCCGCGATCATATTAAACAATTTGTAATGCCGTCTGTACATTTCATACTAGAACTCAACATTTCACTTTCACAGGAAATAGTTATGTGTTTTATTTATAGCAATTCAAAATGGATTACACGTCCTTTTTCGTTTACTTAATTTTGGCTGTCAATAGCAGTCACTGAGTACTGTATGCGAGGGAAAACGGATCCATTTAGCTCCTCTCTTTAAAAATTGATAGCCCAAATTGTGAATAGGGTGGAGTTTTAAAACAAAAGCGAAACAGCAATCGTTCTTTTGTAAAGACACAATGAAAAGTTTTAACTCATGTGATTTACTCTGCGTGTTCTACGATACGAGGTTTGATAAAACATCGACAGGACTCTGCTATGACATTGCGCCTTTGTCTTTATTTATACTCCAGTGTTACGAAGGTTGTGTTGTAAGTAGCAACTGAATCTCTCTAACTTTTATAGCCGCATTACCCAATTATATTTGAATTATATACAAAAAATTTCAAATCTTAAGGTGATCCATCCCCTTGTGTTTTTATTTTCTTAACAAACATTTTCAATATTTATAAAACCCACAAAAACAGGTATGCTATATATGTAAAGGGGTACATTTGTCTCATATTCTGTAATCATGTTCGTAGGTGATTCGAAGGAAAATTTTTTCTTTAATTCAACATATTTCCAGTACATACTTCTAACCCATGCTGCTGATCGCCTTGCCTACAGCTGAAGATTATTTTCACACTTCTAACGTTTTTATTTGATTCGCTATCGTATGTTTGTTAGCAGCCATCACAATCGCCAGTAATTATGAATCAGACCAGTAAATAGCACGAAACCTTTGCTATTCTCCATAAATATTTATAGAATAGCATATATATATATGAGTAATATTTATTTGTATTATTTATGAGTTTGTAGTTTTTACAAGTACGAACAGATGAAGAATTTAATTAACGGCACTGGGAGGCTGATTTATTAGTAGGACCACTGTAATAAATTTAGTATCTTAGTAGATTGGAATATTTGTACATTCTTATTCAAGTGAATTACAGACCGTCTTATTTTGGTTACATGCGCTTGAAGAGTTTTGATTTCATAGGCAGAAAATGTTGCACGCCTACAGAAATTACCTTCTAAACAGCTTTTATGTTAAACAAATTCCAACTGAAATTACAACGCGCTTTGGTGTCTTACAGAAGTGGCCAGATGAGAAATTCACGGAAGAGAACTTTGCTCTGCCCCCAAACCCGCAAGAAGTGCACAAAAAAATCTGTCCTGAACAATGTGAGCTGACATGTGCCAAGTGTTTTGTTATGTATATTACTTGTCATGACCATTCTAATATACGTAATACGTCACTGCCAGTTTGAATTGCTTACTTCGTGAATATTGTTTGCATGTTCCTCTCTGTGTTGGTTTTTAAACACGCACACTGGTGAATCAGGCCTTGTTGAAATGATGGTAGTGTAATTTGTACACACAGCCATATTTCATCAGCTGTTACGTGTTCTTGCATTTTAAATAGATCGATATTTTTTAAGACGGCCTCACTTCAACTACTCTTAAAGTTATTTGAGGTGGTGTGGCACAGTATTTAAGGCTGTTACTTGGAATAGTCTGTCGCCTTAGGTATGATGTAAGAAATGTTTCGGAAGCGGTTTATGTTTCCGTCTTCAGGTGGAGAGGATGTCAGGGGTATCCTGCTATGTTTGATCTCAAGGCAGAGACACGCAAAATTTAAACCAAGCATGATAGTAGCCCTACTAACTCTAGATACGCTCCAGATTACCTCGGGGTTTCGCAGTAGCTGTGCCTAGATACCCAAGAGAGTAGGAATCCCTCCATATTCTCTCAACCTGAAGATGGAAATAATAGGCATTTTCTAAACCTCATAACTTTAATATTAACGACTAACCTCTGGTAATGTCCAAATAAATACCTAAATGAGCACTTTATCCTCTTAGATGTTAGGTTTTAACTGCCAGAATTATGGGATTTGATGTATTTTGAGGTAAGACGTCGTGTAGTATGGCAGACCCGCACTAGGTAGATTTACTCATTTAAACTGCAGATGAAGGCAGTACGTTCCTCCAAAACCTTTATTGCTATCAAACGACACTGCTTCCTTCTATACGCAATATTTCAGAAGTTGGGATTTCGGAATATTAAAACATTTCCTGGCTTTGAAACCTATGTAGGTCTCTTGGTGTTATCAGTGCAATATAAAATAAATATTCCCGTTCAGTAAGAGGATGAGCTGTGGATGTTAATTCATATTACAGTCGGTTCAATGCACAACATATACTATGCGGAATGAAGGCACAGGCCTGGAGGTATACTATATTTCGGTTTCGAATTCTAATGACCAGATTTCGAGAACATTGGTTTTGGAGGTCTCAAATAAATGTTTCTAGGAATGTTAAATTTTTATTTATGTCAGTCCGATGTAATAGTTTTTCTCCTATACCAATCTCTGTCTTCCCATCGGACGTTATCCGAAAGTGTTTCCCCAAAAGTGTTCACTTATTTCTTGTTGCCCGTTCAAGTCAGGACACCGATCTCTCTCCACATGGGAGTGTGAGTGAATCTGAATATGCATGTGTGTGAGTATTTTACGTAGACATAACTGTATGCATAGACCTATTTGTTTACATCAAAGGTAAAATTGTCCCTGACAACGCAATGGAAGCATGTAGGGTGAATAAAAGTGTAACTCCACTCCTTCTTAGTCTCGGCAGTAAATGAAGGTGAGTGGTCAACTTCACGTCCCGGCCGCTTTAATCCCAGGAAGGAACCCCGGTACTAATTCAGTAGGAGGCTAGGTGGGCCCCAGAACCGGTGTGGACGGTTTTGGAGAAAAGGAAAACTTCTTGCCTCTACTAGGAAATGAACCTCCTGTCGTCGAGCCCGTAGCCTAGTCACCACACCTACTGAGTTGTCCCGACTCCCATATTTAGATCAGAGTGTTTCAGAATTTTAAAAACCTATTTTAAACTACCTAACTTAAACCTACGGAACAAAGTACTTCTGGAGAAATTTAATACTTTGGTTCCACAGCCAGTCACATTCCTCGCATTTTATGGAATCTGAAAGTTTATCGCCGTGTTCACCAGAGTTCGCCATTTGTCTCTGTTTTGAACTAGAAGAATTTAGCCCACGTTTCTTGGTCTTGAAAGTGGCCTGCGTCCTTCAGAATTCTCCACCGAAACTGTCTACATGTTTCTCTTCTCCTCCCTTTGTGTCACACGCCCCTCAATTTCCTTGAACCGAATACTAATTGGTGAATATTCCCCTCCCCCATAGCGCAACAGCCCTTAATGGGCCAGGTCCTCCTCATTATCGAGGCTTCACAATCACACTCAGACACACCACACTCGGTAGGACTCCACTGGACGAGTGACCAGCCCGACGCAGAGACCTCTACCTGACAACACACAACACTCACAAGAAACAGACATCCATGCCCCGACGGGATTCGAAACCACAATCCCAGCAAGCGAACGGCCGCAGAACTACGCCTTAGACCGCACGGCCTCTAGGATCGGCTATTGGTGAATATTACAAATCATAAATCCCTTGAATGTGTAATTTTCTCCTGGCTCCTCTTAGCTTCTCCAGCTTGGGCCCAAATATCTTCCTCAACACCTTATTCTCGAACACGCAAGCTTATGTTATTCTCTTAATATGAGTGACTCAGTTTCACACCCATATAAGGGGCAGGAATAATTAAAGTTCTGTATATTTTAATATTGATCTTTTTTATAAAAAACGGTAAGACAAAAGATTCTGGACCAATTTGTGGCAGGCATTCATTGAATTTAATATCTTCTTACTTTATTCATGCATGCAGCTTGGATTTGTTAGTGTCATTACCAAATATTTGAGTTTTGCTACATTTTTAAAGGATTTATTAGTTATTAAATATCCTATTATGACAGTAATAAAAGTAAAGGTTTATGTATGCGAAGACATGAAGGTAGGAAGACCAGGAAAAGGAGAAGATTTAATAGCTTCTTAAAAGAGACACTGGATCTATTAAATTCCAGTTTGTCTGTGTATTTGTTTACTTACTTATAATATATATATATGACGCTGTCAGTAGCTTAACCAGTGTAGTATGTAATGGTAGAATGATCAATGAATGATGGATTGAAAGAGACTTAGAAGAATGCAGTACTTCATGATGTGAGATACGGTGTCGAAATTTGCGTCGCGTGACTGAGAAGAACCCGGAAGGCTCCAGTGTAGGTGGCTGGTCGCTTGTCGAGATTTGAATCCGAGACCTCCCGAATTAGACACAGGATTTATGCCCACTTACCTGCGTCGTTCGGAGGTTCTAGTTTGTATGCAAGTTAATGCAGCTGGAAAACAGAGCAAATATTTTTTAAATTGTTAGTATTGCATTTGACATTTGAGTTGAAATCAGACACAAGCCGTGCCCGTAGTAACCCTCCATGTGCCATCCATCAATTTACACAGTCACAATACAATGCGAGAGCTCTGTCACCCAGGAGCGGGGCTCAAGAATAATATGGCTTGCAGTTGCTACAGTCACAGTGTTTGTGCATAACACTGAACTACAAAACTGCTCAATCTAAACAAACCTGAAGGTTCAACAGGGGTAGGAAAGTTCTGCATAGTGAGGCATGTCCACCCACCTTCAAACAGCAAAATCTGTTTCCCCGCAATAAATTTTAATGTTTCGTTTTACTCCACGAACTTCCAAGTAAAATTTTCAACACTTTCCTTCATCAATTCTGCTTGCCTTTTTATGATCCATAACCCGTGCATTATTCGAATATATATATATATATATATATATATATAATAGTACCAACAAATGAACACAGGTATATTGAAATTAGTTTATATGTCCAGTGAATCCTACATGTTTCGGCCAACCATGTGGTCATATTCTGGGATGTAAAATACAAAGGTTAGATACATTAAAAAGCATAAAGTGAAATTATGAAAGTATCAGAATGAATCCATAGGCGTAAGAAGCAGCCCTATGAACCCATAATTTAAACATGCGTAAATATAAGTTATTACTAACAAGAATGCATTGTTATTTGATTGGATGGTATACGCAGAAGGTTTCAGTTAGTAATTTACCATCCAAGAGAGTGTCGTAATGTAAATGGCACGGTAAATCACACAGTGTTGTGTATGTATCATCCATTGATTTCGTCTCAAGTGTGTCTCAAGTCTGGACACTGTTTCTATCTTCCCTTCATAGTTACGTATGTGTTTCTTAACATTTTCGAAAAAATAATTTTTTCACTCACTGAGCCACCATGAGATTTTCGAGTGCTCTGTCCGATGTTAGCTCTTGATGGCTAAATGCATTGTTGTAGTAACGAGCAATTGAAACTGCCAAATTAACCTAGAATTTTGTTTCGTATAATAAAGAACCTATAATTCGGGTGCGGACGTAATTCAAATTTTTATGCGAGTTCATGTATTCAAGTGATTAGGCAGTCTATTGTACGTCCCAGAAATCGTGAAAGGGAGAGATGTGTCGAAAGATTCTAAAGTTAAAGGTACAACAAAAACTTCACAAAATGGAATAAAATGATACAGTTCTGTATCTGGGTGTCTCACAGAACAAAAGGTACAGTATTTGCCCCACTAACCTGCAGTTCCAGAAATTTCCCTACCAATTTTGGGCTGCAATGGACCGGGTGATTTTCAACATCCTTGTTTTCTTAAGGAATGTAAGGCCCTGTATTACATTTTCTGACCTTGTGATACCAGTAAATAATCTCGTTTAAGATGTGAGGTTTTCTTGGCTGTGAAGATTCATATCGTGTCTTTCTGGTTTGTGACGCCGCGTAACTGAGCAAAACGGTACCAAAACTCAGAGGGAATATCCTGTCTCAATCATCATGGTACTCCGAAAAAAGAGTCAGTTCATTGTTATCCACCAGATTACAGAGCGTCATAACCACGAAGTATTACTTAAACAGTATTTCTAATCGCTGTTACATCAGGTGACAGTAACCACTGTGCTATAAATGCTTAAATTATATATAAGTTTCAGTTCTTCCAGTGTGCTGAGTTAGTGCGCTCTTTTTATACGCTCTACTGTCAATGTTTTCGGAAACAGAACACAGCTCATCACATTTCCTACTTCCCGGGCACACCTGTAGTATTGTCAGGCCGCAGAGCAATAATTTGTAAGTAGAGAAGGTAGTGAAACATGCGACGGATATGGCGCACGGAACAGAGATAAAACCCGAGCCGAAGAAGTGAGAAGATATTATATGGATCAATAAGCGTGAGAGAGATCCTCTGGGATATGACGCCGTGCAAACTGGTGTATCACCGCTCCTACCAAACGATATACAGTCTTGATATACACACACCCATTTATTACCGTAAGTATACCGCCGAAAACTATGTACTTTTACTGCATTATGGAACTGTGCTTACGTATGAAAATTCCCGTCTGCTGAGACGTGAAGCCAGGTAGTCTGGTACGAGAGGATCCTGATGCCTGCATCACCAGGATAGATTAGTAAGCTGCGAGCGTAAAGCAAAGGGGGTCAGGGCATGTTCTGGACATCTGAGACACCGTTATCTCAAAAGAGAGGCATGCAATTAAAGGTATAAACATAAATAATTATAATAAAGCTATAAAAACCGAAACAAAACAAAAAATAAATGAAGCTGTGGTAAAGACAAGATGTTAAAAGTCCAGTAGAAAGAGAAAAGCCTTGTTATATGTATATATATATATATATATATATATATATATATATATATATGCACAGTTTCCGACATACGTAAGGGTTCCGTTCCTAAAGCATTTACGTACCCAAAAATTGACGTAATACCGAATTGACCCCACTCCCACTTATTTATCGCACCTTATTGGTTATGTATTTCTTTTTACAATGTCAGTGTACATGTTTAAAATGTTATTTCTATCAGTTTTTTTCATAAGAAACACACAAAGTAAAATACATTTAATAGTTACGGTATTAATAATTAATAATATTAATAATGAATGAGAATATTTATGTAAGTTCGAGTCTACGTAAGTCGCATATTACGTAATATTACGTAACCCGGAAACTGCCTTTGTGTGTATATACATATATATATATATATATATATATATATATATATAAGAGAGAGAGAGAGAGAGAGAGAGAGAGAGAGAGAATCAAAATAAATTCGCGCACAAGTTCTCCACAGGACTATTTCTTGTTAAAGAATAAGTCGAAGATACTACACAACATATACGCTAAGAGGTCAGTTTTCGTGATACACGACACCATCACATCGCGTAAGGTATCAAATGACAAAACCATGGCTGTCTCGTACTCTTCGAAGGGTTCTCCGTCCATTTCAAGGCCTACTGCAGTCAGCCTCACGGTATTCTCTCGAACCCGCCTTAATACGTTGGCATGAACCGTTGTCACACCTGCCTGACGACTTGGCACGAGATGTTAGATAGTCCTGGAAGGGACTGCGGAAACGTACCCCTTCAGGTGTCCCCACACACATAAGGTAAACCGGAGTTAGATCCGCTGACAGACGAGACCACGTAAAATCCGCAATCCTGAATACAGTAGGTCGTGTTCAACCACTGCCGGAAATCTTCCCCGTTGTGTACTGTAGCTCCGTCGTTCTAAAACCACAATTTCTGCCTCCCTTCAAGCATCTGTACAAGACGAGCGCTTTTAAAATCACCATTGTCGTTGTGCAGTTATCCTGCCAGGAAGCAGAAAGGAACCCACGACGATTTCCCTGACAATATCAGTCGAAACGCTGGCGCTGTGGATCAGCTGAGGCCCATAGTTGACGTTTGAGGACCCAAACACATTCCCAAGCGTAAAACAGGCTTCGCCTCTGCACAGCATTTTGTGTAAAAAGGAGCCCATCCACAGCGTTTTGGTGTTGCAAATATTCGCAAATTTTATCTGTAGAGGACGGTCATCAGGAGCAGATGTGCACTCCGCGAGTGTTAGTGTGTATGCAATTCATTGTCACGAAGTAGGCCTAATTCCAGGACCTTCGATTTCGATAGTCGCAGTTCCCATGCAGTATCGCGTAGGCTTCTCCGTGGCTGTTGTTCCACATCCGCAATTATGGCTGCTTTATGAACTGGAGTTCGTACATTTCGTGAGTGACCTGCAATCACAAATGCCGTAGGTGTTACACATCCTATCCCGCGGAGACGTTACTCCAATCGTCGAAACGCATTATTCTCTGGACAACTTCGACAATTTCAATATTCTTTTGCAAACACTAGCTCGACTTTTACAGGCACCAAAGATTACAAGCACGTCAACGGTATTTGTCGTTTGTGTATTTCGTGATCATTACACAATAATTGATTTTTGCTGTGCCGTATGTGTCTTTAGTACACCTAAATGCTTTATAGCTGTGACAACACTGCTGAGAAGTTTGTACCGCGTTTGACAGAGAAATATATCTCGAAAAGGAAAGTATTAGGTCATATGTTTCATAATATTTTAGACTTATTTTTTTTAGAAAGGATCACTATCGAATTTCGTCTCACGCTTTATAGTGTGTGTATATATCTAGGTATAGACCTATGTATGCGTACTGTATTGGCCTGCCAATTACGTACAAACGTATGTGTGTACGCTTGTAGCATCTGTTTTCGTATCTGATCTTACGACAGATTAGGACGTATATGCTGCATTCAGAATATCTGCATTTAATGCGTTTTTTACTTCGGCACTAGACGGAGATGAATGGTCATTTCCACGTCCAAGGCGCTTTACCCTTGTGGATGAACCCCGTTATCTATTGAACGCCAGATATGGATGTTTTGGAGAAGAGAAGAATCTTTTAACCATGCTGGGAATGGAAAATGTATTCCTCGATCATTTAACCCATAGTCTAGTCATTATACTAACTGAGCTATTTTGGGACCTGAAGAAAAGTAATAATCAGAAAAACAGTTTAGGTCCTTTCTCCCATCCACACCAAATGTACTGGAAATCGTTACTTATAAAATATATCAGAAACTGAGAGATCACATGTGTAGGGAGTAAGGGAGCAGGCTGTCAGTCATGTTTCTGATTTGTTTCTCTGTTTCAGCTTGGTGATTTGTCAAATCCAGAGCTCAGGATACTTACAGACCAACTTGATAAAATTAGACACGGGGGTGAGTATGATGAACACTTCAGTCTATTTGAATTCAACTTCTTCGTAAATTTAGACCCGTTACCTGATCATTGTAGCCAGGTCTTAGTTCATTGTTCAGACGTAAATTCAGTAACATATGTTGTGTTGAGCGTGAATCGCATTTGGGTAGTTAACAAGTTTTTAAAAATAAAATTCTTTCTTCTCCTTTTCCTTTTACTGCCACTTCTTATTGTGTACGTTATATTTGTTAGCGACAAACTCTGATATCATGCATGTGTACAGTTCCTACGAATTCTACACAGTGCCAAAGGCCTAGCCAAAGTATGAAAAAAATCGTTATTTTTAATTTAACTAGCTTGTTTTTACAATGCCGGTTTTGTTTTCGGCAGGTTGTAAGCGCTGTTACACGTACACTCTCCCTCTTCGCTTATTCCTCGCAGCATATACGTGGAGCATTTGACGTGTCTGTGCGAAAAAGAGAACACTTTTCAGCTGCAAGTGCCATTCGATTTCTTCGTTCTACTAGTATAATGAGTGAACTTGTCGCAACTTATTACTTACTTTTTAATCATTTTGATTTCCTAGTACGATTTATTAAAATGTTTATTCCTTATTTGTAATCATTTTAATTATTTAATCCAGTTGATTGAATAGTTGTTGTTTAACACGTTGTCAGTTATTAGTTACACATTTTCAATTAATACGTTGTCATTAAACATTAAAATATACACGTTTTCGTCACTAAACTTTGCCATAATTAATATCGATATTTCTCATAATGCTTAGGTACTATTTTGCGTAATGCCTAATCAAAGCATTAAATGTACTACGAAAATACACTTTTCTTGTACTTTGCGAACAGTTGCCAGGTATTACATAGAACGTCTGGGAATTCCGTGCATTGCCTGTTTTCTACACTTTGCCAGTAACATACATAATACTAGTAAAAAACCCGTTGATTTCCACTGGATGTTTGTTACAGCTTCCAAAATTAGCTATGATTACAGCAGACTCTTACATTTATCGGCTGTTACACTTTATAGCCCCAGAGGTTTACTATAAAATCACAGTTCCGCTGAATATTACGGCATAAAATTGAAAAGTTCTTGAAAGGCAGATTCGTAGACTAGGCTATGCTTCTACTCAGACAGAACAATTTTATTGGCAACGTTCGAGGCTGCAATACCGAAGTAAGGATACGCACCTCTCGACAGCTTCATAGCGAAGACCTGCTCCGCTATCACTACTAATTAACCACAAAAATTACTTGCTAGAGAGAAACAGAGTGAAAATCGAATCAAACTCTTATAATAGAATATATGTAATGAAAATCAGGGGAAAATGTCTACTCTTAAATTCTCTAGAAATTTCTTGTGTTTTTGTACAGTAAGGAACCAGTGGTAACATTTGACATGAACACATACTGTGTTGTAACTAGGCACACACACACACACACACACAAATAATACCGTAAATTGTATCCAAAATGTTAGCTGTTTCATAAGGTGATGTCTGCGATCGTTATGCACACAGCACTTCCTGGAATGAGTAGATAAGTGAACTATTTTTATTAACTATTGTAGATACACATGAATATTTGCCCAGAGTAAAGAAGGTGAAAATGTAAGAATAAACAGAACCTCAATTAAACGTTCTTCGTAACCTTTCCTCGTGTAGATTTTTAAACGCATTTTCTTCGTTAATATTTTATTGTCTTTATTTTGGGTCTCTGGTACACTCTGTATATTATACCTTGACTATAATTACTTCAGATTCTGTAGATTGTTTTCGTATGCAATAAAATCTTTGCAGAATTAAGATGATTCGTTATGGGCTAAACTTTGGACGTTTTTTAATACCGTACCATCACCTGGGACTGACTGGTCACATAGTTTTCCATGATAAAGTGGACGGAAATGTGCCGCGAAACACTGAACACATTAACACGGTTTTCTTTAGAGTAAAACGTACACATGTGTTGAAGTGAAATAACGTAGCATCTTAGTGGTGATAAGTTTTGCAGTTACTAGCTAAAAGACGAATCTAAATGTTTTGACAATAATTTATGTCTTACAATGTAGCTGAAAAATTAAGAAATGTAATTATTACACGTTATGAAGGGACTTCCTGTTTATCATTGTCACTTGTTTAACTGTAATTATAAATTTGACAGGACAAGAAGTGGAGGTGAAAAGACTGTCCATACGAGGCCTGATGCCGGATACAGATTATTATATGACGTATGACGGATCAACGACAATGCCAGCCTGTCATGAGACGGTCACGTGGGTCATTCTCAACAAACCGATCTACATAACTAAGCAACAAGTAAGTCAAGCCATCATTACCTAACAATGCTCTAGAACTGAGTGTGTTGCATGTCTCAGAACCTCCTGATTTTTATTATCTCTCCACATTATGAAACTTAACTGCTTGGGATTTTCAGAAGAAAGACATTAATTTGCAAGGATGACTGTGAATATTACTGTCTTCTCGGACGTGTAGTCGTATATTGTGATAGATGTTCACGCATATCTCGGAAAAATCCACTACCTCCGTTTTTGGACGTTTTTTGAGGATATGCAGGCAGCATACTTCTCCAAACCGTTGGAAAATTTCTACCGTACTACATGGTGTAACATCCTGGAAAACAGTAAACCTAAAGCAGTATTCAGTCATTATTATTTTCCGTCACTTTTGGTGAAGGTCGCCCCATGAAATGGCTACGCAAGCACAGAGAAGGTATAGCTCCGACCCATTCGCAACCTCGGTGCTAGAAGGGGGTGGGTTGTCAGCATCATGCCTCGGCCGCTTTACCACCGGGAATGACCCGGTACATCTTTTACATGAGGCTGGATAGGCTGGACAGGTACGTAAAATATCGCCACCTGCGGGATTCAATCCCAGCATCATCCAGCCCATAGCAAGTCGCTATACCGACTACGCTATCCCAGCCCCCTCATTTTTGGCACCTTATGAATTTACATTACCGAAAGCTGCAAAGGATCGAGAAATGGCAGAAAGGCTTTCCTTTGGCTGATAATGCCACACACTAAATAGTTACATAGCGCCAATGTCAGGGCCATGTATCTCGTTCGTATCATCGGATATGTTGATCCTCTAGAACAGCTCAACGGATTTTCTTGAAATTTTATAATGTGGGGTTTTACTGAAATTAAACGATTCCTTCCCTTTTTGTTTAAAATAAGACAAAAATAACGCAAACTTTAGGTAAGGGCCAATCTGCATTTATAAGAGTTTGTAGAGCGTAATTCGGTACTTATCGAAACGAAAATTGTTAAAAATTATTTTATAGAAGAGAATGAAACGCACATAATATATGCTTGAGACACTCTTTTCTGTAGGACCTATTGTTTTTAGTTACTTTGAAAGAGGCAGCGAATACACTAGTATTGGTACCGCATGTACATCATTACAGTTCTTACACAGTAACATAACATATTCCTATACGCGACGTCCCGCTGTGTTACATTTAAATCTAGAATAAAATAAAACGAGCTTCTCTTCCAGTTTATACGGCTTTACTATGAACTCTGTTACACAGTCAAGATGACACATTTCGGCCTATCATATCAGGCCATCTTCAGGTCGATTAAACATGCAAATCTGTCTAATATTATAACATGTGCTATATGTTTGCATTACAGTTACACCGTGTAAAGGAATATGAGATTTTAATTCCTCTGATCTTCGTAACGCATGAAATGTAAACATATTTTAATGCTTGAGAGATTTTTATGTGCAGTGTACCTGAAGTTTTACATGATAGGCCAAAACGTGTTTTCTTGTCGCTGTAATAAAATACACACTAACGCTGTGTAAACTGAAGAACCAATTCTTTTTCTTTTAAACAGTATACATAAGATATACGATTTTTAAATGTTAACCGAGTTCTTAAATAGTGTTTAGAAGCATTTCAATTAAAACCAAAAACTAATCCGTCAACACAACATATATTTTAAACAATATCAACAGCGACATGTTTCGGCGAAATTAATAGCCAGCATTGGGCTGTACAGAAGAAAATAAAATGTTTGACATATAACTGCAAGTGCAGTAAGAGATCTGAAACTTTACAATGAATTCAGTAACAAGTCAGCATAAAATATGTAGTCTAAAATAAAATGGACTCTATATACATTTAAAAATTTTTTATTTGTCGGTTTTAGTTGACTGCAAACAATGGTGATGAATCGCCTTAAAATTGAAGCATTTTATGTTCTCCTTAAAGATGGAAAGGAATTCAGGTTTTAAAGGATTATGTATGCTTAATTTGTATAAGCTGGTGTTAATTTAAAAATGTATGTGTGTAACGAGGGGAATTAAAAATATGTATTGTAGAAATTGTAAATTTTAGAAATAGTAACGAGTATTTATTACCGTTTTGCAGGTAATTTAATTACCACTCACGGTTTATTAATTAAAATGAAAATAAAATTTACGTACAACTCCACTGGAGGTGTAACTGAAGCAAATTACAGGGTTGGTGATATGTTGGTTGTCTGATCCATACGGCGTGGAACAAACGGATAATGAATCCAAACTTCATAGGACGGAGTTTGCCTCCACCTGCCAGAAGCACTTTGGCTTGATTCTGCCT
Organism: Reticulitermes speratus; assembly: GCA_021186555.1. Taxonomy (NCBI): domain Eukaryota; kingdom Metazoa; phylum Arthropoda; class Insecta; order Blattodea; family Rhinotermitidae; genus Reticulitermes; species Reticulitermes speratus. The sequence continues at coordinate 33,386,326 of JAJKFL010000014.1, forward strand.
CCTGTTGTCTAGGAGGGTAAAGAAACATCGTAAATTACAAAATTCTGTCAATACTACGCGCCCTCTGTGCGCGATTTCGCGATGCATTGCAGTACGACACCTGATAATGTGGGCGTTTCATCACATCCACCTGCTATCTCACACCAGTCCAAAAAGTTGCTTTGGGCAACATGTTTGTTGCAAGTTGTTGCTTATTCTGCCCCGTAGCCTTCGTGCTAGGTTCTGTACGTGGCACTTGGCGATATAAATTTTGGTTTCATTAAGGGTATTTGTGTGAGACCTTCGCACGAAAAGGGACTAACGTAGCCTAATGGTTACTATACGTACCGTTTGATGTACCATTTGTATTTTACCCACACAATGCATTCTTACCATTCTAATTATCAACACGGTTCATTGTCCTACCAGTATTATCTGATTGGTTTTTATAGTGGAGGGGGCCTGTTTTATCTGTGAGGTACGAAGAGGATTTATGAAAACCTGTCCAAGTGACACTTCGTCCACTACAAAAGTGAGGTTGGTGGCGTAAAAGGTGGCAGTGTGACAAATCTTTCTCCGAGTGCTTCGGTTTCCCGTATCAGTATCATTCCTTGTATCATCCTCCGTACTAACCTTCGTCAACATACTGACATTACCAGAAATATAAACGGGTGAAGATTGGGAACCTTCAAAAGGCGATACAATTTTGGAAATCGGAGTGTGTTGCATAGAAAAGTACATTTAAACTTCAAAGTGTGCGGATGGTAAGAAAGATGTGTTGCTACTGATATATTTACTCTTTGCTTGCTTTGTTGTAACAGGAGAGGCGACTAGTGAATAAGTATTTTAAACTGCGGCTAACACGACTAAACGTATGATTTTTAAGTGCCCCGTGACCTCTGTGACAACTTATGGTAGGTTAGTTACACTCAAGGGAGAGACTTTGCCCTGAGGCCGAGCTATTAGGAAACTTAAACGTTGCATTATTTACAAAATTCTCCGACACATTGTCACAAAACGGAATGCATGGAAGTCGTGAATGTGGAGTGCAAACGGGAGAAGTGTTCAGGGTGTTATCATACTGTTAAGGTACAATGAGTTAGAATAAAACGTAAAGTTTTCTGTAAAAACAAATTGAGAATAACAGTCACAAATTTGTGTAAATTAATTTTTAATACACTCATTTAATATACACCCATCAATAGTTAAACAGACGGAATGAAAAATTCACGTTTTCTCACTGCCCAAAAATGAGCGATACTTTTCTTACATTAATTATGTCAACCGGCAAACCTGTCGTTATAATGTTGCTTAACACTTATAGAGGCTCATTAAATCATTCGGGTGTTTTCCTTCTGCATAATTAACACTTGAAGTCTTTACGGCCACCAATTTATTCATTCGTGAATAACTTTTTTTTAATTGAAGGGCCCCGTAGCAGATGCTACGGACGCACCGCAGCCTTGAAGGCTTATTGTGCAACCCTTTGAGGAAATTGATGAAGATGATGAGGTTTTTTCTGCTTTAATACCTTCTATATCTTTTAATTGCACAATTTACATATTTGCCTTTTTTATCAAAGTGAAAATATCGGGCTTGATAATCCCATGCCACATTTTAGACAATTCCAGATATTTAAGTAATTTATGTAAGAATCACACGTCACCCTCACTGAGTGAAGCAGAACCCTCATCACATAAGGTACACAAGCCACACCTCAGGCTATTACCTTTCTCGCACTTCTCGTGATACCAGACCTTACACTGAACGCAGTGACTCCAGTCGTCCTTACTTCTGGCATTGCAGAATCACGCACAATCAGCGCAATTACATGTCATATTTTTTCCTGTTAACGCTGGTTCTTTTCATTTGTTATTGTGAGAATTTTTTCTTTTCGTTTCGAAGAGATGAAACAGTTTTCCAGTAGGTGTGGAACAAAGCTCGAGTAACTACATTCAAATATGTAGCCTGCGTCCTTTTGCTGAAATCCTCGTTACTTTCGGCGTGGACAGAAGTTCACGGAATGTATGTGATGATGATGATAGATTCCAATAATCTAAAATCTGAGGTAGCATAGGTAAGGATGGCTGTACGCATCCATACTTGTGTGAATAATTTTGAAAACTGGAGCTTTCGTAATGCCCTTCCACGTTGTTGTCTTCGGTAGCTCTCTACTTCTTCATTCCAGTACGATTTCAGAGGCTTGAAGAAACTTTTAACCGGTGACTGTACTTCATGGCTACAACGTTCCGGGAGACAGATCAGCTGGATTCCAAAGTTGTCAGCAACTTAAATCACGGAAATGCCCAAGTGGCTGCGATACACGTCCAGAAAAACCAGCGCCCAGCCGGCAACCGATGGTTATTGAAATGCTGTAAGCACCTACAGAATTCTTCCTTTATTTGGTGTCATTCCAAAAATCCTCCTGTCAGGAAGATCGTCGCCAAATTATCCTTTTCCATACTTGCTGTCATATCATATCATTGGCGGAATCCAGTTAGTTCCCGTTATTTTGTTGCACGCCACAACCCTTACACTTCCATGCTTTTGACCTTGGGTAGCTACATGCACGCGCTTACTCTTTTTTTGTGCTTACACCAAACGCGAACCGATGTATGTTGACTGTAAACCACTTTAATCAACATTTTAAATCAAGTGAGGCTTGTCAAAGAAGTTACATGTCGTCCAAGATTTTCCCAAGGAGTTTGTAGAAGTCAGACACTATTTCTTTTGTGAACCTCATCAGTCATACTAGCTCAGATTTTCAGACATTTTTAAAACGATGTCAGGGAAGAGCCTTCAGAAGCCATACTTCAAATTCTTGCTGTCTGCTTCATCCTTGAATGGATGCGGTATATTTTTGACTTCGCAGATTTTAAGTGCGAATGAATTCACGTGCTGTCTAGTCAACCCAAAACCCACCTGTTATTGATGTACTATCCTCCCCTTAAGTTCTTCTTCCACGGCTAAATTTAGGACGATATGTCTTCCAAGCTTCCTTTCTGGAGTCTTGTCCTTTCTTAGCAACCAATTCCTTAAAATTATGCGAGGAATGACGCATTGGCGTAACGCAGTTGCAACTGGTAATCCGGAACTTATGGACTGCAGTGACTTCTCTAAATTCTTTGTCTTCCATTTTGGTCTGATATTTTGTCTTTTCTTTGGGTTGCTCGTGTTCTGTTTTGGATAAGAAAAGGTTTTAAGAAACATATGAGTATTTTTCATTTGACTGAAAATAATTTGTTAAAGGAGCTACATAGTTTCTGGCTCTCTTATGGGCTTCTTGATTACAAATAATCTCTAGTTGTGTTTTATGTACGCATAAAAATATTTAGTGCAGATAGGCCTACTTCAATTATTATTGTTAAGTAAAACTGTATTTCAACAGATATCTGCCTCCAAAATGTACAGAGCCCGCGTGGCCTTATTTGCCGAACTTCAAGTGGCTGTTATCCGACAAGACATAGTTCATTTCAGACAATATTATGTCTTATGGAATGAATTTAACCAAGAATTCATGGTGAATTATTACAAAGCATTACATTAAAGTCTACAGACACCAAAGTATGACTCTCTGTAAGGTTACACAGACATAATGTTACATTCACTCCACAGTGTTGCCCAAATTCATCCTCTAAAATGCACCATGCAGTGGAAACGTGTTCAGACTTGTTGGCAGCTAAGTAGAGAATAATTGGACACGAGCATTCAAGGCGACAAAACTTGATAGCCGGTTACACGATTAGCAATGATTTGAAATGTATTGTTCGCTGCGTCTTGTGATGTAAATGTGACTTAGCTTGACAAATTCAAATGGCCTTTTTATCCGCCTGGCCTTAATCGACGAAATTCCCTATTTAATTATTTTTGTTTTTTAAATTCATTTGAGTAATATGCTCCATGTAATTCACTTCCTGACTTTTCAGTGTGCTTACCGTCTTGCGCGAATGAAGTGTGACTTTATGATTCTATTCATTAATCATTAATATAATGTAATTCTTACTGAAATTCTTCCTTTGTAATAGTGTACATTTCATTACCAATATGATTATTTCTCTGAGGTGGAAACTCAGCTGTGCTCCGCCATGATGGTTGACACATTATTATGTCGTGGGATTTAAAATTTTAAGTCCCTAATGGAAATGGACCTTTTGTTACACACGCGGCAGTCACAAGTCGGCCTTCTTCGAATGCACGCGGAAAAATGCAGACGTTGTCTATTCACATGATTATAACAAAGTTTTATGTGAATTGTTCCATAACCTCAAAGACCACGTCTTGTGTTTTCCATGTTTCCAAGTAACTGTGTTATTAATAGTTAATATTATGTAACTTATGGGATTTTCAGCTAAATATATGCGATATTATTAAATGTCATGAAACTGTTAACGTTCAAAAACCTGCATTAGTTTCATTGTTCATTGACAGCCTCTAGCAGTTGACCACGTGATCGTTTTGGTAGCGTTTGCAATATTTATTCATGATTTATTTAAAGAGATTTAAGTACCCTTATATCCGTAAAATTTCTCCCCGCACACCTAACGCTTCTATGTGAAGAAGACAGAAGGTTCCTCCGAAACCTTCGTCTCTATATACCAAATTGTACGGAGTCACGTCCCAGAAGCCGGCTATGTTCTTGCACACTGCTCTGCTTGTGTCAGATCTCACGAAATACTCGTACAAGGAGAACAATTTTTAAACCCGCGGGCTCCATGTGTAGTGTGCATTTGCACCTGCAATAAATGAACTTACGGGCTATTTATTTACATAAAATTGCGAAAAAAAATAATTTTTATAAAGGGCCAGGCAAAGCGCAATACAAGTAAATTGGACCAGCTCTAAACTTCCTAGTCCATTTTAGTAGAAAATATTCTGTTAGATGATTTGTAGAAACGAAAGACTTTCTCTGCGTGTTTCGGAAATAATGGGAAAGAGGTTCTGCGTAAGTAGACCAAGGTCACGTTCTTTAAAGTGCTTACTTATTCACCTTTCACGATGACCTCCTGTACGATTTGTAGGTTGGTAAAGGTAAAGCAATCCCATTACAGGCCTGGACAGGCCCTTAGGGTTCCAGGAGTTTAAGGCTCGCAGATTTCTAGACAATCGGCACATGAAGGTGGTAAGGTTGTCAGCCATACGCACCGGCTGCCTTTACCCCCCAGGAAATACTCCTGGTACTCATTTCTGTTAGAGGCTGAGTAGACCCCAGGGCCATAGTGCGACCGAAAGGATTATGTCAATGAAAAATTCCAATGACACCATCGGGAATCGAACTCGCGACCTTCTGGCTGGTAGAGCAGTGCCTCAACCAACTGCGCCACTGCTTGCCCCCGATTTGTAGGTTGACCACTCATATCTGAAAGAGTTTGCGAATGAGTGGAACCATTCCTCCACTCCTATATGCCGTCATGGCGTGTACACGAACGACTTTACCCTTTATGTAAAGCAGTTACGAATGGTACCCTAAGACGACAAGTAAGAATGAATGGAAGATCTGTTTGAGTCAGACTTTTACTGTCTATTTTTGCCGGAAAAGAATCACGGAGAACCTCTAGATAGCAGCTCCGTTTAGTGCATATTGTGATCCCGTCAGATCTGTAATGCAGTCAGTCCAGAGCTCAAGTTACTAAGGTCAGGTTTCTTCGAGGAAGTCGCTTTTTATAAGTAAGAAATGCGGCGCTTTCACAGAAAAGTTTCCCTCGGCAGATTTTATGGTGCAAATGACAAACAACTGCCGTAACCACAGCAAATTCCCCTTCAAATTTTATGGTGTTTTGTGCTCATGTGCCCGCATACCGACCAGAAGTTGGTGTGTTTTGTTCCGCCCTGTTGTAAACAGTGTCTGAATCCGTGTAGAGTAACTCTTTTACGTTGGTAGTACTGATGTTCTGTACGTGTAGTGAAGCTATTTTATGTTCGCAATATAAATTGCCTTAAAAGTTGTCGTAATCCAAATATCTTACCAATTGTTTATGGTTTAAGCCAGGGCACCGGAGTCGTAAAGCAAATAAATAAATCTCTCTGACGGTAATAAAATTGCGACATTTAGTACGGATCTTTTCTTTGTTTAACTCACAAAACAGGCGACGCTGTAGTGTTGATTACTAGACCTTTCCAGGCTGCGATTTTAGGAGAGACCTTCCATACGTTACGCCCAATTCTGTACGCTATAAACCCTTTCTGTATTCCAGTACTGTTTTCTTTGACTAAAAACCTTTAACGAAGGCGGGTTGAGAATTCATACGCAGTGACGAATATTGTTGTCTCGTGAATTTTCTGGCTCTCATTAAGCCAACTAGCGCCATTCATCTATAGGTCTTGTGTAATGCTGGTGTTCTTGGGTGATTTTAAGTGATTTGTGATTATATTTATTCCAGTGACCTTGTCGTCTGTTCTTTGGAAATGAACGGAGAAAAAGTACGCATAAGGTTTTACGCAAATAAACAAGGGAACTGTTACTGAACGTAGCGCGCGAGGCAAGGGAAGCGGACGACGCTACTCACGGTTGACAGTATTGGGTGATGCCCAGTTTACAGCGTTGTATCTGATTGCATCTGCATTTGTACTCGTATAAGCTTTCAACGTCGCAACTTGTATTGGTCTCTCTCTGCGGGAAATGTAGCGCCCACTCGCCTCGTTAAGGATTCGTGGTCTGGTCATGCCTTAAGCAGAGACCATAACATTTGTTTGTTACTAAGAAATAAAAAATTTCAGTGTGAACTTGAGTCCAATTCAGTGTAATTTCATCAATACACTTTACAGTTGTAGGCTATGTACAGTGTTTATTCTCATGTTACTAAAGGGCATCAAGAAGGATGAGATGTACGGATCATGTAGACGCATGGTACAAATGAATAGTAGGCCTACATAGAGTTTCAACACGAATTGTGACGGAAGGAAACCAATTGGAAGTTCTAGGTGTAAATGCAAGAGTAATATTAAAATGGAACTTAATGAGAAGGGTGGGAGGGCGTGGACTGAATTTATTTGGCTCGGGACAAAATCCAGTGCCGGGTACTTGTCAGAATGATAATTAACCATCGGGTTCCAAGAAAGTCAGAACATTTCTTGATCAACCCAGTGACTGTTAGCTTTGCAAGAAGGGGTCTGTTCCATGAAATCAGTTCATTTACATAGATTATGCGTCGAAAAAATGGGAAATGATATTGCATGACGAGTTTTCATGGAGAAGTGTAGTTCTTACTTACATAGGTGGCAGCTTCTTGTTCGAAACTGTGCCACCTGAAGGATAGAGCTGTAGTTTAATTCCAGTTTTAAAGGGGAAAGGAGGGAAGAAGATGAATGTAAGAAAGGGATAGAGGAAGGTATTAAGGAGAGTAAAGTTTTAAGGCAAGAAAGAAATGACTCACGTTGAATTTCAACGGCCCTGGCCCTCTAACGAGGAAAGATTGTACCTAAATGTTGTTGGTTCTTACGTTATCCGATCTTGTTTGTTTCACATTCAGGATTGTTAAGAAATAGATTCGTGTACTTAAATCGACGTTTATCTGTGAGACTGTGCGTGGAATGTATGTAGCCACAAGATTTATTAGCGGCTAGCCGAGCACATTTGCTACTAATTAACATGTAAGTGCAGGGTATCCCATCTTATCTCGATGACGTAATAATAGGAATGCCTTCTCGGTGATTGCAATAAGATACGAAACCTCCATAGTGTATTTTATAGGCTCCAGTCACGGAACCAACCTCTTCTACAATTTTCTGCCCAAAGGTACTTCTTATACCTCCTGTGGTACAGTCTTATGCGATGTTAGAAAACCCCGTGGTTTGAATTTTGGGTCAAAGGCAATTACAGTGTCCCTGTTCGTATTCTGATGACTATGACTAAGTCAAGAGAAATTGGACATACATCTTTTTCAAGGAATTTAGCATGAACGTTAGGTTGTTGGAAACCACCGGAAATCACAATTTTTAAATTCCAGCACTCGTTTATAGTCACATGGTGTACATGGCGAACATTTGTAGTGCGATTTACGTGCTTGACACTTTCTACCACTGCCATTATGGTTACTCGGTTATAGAGATTTTGTAAAGTAGTAGTAGTAGTAGTAGTATACTGATGTTTGATAATGATCTATTTTAGGACCCTGGTTTTTTAATATTTTCCTGAATGATATTTGTGGTTTCCTCGTCGTATAATTCCAAATAAGTCTTAGCTGTTAATTATTTGAAAGTAGGCCTATAAAGTAGTATTAAGAATTTTGCAGACTGTAATATTCTGTGGCCTGATATTGGCTCTGTGCAGAAGCTATGCTTGAACAATGGCATAAAAATAAATACAAGATACGTTAAACTACGATTATATCGTCCACCAGTAAAATTAACATTAGTAAGTTTGCCGGTTTCCGCTGTGTTCAGCATTGGTGGATATTAATATTAATTTTAAAACAAAGTGTTATTTATTTTCATTATTGGAGGAATTACCTTGTGGGTAGAAAAGATGATATTGCACGATATTCTTTCAACATGTTTAGGCTCAGTATGTTTTAATATTATTTTAACACAGTATTAGATCATGTTAGCCAAAAATAATTTCTTAATTCTAGCCTGACTTTACTAACGTATTGTGAACGGTGAACATCTGGTTATTCAAAACACTTTGTAATCAATAAGAACTTCGAAATGTTAACACTTTAAAACTCAGTGCCTGATCCATGAGATACGTGCTTTAACGTTGTGAAAGGTCTGCATTTTGCGTAGTCGGTATAGTGACTCGCTACGGGCCGGATGGTCCGCGCCTCGAATCCCGGCAAGGAAAAGAGATTTCTCTTCTCAGAAAACCGTACAGACCGGCTGTGGGGCCCACTCAGCCTCCTATTCAAGGGGTACCGGGGGTTCTTTCCCGGGGGTAAAGCAGCCGGCGTGACGTTGATCACTCACCGCAATCTAGTACTGACGTGTAGGAGGAGTAAAAATGTACCACTGATGCCCTTATATGCCTTCATGGCTTCGACAGGGACAACTTTACCTTTACCTGAATTTATGGGTTTAGTAGGATTCTCAAAATAAACAGCGACTGTTGCTGTGCAGAATATTTAGTAATTCCTCTTTCTAATCGTTGCTCAGTGTTAGAAATTGCATTTTAGGGTATATGCATGGATTTTACACTTTAGAGTGTTAACACGTGATACTACGAGCTCCTGATCAATAAGGATTTCACCTGATAATTGTTTCACTACCTGATGCTTTGCGCTCATATGTGTGTTTCACTAGCCATGTGCCCTGTCGTCGCCCAGGTTAGCATCGAATCACATTTTTCCTAAATCTGCAACATGTAACAGAGCTAGAAATATGTAAAAACAAATCAGTTGCTGTCGATTATTATCGCTCGTGCTACTACGCGACCTGAGCTATTACTATCGCTCACTATCGCTTATTATCGATTAATAAAAATTACTGTCCATTATTATCACGGCCTTCCGTTCCATGACTTCTTTTTTTTTGTCTAACACTAAATAAAGCATTAATATCTTGTATGAGGACAATATTATCTTCATGTGGTATGTTGTACCCAGTGATGAACTGTTACTCCTGCAACCCAGTAAGCATGGCAGGTATGGTAGTATATGCAGGGGGATAAGCCCCGATTCCTTCGAAAGAATTCGATTAGATTTGGCACGGCACATTCCATAATAATCCCTAACTACTACCAAAATGTCAAGATCCCATCTCCATTTCCTGATGAGTTGTGTCTGCCACAGCAGACAGACAGACACGCGGACACGTCATTTTATTATATCAGTACACGATGTTTCAAGAGATGATACAGCACCCTCCTTGAGTTTGTTGGCTGGCAATGTACTGACATATTGCATTTTTAGATACCGTTTATTTTTCATTGTTGTCAGTGGCGAACATGAAGCTGTGCCAGATATTTAGGTGATATGTGACCTTGCGACGCAATGTTATGACCTAGAAGACCATAAAAGGACACTGATCGTAAACTTTATCATGAGATTTAATGAGATTTGAGATTTTCACGGCCGTGAAGGTTTGCGTTGTAGTCTTCTGTTCATGACAATGAGTAGTCTGGTAGGTTTTTACCAAAGTTTCGAAGGAATATTTGCCTCCATCTTCCTCTCTTCGTAAAGACAGAGACAACATGTTTCTCCGAAACACTGGTAACCACCTACCAGCCTACACTTTGTAATAAACCGGAAGATCACAATATGCACTCGTTTTCATGTTTTGCCATTCACAATCTACCTTCATAAGCTCTAAACGCAGTAAACCTTTGATATTAAAACCGAGTGTATTAACCTCGTTGACTGCTTCCCCGCTAGGCACCGCCACCTTATATATAATGACGCACACATCCCAGGTGCGAAGGACCAGATATTTTCCCAGCAGCTTTAAAAATGATTAATGGAAGAATTTTATTTTTGGGAAGTACAATGAGAGCTGTAAGCTTAAGATATTGCTTGAAGGACACACTCGATTATCTCTCACTAGACCTGAAACCATCTTGTTTCTTTTAATCAAACAGCCAAGGAATCGAATTCCGGACCTTCATAACTACTCACTTATTTGGCAAACTGTAATGGGTTCTTGTTACAAGTATTAATAGTATTAAATTGTGGCACGTGTGGAACAGAATAGAAATGCATACAGGGTTTTGGTGGGGAAGCGTAGAGAAAAGAGACCATTTGAAAAACCTAGGCATAGATTGGAAGATAATATTCAAGTGTACCTTAAGGAAGAAGCATGGAACGGCATGGACTGATTTCGTTTGCTTGAGGAGAGAGAAAAGTGGTGGATCTTGTGAACACTGTAATGAACCATCTGGTTACATGATTAGCTGAGAAAATGTAAGCTTCTGAAAAAGAGGTTGGTTGGTTGGTTGGTTGATTAGTTGGTTAGTTTAATTAATTAATAATTAGTTAGTCATTAAGATAAAAATTGGTTGCAAAATGTTGTTTTGAAATCTTCAGAATAAGGAACTACTTTGGGTAATATAAGAGAAAGGTAAAACTGGTTTAGACTAGCCTAGGATACTTTGTTGGGATTTTGTGTAAGACGTAATAGAAGTATAAATTTTTCATTTCTTAAGGCCATGTGTATATGGGCTGTAACGTGGTGTACTTTGGTAGAATGGGACCGACATTTTGGAAGAATATGCTGCCTACATCACTTTTCTGCCTACAAGATGCAGACAGCAAGTTCCTCTAAACGTTTCGTCTGTACCTACAAAATCACACAGCATCGTATTCCAACAGAACACTGTATTGAACGTTAATAAATCTTCAGGAATCATAAAATCACGGATATGTTTGGCAGTCCCGTACAGAGGCCTAACAAATTTTCAGGCACGTTCTTGCTTCAGGTTATTATTATTATTATACTGTGGAGCGCTTTCCACGTCATATGCAGTGCTATCTGGTGTGCCTCAAGGATCTGTTTTGGGACCACTCCTTTTCAACATTTTTATCAACGATTTGTTAGGTGTGGTCAAGTATTCTAATTGCCTTCTCTTTGCGGATGACATCAAAATTTTTCGTGAAGTAAAGTCCCCTCGAGACAGTTTGTTACTACAATCTGATATAAATCGTGTTCGTGGATGGTGCATCTCTAATTTTATGAAGCTCAACATCAACAAGACTAGAGTTATTTCATTTTCTAGGAAAACGAATTTGCTCCTTTTTGATTACAAATTGTGTGATTCCTTGATTACTCGAACCGAATGCATCAAAGATCTGGGAGTGCAAATTGACTCCAAGCTACACTTTCACAGTCATGTGGATTATATCTTTTCTCAATCAATTAGGTTACTGGGGTTAATTCGGTCAGTAACTTTTTCCTTTTCCACTCTGCAGAGCCTCTTGATGCTATACTGCACATTAGTTAGGCCTAAGTTAGAATATGCCTCTGTTACGTGGAACTCGATTACTTCCACTGATGCCAGAAAGCTTGAGCGCATCCAGCGCAAGTTTGTGTTTCTCTGTCATCGTCGTTTTTTTAGTCACTTACCCTACAGTTATGCAAATGCTTTAAATTACTTGGACTTACATACTTTAAGTGATCGTCGGTGCTACTTAGACGCCCTTTTTTTACTTAATGTTTATAATGGTTTAAAAATTTGCCCTACTCTTTTGGAAACTGTTGACCTTCGTGTGCCGAATCGAAATTTTAGAGATTTTAAACTGTTTTATGTTAATTTAAACTGTCGAAACTGCCCATCCGCAAGATGCGCTTCCGCGGCTAATGCCATCAGTGGGGATATTTGTATATTCAATGATAGGCCTGTTTGATTAATGACTTGTTATCAATGTAAATATTGATTTAGACGCTGTAGTTTCGGTCCATGCGACATTTTTATAACAAGTCAGCTATGTTCGGTCAGGTATTGGATCCAGTACTTCTTTTACATAGTTTTACTTAATATTTGTTTTGTTACCTTAGTGTTTGTCTTGTGTATTTGTACTGTTTTGTGTTGTGCTTTAGTGCTGGCTTTGTTATTGGCTCTTGTTGCTGTTAAGTCTGCACGTTAATAAATACCCATTGAATTGAATTGAATTAGTAATAAATCAAGTCATCTATGTTCTGTCAGGGTAATGGATTTCTGCCCCAGTACTTATTTACATTGTTTTATTACATATTTATTTTGTTCCTTTAGTGTATTGTCTTGTGTATTTGTACTGTTTTGTGTTTTATTAGTGCTTTTGTGCTGGCTTTGTAATTGGCACTTGTGCTGTTAAGTCTGCACGTTAATAAATACCCATTGAATTGAATTGAATTGAATTGAATTTTAGTAGTAGTAGTAGTAGTAAAAATAGTAGTAGTAGTATTGTCATTACCACAATTCAAAATGCAATTATTGGTTAGGCGTTTTTACATGGACGTCGTGCTCTTGTTTAATCTGTACATTTATTAATACGTGAAGTTTGCTATTTTTGGTGAGGTACCATTTAATTTCTCTCAATAATTTATTTGGCAGGAGCGCGTACTGAATTTACCGTCCGTACACACTGTCAGCTACTTAGTACAAAACTTGACGAGGCTGAATGCATGCCAAATACACAAAGATGGACAATAACATTTCACTGGCTGTTCCCTGCGCCCGCCTTCTCCTTAAATTTGAATTTCGTCTCCATTCGCCTTGTGCCTTCTGCAAGAACCAAATATATTTTTCTCGTATACAGTATATTAAATATTAAACCTAGTTTATTGCATATCCACGCCTTCCTTGGTAATGAGTAATTAACCCCCTCATATACTACGCTCTGAAATACCCACCTCCACTCTTTCATCTCTTTCTTTATGACATAAGAGGGGATACAGCTCCATGTACAAGATAAAATAAATGCAAAGAGAGATATATATTTTAACTCTGCGATCTTCTCTTTTTTCCACTTCCTTTTAACTTCTGATTCTCACTGTGACAAGCCAACTGCCTAATCCAAACTATACTTTCTACTAGTCACGTTAGGGAGAAATATTTTAAGTGGGTTTATATTTGTTAAGCCGTAATAATTAGGCCCACGTAGAAACACGTAATATTTTAAAACACTTATAAGCTAGTAGCGTTGTGCAGCATGAAACATGGAAGGATAAGGAGCAATCTAGGAGGGTTAAATTAATCAGCTGGTAAAATGTCACACATTTGAGACCGAATGTTCACTCATCATCAGTTTTAGGCGTAAGGAGCAAAACTATAAAAATACATGTTTGTGGGATCTGGTAATGTGTGATTTGGAAGGAGGGAACCAACATTTCGAAGGAACCTAATCATCTACTCTGAAGAAGGAGGAAGTAGGTTTCTCCGAAACGTTGGTCCACACGACGTCACATTCCAGTACAGTTATTCTTGACCTTCAGGGTAGTGAGAACGTCAAATTGAATAAAATGTTAAAGTATTGCTTAAAGAAAAACATACCTGCTTTTTCAAAAACATTAATTTTTCGAATTTTTATACTTGTATTTCTGTGGTTTTAGATGTTTGTTTATTTGCTACAACTTCATTTGTTGTGAGTTTCTGTGTATCCATATCGTATACGTATTTCATCGGCACTTATCCGCACCTAAAGTGCTTTAATTGTCACACCCTAACTCCATGGAACAGAGTTGTTGGGAAGCCAGCCTTCGCTCAGCTGGTCAAGAAATTCGCCGGTTTGTATAGAACCATTAACGCCATGAATCTCTATCGAAGATCTATTCTATCCTCAGATTAATTCTTTCCATGTTATCATCTACTTTATGTTTAGTATTCATGTTAATATTATCCTGCCATCTACGCCTGGGTCTCCAAAATTATTTCTTTCCTTCAGGTCTTCTTACGAAAATCTTGTAATAATTTATCAGTTCTATAAAATAACATGTCCAACTCATATCAACTGTCTTGGTTTCATAATAATAATAAAAATAACAATAACAATAATAATTAATAACACTCATTATAACGCTCCTTGTCATATACTTTTCCCCTGCTTCATGTTGTTTATTCTTTCGAATATCCAAATATCTAAGTTGCGCTTATTCCATGAATGTGAGAGTAGGTTTTATACTTATACAAAAATCATGCAGATGACCACAGGCCTTTCCTCTCTCCAATGTAGGAACAGCATTTCCTCTCGAACCGCACGTTTTCTATCAGTGATTTTCCTTCCTCATTCAACTTCAACTGTGACATAAAAGTCACGTATAAACTGGCTTTATATCAGACATGTCCGCACCAAATTGTGTGCTCTTCTTTGAAGCCTGTAGACACACTGCTCATTTATTACAAGCATTATCCTGTTAATGTTGTGTAGGGATAAAATCGCTATTTTTTTGAGAATTGAACTAAACACACGAATGCCCCTTGTGTGTATGAAACCTTGAATAGTGTATATGTACATATATATAGTATATATAAAGATACCCTATTTTTTGCAATGAGTTAAACGGGAGTTCTCGCTGTTTCACTTACACGTATGTGATTAAATTTGTAATGTTCTACAAACTTTTAGTTTAACTGCTGCACTGCATCGTCAATTGGATGACAGAAATAAATACTTCACTGGAAGTATTATATTCTGTAGATACTCTTCATTAAGCATTAGTGGGATGATAAAGTCAAGGAAACTGAGTTGTATCGAGAATTATGACACACTTAGCTTACAGACGAGAAATGTGCGCAAACTTTTTTTCTGTAAAATATAGTCACGTTAGAGAACTGGTTATAGATGGGAGAATGGTGTTAGAACGGATCTTATAACAATAGGATATAAGGATTCATGTAAAACTTAATTGACAGGATCTTGCGAAAACTAAATTACACATAACTCGACGTATTTATGAAGACAGTCTCTGCGACTATCAGCTTCTAAGAAAGAACTGTACCAGAGTTAGTTAATAACTACGTCGCGTGGCTGTATGTGAATGAATATTATTATTTTTTTTTGTCATTCCGTACAGGGACTTCAGTGATTAGGCACATGAGGAGTAACAGTCCTTCGTCTCACTCCTTCCGCTATTTCCTGTTTCCACCCCCAACAGACCGCATCGTCTACTTCTTCTTTATCTTCTGTTTTGTCTTTCCGGTTCCGGTTACGTAGCAAACAGAAAATACTGTAGTAATATTTTCTCAGATTTACGAGGGGGTCCGTCGGCTTCGTGTTTCACACAGCCAGCAATAATGGATGCAAGTGGTGTTGTTACAAGTGGTAATTAGAAAGAATTGCTGTGTTGTAAAATTAGCCTACAGGGTAGGAACAAAAAGAAGAAAAATAAAGAGCAAAGAAGGAAGATTGTTTTCTCACAGTATTAAGCTTAATATCTGTTATAAAAATGTAGTATCATTATTAAAAGTAATAAGTAGCCACAACTCTATGGAAGAGAAAACAGGACTGTAACATGTAGCCAAACTTTTAAACGTTTTATTACGTACTATTTTTACCACGTGAAGTCGGGATAGCTCAGTCAGTGTAGTGACTAGACTACAGTCTGAACGACCGGGGAATCGGGCTTTGATTCTCTGCACGGGCAGTATTTCTTTCCTTTCTCATAGCATCCATACCGGCTCTGGTTCCATCCAGCTTCTTAGTAAAGCGTTATCGTGGGCCTCTGTCCCGAATGTACAGAATTAAAGGCGTGAATCACTTAGTCACGTGAGTCACTTTAGACATCTGCCGATTCTAATGCTTGCAGCTGCAACCAGAATTAGATTATTTATTATCTGGCCCTACAAGACGCTATTATTAACTTACTCCACATGATAAGATGCTTATTCAGACGCTTATAATATCTCATCTGATCATGTAGCTTAGAAAACTGCAAAAGTACAACAGTTTGAACACCTGAGGAGGAATTTTATAACTTAGAAGACCGACTCATGCTTGGAGGAATTGTGTCAGAATGGGCCTTAAAGGAGTAGAATATAAGAGCGGGAATTGGTTTGCAGTGCCTTACGGAAATGTCCAGTGGCGGACTTCGTGGGCAGTGTTTTATGAAAGGCGGGTAATTAGTCTCCTTAGTCGTTGAGCAATTATCAGCTACAGAAGAAACTCTGTGCTCTTTGAAGTTACACTCGAGTTAATAACAGAGGTTTTGTAAATTGAAGCCGGCTTTTTTTGCCCCCACCATACCTACATTGAACACTTCTCCCCATCAACACTAGTCACCAACCGAGGACAGTTTGTGTCTTGTTTTAACGGGTTGAAACGGGTGACAGGTGGTGGGAGTGAGGAAAGTCAGCAGAAGGGAGGTAGCTGATGGACGGATTGGTAAAGAAGTATCCGTGATTATTCTTTCCCAGGCCCGAAATTTCGTGTATTAGAAAGTTCCCTGTAATTATATCTTCATCCTTCAGAATGGGAGAAAGGCTTCAAACGGATATAAAAAAAAATAAAATATTGTTGACTTACGTGTTTTTATATTTACTTTCAGTACGCAAATCAAAATCAAACATTTTGAGCCGAATTTTAAGAATAATTTACCGGATTTCATTAATTCTGTAATTTCTGCACTTCAATAGAGTAGCGTAAGTCTGTTCTGTAAATTCATGGCACGTGGGCCCTACAAATAAACGTTAAGAAAAAGAGAGTCACCAGTGGGAAAACGCCACCAATTTGCTTCAAAATCAGCCACAAAAAAATATATGTAGTTTTGGAGGAAGCCCCATGGTTCTGTACACATGGGACTGGCCTGCAACGTGCTATTGATTCAAGACTGGTAGTGGGTTTATTTGAAGCTCTCACCCGAAGCCTGACAGGCCTTCGAAAGTGCCTAATCTCATACACATGCAGTGTTTTTGCTCATGATTGGCTTCCAACAATTACGTGATATGTAGTTCAGTTTCAGCAATTTAATTTATATCCGTATCTCATGTAAATAGCTATACGACAGGATAGTTAATTAGGAAGGATATGACAGCGGCGGTCTTGAGCGATCCCGGCATTGACTACAGGGAGAGAGAAAGAAATATGAATATAAGTATATTTACAGTGAAGTAGCATTATCGTCCCTTAGTAGACTTACAGTGTATTATACTTCCT
The DNA here is from genome assembly GCA_021186555.1 of Reticulitermes speratus. Lineage (NCBI taxonomy): Eukaryota > Metazoa > Arthropoda > Insecta > Blattodea > Rhinotermitidae > Reticulitermes > Reticulitermes speratus. The sequence goes on from JAJKFL010000014.1 coordinate 33,403,797, forward strand.
ACAGATTTCTTGCTTGTAAGTCAGGTGTAGGCTGCATATGACATTAGATAAATTGATTTTAAAGCTGTCCCTGTTTCTTAACAAAAGCCCAAGGCGTGAAGGCTTATAGCGAATTGAAGGCGTGGATTCGCTCATTCTGAACTTCGGTGCTGGATGGAGTTGAGTTGTCAGTTTCACCCCTCCGCCTTTCGGGCAAGAGTCAGCGGTACCCATTGAAGCGGACCCTGGCTGTGCTCCAGAGCCGGCCTGGACACTATGGAGAAGATAAGCATCTCATTTCCTTCCCTGGAACCGAACCACTATAACGACTGAGCTATTCTTTACGAACATCTTGTCAGGGTAGCCGGTTTTATGGTGGGAGATTTAAACCCGGGACCTACCGAATTCAAAGCAGATTTGTTAACAACTCCGTCGTGAATTTTGATGTCTGCAGGACATAAATTTGAAATATACGGACGTTTAAATCTCAAAGTAATGTTATAAGCTCCAGTGTAATATATCCTAACTATACTGAGACCACGGAGACAGCTCCAAGGATCGACGGCGTCCATAATTCCTTCGATCTGTTACATTACCCCCTCCATCGTACTTCCCTAACACTCTCTTCACCGCAGTGGTGGTCGCAATAACCAGGTGACAACCTGTGGTGACAACAAGGGCTTTTGAGCGTTTCATATACGTCACATGCGGCTTGAGTTGAAACATCAGTAGGCAAGAATGTGGAATCCTCGAATCTCCTTATTTCCAGTTGCAGTGTGTAGGACTGGTAGATACAAATCGAATGACTTTCAAAACACCTGCCACTTGGCCCTTTCTTGAGCACGTTGAATGCAACGGCTGTCGTCATGGCGTGCTTTGTTTGTATAGAAGCAATTGATGGTTACAAGGTAATCGATTGTATTCCATATTCACAATTCCCAACCTCGCGGCCAGGACGGAGATCAGTAAGTAGTACATTTTCTTGTACTAGGGGCCGTGATATCGCTTCTTCCGAGTTAGTCTAGAGCAGGCCCGGTCAACCCGTAGCTCGCGGGCAAAGTGTTGCCCTCTACACAGTGTTATTTTGCGCGTGGTAGCAATTGAAATGGGAAAACGTCATTTAACCCTTTCCCTGGCAAAGCCGAGATACAACACCGAAGCAATTGTGAAAAATGGTGAGTTCTTTTTTATGGAAAAGTACATTGCCGTACTAATTCATTTGTAAAAATATGCTAAAATAGTGACATCTTAGCCCGTGTAGCGAAATGTTTTTTTTTTATTATTTCTGTTATTATCAGTAGTGTGTACGTTTGTTGCGCATGATGTATGGAAAACAACAGGTAAGATATGCATATACTTATTCGTTGTTCATTCTGTGTGTTGAATTCCATGTTGCCTGCATGCAGACCAAATTTTGCGGAAGCTGCCAGCACCTTATAGAAGTTTACCAGGCCTGGTCTAGAGAGTGTGGGAGTTATAACTCTCTGCTCTGCTTCTGAACGGATGTTTGTCGCTGTGGATATTAAGTGCTATCCACGATTTGCTAATGGATGATCTAAAGGAACAGAGTGTGTATGTAATTTTTTTTTCCAAACTCGAGAAAACTGCACTGGAAACGCGTGAAATACTGAAAACAACTTTTGGTGACAATGCCGTGTGAAAGCACCATCTTTTGAGTGGCTTTCTCTATTTACACTCGTATATTTCAATTATATGAGTGACGTGTTCTTAGACAGTTCAGGATAACATCGGTAAGCAAACTTTTGAACGTCAGGTCTACTTGATTTACGAATTGCAGCGGAGGAGTTGATTGGAGCAAGGGTCAGGTCGTGATGCATGGCCTTTCTCTATATCTTTGTCTCTCTCTCTCTCTCTCAAGAACGAACTAATTACAAAGGACGATCACCAATCAGAGAGGTGGGATCTCAAAGAATTACCCTCTTACCTGAAAATATTATGTTACAGTGTAGTCCTGTTATGTTAGAATTCCGACAGGCACGTCGCTTCTTTACGAAAGAACAGAAATATTCACGAGCGCTATAGAAAAGTGTTGAATCGTAGCAGATCTGAACTGCAATTTTACCTGTCGTATTATATGTGTGTATGTGAAACTGTCTTTTACGCGAAGAAAGGCATAAAATGATAGGAATCTGGGAACCGGCATAAAGACGATATTGAGATCCGTTGAATGTTGAATCATCATATAATTAGGGTATGCATGCTTTGTATCCTTCAACTATTGTTTGTTAAGATGATTACCCAAGGATGGTGAGATGCATAAAGTGAATATAAATATACGTAAGAAATTTTGTTTCGAAGTGTGTATATTCGAAGTTGAATATACTGCTACATGGAGTTACCAGGATCCTCTGAAACGTCGGTATACATTTACTAGACCATACTGCATTACATCCCACAAGAGAGGTGTCATCATTTTCACCGCCAAGAAAGCTTTTTCAGGTATTTTTATGAAGTCAGCTTTTTACAGAAATTGTTTTCTCACGACATTTCGTGCTCAACAATTTTCGCTAAAATCCCTAAATTTATTTGTAGCACTTTCTTTTCAAATATGCTGTTTGCAATTTATCTCGTGGTATGAACTCTAATTCCTTTATTTCCGTGCTGTCTGGTAGAATTTATCAAAGCTTTATAGGAACATTCTGCATCACCTTTCAGGGTAGAATCTCTACCGCACAGTGAACGCACTCAAAGTTTATAAAAACCAAACAGTTAGTGATGTACGAATAGGGATGTCGTATAGGGAAACTATCCCTGTTTGTTCTGAGACCAAGCAGAATACAACTTCAAATTTGGTGTGTGAGCAGAAGGTAGAAGGTTTGAATGTTAAACAGATGGTATGTAAATAACCATTGGGTTTTAAAGAGTTAGTACCAGTATTTATCTACATCCTACGTGAGCAGAAATCGGAGAAGTAATTTATGCAAAATGTGAGATTCTTACAATTCTGTTGCTGAGTATTCAGTTATTTTGAGATGTCTGTTACTTCGTGCCGACTGGTAAATAGTAACCAAGCCAAATTGTAAACACTTACCGACGTTTGTAAGGAAAGTACTGTCCTCATATTCAGGTTCAAAGGATCTGAGAAAAGTCTCGCTTTTTTTGGTCTGCTTGATTCTAAAGATGAAGGAATTGTGTTCTTCAAAATGTCAATACCTGTTTACCAGTCGACACATTGTAACATCATGGAAGACTTGAATTATCATGTTTATTTATGCTTGCTGAAAAAGAGTGTTTAAAAGCATACACTGCCCATTCGACAGACGTTTTTGACAGTTCATCTTAGTCTCTCCACTCAATTTTGGGATGATACAGCAACCCCAAATTATCCCACAATAGCTTATTTAATATAATATCCAGTTCATTAGTTACGACCGTCTTATTGTTTAACACTGTAAAATCTAAGCTACTAACAACTTTGTTAAATAAATCGTTATTAACACTAATAATAGTAATAATAATAATAATAATATACGTTGCTTTTCTGTGCTGTATTTCAAGGGCCCGAAAGATTACATATTTTGCTGGTGTAGTGAATTATCATTAAAATGCTTTGATTATGTATAGAGCCGAAATGTAAATTTCAGTAGGTCTGATATACACAAGAGCTGAAATGTTACAGGAATAATGTTCATATTAAAGGTTAAAGTACTGTATAATTAATTACTAAACGACTGAGAATGGACATTTAATCGCATCATAAACCCAAACGCAATACTTTAACGTCGCTTTAACTGCCGTGGCTTCCGTACATACTGGTACGAATATGGATTAAGTTTTGTAATACCTTTTGTGTTCTCAATTATATCTATGGTAGGAAAAGGGAAGCAGAAATAAATCTAAATTATATATAGGCCTCTGTATGGATACATATACACAAACACATTTATGAACGTTGGATTGGAAAGTTGGAGTTGGCCTTGGCATGGTTGAAGACACAATTCTAAGTTCTACATGGAGAGAGCAAGATGTTGCCAAGTTACACAGAACTGTTGCATTTATCATTGATTTTTACGTAATTAACAAAACTATTATTTCTACTCAAAATATCGCAGCTTTCTCCTGTCCCTGCAAAAGCATGGCAATTTGCAACTTACAAAATCTTCGTCTCCTAAATTGGTTTTAGCTATACATGTACTGAATATTAGATAATTGTGTTCTATAATGTGTTGCCATGTAGTCTGGTAGATATGTACCGACGTTTCAGAGTGACCTGCTGTTTCGCTACGTTGATGTTTTAGACAGCAGGCTTTTCTGGGACGTCAGTAAATAGAAGTCACCAACCCTGATGATGAAGGCAGCAAGTTTCTGTGGATCGTCGGTATGTGTCTTCCAGACTCCACGGCGTCATATTCCAGATGACAGATCTTCAGAGTCACAGCCGTGGAGAACACTATCTCTCGCGCGATACTGCGTGTCCCTTATAAATGGGACGGGACCATATGAAAATGGAACATATGGAAGGGTACTTGGCTTGGGACGGAGCTGTAAGGGTGAGAGTGTAAGGCACAGTGCCGAGACAAATCATCGCCAGAAGCAATTAATTAAACTCTGTCGAGAAGGAAATTGGGGTGGTGTTGATGAGAAAGGATTTGGATGAAGGGGATGGAGAACGGCGTGGAAGGGAAGGAGGTTCGGTAGATAGTGTTGGGGGTGCGTGAAGGGAGATGCAAAGAGTTGCACATCCGGTAATCGGCTTAGCTGTTAGCTATCATCTGAGGAACTGTGGTTAGGCGCAACTCACTCCCAACTTTTCGTCAATCCAATGTCTTTTCACCTGCGCTTGATCGTCACATCTTCTCTCTCTGTCTGCCTTCTTCCTATGACCTTAATTTATGGATAATTGATGGCTAAATGGTTCCTGAACATTTCTAAATGAACGCCTGAAGGCTGAATTAACTCTGAATTCACATTTTCATTAGGGAAGATGGTTAACTTTAATCCCAGTTCGCACTAATGAATGGGTCACCACAATGAATAAAATATGTTGGTGCTGACCAGAAAGTTGTCAACAATATAAAGATGTAGGGAGAATGAAAATATAGATCCTCCTAGTCTTAAACTCTTCACTAGATGAATGTGAGTGTTCAGATTCTCTCTTCGGCCGCTGTGCCCCTGGGAAACGACCCTCTCTCACACATTGTCTGGGAACCTTATTAGACCGCTGTGCCGGTCTGAAGGCTGTAAGGAAGAGAAAAATCCCTGATACTCTCTGCGATCAAACCCCGAATCACCGGATTCGGAACTATAACCGATTGAGCTATTTTGGTTGTTTATTAATGCAGTGTCTGTTGAAAATTGAAGGGAACGTCACCTCATTTGTTATATGATCCGCATTAACGTTTTCAGATTGAGTGTAGTTTACTTGTGGAATTAAGCTTCATATTCCAAACAAAAGGGTAATATCGCGGTAACATATTTTATTCGACTCATTAGAAGAACTTTGTTCCTGGAAGTGTTTGCGCAAGGGAATTCGGATCATTATATGTTTATGACCAGTAACCAATATTCTTTCTGGTTAGAGTTGTGTATAAATTTGACTTCAGTCGCACTATAAAACGAACACAAAAGAAATGGCGACCAGTGGAAAGCGACAATTGGAGTGATAGAGACTTGTGGTTTTGAGGGGACCTGTATGTTTTATCCGAAAGTTTAGCCCAGAGGTAATGGACACTTGCGTCACTGTGAGTCTGTCCTTGTGGATAGCACGTATACGTCCTGTTAGAAGCGTAAGTCTGTATCACTGCATGTATCACTTTCCGCTTGCCATTTGTTAGGTGTTCAGTTTCTGAAACCCCTAAGTCAAATAAATGAGTGATCTAACCAGAGAGACTCGGAAGCGAAGGACGCCATTGCACTGAAGGCATATATATAGGCCTATTTCTAACTAAATTCGTCGGTTGTTTATAAACATCTCACGGTCCGGCATCCGCCCTCTGCACAATGCCAGGTTGAAAGCTGTTCTCATGATTCGACGGCAGTAGGCTATCCGTGACGTTTGGAACATTTGCGAGCGACGGTCTTCCGTGACACCTAATTGACCTGAATTTCATAACTGACAGACACATGAAAGTTCATGAATTGCAACAAAGAGGCATTGAACTATTCCTGTTATTTCACGAAGCCGACGGTATCTCAGTCTATATAGATTCGAATGGTATAATGATAAGCGAATAATGGACTGGGAAGGATATGGAAGGAAGTGGGCGTGCCGCAGTTTGAGGTAGGCATATAATCACAACCGACCTCAGTCATAATATTCGTGTCACCCCCGATATTCGGAGCGAGTACCTTCCGAATACAAGACAGAGGCGGTACCGCTTCGGTCAGCTTGCCCGGTGAATTGTGCTTATTTAGCATTAGAATCTCCAAAATGTAAATTATGCTACATCGCATTTTTCTTTCGAGCATTTTGCGTCCATTTTCAGAGGATAAAGTTATTATAACCAGAAAATTGAGGCCGTGCGTGATTCAACCAAACGGTACCGAAATATTACAAATAGATGTAGTGGGAGGGGGAGGAGTGGATTCAACTTACTCAGTATAGGGACCAGTGGCTGGGTCTTCTAAACTCGGCAATGAACTTTTGGGTTCCATACAGTTGCGAAATTACTGGATTAGCAAAGCAACTATCAGCGTCTCTAGAGGGACTCTGTTCCATGGAATTGTTTAATTATTTTAAGTTACTTGCGGCTGTATTAGGCTGGATGTTGACATATGAACTGATCATGGGAGGGGCAGCGCGTAAAATTTGCAGTAACAGGCGAACCAGCAATCGGAGAGTTTGACTAATAAAAATAGAGGTTACGTGATTTGCACAGGAGTGGGGGAAGGTGTGAACAAAGACGCATGGAGGGGATGCCCCTACAGTTGTAGGTAACATGCACAACGCAGGAAGTCCGGTCTGCTCCGAGTAGGTTATAAATGACACAGCCCAAATGACTTATAGCCCGGTCAGAAGGGGGAAAAAGCCGGGTCTTTCACCTTTTGCACTCAGGGTTGTCAAACTTGTGATCAGGCGAACAAACATTGAAATCGTGTCGCGACAGTCTAGAAGTAAACAGAGTATAGATAAATAGATGTATTTTATTAATATGAAATGTTGAAGATAACATTGCGGTTACTGTGAAAATAATTGTTTTGTGGTATGTGACACCGTGTAGTCTGATAAATAAATAATGTTTCTGAAGAACTTCCTACCGTTTTATTCAGCGTATAAAACGAAGGCAGCAGGTTCCGCCAAAATGTCGGTACATACCTACCAGCCTGCTCTGCATCACATTACCGAATACAGTAATTAAATATATGAAGCCCACATGAAAATCAAAACTACGGAGTGGGAAAAGAATTAAGAAACTCTGTAATAATTATTTTGAAATTCTTTTTAAAAATGTAGACATGCAATAATAACAATAAGACGCAGGCCATTAAATTGAGTTAATGACACAATACATAAAATATATTTCGTATAAATGCTTGATAGAAATCAGTTAGGTAATATATAGAGTGAACATTGCGGTTTTTTGGAATGCGAAGTCTATGCAGTTTGGCAGGTTGGTATCAAACCTGAAGAAGCAGAAGTTTCAGAAGTTTTGCACCCTTCAACCAAACTACACGACGTTATTACACAAAAGGCAATAGTCTTCATGGTCACCGCCATGAGAACCTCAAATGTCAACCATTCTTATGTTTATTTGTCGAAATTTCTTTACGGATTGAAATTTGGTGTTAGGGTAGTTTTCCACCCTGATAATAGTCGTGTTGATTTAAATTTGGTTTATATCGTGCCAACACAAGCTCAGTTTGTATGTGTTTAGTAATTTTATCAAAACCTTGACGGCGAAACATTACACACAGCAAAATCTACAGACAAAATTCGATATTCATTGGTAGTACTTCTTTTCATGTCAGGAACAGGAACAGAATATGACACCAGTAACGGGCACCGGATGGTAACGCAAATTACCGATGTTGCATTAAGTCTCGCATTTTAGTATATATGTAGATTACAAAATTTTTACGATATATTTGGTATTAAATTGGAATACAGACGGATACGTTGAAGTCAGTATTTTTAAATAAGTTTCATTTATATACAAAACATGTAACACATTTATAGAAATTGTTTTATCAAGATATTTTGTGTTCAAATTGTTCCCGTTTAATCGTCGATTGACGAAATAAAAGGGAACATCTAAAAACTCCTTGAAGTTTGAACTAAGTGCCTGCCGAATACAGAGTGGGTCATTATTGCTCCTGCAGCGCCTCCTGTACTCCAAATTGGTCACCCCTCTGTCATGCTGACGATATAGATGTGGAGGGCAGAGCTCGCAACTCGCACAGTTCAAAATTACAGCTTCCAATCACATCTACATTTCGGAGCCTAGATGTCGTAATTTGGGCTTCTGGCACGGCCGGCTGTTGAACCCGTACATTACCCTCATTATTGGGGTCCGGTACAGAACAAATGAAAGTCAAGGAGTGTAATTTCGAAGCACTTATGTGGCCAATGGTGGAGACTGCTATAGTCTGTGTAACGTTGAGAATAGACTGTTGCTACTATGGCAACAGCTTCGCGAAGTGCGAAATTGGACACTTGTCGACTTGCACGCTTTACACAAGAGATTTTTACGGAGGTGAAGGTTTACAATTCTATGGTAATTATGTAATGTGTTATTGTCAGTGTCGTTAAATATGCCAACCATATAGGCATACACGTTTACAGCTAAGGTTTTCTAGTTATTTTGTTTGTTTTTTGCTTGTTAGTAGTGAGATATTTAGTAGTTACGGATATGACCAGGACATGACAACAATAAACGGCACTGGATAGTACCTACTTTTAGTCCGTCTTGCAGTCTCAAACTTTTCCATAAATATGTCTAGACAGCAGCGCCGCTTCTTCTCCTACATCTCTTGTCAACACATTGCAACTTCATAGCGTAAGTATTTTAAAACGGGGACTTCAGAGCATCCCTATACGAGTGGGTCAGTAGAAGGATTATCTACGGAAACCGTAGCTGGAGATGGGAATTGTTAAATTTTTCCATTGGAATTTCAAAGGGATTTTAACCATTAAATAAAATCAAATTTGTGTTGAACGTGGAGAGTCTGTCTCAGTCAGCCATGTAGGCGGCAGTGGTTGTACTATTCAATGAAATAAATACATTAGGTGTAGGTTTCAAACAACATTCCATACTACACATGCTATGCAACAACCCGATTACTGCCTAATGTATATTTTCACGATACGATTAAAAGGATGAACATTTTAATGAATTCATAATGAAACCGTTTGCTGAATTCCACCATAACCCACTGCACTCTGTCGGTTTTGCCATGCAGCTAATGTAGTGGGCAGACTATTAGTCCATTAGGTCAATTAATAAAGGGAATCGGAAGATGAACACGTCGGTAATTGTGACCGGCAACTATATAAACCGAACTGTTAGTCCCCTTTCTCGCAGGTTATTTAGCCTGTTTATGGCTGGATGATTTTAATGTGTTGCTTTCATTATTGTCTATAATAACCGCTCATTTGTCGCGCTGTGAGTCAACTTTGCAATATGCTTAAAGCGAGTGTATTATTCAGAAAGCAGAAAATCAGCACGATAGGCTAAGTATTTGATTTAGAATACGAGATGATTTAATCATTGATTGCATGTGTTGTTTATTGGTAGTAATTAAGAACAGTACTAAAAGATTGCCGAAATAAACGGCAGCGAGAGGTCTTGTGCTGCAGACTCGGTATTGCAGCCACGACCCTTACCGAAAGAAGTTAACATAATGTGCATCCTCAACGAAATTGTGATTTCTGAGTGTCTCTGTAGGGCTGTAACATGTAATACCGGATAATTGAAGATTAGTCCATGGAAACTGTAGATGGATATAAAGATTAAATGCTTCCTTTGAATTTTCAATGGATATTTGGCTTGTGTGACCTTGTATGACTCTTCAGTTAAAGTAAACAAATACTTTAGTTCTTACGTTCTTGAAGTGGATGATCAGTGAATGATAAATTGCAGAATATGTGGGAGGAAGCGGCAGTGGCCTGGTTGAGGTACGATCCCCGCATTTCTATGATGGTACTGAGGAGAGCCACAAACTGTAGAAGATTTTGTTCGATGTTTGGAATCTGACTTCCCAGCTATTAAAGCAGGAGTGTCAGAGCCTTGTCCGCGAAGTTAGTCTCTATGTAATGTGATTTTATTTTATGATAATACATATGTTTCTGCAACAATGGATATATAATTTCAGTTAACGTAGAGGTCAGTGAAGTATGTAAAATATCAGATTTAATTTACGTGAACTTTGAAATTCGTTTATGTATATGGGTCACTTGTTTGTGTCACTCGCTGCTAATATAAAGCAATGACACTGGTAACATTGAATTTGGCATTAATGATTCGTATTTTCTGCAGACCGGCGTCATGCATTACGGTCATTGAATTTACAAACAGAAGCAATAGGTAGCGTGTGGTTGCTGAAGAGGTCGTTATGTGTAATTGGGTTCTTTACTTCTAGTTGGGTCATTTTGTTATTCTAGTTAATTTACCACTTAATCTGCGCACAGGTCACTCTATGTGTATACAGACACACTGACACACACAGCAGGAAATAGTGCAATAATTATCGAGGAGGATGAACAGGAATAAGTGCAGAATAAATATGTGTAACAAGAGACGGTTCTCAGTACCTTTCCATGGAAACTTGTAATTTTCACATATTGACATAGGAGGAAGCTACGTGCTCGAAAATGTGTTGTGTGACGGTTAAATATGTAATATAATTCACTAATTTAATGGGGAAGAAAGGTAAGGCAATAAAGTTGGGAAAGGAAGAAACTAGCAAAGGATGAAGATGCGAAAGGAAAGATTCCCTGTTCAATTTCAACGGAAAAATTCCACTGGTTTTAATATATTACCAGAAGTTTTAAACCTGAATTAGTTATATTGAAATCAAGCTCCTTTAATCACTTCATGAAGTAGGAGGCAGCAAAATCTTCCAAAACATTGGTATTCTGCGAAAATAAACCATGTCATAACCAAGAAAATACAATCTGAATTCCAATACATAATACTTTAAATTATTTTGACTAATTAACGGAAAATTCACGTTGATATAGCCTACGTGTGTTATTTATTCATGAATGACGATAAGTTATTACGTCGCTAATATGTACTAATTTTCCCGTGACTGTTTGTACCACGCTCTGTGTTAATCGTCGAATATTATCAAGCTACTGATGTCATTAGTTGGAGTTTTCATTTCTGCTTCTGCAGTCAGCGGTTTGTTTGTGTGTGCCGGTCCACTGCCAACCTGATTGTGGCAATCAATTTATTTCACATGCCAAATCTCTCGGGGATCAAGCCGTCAGCGAAACGTACTCCGAGACAGACAGACAGATACAGCGTGCCTGAAATGTCTGAGGTGTAGCTGTGCTGCGTACAGAAAAATAATTATCAAACCAGGAAAACTGTTTCTCTAACGGAAATGTATTTGCTTGATTTAAGGTTCTCACAGCGGTATCGCTGAGGATTCGTGTCCCTGGATTGTTACACTGTGTCTTTGAGTAAGTGGTTCCCTACTTACTGCTTTAATACTCACCCAATTATAAAGCGTAATACCCTAGAAGACTTGAGTCTTCGGGAGTGAATTTATTACAAAAATAAATTAACAGAGCGAGAAAAACAAGTAATGTCTCTTTTCGCCCCGTATATTCCATGTTAAGTGGAAATACTTCAGGCTTTTAAGACTGGAAAATGTGTTTTTCTCATTAATTGGCAATTGTGAGCTGCTTGAATGTGAATAATTACATTAGTTCTTTTGATTTTAGGAAAACGTCGTACTTACTAATGGAATATCCGGGCCAGGAAGATATAAATATGACTGTATTTTAAATATGAGTATTATTGTTGTTAGCACTCTGCTTTTCAACTGCGTCCATCCTGATAATATTCCAAGCAGAATAAAACTGTCAGGAAACTTGAACTTCCGTCCTCAGAAGAATGCATAGAAGAATACAGTACCTCTTATTGTCGACTCACAAGAAAATTTAGACCTTGTTGTGATGGCGCAAGAGAAGGTCAGACCTTTAAATGTGTATGGCCAGTAACCGCTATATTCCATTTAAAATATATTGGGCTGCATTGCAAACGCATCTTTTACGTTTCCGTTAATTCTCTTATTTTTTGTTGCGCCGGTTAGAGCTCTGTATGTGATTGACTTCAAGCGTGTTATAAGCTTAACAGCTAATAAAGGGCGAATTCGCATTCCTTTCTCGCTTTTATGATCTTCTGACCACGAACAGGTCAGATTCTTATGTTTCTAAAGTAACATGTGTGTATATATGACGAAATTAATAAATTACTTTTGGATTTGTGAAGACACTTAATGCTGAGCGCTCAGCAGGTAGTGATAAATACAGCAGGTTCTTCCGAAATTCGGTAATCACATATCGTACGAGTACTATATATTCTTTCGTGGTTCCTTTAGACACGCCGTCAGTGTTAGACTATATGGCTGCGTTTAGGTCAATGAATGTGAATATCAAGTACTTGTGAAGTGAAAACTGACAGGGGAAAACTCTCCACCACCAACATGGATTGCCCTGCCATTTAACTCGAGTCTCCGGGGCTTACATAGTGTCATAACCCGCTACACTGAAATTTGAAAATGTTTGGGACGATTGAAAGTGTAAGATACGTATCGAAAGTAAGGTACATTTGTGCCAGTCTACTCCATGAACGCATCGAAGTGTAGCAGATTTACAGCTCCCCCATTCTTAACTTCGGCACTGAATAGAGGTGCATGTTCAAATTCACGACCCGGCCGCTTTACTTCCGGTACCAATTAAATTAGAGATTGGGTGGGCCTCAGAGGCGTTCTGGACGTTTTATAAGAGGGAGAAGTCTCTTTTCTACTGGGAATTGAACAGATCGTCGTTATGCCGGCTACGCTATCCCGACTCCTTGATGTAGATGGAGTATAATTCGAATAACAGAAGGATAAGTATTTGTAAACGAAAACATTAATACCCAGCTACCAAACTACACGACATCATTTCCCAGAAGACCGTAGTCTTGAATGTGCCTAATTACAGATATTGAAGTAAAGGAATCATTGAAGGGATTAAAGTCAAATTACTGGAGCTAGAGCGGAGAGAACACTTTTCAACAGGCCGACTAATTTGTGTCATGAGGAGTTTTTTTTTTTTTTTTTCAGTTTGTGATGGCGAAGTAGGCATATCGCGTATTGGATGGAAGGAACTGTGTCCTGGTGAGAGAGATAAAATAAAAACACAATCGAGCAATTTGGCCAAGATTTATTCACGGTTGACGTCATGATATGAGATTTTTTGTGCCTTCTGGTCTGTGTGATATGATTGAAATGTGCAATTGTAACGTGTATAGGAAGAAGTGACTAAGTCACATTCTTCTTGTAACACTCTCAAATCGGATATTAGACTGCCATAAGCAACTTTTAGGAATAGTCCTTCCTGAGAATCTCTTGTTCTTTAGCTGGTCAATAAATTCCCCGCATTTTATAGAACCCGAAAGTTTGTTAATGTGTTCGCAAGAGCCCTCCTCAAGCCCCAGTCTTGAACCAAATGAGTTCCCATCATATTCCTTCAATATGAGTTTTAATATACTCCTCGCATAGGGCTCTAAGAGGTCTTCTTCATTCAGTTTCCCAACAAAACCTCTTTTTAATTTAGCTTCTTACCCATGCGTGCCACATGCTCAGTCAATCCCATTATCCTATATTTTACTGCAATAATAAATTTATGAATAACACAAATTATGACGCTTATAATTATGAAGTATTATCCGGCGTATTTCTTACTGTCTCTCTCTTTGCTCTACGCGATCTCCTCTACACCATGTTTACGAACACCGTCAGTATCGTGTGCTGCATTTAATGTGCGAGGCCAGGATTTATAGCCATAGAAAACAGCAAGAAAATATTGGCTTTTATATTTTAATCATCCTATATTACTCTACAAAGCAAATATCTGGTAATTACACATTTTACCAACACTGAAACACTGTTACATATGTAATGTGTAGGTACAGCCTAACCCACATACGCATATCATAAGAAATATATAACAAATAATCTGTAATTTTTGTTATAGTCGCTTGTTATTAACCATTCAAAGTCTAAAATTCCTGTACTCAATCCTCTGAAGTGACGTTTTAATTTTATAGAAAACATAATGCATCTCCATTACAAACAACAAACTATTTAATACTGGCTGCTTAGTAATAGAATCATACCAAACCCAATAAATGTGATCTACTCGTATAAGTATAATGAATATTTGTGTGTGATTTGAGGTACGCACAGCAGTGTTCTTGTGGATCCAGGTCTTCTAGGATGTGATGCTGTTTCACTGGGTTAGTGTTTCCTCACGTTCCGAAGGAACATTTTGCCTTCTAAGCGTCGGGAAAAACTAATGCAACGACACGGCTCTACGTCTCAGAAGACCCGCTTCCTCAAAATGCAGTTGTTTAATGTTAAAGCAGGTGGTACGTTTAATAAGAACAGTGATGTAAGGGATTAGAAACTACTGTTTATTATGAGAGTCTGTCCTTGCTATGGCTGAGGCGATTATTAGCCTGCCTCTAACCTCGAAGGCCCCGATTCAATCTGAGGCCAGTCCTTTTGGGATTTGTGTGGAAGAAGTTGTGCTGGGACAGGATTCTCCTCGGGTACCTCCGTTTTTCCCTGTCAGTTTTATTCCGTCAGTGCTCTAGCTCATTCGTTTATCTATTACCGACGCTATGTGATTTTTGCAAATGATTGCGTCGTTAAATTATCCATAATTATCAGAAATTACCAATGATGGAAACCCCAGTTATGCTGAATTACTTAGTACGTCTGTCCGATCTGATCGCCTGGATATAGCAAGCCGGACAAAAGAACACAATCCATTATTTCAAATCGGAATAGGATAGCAAGTGGATAAAGAGATGAGCCTTTTGTCAGTCTCCGTCTCTTAAAATTCTGGAAGCAATGTTGATGTATCCAACATTCTTCGTTGTATTTTGTGACATCAAACAATGTGTACGTAATTCTTGAAATTTAAGTTCTCACGTCCTTGACTATAAAGACCTCTATCTTCTGGTGAATTACAGTCTGATAGCTAGATACCGACATTTAAGTGGAACCTGAGACACCCGTCTGTCAGAAAATTGGCGCTTCTATTTCTTGAAACTTTAACGGTGAATAAATACGTATAATATTCTTTTCACATAACCAGATTTGTGTCATGGATTTAAGTCTAAACCAAATTATAACTGACGTTTAGCGAGGACGTCGTGGTGTTAAGCCCGTCACTCTTCTTAGAAAGCTTGTTCTTGAAGATGGAGGCACTTCGCTCTTTCGAAACGATTTGCCAGTCGCTTCGGCGTAACATCCCAGATGTCTTCAATCTTCTTCAACACCGCTGTGGTAATCTCGAAAAAGAATAATGTTTTGAATGTTAAAATAAATGGTATATATAATAACCACTATACTTTAAAGGATCAAGTAATACTCTTAAATTGCATAAGGTAGGATGGTAACTTCAGATGAACTCGTACAACTAAAAACTCCACTTATATATTCGATATACTCGTATGTAAATCGCCATGTCATTGGTGCATATGATTTGTTTTAAAGTGGGCAGGTTATCAATTTGTATGGTAATGTACATTAGCAGAGCGTTGTATACAAAATTAGAACCTACTGCATGAAACTAAGCTTCGCGCGGGCGTGTGGTGTGTGTACGCGCGCTATATTTAAAAAGAGTGTGATTACAGATACCAAGCGTAATATGTTCACTACCTTCCAATCACAATCACTCCTATTACATCCTCCCCCAAATGGAGATATAAGGTCTTCTCTGCATTATTTGGGCCAGTGTTTTTTTTTTTTTCACTTTTCTGAAGCAGCATGATAATAGCCTAGCCTTTATTAACTATCCTCCGGATGCCGGAGAATCGAGGTTCGATTTTTAGCAGAGAAATTTTTCCTCTGCTTTCAAACCGGCTGTGTTTTCCCTTCATCCTCCTATTCAGTGCGTGCCTGGAGTTGTTTATCCCCGTGGGTAAAGCAGCCGCCTTGTGCAGCTATATGTCTTACCTCTGCCTAATTCCTTATTTCAGAATGCGTGCTGCTATATTGCCACTTCCCAACACGTATTCATTGCATAGTGCTAAATTAAGCGCAGGGATAACTTTTTGTGTCAGAGAAGCGACTTTGAACTTAAATATTAGGAGAGCCAAATAGATAGGTAATTATTAAATTTAAGGCGGGCCGTAAGCACCAAAGAGGGTAGGTATCTTTATGACAGATACCCACAACATGACGAATACATATAAAATTCAAATGTATTCTAATGATTCAATTTAGAATTTTGTTGCTGGCGTATATTACCATTCACAGATAGAAAACATTTAAGACCTCAGGCTCGTGACGAGAAACATTGCAAATCAAAAAATTCTTCGACCATGAGACAGGGTTATCTCTACAGCCGGAAGAAAAATCAGTGAGAGGGCTGTACAAAATGAACTGTACTGCACTACAAGCCGGAAGGTCGCGGGTTCAATTGCCGATGGTGTCATTGGAATTTTTCATTGATATAATCCTTTTGGTCGCACTATGGCCCTGGGGTCGACTCAGCCTCTAACTGAAGTGAGTACCAGGAATATTTCCTGGGGGGGGGGGGAGGTAAAAGCGGCCGGTGCGTAGGGCTGACAACCTTACCACCTTCATGTGCCGATTGTCTAGAAATCTGGGAGCCTCAAACTCCTGGAACCGTAAGGGCCTGTCCAGGCCTGTAATGGGATTGCTTTTTATATGCATTTCCAGCACAGAACGCCCAAGGATAGTATGAAATTCAGTCCACACTCGTATTTGTACGTTACATAATAAGAAGCTTTATTCATTCAGATGATACAAAATTTGAGTTTCTTACGCAAATTACAGTGAATATTACCATCTTGTAATATGTGACGTGGGGTCTTCTGGTAGCGATAAATTTACCGACGTTTCGCAGGAAGGTACCGCGTGTTTCTTCGGAATAGAAATAAAATCATTACGTTTCTCTGAAACGTCAGTAAATATCTGTCGCATTCAACAAGAGGACAATCCTAACTGAGGGGACGGTTTACTTTATTTATTCCTCATAAAATTGCCTCAGTAAAATTATGTTACATTGTCCTCACAACGCCACCTCACTTGCGATTAATGCTATGTTCCCTATGCTTAATCTTATTGTTATCCGCCTACATAGATCTGTGTTGCACACAGCGCACTGGCATATGCCACTGTATGCATGCGGAACACAGGAGTGATTTATTATCTTCGCTCTGTCTAGTTTTTGTCTCCCTTCCACATCAACGGTGGAAGAATTCCTGATACAAGTAATAAGCAAGTCACGGCGTGGTTTTGCCTTGTGATTTATTGTACCGTCTTGCCTAACTGGGGTTATGTTTTCGTATCTAAATACACATTGTGTCTGGACAGGTCAGAGACGTTCTTATCCATTCATGTAATCTACGTGTTTGTAACTGTATTCATTCCGAACTCCGCGATCGAGAGTACTCCTGTAATTCCACTTGTGCACCTTCTTTAGCTACACGAGCGATATATCAAAAGTTCAATTCTTGGCCAGAAGGCAAGTCATTTTCGTTATTTTTTTCATTATTCTTCTGAATTCAATTAGGCCAAGGCTGGAGAATAATTCTTCCACAAATGCTTTCTTTCGAGGTCATTAAATATTAAAGTAAAATCTTCGGCGTTCTTGGTTAAGCACAGAAAACAAAGAGGTATTGGGGAATGGAATTGTAGTTCGTGTGCCTAGATAGATATGAGAAGTCAGTCTATTTCCCCGGTCGCTTTGCACCCTGGAGGAATTAGCCCCAGTTATCCATGACAGGAGGCTACATGGGCCCCGGAGGAGGTTTGGACAGAACAGAGAAGATAAAAATATCTTTCCCTACGGCAAATAGAACCGCACTTGTAGTCAGACGAATACCAGTTACAACTCTTAAATAAGAACTTTTCTATATACTTAATGATACGTTTGTTAATGCCAAGTAATATCACAGTCTATAAAAATATGCAGCATTTTATAAATAGCATTCATTTTGAACTCGTGAGAGGATTGTGTTAAATTGTGATTTACACTTTGTGCTAATAAATTAATACTTTCGTTTTTACATGTTGTAATATTACTGTATTTCACTGTTCTGAAATTATTTTTAATTTTACGGTGGATCAGTTGAATGACGTACAGTTTTTTGAAAAACAATTATACAAATAATTGTATGTGGTTATTACCAACATCGTATCAGTTTTAACGCGGTTTATATATAACCCTTCAATGAAACGTTTGACCATAATGTATGTACTGTATCACATAAATACAATTAAATTAAATCTAATTATGCATGCAGGCAGATCTGTGCTATTCATGGCAGACGCACTGTGTGATAAACAAGTGACTCGAGCGCTATTAAATATTTGAATAAGCTTCGCGTCAATATATCATATTTATTTTTCATACAGCTATAAACCTGAAAATAAAATTAATCACATTTTTATAAAAATATGCCGATATACACGAATTTGTGACTTATGGAACGTGATACTAAGTCACTGGGTTCATTTTTTTCCGACGTTTCGAAGGAACGTAGTGCCTTCATCTAAAAATGTTGAAGATTCCTAACCCAGCGACACAGCTTCGCATCCAAGAAAACCTAAATCCTCAACAGAAACGCTGTAGAAGCGTGTATCATTGCAAGGGATAAAACAACAGAAGAACAAACCTTAAAAAAGACTTACGTCATTGATTTAAGTACCGGCATCTGCATGTAACCGGAACATGTTTGTACTAAGCAGTGTGTTCTGTGTGTCCCAGCTACATGCTCTGCGGGCACTAAGCAGCGGTGATGGCAAACATCCTAAGGCGCCTCTGGGAAACAACTTCCGGCCTCCTCAGCCTCTGCACCTGAGACCAGTGCGCACGAACATCGACTTCAACGTTAAGCAGGTAAATGATTCCTTCACTGTCTTCCTGTTTAGCTTTCTTTAAAAGTTATGAAGCTTGTTCTTCCGAAATGTAGGTAAAGTGCTTCATTTACACTTGGTCCGTCACCCAAAAGTAGCATCTAAACCAGGGATGTCACACCGCCCGCCATTTCATTTTACACGGCCCTCTCACTGATCTCATTCCTAGTATAGAATGTGCCCCGGCCCAGTGTTGAAGAATTGTTGATTTAGAATGCTTTTTCCTCACGGGCTTGAAGGATCAAAAGGATTTGCTCTCCCTGGTTGGTAACGCAGAACATACATCACCCGCAATAACACTGCAGTAAAACTGTAAATTCAAGGGATATAATATTTTTTTTATTTCTTATTAAAGTATGAAGTATCCTTAGTGGTGTGTTTAATTGTAACGAAAATACTTACACTTTTTATTGCTTAAAGTGACACGCGGCACGCCTTGTATTTAAAAATTGTCCGTTTGGCACCCGTACTACTAGAGCAAAAGACCCTGATCTAAATCTTCAGTGGATCGCCGCAGGTCTGCGCCATTTTTTGTACGAGGGTAGTGTTCATAAGATGCTGCCACTGGGCCTTGTCGTAAGCTGACTGAATCTGATCCTTAACTTCAAACCTATTTTCCACAAACAGTCTTTGTGAATTTAAATTGTATTCCTTCTATGCCTTTGTGTATAAAGCAGTTCCACAGTCTTTTTTATATAGTCAGTTACACCGTCTTAACTCTCAACCATGTACTTACAGAATATGACAAAACGTTTCGATGCTTTATGTCATCATCAGATCTTGCTTACGACAGTGAACAACAGCCTTCTTTCTTGCCAGTATTTTACACGCTCTAAGTGTGTTTTTAGTGCACTACTTAATTATATACAATTAAAATAGTAATTAAACTACACATCTTAAAATATTCTTATAACAAGTCGGAGCTCTTCGTTTTGTATTTAATATTAACTTGCTTATCTTACAGTCTACTAGTACATGTATATATTAAGAATTAAAACTGATTAATTAAGTATTAATAACTCAGGGAGCGCATGAAATAATTTTTCTAATAATTTTTTTTTTTACTTTAGAGGGTATATTGATGTACATTACTTTGTCTTTGAACATTTAGAACTGAAATCAGAAGAATCATTTCTAAATTAATGATTTTATATTTTATCAGCAATAGATGTTATGCTAACATGGTAAAATTTTAATACTAGCAGTGTACATGTATAAATAACAACACTTAACAGAGATATTTCTGACTGGTTTGTGTGATGTTCTCCAAGTGCGCTAAGTGTACTGTAACCGTATAGGACAAGGCCTGTAACTTTTGTGCTAATACAGCACTTTGTTCTTCGGTAGGAAGTAGCACTTGTAATATGGTTAACATACAACAGATGGCACAAGAGTCAGCTGTTCAGGAGATGAATTAATATGCAATGTCATCGATGTTGGAGACTTGGTCCCGAGCGAAGACATTCTGGGGGCGAAACATGTTTTCCCCATCCAAGTGCATGGTGATGCCCAGTGAAAGGGCAGAATGTCAGAAAATGGTGCAGTGTTCGAAAATTGTCGCATGGTTTTGACTACAAGAACTCAGTTTTTGACGTGACCTAATGTTTAAATTCGTGCCAAATTGGGGCAAATGCATCAATGCACTAGGGGATTGTGTTTATAAATAATGATACTTCACTGGAATAAGTGAGCTGCATTTAACTGTGTAATGACTTCTCATTTAATTTTTATGACTTGGAGAATTTTACGTTTTGAACATCATTCATTAAATTGTGTAGCTGAGAAATACGCTTAGGCATAAGTTGTTGTTTTGGCGGTGTATGATATTGTATAACAGACTTTGCTCCAGCATGCTCCAGCTTATGTGGATCTGTAATCTTTCCTATCCCACTCTTGTTGATTTCATTGTTGCTACTAGCTCAGTCAGCAGAGTGACTGTGTTACGGCTTGCACAATCAGGTAAACGCGGTTTGATTCCGAGCAGGGACAGAGTTTTTCCTCTTCTCCGTAAGCTCCGGACCGGTAATGGGTACTGGAAATAAAGAGGCCGGGTTATGCTGATCACTCACTTCCTTCTATTGCCGTGCTCAAGATCGCATGGAGTTATAACTCCTATCCTTCCTGGAGTGGTGAATAATTATGCACATAATATTTTCTCAGGATATAAAATAGTAAGAAATTGTTCTGAATGGAAGATAAATAATTTAAAAATGGAGAGAAGGTCAAGGAAACTAAAGAACTGAACATAAAAATTAGAATTAGCTAATATTTGACAGAGACAATCAGAGAAAATATAAATTTTTTATGTGAAGTAGTTAAAGAAAGATGTAATAATACGGACGGACAAAACTTATTTGCGGATATTAATCGAAAGAATTCCTTGTTATATTTTTGCGAATTGAACAGCAAGTTAATTCCTGTACTAAAAAATGGAGTCGTATGGCTGATAGCAGGGATTTTAAACATGAGGGGAAGTAGTAGAGAATTCGAGAATTCCCTATATTTGGCGGAAAACGATGTCAAACATATATTATTAAAATGTTCAGGAACGAAAAATAGAGGGAGGAACTTATGCATAGTAAATGGTTCAGTATGAATGAGAATATAGCCCATGAGAAAGTTCTATCTGTACAGATGTAACGGAGATAAAAAATATTGGAAAACACTTATTTAAAATTAGATGCAAATGGGAAAGTAAAGTCAGTAAGACGCAGCCCTCATTGGAGCCTGACGGAGGAAAAAATTATTGGAGAGAAGGGAAAGATTGTAATGGTATAGTAATAGCAGTTGTGTAGAGTTTGAGTAGTAAAACGTGAGTGTAGACCGATGTAAATAGGAATATATTTAAGGAATCTGTGCTGCCCAAGAACCTGGTGTTACACAGAGAGGACCTGATATAAAGAACCGACCGCAACTGGATAAATAAATAAAAATGAAGCTCAGGAACAATTTTACATGTTGTAAAATTACTTTCTATAAATTATTTCCTTATTGTTCTGTTACTTCTTTGTTAGGTTCAATATGTCTAATTCGTTGACAGCGTAGGAATACAGCCTTCGACGTTCGGAATAAGATAGTACGACGACAACATTCAACAATGTAACAAGTGCACTAGAATATTCCTTCATTATAAATAAATAAATAAGGTGTGGTTAGCTGGAACTGGCAGTATTCTATCAGACACTCACCCCACTTGGTATTGCCATTCAAATTAATGTAGAGACGATTAGAACGTTATCAAACCAACTGAATACTCCCCTCTGGTTGTACAATTTGCTGCAGGAAATGAATTTTCGTTTAGGCTTTAAACACGAGTATTGAAAAGCGAACGGCCAACAGGTTATACATATCACTTTTATAGTGATTTCCCACTCCCCTCCCCCGCCCCTCCGTGTGTACTCTGTTATTGAACTCAGCTGCAATAAATCTCATTCCATTATAATGTTCAGCCAATATTGAGTTTTGTGAATATGACATAGTGCATCAACCAACACTGCGTCCTATAGGCCTTGGAATGCATGAATATACGTCACCTGGCGTGTTGGTAGGTCCGTATGTGCTGAGATAGCTCGGTTGGTATAGTAACTAAGCTACGATCCGGACTACCGAGAAGTACGAGTATGTGATCGACTTCTGGCAGTGGAAGGTTTCTGTGAGGTTTGGGTTTCTCACGGCGGTGACTAGGATGTTTGTTGTATTACGAGACGAGACACCGTGTAGTCTGATAAAAACTTGACGTTTTTGAGAAACCTGCTGATACTATCTTCAGACTGGCTTCATATTCCAGAAGACTGTAATCATGTATAGCATTGCCCAGTAAACATTCGGAAAAACAACGGCATTATTTTGAAGACTGAAAAGACTGAATTTAACCGGAATTTTATTTAAAAATTTAGCTCATACCGCGCAGTAAACAACCTCCTTGTGGGTTATACAAACCAACCAGTTAATGCTGTATAGGGAAATAGTTGCTGTTTTTTTCCAAGATCTATGCAAAGCAAATAAATACAGCGTGTCGGCAGAACGTGGAACTTTTGAGTGATAAACTTAGTCATACATAAAGCAACCACTGGGCTTTTAAAGTGTTCTTTGTTTGAAACAAAATAATAAAATTACGTATAAAAAGGGAATGTTGCACTAAACAACTCCGCGTTGCAAAATTATTCTTCAAAAGTGTGTAGGCGGTTACTCAGTTCGTTCTAAAATTCGCTGAGACACACACAGATCATCGTCGAATTTACAAATGCACGTATTTTTCCCTGCCGTGAATAAATTCAATCCTGTGTACACGTTCACGCTCAATTTCTGTAATAGCTGGTTTAGTATTATTTCCTTTTATAATCAGGTTTCTCAAGCTGTCCCTTTCATTGAAGTCTTTCAACAAAATGTTGTAGCGTTGCTATGTCTCACCATTCTCGCTTATCTCATCCTCCATGATTAAATGTCATAGAATACGCTAAGTAAAGGCCCACAATTATGAAGGTTCACATTATATCTTTTTGCAGCATTATCTGACATTGTTTTCATTTGCTCGAAGTATCGTACCGTGTGTTTTGCTCTCAAATACCCATCCTTCCCATCTAATTATATGAGAATTGCGGTTCATGCAGCAGTAGAAATTTTACCTATGATACCCTGGTTTTGGACAACTGGTTATAGTTATTCATGCTTCGGACTAAATTACTGTCCCTATCTTCAAGGTAGAAACGGCAAAACAATGCTAATAAGACACTACACGAAGTCATAACCCAAAGGGTCAATTTCTATACTCCCCCCTCTTGAGCTATATCCCTTAACTCCTTGACGCACTACCTTCTTATAAATAACATTTGAAAGTTTGGTTTCTACTTCCAGAGATCATAGTACGTTTCCAGCACAAGTACCAAATGATGAATGCTGTGTAGGGGAAAATACGCTGTTCATTTTGAGCTTCATATTAAATACATGAACACAATGTGTGGAAAAATTAAGAGCTTTGTCATGTCAAGGAAATAATGTATGTAGTTACAATAGTAGTAAGGCATGAGCCATAATTTAGAATCAGTTTAAATGTAAGAAATGAAGTCCTGTACTTAATATTTATGAATTTAGACAGGGAACGGGACTATGAAGAATTCTGACCTTTGTGGCAGCAGGTATTCCCAGATTAGTTTTTACTTTCCCCTGCGCAATTACCTTTCCGTGTTCCGTCATTTACACAATACGGGACTTGCTCTGCGTTCAAAGCTGCATGCAATAAGTTATGCACCTGTACCATATCATGTAATTAAAATTCTACGCTGCCATCTAAATACATAGCCGAAACTGGAATACCATAATTGGCAATTAATCGATTCGATTCACGTATCTTGGAATCAGAGGTAACGCAAATTACAAAGGAGTAGTGAGATCTGATTTTATGACGGCGGTAACGATCAGGGTGGCTGTCTTAAGCATGTAATTTAATGTCATCCCAAAGTCCGATATGAAAAGCACTCGTTCTCGGCATGATTCCGCGAAAACGACTTTGTATGTGTGCACATCTTGGACTGTGAGTGCCATGTAAGGTTAAGTGTGCACTTACTATCTTAACGTTGTTCATTCCGTGCTATGACAATATGTGTTTTATTTACAAAACCAACATATATTTACAAAACCAACATTTATACACACCATATACAAAACAGCAGAATTTATATCCCTCTTACATATTTTGGCGGTTACATCGCCATTATCAGGTGCATATCTGGCATTGTGTATATGCAGATATGTGTTTGTGTGTGCGCTTCCGGTTTTGTGTTTGTGCGCGTGGCTTTGTATATATGTGTGTGTGTGTATATGTGCGCGTGTATCTAGACTTGTGCTTTCTCATCTATAATTGTGTGTGCACGCCTGGTGTTGCATATGCACATATAGCTTTCTACGTGCGCGTCTGGTGTTGTGTGTGTACATCTAGGTTTATATGTGCACATATAGCGTTGTTTGTCTACATCTAACACTGTTTGTGTAAGTCTAGCGTTGTGCGTGCGTGCGCGCGCGCACACACATTTAGCACTCGATGAACGTAATATTTGATGCTTTCACGACAGCAGCTCTTAATATAAGTCTTCTGGGTTGTGACACATTGTAGTCTGATAGATGTACACAGATGTTTCAAATAACCCGCTATCTCCATCATTAGTGGCAATGATGGAGGCAGCGGTTTTCTCCGGCACGTAGGTACACAGAAGGCTTGAATCTTCAATAGAATGGTGAAGAGAATATTTGGGTATAAGAAAGAGGGCGTGATTGACAGGAGGTTGGAGAATACTACAGAATGAGAGAAAGGAAAATCTATCCCTGTGCTTAATAAGGACCATTCCATGAAGACGTATGAGAGGATGCAGATATGTATCCACGAATTTTTGAGCTTGGCACTATGTTGAGGGGAGATTAACTTTACGCCCCGGCCAATTTACTCCAGTGTAAAGCCTTTCAATACTAGTTTGGTTATGAGGCGGTGTGGACCTCAGAACTCTTTCGGACGTTGTGAAGAATAGCAAAATCTCTGCTCTTGAAGGGGACCCAAATTCGCCGGTCCTTAGACGTTATCCTATTCACTAGTTATATAAAAGTTATGGTCTTGTGGGTTATAAGACAACGTAGTTGTGTAGCTTGCCACCTACCTACCCACGAGATAAAAAGATATCATAGCCCACAAGACCGCAAACATAATTCTTACAGCCGGCAAGACAAAAGATATTGTGTTTAGTATTATTACGTTTGGTACTTCTGCATGTTTACGACTACTTACCTTCTTAGCGGCTACCAGCTTCTTGAAGTGCTCTGCTCCGTGGAGTCTGCTGTTTAGCTGCCATCATCTTCATTTTGGCTTCAGGAATTAAAAGACTTCATTTTTGTACCAGACTCAAATTCTCGTCCCATATTTTCTTTGGTCTCTTTCTTACTCTTCTCTCCATATAATCACATGCTGTCCTCGAATATCTGCTTTTCTCCTTTTGTATTTTCCTGTGTCGTGTGGTTTCAGCTGCAAATCTTTTCGATCTAAATGTTGCAATTATGCTTGTCTTTCCCACTCTAATTCCAACTCTTTGATTTTATTACAGTAATAATGTTTGGGCCGATCCCAGTGGCCGCGCGGCCTAAGGCTTGGGTCTGCAGCCGTTCGCTTGCTGGGATTGTGGGTTCGAATCACGCCGTGGGCATGGATGTCTGTCTCTTGTGAGTGTTGTGTGTTGTCAGGTAGAGGTCTCTGCGTCGGGCTGATCACTCGTCCAGAGGAGTCCTACCAAGTGTGGTGTGTCTGAGTGTGATCCTGAAGACCCGATAATGAGGAGACCTTGGCCCACTAGGGGCTGTTGCGCCATTGAAAAGAAAATAATAATATTTGGAGAATAGTACAAATTTTAAAGCTCCACATTATATCGTTTTCTTCAGCCTCCAAGTCACTTCCTCCCTCTGAGGCCCAAATATACTTCTAATTGCCCTGTTCTTGAATACATCAATGTTGTTCCCTTAATGTGAGACAGCAAGTTTCAAACCCATACAAAACAACAGGTAAAATTGTGCACACTTGACGATCTGCCATATCATGTGTAAACAGTACGTATGCGAAACAGAAGTTCAGTCGCAGGAAATAAATTCTTTATAGCTCTTTCCTGAGATATATATATATATATTTGAGACAAATTTTAAAAGATGTTCATGCTGCCGGATGTTTGTCAAGGTAGAAAATATTTGACACTTGGCACATATAGGTTCAGGTGATCTTTAGTCTTATTCGTTGACGAGCATCTCGAAGTTGACACGTGCTATTTGTGGTCTGATCGCTATATTACTCTGGGAATGTGGGTGGGACACCGGAGATGACATGCTGCTGTTCTGTGCTCATTGTCAGGAAGTGTAATAGTGATTGACAACTACCGCCCCTTCTGACCATGTTTGGAACTAACCATGACGCACTGAACAAGCTCCAGCAACTGAAATTCCTGTGGATCTCATTAAAATCTCGTAAAACATGATAAAACGTATATGAAGTTGTCAGCATTACACAGAATCAAAACAGTCGCATACTTAAATGCTTTTAGGAATGACAGTACAAAGATTTGGTTCTTACTCCCATGGGATACTTTTCTTTTCCAAGTTATTTAATCCGTATTTTAATACGTCGTTTATCTTGCAGTCTCAAGTCTTTTGGGACGTTACGCTGTGTTTCTGTATGAGTATTTCTCGACGTTTTGAAGAATTGTATTGCCAACAGTGTCAGGGACAGGCAGCCTTCTTGGAGGGCTTGTCCCTAACGATGAAGGACCCTTCGAAAGACCGGAAAATAACCAACAACATAGAGCCGTATCCCAGAAGACTTTAATCTTCAGCACCGCCGCTGTGAGAAATTCACATCTCATCGTTGATCTCGAATTTAATACACAAACCTGTAGTTGAAAAGTTAGTCACGCCATAGATATCACGTTCCTTGGAGTAAATTTTTAGGCGCGTTCGCAGAATTACGAAAAGCGACTATTAGCTTTGTCATATCTGTCTGTCTGTCTTTCTTTCTTTCTGTCCGTCCGTATGTACGGAACAAGTCGGCTCCCACTGGACGAATTTTCATAAAATTTGTCATTTGAATATTTTTCGAAACTCTGTCGAGAAAATTCAAGTTTCATTAAAATCTGAAAAAAATATAACGGCCACTTTACATGGAGGCCTACGTGCATTTATGAGCATATCTCGCTGAATTCTTCTTACGATGAGAAATATTTTAGATAAAAGTGCTAGAGAAAATCAAAACACACATTTTATGTTCAGTAAACTTTTTCCTGTAATCGTGTCGTTTATGAGATAATGTGGAGGAATATGACACACCCGGACAGGCCACAGATAGCAATATAATACGGCGCATGCGCTTTGCGCTTGGGTAACTAAGGCTACAGACACACACTCAGAATATGAAATACGTATTGCTCTTCCACGGTAACAATGATTACGCGAAAGCGCCTCAGTGTTACGTCATAGTACATTGCCTGTCTTTTTTTCACTTTTATTTCCTTTAATATGCACCACATCTTAAAAGGTTTCAGATAAATGTTCCGGAGCTTAATGTGGCCTATATTTGAAGCAGAACGTAAACTTAGTTTACGTTCAGCCTGTTCTTAGAAAACTAAATCACAGCACATGGTTAGTTGTAGTATGGTTTATACTGGACCATGTGTTGCTGCTTAACATATTCATCCCGATTTTAATGCAGACCCTGCCAACCAAACCAATCAATTTACCACTGTTTTAGAGATGTTCGTAAGGCACACGAAAAGGCGACATACATTCTACGGACATACTTGGCGTCCCTTACCAGACGCTCGTGATCTTAATTTCCACTAACATGTATCCACAAAATGCATTTTTGGCAGTTAATTCATGCATTGCCATTTAGGAAAGTTACCATTATTTATTCTGATAGCAAATTTAACTAATGAATATTCTTTATGAGCGGAATATTGAGTTGGCTTTTAAGCACAGTGGTATCTGTAGATATCTACGACGTGTTTTAATATTAAAAGGCTCTGCATTTTGCTCACAGAGTACACTATATTCGTACCTTTCGTATAATTCTGTCAATAAACAACAATTATTTCCCTGACTGGCATTAACTTATTAGCCTTATAATCGAGTGTGTGTTTATTGTGATGTATGAACTGAATTTTCAGATACTTGTTTTTGAAATTCGTGCTTCAGATTACATGTATAAATTAACGGAAAATCGTAGAAAAAAGTTGGCTTACTTGGAGTCGGGAGGTGCTCGTTTCTAGTCTAGAACGGGACATGAAATATCCAGAGTCTTCTTTTATTATTTCCTCTGTCTGTCGAGGCACATGTAGAGATATACGTCAGATTAGGCACGGTTGCTTCCACTATACCATTCACCTTAACATCCTATCATTAGACGCTATATAGTCCGAGACACTGACAGCGTCAATGAATGAACATAAGTAAACAAATGAGAACAGGGCGAATAGAAAGGGCGATCGAAGTGGGCGTTCAGCCAGTAACATTCTGGGCCTCCGTATTATAAATACTGTGAATCATGGTGCAGTGTATATGATTACACGAACGTGAGCCTGAATATGAATCATGATGCCGGACCATCTCTGCGGATGGAGCAAACGTTGTAACACGGCTGTCCCATTAGAGACATTTGCATATTGCATACACTGTTCTGCATTGTAATGTGCAATTATTTGATGCAGCATGTCTCTCATTGCGCACTGTCCAAAAGCTGGAGGTGATCGGTTTGTGTTCTGCTTCCCTGTATTCAGTCAGTCAACTAACTTAACAAGCTCCATGAAGCAGAGTCCCTCGTTAGAAGCTAATAAGTTGCTGCTTAGCTGGTCAAAACTCTCCGCATTTTATATAATCCGGACGTCCAGAATTATATCAATATCGAAACTTCTGCCTCTTTAGCTCTCTCTATACTTTTCAATCCGTATACCTTCCTTGCTCCTTTCGTCCCTCCATCTTTCTCCATTCCCTTCTCTTTTAACCTACTTTCTTCCTCAAATGAGAAAAATAGGCTGCGGCAGTGAGATCACCTGTATGTATGTCCACTTCAATTGTTGAACCAGTAAAAAAATTCTGAAGTAAATTGGTATAAACCTTATGCTATAGGAGGCCACGTTCACGCTGTATAATAGTAAAGTTTTCCTTGTCCACGCCGTGACGACCCATTGGTTATTGGAGGTGTAGCTCCACTTATTCTTAATCTCAGCATTAGATGGGATGAGTGGTTAGCTGAACGCCCCAGCCGCTTTATCTCCGGAGAAAGAGTCGCTCGGTAACCATTGAATAGGAGGCTGGGTTGGCTCCCGAGCCGGTCTGGCACTTTGCAGGGAAGAAAAGTATTTTTTCTGTGCCGGGAATGTAACACGATTTTTCTGTTGCCCCACGTAATTCCTAATTTTCTAATGCCAGTAATAACAACATAGCGGACAGGCGAACTTACGAAGAGAAAGCGACATTAGCGGCATTTATTTCAGGATTCAGAAATGTTGTATGATAACAGATCTTTGAAAAGCATACAGTAACAGCAATATTTTTCTGTATAATGCAAAATATCAAGATCGTGGCAGTAAAAATGCCTCCTGTAGCATTCGTGTTTATGGAGATAGGTAATGAACCTTTAGAAATTTGGCATGGAGATAGTTCACTGATATACCTGTATGTCGTGTATTAGATATTGTTTCTAAGTTAACAGTCACAAACACCTGTACCTCCATTCCCTACACGTATGCATCGTGTGCAAGGACAACCTTATTTTTGCCTTTACTCTCTTACGTAATAGTCACTATCCTTCTGTTACTGCATATTTTTGTCTTACCTATCATTAGTTTATTTTATATCCCTCTCAGTATCTGCTACTATATATCAGATGAATGGGAAAGATCTGAAAGGAAGCACCGTGGAATATTTGATGCTCCATCCCGTCATTTGTCTGAAGGAGGCTGATGAAAATCATGAGATTTCTCGGTCACGGTAGTAGGTGTCCCGCCTGAAATTCGAACCCAGCACTTCCAAACACACGTCAGAACCGTTACCATTGGAGCCTTAGTTCATCTGTCTGCTGTTCAAATAGTGTCTTCAACATGCTTAACTTGCATCAGTCACATCTCCTCGGCAGTTTGTTCTCACACACAATCTCTCTTCTTTCCTGGCAGTGAGTGACTGAGTTTCACACCCATGTAAAACACGTGGCAGTCGTATAACTATTTTTTTCCAATGGCTCGACAGCCCCTTGGGGGCCTAGGCCGCCTCATTTTTCGAGGCTTCACGATCACAAACTTTTTAGACACAACACACTCGGTAGGACTCCTCTGGACGAGGGACCAGCTCTTCGCAGATACCTCTACCTGACAAGACACAACACTCACAAGAGACAGACATCCATGCCCTAGGTGGGATTCAAACCCACAATTCTAGTAAGCGAGCGGCCGTAGACCCACGCCTTAGACCGCGCGGCCACTGGGATCGGCCGTATATCTGTACTTTTGTAAAATAACTATACAACAAATGCTGTGATGTCATCATGCTTGATATATTGGCGGAGGATTATAACGAAGGACATTTGGCTGCTCAAGGAATATCTCAAGGCCCATGTAATGAGTTTCTCTCCATATTTAAATGAGCGAGCACGCAACTGACAACTGTTCCAGGGAAGTGAGCATCAGTAGTGCCATCTGTTTGAAATCAGAGTAGAGCGACTTCGGAAGTCAGTTTTGTGTGTATATACTTCAGTGAATATTTCAGAATCGCTTGGATGAAATGAGAAACACAGTATATAGCAGTCAGGTGAATTTCTCAGTGCTTTATCTACATGTGTTAGTTGATTCATCGATGTAGGGTCATGTATATTGGGAAGGATTTGTAAACAAGAGATCGTAGCCTATTTTAAGCTAATTAAACATAAAGATGTCCTTTTAATTAAACAAGAACAATGCCAGAAGACGTATGGGAGAGGGGAGTTATATCTCCACACATTATTACGCTTGTCGGCTTTATGTGCAGGTCGCTTTTCTCCCGAGGGCAAGGCCCATCACATGTAGTCTGCTGAAGGGTCAACAAGAGGTGCCAAAGCTAATATGATCTTCATCCGCCAGATATCAAACCCCGACCGTCCGACGCGTAATCTGTCACTCTGTTGATTGAGATACCGGACCTCTGTGGGTGTGGCAACGAAATAAATTTACCGTGGAATTATTGTCACAGAAAAGGATAATTCTTTCGCCTTGCCTCTTGACATGTTTTCGTTTGCGAGTGATTTTTCTCTGTAAAGTGGTTTTATGTAGTAAAATGGAATATCGGCTACGATTGGCATTAACAATCCGCAGTATTTCGAGCTGCTTGATCCGAATTATATCATATACACTGAAATAATCGTTTGAAGTATTTTAAATAGCCGCTTTGTTGCCAAAGTGCTTTGTTTGGTATTTTATGTAAACTGCTGCCCTTAATGTTCAATTCTTGTAGAAAAAAACCGCTACTTCGAAGATAGTATTATTGCACGCATTCAGATCCTGTGATATGCCTTCATTTTGTATTTCATTAAGAATTCATCACATGAAACAAAGAATGTATACTATTCATATCTCTATTATGTCATGTAGAACATAAACATGTTCCTGTACGCGTCATGAAGGCATATAGGGGGAGTAGAGATAGAGGTCCACTCATTCTTTACCTCGGCACTAAATAGAAGTGAATGGTCATCCTCACGCACCAGCCGCTTCCCCCGGGGAAATGGCTCCCATTACCTATTTAGTATGAGGCAAGGTGGGCTTCAGATCCGGTGTGGACGTTTTAAAGACAAAAAATCTCTCTTCCCTGCTGGGATTCGAACCCCGGATCCACCAGCCTATAGCCTGGTCACTATACCTTCATGTCATGTACGTGAAAATTATTATATTCTTAGATGGGTCGTTTGCCAGAGTATTCCAAATTTTCCATTCTACTAACTTGTAAATATAGGTAGTATGTATCTGTGTTGGTTTTCTTACGCACTGAATGCAGATTTATCCTGTATTTTATACAGAATGCGTCTCTTTTCTTTCAGGGTGGGAAAAATTGCCCCAGCATGTACAGAGAAGTATATTATAGAGGTGAGTTGAATTCTTGCTTTGTCTTCCTCCCTAATACACATTGTACACTGGATGAAGCACCTGTCGGTGTGCATCTAATAACAGTTGTTGTAGCCAGCATTTACTTCCTTCTGTCTTCATTTTGACGTGAATACGTCTTTACATTCGGTCCGGTGTAGGGGGGTCTCTATGAAAACTCTAGCGACCAAAAAAATGGCAAGGTTTGTCGCGCTTATATCTCGTAAACTATAAATGATAATGTAATGATTTAAATTTTGTTGGATAGAGGGTTGATGTCCGTATCTAAAATGGTGGGTAGTGGGGGTGTGCAGCTGTGAGGGGGGAGAGGTAGCGCTTGCGCGTGAACACTGAAAATGTCGACGCCGCGCGGCGTTTGGGCAGTGTACCTTTGGATTGCGAAGAGATAGGACGTTGAAATTGGTGTCGATGTGTAGAGACTAACAGGATCTACAATAGTATTTAGCAATAATAACCGATAGAATAAAATTTGTAAAGTTATAAGCCGATAAGTGTGCTGAGTTGAAGAAAATTTTCATAATGTCGACAAATTGCAAAGGAAATATGAACAGAAATGTACGAAACATATATCATTGGAAAGAAAAATTCAAAAGGAATCAGAAAAGTCCAAACTGACTAATGCTGAACGATGCAGATTGTATAGAGAGCGTAAGAAAGCCGAGCGCGTCAACGCCGGCGCGAGTACTTCGATTGCGCCGCTACTATGCCATATGTATCTTACTTCTCCTATCATCGGCCTTTGATAAATAAAATTATACTTCACTTATAACCACCAAGACTTTATTCATTTACATCTTACCCTTTCTCTAATAACACAAAGACGGATTCACGCCTTAAACGATTGCGGTTGTGTCCCCGTACACAAGCCACGAATTTTTTTCATTAAATGCGCAAACACAAGGAATGTCGTGCTGCAACACATAATTAATTTAATCTGCTGCTCAATGTGTTTGTCTTTTTAGACTTTATCATTATTGCACACAAACTTAATTTTTCCCGTAGGCTGTAATATATTTATAACAAGATGACTATTTGAAAAATTTTCCAACTGTGTCTGTTAATATTTTCACAGTTTCTCACCATTAGGAGCAATATGACATTTTCCCTAGAATATATTCTTTAAAAATGCAATCACAGACCTACTTCCTGTCCATTAAATGTCCCACTTTAGAAATACCACGAAAAGTGTTTGTTTACATCTGTATACTACATAACTATTCCTCACAAGTATGACACTTGCAATGGCATGTATCCGTTATCCCATGTTTTATTCATGTATAATCTTTTATCGAAAGAGTTAACCCCTTTTGGAAATATCACCGAAGATATCTCTTAGGTAATTATGTTGTTTTACGAGACAACAGAAAAAACAGATTCATATTTTTCACAGTGCGTTTCCAGGAAGAAGGTTCTTATACCCTCGTATTAAAGGACATATTTAAACGAATATTACACATCCGGTAATCTAGTCTCCTAAATTTCTTCCTTACTCATATATGAGCTGATCCCGGCGGCCGTGCGTTCTGCGGCTGCTCAATTGCTGGGATCGTAGGTTCGAATTCCGCTGAGGACATGAATTTTCGTCTCTTGTGTTTGTTGTGTTGTGTGTAGGTAGCGGCCTTTCCGTCGAGCTGATCTCTTGTTCAGAGGAGTCCTACCGGATGTGTGTGTGTGTGTGCGTGCGCGCGCCCGCGTCTAATTGTGTGTGATCTAGAAACCTCAACAATGAGGCGGGCTAGACTCGAGGTGGGCTGAGCTCGACATAAAAAATCATATGTGGTTTTATGATTATTGAAACCATTGTGTTTTGATCCCATGTATAATATTAGCCACAATTTATTGTAGTGTATGAATATATTTAATCAAAATTACAAACATCAAATGCTCGTCTTAAGTACAAGTAACATTAAAATATTTAATTTGTAAATGTGTTCTGTAAAATATATTGCAATTTGTATCTGCTACAGTCAAACAGTTGTGGATTGCTCATAATCTCTCTTCCTATTCATTACTAACAGCAACGTAAAACGTAATATTGACATAGCAAATCCTTCTGCTTATCCATATGTACTGTATTCTACCTCGGATGTTTATTTTGTGAGCAGCATTTTCTCCTTAACGCTTTACAAGCTGTGAGTATGATATATATGTAATGCGCGGCATTGTCAATCAAAGAAACACTTTTATTTACATCTCTTGACTTTTTAAGATAACTATCTGCAACGTCCCCTAAACTGAATACGAAATTTACAGTGAAAATATATTGAAAAATAATGTTTCCAAAGAATGCGTCTAGAATGAAAATATAATCACGCAATTTTTACAAAGTTCGGTACTAGAAAGTTACATTATTAAAAATATTTCAAAATTTTTAGCAATGGAGTTAATTGGCACATGACAGAATTCTCATTACCATAACATACATCAACACTTTTATCTACCAATTTACTATTTATATTTACAACATATATATGTCATTAATTAATTTTTTTTTTGTTTCAGCTAATAGTTGGAAACAACACTGAACGTCAGCATGGTGCTAGATATGTAAACTGTTTGTTCGTGGAGAAAAGTACTAACTGCTTACACTAAATTAGATCTATACAAACCATGACATAGTCATAAAACTGAAAGAGCCTACTTTTCCGTTAAACATATCAAGTGAACATGAAGCAACAAAGTGCCAGTGGTCTAGTGTTTTAAACTAAGAAATCGTCAAATAACAAATTGACATAAATGTTGACGTCACAAGATGGCTGCTTGGACTATTACCTGACTGTATATTTATCGGGAGAATTCACAAAAGTAAAACCGATGCGCTGCCACAGTCGCAGTTCGTGAATGTGATGCAGATACTCGGGTGTATTATAACGGGTTACAACACCGCACCCAGTATTGCCGCTGACATGTTACATACCATAGTGATTAAGTTTACTGTCGTCTAGGATGGACACCTTTTAGACGTTCTGGGAGAACCTGTAGCCTCGTGCCCCAAACATAGCAAGATAGGTTCCTCCGAAGCGCCGGTGGTTATTACCAGTCTGCGCGGTGTCACGTCTCAAGGGATGATTGTCTTTATATATACTGCCGCGAGAACCACGAATCACTCACGATAATAGTCCTTTTTCTGTGATTTGTTTTAACTGAGAAGAAACATCATGAATGTTGTTTTATGGGATGTTAAGCTGTGTAGTGTGGTAGAGTGTACAGAAATGTAGCTGGTATTCCCGACCTCCTTTCCTTAGGAAAGGTAGCAGCCCTGAATTTGAAGGCAGTACGTTTTTCGAATCGTTGGTAAATTCATGTGTTCCAGTCACAACCCAGACAACAGCTTCTTCATACCGCCTTGAGCATTTCAAATCTCACGCGAAAAAAAACATTTCA
Source organism: Reticulitermes speratus (assembly GCA_021186555.1). Taxonomy (NCBI): domain Eukaryota; kingdom Metazoa; phylum Arthropoda; class Insecta; order Blattodea; family Rhinotermitidae; genus Reticulitermes; species Reticulitermes speratus. The sequence goes on from JAJKFL010000014.1 coordinate 33,439,877, forward strand.
CTGAGACAATCTTACATACGTTATCCAAATAAATTCCATATTGTGCATTTTGTTTCATGAGCTGAAATTTTGTCAGACAAGTTGCCAAACCCGAACCTAGAAGACCAGGATGTTCCCCGTAAAGTGGCTCCTCACCCTCGAACATTCCGACTGGTCGGCAGAAAATGAATAGACTAGACCAATGTTTCCCAAACATTTTTGCTCGCGGACCCCTTTTGGCCCTGAAAAATAACCACGGATGCGCACATCTTTGCTCACATAACTGTAGAGTGTCGGGATGATAGGCATCCAAAATTAAAAATTTATATCTCAGACCTGATATTCGATAGATACTAATACATACCAGTAACATACGTAACGACGCTTTGCATGATTTGACCATAATTAAACTGATTGTCGCTCGCTTCATGGGTACAGGGATTTGCTTAATTAGATAGTCTAACGGTCATACGAAAAATCATATCGCCAATTAAAGACGTTCCGCGATTATATTTAACAAAACGTTATTTCTTTAATTGAATATATAAGTAAAATTTAAAGCAGCCATTACAGAAATGTTTCCGCGGATCCCATTGGAACTGGTCGCGGATCCCTTGGGATCCGGGGTGCACGCTTTGGGAAACACAGAACTAGACTCAAAATTATGACAGACTTTTTGCTTTTCTTCTCAAAATAAAGACATCATCGGGTCATGAAGCTTTTGAGACGTGAATTTGGTCACTCACGTCCGTCTGATGCCGAGGATAAGCATTTGTGGAAATATACCTCCACTCTTCCCAAATGCCTTAAATTCTTGGGCAGGTACAACTTCAGGTTTACATTTTTTACATTCTGTAACGTGTATTGTATAGAACACTATATATATCAATTAACGGTAAAGGTAAACGTCACCCCATGACTTGCCTGTACAGGCATAACTCCAACCCACTCGCAAACCGACACTAGAAGGAGGTGAGTGGTTAGCCCGGGAAAGACCCGGTACCCATTTTACAGGAGGCTGGGTGGGCCTCGGGGGCTGGTCTTGACGCACGAAAGATTTCTCCCCCAGTGGAATTCGATCCTCGGACCATCCAGACCGTAGCGAGTCGCTATACCGACTACGCCTTCCCGGCCGCCACAATGAAGAGAATATTCTAATTTATTTTCCAGTTTAACCTGTACTGTTTTGCATCCTTTACACCGCTCGTGACCTCTGGCTACAAACCTGAAAAAGCTCTTCGTCTCTCATGTCTTCAGTGTGCACGTTGGATACGATTCGATCTGCCGTCTTGCAGAAAACAGATCCCTGCTTCCTCCTGCCTCCGTTAAAACACCGTGTAATTTCGTGTTATAGCATCACGTTCAGGAACTGCGGTCTGTTGAATGCCCTGCTTGTAAATTTTATAACATTTGAATTGGGCACCAATTTTAGCCAACATAAGGGGACGCTGTTTCAGTTTGAAACGCTGAGGTTTACCAGTTTCGTGCTCAGGGATATGCGATACATTTCAGTTTCAAGAACGGCCGTATGACGGCAGCAGCAACGAAAGAAATGTAGTGATTCCTTTTCTAAGAGTTCTAAATAAGTGGCACTTTTCCAGCTAAGAAGAAATATGCAAGTGTTAGTAATGATTATGCACCTTCTTCAGTTACTTAATTGAGAAGTGTGTATGGAAACTATGGAGGAAAGTGGAAGCCAGAGTCGCCCATTTCTTTCTCTAAAGTAACTAAACAACTCCTGATAAGTTTTCGGATTTTCACGATGGGTGTTTTTCAAGTGATGGAATTATTTGATTTTAAACACAATATAGTTAGTAAATGTTCCGACGTTTCGGAGGAACGTACTGTACCTATTTTTAGAGTTACTAAATTGGTTCTGAGCATTCGTTTGAACCAGTTCTGTAACCCTGAAGATAGAGGCAGTATGATCCTCAGAAACGTCGGAATATTTAATCATTACACGGTGCAAAAATTCCAAAGACAATTATCGTCGGAGAATTCCTGCTATAATATAGAAGTATTGTACTCGTAAATAACGACGTAACAGAAGGGTGTCGCAGAATGTTTTATTCACCGAATCTAGTTTCATGCAATACCATTTCTTAGTCTGTAGATTCTAGATTCTGATATTCTCAGTTAGTAAGTAAAGAGCATATTCGTTTCATTTGTATGTGAAGTCACATTTTAAATTCCCTTTCGCTTTTCAAAACATGTAATCATACACAAAATGTTGGTGTTAAAATTGACTTACAACTTTCCTCCTATATTCTTTCACACATTTCTCTACGACATTGCCACCAATAACAGTACATTCTGAAGGAACGTTCTCTTTTGAGTGACCAAAACAGAGATGACGACTTAAAATTTACCTGTGGAAAGAAGAATGGCAAATATACACAACTATAAATTCAAGACACAATCTTTAAAAAATCTCGTTTCAACTTATTTTGTTGCGGAATCTGTCCAGGTTACAGTGCTTACGCAGAATAGGCCTATATTTAAACTTAATAATTCTGGTAATGTTACGTTTTGAATCATCAAATTCGGAGCAAAAACAGTGTATTCCCTAAACAAACATAAGCCCGTAATATTTATGCACGGGTCATCAGTGTTTCGGCTTAAAACAGAGCAGACCTACCATATGATTTATAAGCCGTAACATAAAAGTTTTAGGGCTGGTTTTATTAAGAATATATGGACCAATTAATGACGGGGGCCTGGAAGCATTGTGAAGATCTACGCTCGACAATATTTTTTAAAAATATCGACGTTTGCAAATGTTGAGTAAATCACAAGAATGTAATTTTAAATGAAACTCTACATCTTTGTTAAGTGAAGTGAAAATACACAGTTTTTATTACAGACCTTAATGAAACATTATGCTATTGATATCCTATCTGTCTAAGAGTAATGCCTACACTGCTTCCTCCAAATTTCCCCGGGAAGATTGTTATTGTGTCTCATATTCTCGCACATACATTTTTCTTGGTTACATTTTGTCACTGAAATTGTCATATGTTACTGAAGCTATTTACTTTATGTCACACAGTACCTTATATTTTACACTAACAAATACATTTTGCATAACTGATATGTTACTTTAGTCACGTTCGCGTCTTCGTGGCTCCTTCTGTCTGTCTGTCCATCCGGCTGAACGTATGTAATACCTAGAGAACAGCTAAACGGATTTTCATGAATTTTGACAATTGTAGGCTTACTAAGTTTGTCAACAAGTTCCAGTTTTTATTAAAATCGGAGAAAAATAATTGCCTATGTAATTAATACACAAGTTTCTGTGCGCAGCTGTAGTTAACTCGTGCGTAACTTGCTAAATATTTATCAGTGTGAAACAACATTTTATTAGACGTTGTTGATAAAATAAAGGGAATGCTTTATGTGTAATATATTATTTTCGTAAGTCGTATGATCTTCTGGATAGTTAAACAACAGGAAGCGAGCGAACTTGCGTAAATTGTTATACCGAGCTGACTTTCCCAGATTGTTTGCTTTAAAATTAGGCCTATACATTTCAAAATTCGAAAACGCTGAAATTTCGTCAAATACGGTGTACTGTTATATAATCTAATTAAATCATTGTTATATCTCTACTTTTACATATCCACTAAAATGGTGTGTTTCATTAAATTTATGTGTAATTAGCATTTTTAACAAACATCGATTTCCGAATGAGCAGTCTGAATTACATTCCTCGTAGTCAAATTAAATTAGGATAAATTAAAAATTAAATAAGGATAAGGTATTGTTATTTTGATCTTCCTCTTTATATTTTTGTAGCACCTAGTCACGCAGCAAGGTGAAAAGTGCCTTGATTCTCATTCCCACCATAAACAGTGATAGTGTCAATAATACATATCCAGTTGCAGCCAATAAAATTAGGTCACACGTTTATTTCCTTATAGTCCATATAGACTTCCAAAGCTGAAGGTCAGAAACATGCTAGCTTTCATCGGCACTCTATATATAAACCTTCAGTAGTGTAGCGCATGTCCTTAATGTTTGCTTGGCAATCTGCATTTCTCATTGATCGTGGATATTAATTTATCTGCTATACGATCAGTTACTGCTGATTCAGACCCATTACTGCGAAGCTAATTGCGCCAAAGGTTTTAGGCCGAATAGTCATGAATTCATTTTCTTTTTATTTCTTTAAATATTTACCACTTCGAAAAACATTTCAAATCAATTTCACGGACCTGAGTGAACGTAAAACAATGTAAGATGTGTACAAATTTACTGTAACTGATAATTTCTCTGTCAGTTTTATGTAAAAAATGTTTGCATTGTTCCAGTACGAAGTAAAATTAAATTCATTCGAATACTTGTAGCGTAAAACGTCGGTACGAACTGCAATCAGAGTCCCTTAGGTAGGTTTTAGATTAAACATATCAATGGATAAATGGGCACTCTCTACTACCCATTATGCGTCAATTGTTTTCTGACTCATACAAATAATGTTAAATGTGAAAGGGAAATTAGAAAGTCGAAATGCCAGTAAACAGCGTCCAGACTGAAATACTTTATATACGACTTAATTTTATTGTGGCATTCTGAGGCTTTCACGGAAAGTGCAGAATACTGGCGTCTAGAATCTGACGCCGCATAATCTGGTAGAAATTTAGTCATTTCGGGGGAACCTGCTGCCTCCATCTTCCGGCTAGAAGAATGAGAACAGTGGGGCATCTGAAGATGGTCACAGCGTATTCATTCGAATCTTTGACAGAGTTCTACAATACCACAGGTTGACACTTCCCAGAAGACAATGATCATCTATACTTTGTTTTTTCGGAAACGATAAAATTGTGTTATTTACAAATATTATACTCGGACGTAAAATGTGCAGATTGTATTCCAAGGTATAATTGTTTTAGAACAGACAATTTACACTCTTAAGAACAGCATGAAACACATTGATAGCTGGAAGCAATGCACTCTATCCCAGAGCTCTGCAAATTTTCCTTCCAAATATTATTATTATTATTATTATTTACTGCAATTGGGTTTTCACCCGGTGGCAGTAGTCCTTACACTAGTACACAAAATACAAATGGACATATAATATACATAAAAATAACAATACAAAAACAAACTATACACAATTACAAAACAAAATACATACAGTAAATAGAAGTACAAACATTAGAACACCGTACACACATTACAAAAACATTCACACCTTACAAAGCATCCACACCTTACAAAAACACCCATACACATACAAAACAAAATACATACAGTAAATACAAGTACACATATTAGAACACCGTACACACATTACAAAAACATTCACACTTAAAGCATCCACACCTTACAAAAACACCCATACACATACAAAACAAAATACGTACAGTAAATACAAGTACACATATTAGAACACCGTACACACATTACAAAAACATCTACCTGTAACTAATAACTGATTTCAATTGACATACCATATAAGCTTAAGGAAAACGACATGTATACATATTTCATTCTATAGGCCTTCTCATAAATTATTTTATGCAAATTGTTTAGAACTCCGTTATTAGTTAGTATGAAAATTAATGGGGATAGCTCAGTCAGTCTAATGACTGGATTACGTGCAGGATGATGGGCGATTTGGAGTTCAATTCCCGGTGGCAGGAGGACAGATTTACCTATTTTCCACTGCGTCTAGATTGGCTGTGGAGCCCACATTGCTTCCTATCCAATGGGTACGAGGGGCTCTTGTCCCGTAGATAAAGTGGCAAGGATGTGAAATTGACCACTTACTCAATGTAGTGCCATGTTTAAGAATGCCTCGAGGTATACCCACACTTTCCCATGTGTTTTAGAGGGTTTTAATTAATTAATCATAGGGCCAACTTTATCTTTTACATTTCGTAAGAATGTGCAAGACTGATACAAGTTTGAAGGATTCTTCATTCGGGAACCGCCGACAGAAATGAATTATCTGTCAAAACGTAGGTTTCTGTACCTATTAAATTATAATTGCTGGAAAGATGCTTTTCGAACTGATATTATCCAACTCCGAATAGCTTGTGTTAATAAAACGAGTTGTGTGTGTGTGAGTTAGATCGTTCATAACCTGGACGATGTAAAGTATGGAAAATATTATGTATTACTATTGAACGAATACCACAGAGCTGAAATCCGACGTTTGAATGGTTGAATCTTCTGTGAGAAAATTTTTACAAGCATTGTTTGATAATGTGAAGGTAAATGACTCTTTCTGTTGGCTACAGTGACGTAATTAGAAGGAAGGAAATTACTGTATATATATAGAGAGAGTAAGACAGTTTTTAACAAAGAAAAACATATCATATTTTACAGTCTGAAAGGTACCCAATGCTGCTATAGACTGTGCTATGCTTTACATATAAATGAAATAATAACTGTTAAATGTGTAAGAAAACATATTGTTAAAAAGGGTCCTATCATAATATAAAGTGAAGATATTGTACTGTCTCTGTAGTGTTTAAATGAAACCTGTGTGTGAAGGTAGAGTGACTGCTTCTCATGATGTTACTACGCTTAGCTGTATATGTCAATCATTGAAAAATAATGACGTATCCTTCTTGCTTGTTCCTAACTTTTATTTCAGGTGAATTTATTTTTTTCCTCCTTACAGCAACCATAAAATTTTCTTTAAAGTTGTGAAAGATTTACCCCAAGGAATATCACTTAACTCGACGTCGCCGTCGACGGGAGATCACGCCTGCTTCATATTCCGGAGGTCTGGGGTTCAAATCGCACCTATAACACCAGATATCCTCACAAATATGGAGGTTTTCCTCACTCCCTCCAATCAAATGCCCAAAAATACCTCAAATTAGGCAATTACCGCTTGCTCTTACATCCGTTCTAATCCAGCACTTACTAATGCTGTCCTATATAGTGCGACATATTTTTAGATAAATTATAAAATATAAATATGTAGATAAAACTTATGCTATGACATGTACGGATTACCTGGTGTTTATTAAGCAGCTAAGTATCTGAAGCCTTGTTGACTACAGTGTGCTGCTGGTTTCTTTCTTGAGCACAACTTTGTACTCAGGTATGCTAAGATTCTTTTTAATATTGTTTTTCTGACCACGCACACGTGATGAATTGTGGGGCGACTATAAATACTAAGTGAAGAAGTTCTGTGTTCATTAGTTCTAACGGCGCTGTATCCTGTACATACTTAATGCATCGTCGAAAGACAATATACATTTGAATGAGTGAGGAGACTGTAAAAGGATGACTCTTGAGCTCTTCTAAGGAACTTTAGTTTAGATGGACTGAGGCAAGACTTCATTCAGGATAACGGACTTACTGGCCGAAATTTGAAACTAAGAGTCCCGAATTTGGACCAGGGATAATGTATTATTTACAGAGACTTATAACTTCCAACCACTCCTTTCGAAAATACCATGAAAGAAATTGATAATCATAGTAAAAGTTTGTTTTATCCAGATTTGTTTGTTGTATTCTGTTACGTGAGATTCTTTTATTTTTAATTTAAAAATTAATTAATCTTTGCTTTTATTTAATATACGTTTGTAGGCTTAAAATGCATGAAAGTGATTGGTTTAACTCACCAGACTTTTATGTGAAATGATTATTCTTTTTAAGAACAAAATGCCCAGGGCATTGCATTTATGTAATATGCTACTACAGTGTAGCCACAAAGAGCAGGGGTGGCATTTTGTTAATTAACAGCATGTTCTCTGAAGGGTCGATGAAAGCTCCATCCATTTACCTACATTAAAATTTACACCTGTGGACTAGACTGCTTTCTTTCATATGGTCACGTGTCAAGTTGTGTCGCTGGCTTCATGGAGGAGCAAGTTATATATACAGAATTTGTAGAATCGTATTCTCTGAAAACGTCAAAGCTTTCATTGCCAAAGTGGGCTAGGATAGCGTAGTCGGTATAGCGACTCGCTACAGGCTGGACGGTCCGAGGATCGAATCCGGTGGGGGCGAGATTTTCGGCACCCGTCCAGACCGGCCCTGGGGCCTACCCAGCCTCCTATACAATGGTTACCGGGTCATTCCCGGGGTTAAAGCGGCCGGGGCGTAGCGTTGACCACCCACCCCATCTAGCGCCGAGGTTAAAGAAAGAGTAGAGCTATACCTCTACTTCCCCTCTGGGCCTTCATGGCCAGTTCTAGGGTGAACTTTACTTTTTCATTGCCAAAACCGATGTACACATACGTACAGTGTATATACGTATTTATTTACCTTTATAGATGCAATTCTTTCCTCAATTAATAAGAAGGAAGACACGTAAGAATTTCGGAGGATAACTCGTAAATTCTCGTGTCCTGCTGCATACGTTTCCATTTCCGTTCATGTATTTGTCTTACGCAGGTTAGTTTATTTTATTTTTGTGAAGAGCTTATTACTGGTCTAGAAATAAATACTGAGTAATCTCAGTATAAATTCATGTCTCATAAACATAATGCTGGACAAAATCACAGAGCGTGAAGATAACTAATTAATCGTTTGAAAATGTGGCACATTTCAAACTTGTGGAATGCCCGCTGCAGGTCGGATTACAATCCTTTATCCTTCCATTTACTCTTAAGAATATAAATATTAAGATGAGCAGAACTACAATTTTGCTGGTTGTTTATGTGGGTATGGAACATGGTCCCTCTTAAGGGAGCGTTCGGGAATATAATATGAGGAGGATACTGGGGTTAAAGACGGAGAAAGTAACAGGGAACTGGAGAAAACTGCATAAAAACGGCCTAATAAATTGTACTCTTCAACAAATACCATAGTGCTTCCATCTTCAAGTGCCAAGTTGTCCATGAGAATGGATCCTTGGACTCTTAAAGATGAAGGCATTACATTCTTTCGAATCCTCGGGAACCATTCACCCAATGCCACAGCGTCACATCCCAGAGGTCCGGCATCCCCAAAACAAAGGAGTTGCTTGCCCTTATGTGTCATAATAAACTCTTCAAGGAAGAGCATTTTATATATGTCTGGAGCGAATATGTTAACACTTCATATCTGCGAAATTTACTTCCACACTACGTTGAAGGGCCAGAAGTAGATGGAGTAAATAAAACCCTGTTATTTATATACAAATATCGTGTAAAATCTGTTGTTCCTGATGCTGCTGCGATGTTACCGGAAAGGAAACTGTCACTGAATGTGTATATTCTCAGGAAAAGGTAAGAACTTTCGCCGCTTATGCAGTAATTATCAGAAAATGCTTTGGCAATCGAAAAGTGGCTTTGTAAATGAACTGCTTCAGAAGTACCAGACTTCAGTATGTAGGATGTAATTAAGTGGAATTTTCTTTCAGGTATTGCAATAAATAAATATGACTGAAAATGGTGTAATGTGATCCTTACGTTTAAAACATCACAGATTTAAAAATAAAAGTGAAATACACATGTACAAATTTATTTACACCCCAAAATATTGTACATCTTTCACATCACAATTTTTCACGAAACTCACAACCAATCAATAAATTGTCATAAACATTTCCATTACCGAAGTTTACCCAACTCAGAAGAATACTGTATAAAGTACTGGTACAACTTTATTGACGCTCTCAAGTGAGGTATGGCTTTCACTGACCGGCTTTTCACGATACACAAACTTGCTGAACGGCGCTGTGTAAAGACTTCGTAAACGAATTTCACCCAAATCGGCCAAGAAGTATGGACATTAAGGGAAGAAATTAATTTGTTCTGTGAAATAAAGCCAAACTGCTACTGTGGTGATTTTCACAAAATTTACTCTCGTTCGACATCTTTTATTAAAGAAATCCTATTCCGAATTTCATGGAAATCTGACAAATGGCTTTTTGCTGATACTTGGTCACTGACGGACACATTGCACATAAGGTCTTGCTTTACGTCTTAAAGAAAGCTTAATTTTAAAAAAATTAAAAATGGAGGTAAGATAAGTTCAGCACACTCGGTTACCAGCTCCAAAGAGCGGTCCTTTCATGGACGTAGATATTTCATAATGTCACTACAAGGAAAGTATTATACTTTTGTGCAATAAACAGTTTTCACTGAGTTTTGCAAAGAGAAGAATTTTAGGATATACTTACCTCATTTTGAACATCTTTTTACTTGACTACACTTGAACATAAATTGCTTATGTTTAACTTGATGATACTGACTGTACGTAGACACCATACACACGCAAACACACACTACTTAATTTTATGGAAGGACTGTCTGACGGCGTCAGAACGACTAAACACGCAAGGTAAATATAATTCTAGACAACACATTACTGTCGTCTTAATGCATGTGAATATTAACCATATGGTATTGTTGTTGTTAGGACAAACATATTTTTGTAATATGACAGAACTTTACCACAAAGAATATAGAATTTCCACATGCGAATCATAAGACACGTTTACTCGGGTTTGTGCATTGTTACAACGTACGACCAGGATGGCGCACGGTTCAAATACCGGCCGTAAACCAGCGATATTTGTAGTGGTTCTAACCAGCTTCAAAACACGGTGACAAATGTAAGTATGATGTTCCTATTCTGAAATGTTGCAAATCTTAAAATAATTTATTGTGGAGTTTTGTTCTGCCATACTAGAACATTGACACAAGACAAAGGCAGAACAGTCAGTAATGCCAAATTGTAGAGCATGAAAGTCGTAAGTACTGGTACACTTGCATACGTGTTCTGGAAGTTACTAGTAGTTCGAATTATTCACGTAACGATGCCCTTCCATGTGCAAAAATGATAGAGGCCAAGCAACTAATGAAAGAGTATTTTCATCATGAGTACTAGGTAAGAATTTATAAGAAGATTGATGTGTACGAGGTTTTGCGAATTTGTTTGGGAATTCTCAGTGGTTTATAAAGTTTTTCTCACTTTATCCAGGTGGACATAGAGATAGTAGTTTGAAATAAGCCACGATTGCTTTTCTGTCGCTCCTAAAGAATTCCTCATTACAGTTCCTATGTCACGCGACGATAAGTAACTTTGTCAGAGGGAGAAGTGATATAGTAATCAGCGGGCCCAATGCAAAAGACCTGGGGGGGGGGGGCAAAAAGGAGATATGTTTGACTCTATACCTGAAGTAGAAGTAGACTTTCTGCCCCCCCCCCCCCATAATGTTAGGGCCCCACCCAGCCGCATAGAGCACGATAGGTTTTTAAGCGGCCCTTAATAATATACCAAAACTCATTATCTACCTTACAGTAAACACAATCTCCATTGTATTGAACCAGGCAGTTAGGCTTGTTCTATGGAACTATCGCTGTTTATGCTGACAATCACACAAAACCAATAAACACATTGTATGAAATACTGTAGAGATAAAGCACAGTGGTTACTGTATGTACCACCTGCTTTAGCATATCATATAACCTAAGAATAAGACAGTAAGAAAACAGCAGACCCGAATTAGCAACATTTGTAAACACACGAGTATAAAGAAACGTAGTGTTTTTACGTACTTACATGTCAGCTAAAGAAACGATACTTTCATAAGCAACATCAAACAGTCGGTTAGCTGGGGGGGGGGGGGGCAGCTTACCACGAATGTAAAAGTGATTAGTGGTTTTGAAGGTGAGGGATTACATAAAGGAGGAAAATTTATTCATTCATGAATCAGTTCAGTTTAATGACTGCAAATGTTAGCGCATTATTTTGATCTTTTACACCAATATAAGGCGTAGCTACTTTAGGGAGTACACTAAAGCTGAGTAAATATGATACCCTCTTTGAATGGAATGTAAAAAAGTAACTCGTGTACGAAAGGTAGTCCCTCTGCTTTTCTTCATTTAGAATTTGCTAAACTACTAAACGAGTTCTGATTAAACTTGGTTTTAGGTGAGTACCGTATTATTTGTACGGTAGGTTTCATAAGATTCACTACGGTTTACATCGGTCCCAGTCAACACTAACTTTACATAAAACTCAAATCTTTGTCGATTTTCTCAAGATTGTCATGTCAGGTAACGTGTGGTTCTGGTGAATTGGGACTTGGAAGGTATTTAAGGTATGTGCCTGGCGAGGTGATATGACTCAGCGACTACTATCTCTGCAAAAACTTTTATCACTTACATTTGAGAGTGCCAAACTCCAAATGTTCTAGCAGCAGGTTGTTTCATGCTGGTGTTTGTCACTGACATCTAATGCCACAAAACAGATGCCAGCTTCATATCATGCTCCTCCGCTTTGCCTTTTCCTTTCCCCACTTCCTCACCCCACCAGTTTCAATTTATAAGACCTGGACAGTACGAGTTGGCCTACTTTAAAATATATACTTAATTACAATACATACATTTTAGTAAATATTTTTAATATATAAAATGTTTAACACAGCGAAGAATAATCTTGTTTTCTTTTACAGTAACGTTTGCGGATTTCTTACTCTGCAGACATTTGTCAATGAAGCCAATTTTTGTGGCGTCTGACTGATGTTTTTTTTTTTCTTTTTTGTTAGAAGGTGCTTATTGCTCATATTACGGAAATCTAATTCCCCTTAAATCGCATTAAAAGGGAAACCGCATCGAGTTGCCAATTCAGACAGTAATACCAGTACTGCCACAGTATATTGTAATAGGGTTAAATATTGAATGAATAGTACAGTCATGTCCACTTAAACAGGAACGCAGAGTATCAGATTTGCAATACTTCATTGTAATTGGTACTAAATATTTAATAACAAAGTAATGACACAAACCTTCATATGTAGAAGAACATACACAGTTTATATAACGTAATTCGTACATACAACTCTGTCAATGGTGCAGGTTGCTATTAAAATATGACAATTTGAAACTGTAAATAACAAACTGTGTATAAATAAGAACAATAGTTTCAGAGTTGGACGGAAAAGGTAGTATGCATGGGGGATGAGAAGGTGCAAATTTTCTGGAAACCTTAAAGGAATTGATCTCTGTTGATAATATTAGAATAGATTATATGGTAAGAGCATGTCTTAATATGAAGGAAGATAGCATCTCGGGGGAAATGTTGAACATATAAGTAAAACGGCAACTTCCAAGAGGAAGAGTTGAGGTAAAAATGGGTTCAACTAGTTACGGACGATGAAAAACAAACGGAGGGGAAAGAGAGGAGAAGATTTGTAGAGACAGAGGGATGTACAACCTTAATTGTTAGCAACCCACGCAAGTTATAACGATCTGTTGTGATGGGATATGGCCTCTTGTATGTTCGCTGACGTCTTACCAGAAGGTAATGTCTTCATCATGCGGATGAATGAATGTCTCATGATAGAGACATAAGGGTTCTCTGAAATGTCGGAATACCGGACTACACGATGTTACGCCCCAAAAGGCAGCTATTTTCATGGTTAGAACTCCCAGTCTCACTCAACCCATATCAAAGTGGAAACACTGACGGAAGTGTAGGAAGGTTGAGGAAAGAAAGAATGAAGGTATGGACTAGAAATGACCTCTTTCAGTAGCGGGATGACAAAAGGGCTTCTGCGAATATGGTAATTATTCTTCAGATCACTTAAAAGCGGACAATTCCGTAGCAAGTGAAGCAACAACAAACCTTTCAAAAAATACAGTTGCAATATGAAATTATTTAGAAAAAATTTAGTTATAGAGAGGCCAGTGCCGAAGTCACAGCATTAAACCACTTACCCTCTAACTATAACACTTCCTTTCCAGCGTGCTTTCATATAGTCCCCTCCAATCGTCTAGTCATTCTGTTCACACATAGGCTTGTCATGCTAATCTTTGCAAGAGACAAGTACTTTGACCTGGTTGACATAAGTCGGAGGGGGTAGAGGGGAATCTGTCAGTGTGCAGAAAGCGAAAAGCCTCAATCGATATCAAATCCAGCAGCCGTGAGGCTTATTTCCGTTGCCTCAGGTAATAAAACGATCACTCAATTTATTAGGTGGTAGATTTGTTATGTGGTTAGTTACTTGTCTTTTTGTTTGTTCGTTTTATTGGTTGGTTGGTTTGTTTGTTGGTTGGTTGGTTAATTATTAAGATGAAGAAAGACTCGTTGAGAAACAGAAATCCTTTCGTCCAATCCGCAGCCAGCCACTCAGTTCTCACAGCTTTCTCTATAAGAATTTTCCTTACTTTATAGAATTAAGTAGGAATGTATATATTTTTGGAGCCGTGATATCGTAGGCGGTATACTATCTCAGCTACAGGCTGGAAGACCTGAGGTTCGAATCAGAGGAGTGGAAATATATTTATCTTTACTCCAAGTATCCAGATCGGCTCTGGGGCTCACAAGCTTTTGGGTACCAGGGACCCTTTCCTCAGGGTAAAATCCAGGGTTCGGATCCCGGCAGGAGTAAGAGATTTTTTTATTCTACAGATCGTCCAGACCGGCTTTGGGTTCCACCGAACCACATATTCAGTGGAAAATAGGTTTATTTCCGGGGGGGGGGGGGGGCAAAGCGACCGGGGCGTGATGTTGGCCACCCTCCTCCATCTAGCGCCGAGGTTGAGAATGAGTAAAGCTTATGTCTACTCCCCCTCTCTGCCTTCATGGCGTGTACAGTGTCAACTTTACCTTTCTTAATTTTCTCAGAATATATAGCTTTGTTCCTTGTATAGGTTGAGGTAGAATCAGTGAGAATAAAATCCTTTCAACTGAGAGAGAAAAACCATTGTTTCCAATAAGCTGACCGCGCTGTCTGTTGGGTATTAAAACAGTTGTCAAGTTTTGTTGTGAGGACAACAGAACGCGCTCTGATTCAGCACCGAGTGCAACCACAAAATGAGCCAAACTGTGGAATGAGGGCAAAATGTTCGAACAAAAACACTGAGCCACGCAGTGGTCAACCGTGTGCCTTTGTATGTACGATAAACGCACATTGTGCTACACACTCATTGTGTTAGCCAGCAGAATTAAACGCAGTTACTAGGCCTTATTGCTGTAAATGTGTTCAGTTATATAGGCTGACTCTTTGCTCTCCTACAATGAACTAGCTGAATGACTGACTCTATGGAACAGAGTCCTTCAAAAGACAATATCTGCGACGTTTGGGGTTCTCTCAGCGGTGTTGCGGAAATTTCAAATTTTCTCGGATGTGACGCGGAGTCTTCTCGACGTTTTGAAGGATCATACTTGCTTCATCTTCTAGCATCAGGCGAAGTCTGGTATATGTAAACCGACGTTTCAGAAGAACTTGCTCCAGCCTTGTTTACTCGGATGCTGAAAGCAGCGGGTGTCTTTGCAAAGTCGGTTTGTATCTACAAGACTAGTAGGCGTCATGTCATAGAAAACAGTAGTGCTCAGAAATAAAACGGCTAAAATATGTAGAGGAATAATGTAATTTTATACTATTCTTTATCTTTGATATTTCAAAAGAAACTGGTGGGGTATTGAGTTCCACTAAAAACATGAAAAATCAATATGCATTCATGATTTATATTATCTGACATTTCTTTTTTAGTATCTTCCACTCACATACTGTTAAGTATATGACAGCCTTCTCTCACACTTATAACCGAAATAATTCACCCCAACCCAAACCCCTCAACTAAAGAATGACTTGTCACAGTGAAAAGAACCAATGAGGTTAGGGATTTATTTTTTAATGTGACATAAAATGCAGTCATCAGACTCTCTCCGTTTTATCCGCTAGTTGTATGGAAATTGCACGGCGTCTACATTAACTTCTTGTCCCTAAATTCTTCACCTGATTGTTACAGTGTTTGACAGTGCAATGTGCCCATGTCCAGTTGATCGTATCTAAATAGAGTCAGACAAATAATTCGAGGCCATGTTGATGTTATTTCGTTTGCCATTGCTATAGCCCCAGATTATAATTTCCTGGCTCTTCAATTGTTTCTGTTTTACTAATCCAAGTGGGAAGCAGATTAACAAATCCTAATAGAGAAAAACAAATATTTGGCTTACGTTACAGAGTGTTAAAATGGCCTTGGCCCGGAGACCAGTAGCGGCCTTTGTGAATACGGTAATGATTCTTAGTGTTTCATAAGAGGCGGGGAATTTATTTAGTAGCTGACCAACTATAAGCTTCACAAAGGCTCAGCTCCATTCAGTTATATTTTGACCCAGGTTAAATCACGTAATATTTAAGCTTCCTACGGCGGTAAATATGGTACTTACTGTCTTATGGGAAGTGCTGCTTTGAGTTTTGCAGATAGGGTCTGATATTTCGGGAAAATGTACTTCGTCCAACTTCAAGCTAGAACAGGGGAGAGCCTCTCCTCTCCCGAACATAGAAACGTAATCTTCTCCGAAACGCTGGAATCTAACTAACTATATAGACAGTGTCGCCCTTGAGAAGACCTCATTTTCAGCGTGAGGCATGTTTATAAACGCATCAAAAATGAAAATGGGAGGGGGGGGTCTCTCCGTTGGAGAGGTCCGAGAGGTTTTGGGCGTATAATTTACTTTGGTGACTTTCGTGATGTTGGTTGTGTTAGTTCATTTTTTGGAATGTTTGAAAAAAAGAATGAGCCAGTTTAAAGCCTTTATTTTCTTTACACATTTGTATAATTCTTTGTCGGCCGCTGGACACTTCGACTGGTAAGTTGTAGTACTAGTGGACGTTTCTGAAACAGCCGAAGAACCTCTCGCAGACGACGTTGACGGCCGTTGGTTGGTGATCGATCGTGTTTGAGAGCGTTGGGACGACATTGGTGGAGAAGCCGTAGACGTCGAAGGTTGCTCTGCAGATTTTCTGGCTCTATACTCTCGGACACGCTCAGCTCCGGTTTTGGGGACCTTAGGGGCCTTAGTACTTTCGGCCTGTATCAAAGCCTTCTGTTTGCGGTATTCTCTCATGCGTTCAGCAGCATTTGTCTTAGGCATGGTGAAGCTCGGAGGTATGAATCGTCACGTTTAGGCACCTTACAACACTTAGGTTTTTCCTTGCACTGAAACACGAGTAAAGTAATCGAATCTCTATCAAACGAAACAAACCTGACCTCTCTACGACGTTTAGTTCGCGAGGTATGAGCGCGCAATGTCGCACCGAACTCCGATTTCTAGCGTCTACTTCCCCTCACAACCGTTCGCGCTAGCAGTGGCGCACGACCTTGACACGTGCGTTGTTGTATACAGCCATCGTTGCTCTTTCAAACCGTATATAACGTTTGCAAATTGCATTTTGATATGAGCGATGGTGAGCAAGTTCTTGCGTAACGCCAAAACGTTACATGCAATTTCTTAAGTGTCAGCCACGTAAACGATCGGAAAGACGTAAATTCTACGTCAAAAACAAAGAAAAACATATCAGGGGCAGCATTATACTATACAGCGGCATAACTGAGTCGACAGTCGTGCATTGTATCATTCATTTAGCACTTCTCTAAACTCTTCCTCGCCGGCAAAGTAAAGTCTCTAAAAATAAACTTCGCAATTCTGAGATCCTGGATTTTGTTCATCTTTTAGTACTCCTTACAGAACACCACGTTTCGGTCAGGGGATCTCTTTAAATCCTCAGGTGAAACGTTGGGCAGACAGTAATTGGTTCCATTGCTAACTAAACTGCAAATAGAAGAAGAAGATGATGATGGTGACAGCAAAGGAAGGTATGCTTGGGTCGGTATTACACTTTCCATATATGTAGATTCTCAAAAATTTGCATCCGAACGATCATGTTAACCATCTTCCAGCCACAGTAAAAACAAATTTCGCTTCTATTAAAAAGTGTACTTTACTATTTTATACACTTTAATATAATATAAATTATTATAGGAAAGTTATTATTTTCAAGAACAGACATCGACCAAGCCGAAGACACGGAACAACCAGCGGGACGCCTCCCACGGTTTCAGACTGTTCTTACAAAACAGCACCTCGTAGTGCATGATATTACACCATCATGCTTAGTATCTTACCACAAATGCAACTGTATTTTTAGGATTTTTCTAGTAATTGATTCTAAATTCTTCTGATAAAACTTCAACAGAGAGAGAGAAATGTTTTATTGAACGATGCTGTCAGTTGCTAAGATAACAAAGCGCTAATGATACATGAATAAAATATGAATGTGGTGAAATATTGGTGGAATTATAATAAGAGAGGAAATCGAAGTACGTATAGAAGTACCTGTCCTTTTGTCAATTTGTCCACCACAAATCCCACATTAATTTTAGCGGCCGGCGACTAACCTCCCAAGCCGTGGCACGATCGAAATTCCAAAGGGATTTATGCTTCATGAAACTTAGGTACCTATTGCGAGTGATAAGTTTTCAGGGGTTGTTAGAGCTTTGTTTGTTAATTACCCTGTGAAACAAGCCGCGCATCCATTTGAATGCTGTGGTACAATACAACTGCTTCATTAGCCCCCATTATTATAACTATTCCAAGGAAGCTCCAGTAACAGAGAATCTGCAAGAGGCATCTTGCTCTGAGTTTCGTAACTGAAGCTAAGATTGATTACCTCGATTTACTTGTTTTACTGTGCCGGGCATTCTAATTGACTTGAAGAGAGAAAGTGCTGCGCGTTTGTATTGTAGATACAATAGGCGTGATCTCTACTCCAGTGTGTATTATATACCTAAATATTTTGTTTCATATTTCTAATATCTTTCTTGTCTTGATACAGACACACAAATGCATATAACTGCTGACAATGGCTCATTAATGAACCACTCATTCCGGAGGTCCACGCTTAAGTCACGCCTGCAACACCGACAATACTGTCTCTGTACTTTCTGTTTTAAAACTCATCCATGAAAATTTCAGAACGTCACTTAAAATACACCACGAACACTCACATACGTAAACCTTCCCATTACGCAAATTTCTGCTGTCTACTTTTACATGTGTTGTATTTAAATGTTCTCATCAACCCCTACAGAGAAAGTATACTGAAGAACTGGCTGTCAATAAGGTAACAAATATGAATATTTCTATATTAGATAGAGTTACAAGGAATTTAAGATTCAATATTTGAATCAACATAATTTTAAATATGTTGTTCTTAAAGGCAAAAGTTTAGAAAAGATAGTAGCTGATTAGTTGCAATAAAGCTGAAAGCACCTGCCGGAAATTGGAATGTAAAGACTTTATTAAAGACTGCACGCAGAACGAGATGAAATCGCAAATCCTCTGTGTTATCTCCGATAAAGCCGCCTGTCACTGGCTTGGAAGAAAGGAATGCCTTAATAAAATATTGATAACTGATCTAACCAATTAGTTTATGCTCTCCATACATCTTCATTGGGAGAACAAAATAATTGACCTTAGAATACTGAAGCTCCCTACTTTACGTGTCACCAAAGAACATAAATTTTAGGAAAATATTTTAGCATCATACAAATGATTCTGTCTGTGGCCCGAAGTAACAAATCACAACAAGCAAAATGAAATTTGCAATGAATTGTGTAATAAATAAACGTAGCAGCTCAGCACCTAATGAAGAGTTTCTAAACTTTCAGAATCGACGAACCGCTTGGTAGCAAAATAAACCTTCAGGTACCCATTGGTCACATTGTAAAACTTTAGGTAACCTTTGACCTTGGAGTCAAACTTTAAGTACGCATTGGTCTTAGAGTGGAATGTCACCAACCCTTTGCACTCATAGTGAAACTTTAAGATTGTTTGATCTAGGAGTGACACTTGCCGAACCCTTCGGTCTGGGAACGAATATTTGCGTACCTTTTCTAAGAAGTAAAATTTCACCTATTCCTTGGTATGAGAACGAAAGTTCACCTTCCCCGTGGTCTCACAGCGAAATTTCACGAACCCTTTGTTCTCGCAATAAAACTTCACGCAATCCTTTGTTTCAAGTGTGAAATTTTATGCACACTTGATCTCAGAGGGAAACTTCACGAACCCTCTGGTCTCAGAAAGAAATTTCAGGTACACCATTCTCTCAAGAATGAAACTTCACGTATCCTTTTGTCTCATAATGAAACTTCAGAAACCCTTTCAGTAACTCTGCATTCTCGGAGTGAAGCTTCACGTATTCTTTTGTTTCGGAGTGACACCTTAGTCGCATAATGAGTCTTCAAGAACTCTTTGTCTCGGAATGAAACTATCTACTCCTTTTTCTCAAGAACGAAGCCTTGCTACTCTTCGTCTGAGAGTGAAATCACGCATACCTCTCTGAGAGTAAATCTCCAAAAAATCGCTAGCTCTCAGAGTAAATGTTTACATACACCTTGCATCTACAAAGAAAGAAAGAAAAGAATTGTTCGAATCTGTGAAATATACGAATCCTATATCGACTTTACACATAAACACCTGTTGGAGTAAACAAGTCTCAAGAAATTTGCAGCGTATATTTCAGCGCAATACAAAAAATATTTTGTCCTACAGTATTGTGACCCCAAATAACTGGACATACTTTGTGCAATTTCGAATTGTAAAATAAAGTTAGAACGTATGACGACTATTACGCTCACGATATTTGATAAGATGTTCCCGTGGATTATGTGTTTGATGCCTGACGGTAAAAAAGAGGCGGTGGTTGTCCCTGTAACTTCAACTGACTCGGTAAGTGGTAAACGGGAAACCAAATTTCATGCCGGCAGAAATTAGTTGCGGTTAATTTCCTGCCGTGTTGAACATAATTAAATTCACTTGAGTGTCTCATGTAGCAACATCGCCTCCCCAACCTCAGCGCCTTGGAGTATAGGTTCAACCAAAATGAAATGCTGTCCAAGTCTTTTAAATTTTGATCGTTAGAGAGAAAAGATATAAATATTAATTAAAATAAGGGTGAAAAAAATTGCGAAATATTTTATGTTGATCGATTACTGTTAAAAATAAGGAAAATAATTGTTTGGGGTATGTAGCATTTACTTAATAAATGAGAAAAGAATTCAACATTTTATTGGAAACAAATCGAGGAAATTATAACTTGGGAGTATAATGTTTAAAGTCGTTGTATTATTATTATTAATGGGTAAGGATATGTAATGCCGATCCCAGTGGCCGTGCGGTCTGAGGCTTGGGTCTGCGGCCGCTCGCTTACTAGGATTGTGGGTTCGAATCCCACCGAGGGCATGGCTGTCTGTCTCTTGTGAATGTTGTGTGTTGTCAGGTAGAGGTCTCTGCGACGAGCTGGTCCCTCGTCCAGAGGAGTCCTACCGAGTGTGGTGTGTCAAAAAATGTTTGTGATCGTGAAACCTCGAAAAATGAGGTGGCCTAGGCCCCCAAGGGGCTGTCGAGCCATTGAAAAAAAAGTAATACTTTCTACTGGCTGAGGATTTGGCCCAGTCTTGTGCGCTTACAAAGATTGCAGTTACCCTTCGAATCCCATAGAACAAACCGTATTTATTGACCAGCTAGGAAATTCTACACTTGTTCGACAAAGTGTTTGGTCGATACAAGATTAGCAAACCATAAAACTACACGGCTCATATCCCAGAATATCTCATCTTAATTTTAAACGCTGTAATGTCTTCAGATTCCAGTTTGTGGTCAACAAAATACGTTAGAACCTTAAACGCAGTAGTTACTATATATACCGTTTAACTTTAGTAAGTAAATAACTTTGCCCAAATAGTGTATTTATATGTTCCGCACGTTTCTTACAATAAACAGCTATTTTGCCCTAAACAACCTTAACGTATTGCTTTTGATGATGAGCACGTACTCTGTTCTCTGTGATAAAGGAACAGAATCTGTACACGTAATATAGATCCGATTTTATCAATCTTCGCCTTCAAGTCAGCCATCTCGCACAGGTCTTCTTGGTTTTCTTTTGTCTTCAACAAATGCAAAGTTAGTTCCGAAAATCCATATTGCTACTGCATGCTTTTCGTGCAGCCCTCTCGATTCAAATTCATTAAAATTAATTCCTTTAGAGTAAAGAGCACGAAAATTATCTTTCTAAGTCTTAAATGTTTAGCATGAACCAGCCTATCAAAATTCCGCGACCTTTCTTCGGACTTCATAACGTTAACGGGACATAAGACAGACGAAGTCACTACACTAACTGACTAACTAACTCCTTGGAGCAGAGTTCTTTCTGAGAAGCTAACAGGTCTTCAGGTAGTCAAAAAACTCCCCGCATTTTATGGAACCTGAAGGTTCATTACTGCATTCACAAGTGCCGGCCACCTATGCATACCCTGAGCCAGATCGATCCAGTCCATGCCTCTCCATCTCTCTTCTTGAAGATCCATTTTAATATTATCCTCCCATCTACGCTAGGTCTTCCAAGTAGCCTCTTTCCCTCAGTACTCTCCACCAAACCCCTGTATACACCTCTCCTGTCTCTCATACGTACCACATGCCCCGCCCATCTCATTTTTCTTGTTTCGATCACACAAATAATATTTGGTGAGGAGTACAAAACCAGTCTTCTCCACTCCCCTGTTACCTCGTCCCTCTTAGGTCCAAATATCCTCTTCAGCACCCTATTTTCAACAACCCTCAGCCCATGTTCCTCCCTCAGTGTGAGAAAAAATTGAATGTAGAAAGTTTCATAAAAATAAGTGTTATAATCCTTACTTCTATCCTAATATTGTTAACAGCAATTAAATTAAAATGATAAGGAAGAGACCAAGAAAAATAAATAAAAGACTTTTTCGGAATACGTCAAGTGAAGGTACGCAGCTACCATAAGTGTCTAACGCATGCAATTAGTCAATATGCGCCCCAGGCATTTGCAAACTTCTATCGAAAATAAGCTCTCCATTATGTTTTAAACTGGCCGTTCTCACTAGTAGTATTAAAATTAATCTTAGATAAACAAATTGAGAAGTGGATCTAAATGGAACAACCTAGGGTTCACCGGGGCTTTTGATAAGACGATGAAAAACATTCATAATCCATAAAGGCAGATCTGTTAACCAGCTATTGAAATATAAACTTCTGAAGAGAATATTCGAAAGCGTGAATTTGAATTAGTTAACTTGTTAGATCACCGTTCAGTCGGCTCTTAATATTGTTAAGTGCTTAACTCATTACAAAAGTTGTTTAATTCAAATACACAATTTATTTTCTGAAATTATAATAGAGGAAGTGAAATCTCATCACCTAACCGCCCATGTGATGATACTCGTAAATCACATCACCGCAAGAATTCGGTCCTCGTAAAGACGTCCAACTTCCCGCGACGTGAGGGTACGAGGACACTTGTTCACCGCAGTCTGTACAATCTTATTATTCATCCTTTTGCTCTCTTATTTTTTTATGTATTGTGCCACCTGAAAATTTATGTTTCTGTGAGAAATGCTTACAGGGTTTTGGTGGTAAAGTCTGAAGGAAAGCGACAGCTTGCAAGACATACGCCTTGAGGTAAGGATAATATTCAAATAAATTTCAGTCATATATGACGCTTAATTTTCTCTCTCATCTTTAGAATATGCATTTGATCTCGATATAAATTTCCGTACAAAATCTGATCTTTAGATACGGCATAGAGAAAGGTTGATATTGCGGTGAATTTGTTCTTAGGAAAAAAAGAGAAAAAACATGTAAACATTAGTTATTAAAATTATTAATTTAATAGGCGTTAGTAAAATATGTAAAACTAATTACGTTTCTTTGTCACAACATACTGTCCCTTACCGTTATGAGTTCTCGTATTTCACTTAGCGTCACAATATTACTGGTGCAATAAAACGTCCAATTATGCATCGATGCTGTTACCCTTTTGTTGTTCAATTCCTGGTCTGTTGTTGAGAATTGTTTCTTGTGGATGCATCAATGTTCTCTTTCTTCCTGGGTGAGTGCGTACGGAAGGAGTGTTGCGATATTAATGTAAACTTCTCTTATTTAATTCCATATGCTCAGTTATAATGTATAAGTGAATATATACACTCCAACGTTTGATATACACAGCATCAAATGTTGGTGCTGAGTACGAAGTGCAGCGCTACACAAACCAGCACTTTTCCCATGTATTTTTTACATCCTTTAGGCAAACATACTATCAAGCTGCTTCTTTTCCTTAACTCTCAATTCATCTTTCATAATTCCTAATAACATATGGTCTGAAAATCTGCGACGGCTGTCAGTTGCTCCACTTGCCTCAAACTCTACAAATTTACTCGGACTCCGCAGCTTACACGCTAAAGGGCTTAGGTCAGTCAATAAAGCACACAAATTGAAGGTATAAAATAGTTATATATTATAATTTATAGCCTGCCATGGCTGAGGCGGTTAGTCGCCGGCTTCTCAACGCGGAGGCACGGATTCGATCCCGGGGTATGTCCATGTGGGATTTGTGGTGGACAAAGTGGCACTGGACAGATTTTTCTCCGAGTACTTCGGTTTTACCCTGTCAATTTCATTCCACCTGGGCTCCATTAAAATGCAAAAGCAAATACACCTCAGCATCTTCATCAACTTCCTCATAGGGTTGTACAATAAGCCTTCAATGCTGCGATGCGTCCGTAGCATCTGCTACGGGGTCCTTCAATAAATAAATAAAAATAAAAAATATTGTAATTTACTCAAGTGCCTTATATTAAAACCGATACATTCTTCTAAACTGTCTTTGAGAAATGATGACATATGAAAATTAACTAACAGTCTGCTAAAGCTGCCTACGTGTGCGTGTGTGTGCGTGCGTGTGTATAATTTTGCTTGCTCGTGGTAAGAGCTAAGTTTCACCCACAAGTATATTCATGCACTGGGTCATACCACATTTCCTTGATTGTGGCGGCCTTGTACTATTCTGCAAACTTGAAATCATCTGGCTATCCAGGCAAGTATGCACGATGAGACACGCCAAACAATCTTGAGACCGGGATGTTCCATACGTCTCATAAATAGACCTGCAGGAAGCTGTTGCAACAGGGTTCAATTCTTGAGGACATAAAGCATTACCTCTTATACTAGCAACAGTAGTCAAGTCAAATTGCTAAACTACGTCTGCCATGACTAACCACAGTGTTCCTCTAGGTTACTCGGTAGTCTTTTTAAGCGGCTCTGCCAAACAACCAAAATGCGAAATGCTGATCTTAATTTTTACGGGCTTGAGGGTCACCATACTTGTACCTGGCAGCCTAGGTTATCATATTTTGTACACAGTATGAACTGAAGAGTTCCTAATATAGACCGCAGTAGTTCACAGCCCCTTAGTCCATCCACTTATTCCTTTCCATTCTTGACCTAGCCCACTGTGACTACCTTCCCTTTTCCTTATTCGTCCGAATGGGTTTCAAAACTTAATTTTGAATGTTGTCTAGTCTAGAAAATTTAAAATTTACAACAAAAACCCGCCTGGAAAGGAACATGCATGCAGACCTACTCTATGACTCACCCGAGGTTCCGAAATGCTGAGGTTAGTGGCCAAGAATTCTCTCAGAAAATGGAAGTTAACATTATCCTCACAACACGCATAAAAAGAAGAAAAAGAAGAAATCATAAAAATTTTGCTGACTTGCTGCATTATATTACAGCATTCCTATGTTACATATATTTACTCGTACTTACAATTTTGGAGCTGAGCACCACCTTTTGGAAGAAACCAATTTCTTTTGCCTCTTGCCTCAACTGAATTCGTATAAGACAAACCTTACACCTCGAAGTTTTACTCTGGAACCCCCGGCCTTGGTTACTTTGTTGTTGAATACGACGAAGCGTAGTTGCCCCATTCAGTTTTATATCCTGCGTAGTTTCCTGCTGCATTCTTCATTCGTCGGCCACCTTCTGCAACTCGTCCTCTTCCCTGCCCTTCATTTTGTACATTTCAAACCTAGAGCTTTCATTTTTCAGCAGAGGAGAACATATGCATCTGCTGCTTTAAGTAATTTTTAAAGTGTCGTAGTTCTTCTAGGTCACAAATTAATTTTCACAGATAACCACCAATTTAAAACACGTTAAAGAAATTAAAGGATTTAAAACTGTATCTTCAATTGAAGGTTTTTCTTGATTAGGCAGTATAGGAATACTTACAGCGGTCCGCTCTATAATGCATCGGATTGTTTGAGACTATGGTTGCAGTAATACATCTTCAAAGAAGTGACCTATTAGCATTCAAATCAGTAGCTGTCCGCAGAGCCTGTATAACTCTTCAAAATTCGCGCATGTAACTGCAGTTCTTCACTTGTTTTCTTAATTACACACGTCTGATCTTCCCCGTTTACTGCCTTCTGCCGCCATCTTTTCGCATTCATCTCCCGAAGATCGAAAGTTGAACATTCGTAACACCAAAGTCTCTCACTGTACAGTATCCTGAGCCATTTCCATAGGCCTAACTTCGGGGGGGGGGGGCCAAGCGGGGGCAAATTGCCCCCCCCCCCAATATTTTTTCTACCTAAGTGTAGTTTTTTTTTTTTGGCTACTGAGTTGAAGGGGACAAATAAAAAAATTGGGGGTGAGAGTGGTGGAAAGGTGTGCTTGTATATTAAGGACTGGTTAAAACCAATCTTCCCCCTCTTTCTACCATGACTCTTTGACTTGGCTCCTAATAACCATGGTCGATTTTGCGCCCCCCCCCCCCAATGGTTTTAGCCACGTTACGCCTATGGCCGTTTCCGTACACCATTCTTCCTCCAAACCAGGATTTCAAACCTAAATATTTTTACAAAACAATCCTTTCTAAATGTCAATATCATTTACAGGCCGCAATTACGAGTGTATGGAATCACAGGGACCCTAGTATGGCCTACTCTCTCTTCTGTTACACGCTTATCTTCTGTAATATTATTAAAAACGTCTTAGCCCCTACTCCTAAAGGAAAACTACACACTGACACAGGGTTAGGTCGGGTAAAACACTTCCGTTTCTTATCCAGAATGCCCCCATTTCGAATTCCAGGATATAAGTGATTGCCTAGACTTAGCCTCTGGTGTTTTGTTCGCTTCTTAATTTTGAAATCAGGCCGTGTAGGAGCACTTAATGTCTAGTAAGTTAATTATTGTGCTGACTTCTTTTTACGTAGAACGAGAAGGAGTTAGAAGGATAGTAATGGCTGGTTGGGGAGTGGGTTAATGAAAACCAGGAGAAGTCCAATTTTCTGCACCACTGCGTGTAGTTCGGAAAGCTCGACCATGCTACTGATGGGATAGTGTGGCGAGGCCGTTGTATGAATTGGTTCAGTGATAAGTGAGGAACACTGTAGCAGAGTTTGTTAACATTTAATATTCTGATGTTTATCTTCGTCTCTTCTTTACCATAGCCTGGATAACCCAGTCATTGCAGTGACTGGGGCACACTGTCCAGACCCGCTCCGTTTTCTAATCAACCTCTTATCTGATGGGTGCCTAGGCCTCGGAGATGAAGGGGCATGGGTGTGAATCTGACTAGTTTCATCCACTTAGTGCTGACTGGTTAAAAACAACTGGAATAATACCTCCGCTATGCTTAACAATGCTGCTATTACTACAAGCTTGCATGCTTGCTTTACGTGGAATTAAGTTTCTTCGGTTTTGAGGCCTAATTGTGATGATTAAATCAATAAGACTGTGATGGGCGGGTAAGGGGTCACGACTGGAATGATGAAACCTGATGGAAAGAGTCCGCTTTAAGACGTATATTTAGATGGGGTAACAATGTTAGGCTGCATTTTACTGAAAGAAGACTGCATTAATTTCTGGAAGGATAGGGACCATTGCAAGTTCTTGCGTATAAGGAAAGGAGTTTAGAATTTCATAAATTTCTGGAAAATTCTTGACTAGTACAGTGACCTTTAGATTCCACAAGAAGACTTTGTTCAATTGCATTAATTGCCGTTCCGGTAAAACGGCCTCCTTATGAAAGTTACTTTACTGAAGTACTTTTATGACTTTCGCTGAAGCTAGTAAAAGAAGAAATACAAATTCTCCATCATGATATTTTTCTGATTTTGTTTCAAAGTGGGAACTTCCCGAAATCTTCGAAGGTCGTAGCTATCCTGGCTTACATCTGAGAATCTTCCGGTTTTAATCTGGGTCGGAACACGGCTAACCTGTCAGAGGCTTTTCGTGGTTTTCCTCAATGTGTAGGCAAATTCTGGAATAATGCGCTCCGCTGAGCAGAAGACAACCCCTGCGTTGGATGGGTGGCTGCACATATGCATTTGCAGCATTTTCAGCAGGTATTTTCTCCTGATCGTTTAATTGTACTTCCATTAGGCTACAACTGTTTATTTTCAAGTCCCTTAAAACTCATCATCACCACTTATCCTAGCACATAACACTGCATATTCTGAGATACTATCGGCGTCATGAAAGTAAACATGCCTAACAGAAAGACGGAATGTCAGCCGCTCATGGTCACAATAAATCAAGCGACGTATGTCTCGATCAGAACAGTGTCCTATCTGGATTCGAACCGGATTCTCTCCTGAATTCTTCGGAGGCTTTGCCGCTAATTTACCCGACAAGAGAGACTGGTAATGCAGTCGGCAGGCATCAAATAATATTAATTTATAAAACCTTTGTTTTATGGGTGACGTTACAAACTGCAATGAAGTGAATAAAAAAAGGTCGACCAACTCACGTATGCGCACAATAGCACATCGACTATGATACCGAATTCTGCATCCACAGTTTTATTGTATTTCCTACTGTGCTATGGTGTATGTACATTTCAGTATGAAGCAGTGTAAAGAAAAGGCTCTCCAATTAATTGAACTGTTTTGTACTAATGCATGAATACAATTATTGGTAAATTTGTATTACGTAATTAAGTAAAAGTATGTTAAGAGAGCATTGCTTTTCCTTCCATTGTGAATATGTTTTTATTTGATTGCGTATAAAGGGTTTTATGAACTTTATACGCCAGTATATTTTGACGGGTAAACATGTAAAAGTGTACGGTTTGTGATAATATATGTGTGTGTTACTCAGCAGTATGGATTATTGACTGTATTCAAGAAGCGGTCTAAAAGATAGCAGCAATAGACGACCTGTCGTTCAATGGGTACTTGTCCCCACATTTGCAAATTCAAATCTACGAATTTTCCACATTTAGTAAAATTGTGATTTCAAAATTTTAATCCCAAAAGTCTATCTATATTCTATAAACTAAAGGAACGCGTCTGTTTGTGTGTCTTTTTGTGACAGCCATAAGTCATTGAAAAAATAAGGGTCAGAGCTTCACATTTTGGCAGTATATAGAATTATTATGGGATATGCCATGCCAAATACAATTAAAATTAATCTAAGGGTTGAGGTAGGGCCATGGGTTTTCTATCCCATGCTGTGATGGGTTAAAGATCAAGTTAAGCAGCATAAGTTATGATATTTACCGCACATAAAATGTCTCGCTCTAGCG
Source organism: Reticulitermes speratus (assembly GCA_021186555.1). Lineage (NCBI taxonomy): Eukaryota > Metazoa > Arthropoda > Insecta > Blattodea > Rhinotermitidae > Reticulitermes > Reticulitermes speratus. The sequence goes on from JAJKFL010000014.1 coordinate 33,468,938, forward strand.
AAAATGATAAACGCATACCACAGCAAAATAATGTTTACCGCCGAGGATTAAACGGACAAAAACAGATTTATAAAAGGATTACCTGGAGTTAACCGTATTTGAATTGGCTGAGCCTAACACATTGTTTAATTCAAGTGAGTGTAGGATGACATATTAAATTCAGCATTGAAAGTGCTAAGAAGACATTTAAAAGTGGAATATTTCTATTCGCAACTTTTCCGAAAGGCGTTGGCTTGGCAAATACCTTGGCTATAATTTAGTGTTTTTCTGTTTCTTCAGCCGAAGTTTACTCGTGACTTACGTATCCCTCAATGACTATAACGTGTAATACGGATCGAAGAAATGGTTACCTGTTATATCTGTAACTACAGATGGGAACTATCCAATATTCCGGTTTAAATTTCAGAGGGTAATTCGAAATATTTACGTTTATATCGTGGCTAGAAATGGGAATTCTGGAATTTACACTTCGAAGCCCATGGGTTATTTCACTTATAAGAATATCGCAATATTTGGCAATGTTTATGTCGTGCCCATAAGAGAATACAGCATTAAAGGCGCATTATGAGCGTGCCAAAAAACAGTATGACCGTGTAGTAAGACTGTCAGGGGTACATACCTCGTGTTATGGTCGCTTATACTAAATAATCTTGTAACATTTTTTGCGATTATCGTCCCTTTCCTTAGAACGCCAATTTCTTATATATAATGAACATTTCGGTGCACTCCGTGAGAATACTGTGTTTCTGTAGTGAAGTTAGTGGGTTTACTCACATCCAGTGTAATAAAACACACACACAAACATATATATACGTATATATATATACGTATATATATCCATCTTGTCATTAGTCGGTTAGTGTACGCGCAAGACGGAGCCTAGAATGTAGCCTAGCAGGTAGCTGGGAGCCGGGAAGGTAGCCTTAGCAGAAACCGAGGGTGCGCACAGTGACGCTTGTTTCAGGCATGTTATTCCAGCTGAGTTATTGTCGCGACTGTTCGAACCCGCGATGTTAAAAGCCAGGTGGCCAAGACCGCCTCAGACTGAAAGGCCACTGGGACCGGTATAAACAAGATTTACATTCCTTATTAAAATGACTTACTGGTTGTATTCATTTCGGATGCGATTTCTGCACACAGTTTCAATATAACGTATCGGTTACGGTGATCCGGGTTGGCCTGATACCATAAAGGTGGCCTGCAAAATACGCAGGCAATCAACTTGTCTACATCCGTTTTAGTAAGTTTAGACTAAATCTTATGACAAAATGCACGGTACATATAATATAAAATTTGTGTACATCCAATCACACGGCCCTCCAATCACTGCATGGATGTCCTACTTTGTTGTTCTGCGCATGCGTGACTTCCGAGCACGTCGTTTAAAGCGCTTAAACAATGACGGACTTATTCTTGCAGCGACCAGCGAGCTGGCAAGCGACCAGACCGTTTTCGGCTCTGCTTCGTCTTGCGCACTCCCATTTCAACTACACGGTTCCATTCTTCCAGCTAAGGCGATCCTGTAGGTTCCGTCTTGCGCGTTGGATTTTCAAGCTTTACCCGTAAGAGCGCGAGAAGTGAATCAGACAGAACCTCTTACTGACATGCCAGCTTAGAGGGCTCTGTCGTCACTGCAGCGTTTAGTATTACATTTATTTCCTGAAGAGAGCGGAATCTGTTTCTTTGATGTACCTTGTGTGGATGAATAAAAATTGTTGTTCTTCGTAAATTCAAACATGAATTCCGTTGTCTTTTGACTGTTACTCAAGTGTTCCTTGGATGTTCACGTACTTTCCGACATGTTCTCTGAATGAATTGCTTTTTGTGTCAAAATATTTAAAAGGCCATGGAATTGTTCTTTATCCCTGACTGGACCGAATGCAATGTTTTTTATCAAAGCTGTAAATGCGTATGGAAATCGTTTATTCAGATAATTTGTAAGTCTAAGAACAGATTTCTGGAGAAAATTGTGAAATACATTTGTTACAAATGTACTTAAAATTAAGGTGTATGTTTCTCAAATACGTTACACTACTCTATTCTATTTATTGCAAAAAGGCATTTTTAAATCTTATGATTTTGTTCTTCGTCCTAAAGTAACAATTACCCGTTCGAAGAATGGAATTGAATAGTGTACAAGGTGTCATGCATAAGGTGAACCAAACTTCAGGATTTTATTATACAAGTTATTTTGCTATATGAAAATATGCCCGATTATCAACACTTACATTGCTACGAGCACTTTAAAGTAAGTACATGGCTGTAACCGAAAATTTTGAAATACATACGTTTTATTATACTGTACAAACGACAAGAAATTGTTGGTCAAAAACACCGCGAAACAAAGATATCCATTAAGTCTTGATATATTGTACAACGTGTTCCTAAGTGTCTGAAAACGCCACAGAACAAACTCGGCCATTAAGTCTTATCCTACAGTTTTCATTGGATATTATCAAAGAACCTCAATTTTCAGTTACTTTAAACGGATTGTTTTTTTAAACGACCTCCACCTTTTTGTATGCCCAATTCTGCCTAACTCATAAAAAATTACAAGAGACTAGCCTTTGCAAGAGGTGGGAGTAAGCGTGAAGGTGGTTTATGAAAACATATTTTACAGTGTCATATAGTATCAGATATCATCTTGAAACATTAAGTACCCCAGCGATATAAGGGTTAATACTCGTTATATGTTGATATACCATTTTTACTTACAATGACCCATATAATAACATCCTGATGTCTGGTTCACTTTGTGCGGAACAATGTGTGTGACATGACTAGGACGCTTAATGATTGTTATATCGTTCTCACGGTGTAATAGTTGTTACGCACTTTTACACGGCACATCTATATTCTCGAAAATGTACAATCTGAAGGATAAATATGTCAGTTGTTATAATATTTTAACGTAAATTAGATCGAAATTAGAAAGGGAGAGGAAGAAGTACGTTTGTGATGACGGATAAGAAGATCAAGTAAGGGTTGGAGGTAAGAAAGATATTATTTGTTGAATTTGAAAAGGTTTTGTTTCGTGACGTAATGACTGTGACTCAGATATGGTTTTGATGTGACCTATGACATTGTTAATGAGTAAGACGATTCCCTGTTCGAATTCACAATCTCAGAAATATATATCATGTCCCTTGCGGAGGTGAAGCACTCATGTTGACGTGGGGCGTCGTCCTCGATTAAACTCAACTGTCAAGCAACCTGATACCGATGTCCGGCGCGATGATTGCGTCATCACATACCATTTGATAGACCATAGAGACAGTTGTGAAAAATGGTCGTAGTGGCCTGTTTAACGGGGCTATGTTACCTGCAAAGATTACGAATCTTTGGAAGATTATGCTCTTGTGGGCTGTGGTCTGAGAGATGCGTCTTGCAGACCAGGCTACACGGCGTCACATTCCAATGAAAGATAATCTTCATCGTCATAGCCGTTAGGACGTGAAACATCATCTGTATTATTTTTGTTGTAGACACATAATTTCACTGTGCTGTACCCTTCATTGAAAATTAGAATAAATAAATATAATCCTGTTTGGCAAAAGTTGAAATAACGTAAACTGTGTAATGTCCTTTAAAGCCTTGTGTTTACTTTATGTGCCACTAGTTTCTACATTAAAAAATCAATTCATGACCACACAGTGCATGTTGTGTTTTTTATGGATCCAAGAACATGCACCTATCATTTCCCTACGCAGCCGTATCTGACAAGCTCTTATAACCGAGTGGGAAATGTTTACTACGCGGTGCGAAATGAATATTTAAATATTCAGGTGAATCTGATTCTGCTGCATGCTTATAACAGTCCACGTCCCATCACGCTACCTTCTTCATTTCCCAACGTTTTACCTTGTTTCCAACCAACCTTCACCAGAAAGAAAAGCGGGCACAACCTGGGAAACTTCAGAGCCGTAAACATTCTGGTTTCCCCCGTAACAATAACCAATGTAGTGCCTCTCGTTGTACCACCCCTTTTCTTCTCTCTCCCTGTATCTTTCGCTCTTTAAAGAGTTTAACAACAACTGCCATTGCTCAGGAGGTCAGTCGCCGGCCTCTCACCGCGGAGGTCCGGGTTCGATCCCGGGTCAGTCCATGTGGGATTTGTGGTGGACAAAGTGGCACTGGAATAGGTTTCTCCCCGAGTACTTCGGTTTTCCCTTGTCAATTTCATTTCACCGGTGCTCCATTACACAGAAAAGCGAAAAAACTAATCATCTTCATCACAGGGTTGCACAATAACCTCAAGGCTGCGGTGCGTCTGTAGCATCTGCTGCGGGGCCCTTCACCACAAAAAAACTGGGAATTTTTGCTGAGAACTACCCACCATAATCGACTGGGTAGAATGGAACAGTGTCTTTTGCTTTGCAATATTTTTCGGGGTCTGTTAAAAGAGAATTGTGTATAGTCTCCGAATTCTGAACACCTTTGCACACCCAGAATTTTCCCTTGGGGGGGGGGGGGGTTGACCATGAGGCTAGACATAATTTATGTTTGATTTTAAAAATTGTGTTATAAAAATCATGTTGTAACTACAACATATCACTGCTTGTAACTGCATTTATATACATACGAATATAACTACATGTTCCTTGACTCGATCACAGTGTCGTATCTTCTTCTTTTTTAATTGTATTAATTTGTCAAAATTCTAATGTAGTAGTCATCAGCCGATTTCAGTGGCTGATTTCGGCTAAAGGGGAAATCACGAAAACTTTTGATATCATAATATCTACAAAACCTGTGTTTTTTAAGTTTAAATTTAGGGGGTTTGGCGGTGGGCTGCAGCCCGGCAGTGGGAAGTGATGCCATGTAGTTTCGTAAATACGTACCAACGTTTCAGAGGAACCTGCTACCTGTTAATACAGCAAGTTTCTTTTAATTGTTGGTACCCATTCCACAAACTACACGGCCTCATATCTCATAAGACCATAATCATAATATTTATCGCTGTGGAAACCACAATATCAAAACACACTCCTGTAGCCTCGGTACCAAAAGTGACCATCCAGCTAAAGCTTTGTCCTTCCTTCTCTATCTGTACTTACCGAAAGGCATTTGGAGAACAAAATGTTTCCACTAAGGAGTCAGGTCGCGTTTTCGGTTTATTTACACCGTTTGAATCGTTTCTTGTCATCATTACTGCAGTGACGATACACCTCTCTTTCCCCCACCCCACCCTCCAGTGTTACGACCGCAACTTAACGGGATCAAAACTGTCTGCCGTGAGCCGCTCCTGATGGCGTTATGGAGGAGAGGAAAGTTTTAGGAAGTTTTAGTCACACAAATAATTTTACTCCTATATCTTTTATATGTTTATTTAGTTAAATATTTCAAATCGGAAGATGCACACATAATTTCGACTGGAACATCTCATGGAAGGAACAGTTAACGTGGAAAAGCTGTGATATTGTCAATCTGAGTAATGAAGGCTGATGTAAAGTTCGGGACTCAGCTTTGTGAAACTAGACGCTGGGAAAATGGAGGGAAAATGTGTGGAAAGCTTTGCGGAAAGAACACGTCTTATCGCTTTTGCAAGAACGAGTGGGCATGGTGTGGTATACTGTCTAAAAACATTTTTTGCAAGACACGGTGTTAGAACACAGTTGTCGCACAGCATTCTTAACTGGTGAGTAAATGTATTTTATGTTTTTGTAGCGTGAGCTACGCCACTTAGAAAAGGAGGCGTGATTTGAAATCCCTTCCGGAGACGCAGAGCTCAGTCCCGAACTGTAGGAAGTTCGTGCGCCATTTTTTCGCTACCGTGTCTTCAGTAATCAGTCAAACATTATTTTCTTCAAGAGCTTTTGGCTGTTTGGTGACGCTAGACAGAGCTACAGGATGCAGATACTACCTACTTTAATTCGGTCAATTTCCATCACATCCTCTTACTGCAGCAAAACCAGTAGTTTGCTAAGATCACAGCGAACATAGTATTTATATTCTATCATTTTAATGCATTATTTAAAGAAGCGCTTAATTGCTGAGGTCGTAGACTGTCGGTAACAGATAAACGAGTGTGAAGCATTGTTGGAATGATACTAACAGGAGGAATCCTAAGTACTAGGAGAAGAATTTGTCCCAGGGCCAATTTGTCCACAAAAAATTATGCTTGGAAGGTTTGGGATCGAATCCGAGCCTTCGAAGTCACAGGCCAGCGACCAAAACTCTGCCATGGTAGGTCTATATTATTACCTAAAATGCTTGGACAGAATTCAAGAGTGAATTTATCACATCACAGCAAAGAGAAAAGTTCATATAAACACATGTCCGAAAATGAGTGGTTTTTGAGTTTAATTGAAATATTACATTGAACAATAAATACTTTAACTCTATGATATTTTATTTACAACTGACATAATACACTTACAATACAGGTTCTCAATTTAATAATAGTTGAGACCTCATTATTTATCAAGTTATTTTACAATAAATGCTTAAAACTTCCTCCACCTCTCAGTTCACGCATGGACACGTCTGATCATGGACTGTCACACTTTTCAGAGACCCGGGGTGGTTGCAAACGGTTTGACAGGCATCAAAAATGTGTTGGTCCAGTGTCTCTTTATTTTCATTTGGAAATGAATATTGTAGGGTTTCTAGGTATTCCCGCAGATAAAAATCTAAAGGACTGAGTTTAGGCAAATAGGGGACCTGTACGTCGAATATGCTATTCAATTTTTGCGAGCTTATATTGATATGAACTTTTTTCCTTGTTTTGGTATGGGAAAATTACTTGTGAATTTGTCCAAGAATTTTAGGTATATCCTATATATAAAGTTGTTAGGCGACAAAGGGCGGTTCTCCATGTTACCGCATGACGTGCAGAAGAAGATAAGGTACAAATGTTTTAATTTTTCATGCTATTTTTGAAGATGTGGAAGCGTTGCCCTCAGCCAGATGTAAAGATATGTTAATTTTTCAATGAATCTAAATATGGTGGGGTATAACGGTTTCCGCTGCATTCGTCTGGCTTAGGACAGGTTCATGTGGCAGGGTGCTGCAAACACGGTAAAGTGGACGATTATCAAAAACAAGTCTGTTCCATACACTTTCTTATCTCTATTCATAAATAAAAATTAATCATTTTGCGGCTGCTTTTAAATCAAAAGTACTGAAAATATCAGCCGCCCAAGTCAACATATTTTGTATTATAAACATGCCGAAGAGAAGAATGTAGGTAGAAAAATATTATAACACTTCCTGTAAAATGTTCCGTTTGTTAAGCAAAAGTGGAAATTTTGAAGTCTTTGTCGGGCCAAATGATTTCAATTTATTTTCAGAGATTCCGTCCATTTTGCAGGAACCTTAATCAGAACTCTACATTACCGTGTTGTCTGAATTTCCGACCAAGGAACTGCATGATATTACTTGATTTCTGGTCTTTATCCTTCGTATAGCTTTATAAAAACGCCTGGACCTGTTTGCTTCCACAGGTAAAAGAATGGGGAAGCATTTGGTCGGTTGTGTCTGGCAATCACTGGAGAAACTATGTCACAATTAGTCAATCAGTTCGCCATGGTATCGAGCTGCTTTTGATGTTCATGACCAGATATTAGTCTGAGGTTCAGAAATTTAATGTCGTAGAGACGTGAGGCGCCTATATGAGGAAGGAGTAGGGAAAACATACGTCAACCGACCGACCAACTGAACCAAACTAACATTCGTTTTATCTGTAACGGTGACAGTGTTATTATCTAACTTTCTATTTATATAAACCTAGGATCAGGAAGTTGCTTCCTCACCCTTTCACCTGAAGATGAGAGCTGATCATTTTCCCGAAACCTGTGTTGAATTGTGAAAATGAAACGAGGAAAGCGTCGAGAAACAAAGTAATTCTGAGTGCAATGTACCTTTGTTAGAACCCCTTAGCTTAGAGGGAGCTGCATACACATCATCATTATTACAGGGTAGAGAGATTTCCGTAACAGCTCTTGAGCCCAAGGGAAGAAAAGGAATACAAGAAAGAAGTTTGGATGTTAGAGGGATGGGTTCTCTCCTCCATTTAATAAAAAGCCCACGTTATTTCCCGCACTCGCCATCTGCCGTCCAACCAGTAAGTAAGCCTCAGCGTCGTAACTTGAGGAGGAATCGGTTACCGATAAACAGACATCCTCCCTCCCACCAACCCCTAATGGACCAGATAAATCTACCTTTCAGTACACATCTACTAGTAAACCTTGATGGAAATAAAATTGGTTTGGGGTGGTGATGGAGAGGGGTGGATTACCATCTTGGTTCGTGAGTACACATCACTCAAGTGACGGGTACCCAAACACAGGACAGAAGTTAGGCCTCATCACGGCGCAAGTGCATGGAAAGTGAGTGGACTATGGTAAAATTTAAAATGGTACCAAATCCATTATTTTAGATATACAGTACATAGCATCACAGGAACTGAATTACATTAATACTCTGAAGACTGAAATTCAGCTGTATTAACATTTAAAAGTTTAGTTCCTAACTCATAAAAATATGGACCTGCATTACAAAGTTCATTCAGTTAATCATGTCTAGAAACGTAATTACTATTTATACTCTAAATCCTACGAAATACAGAAGAGGCTATGTACGAAAAGTGAAGATCTTCTTTATTCCTGAACCAGGAATTACAAGCACAAAACAATGAGATTAAGAATTAACGTATTTAACAGAATAACTCTATACATTTTGCCTTATATTTTTCTGTACTTAACAAATTAAGAAGTTCCCGGATTTTATTGGATTCGTATGTTGATTATTGTACTATTATGTATATACACGTATATACGCACAAAGTATAGAGGTTAATAATTCAGAAAATGCACATTCTATAACGTGTTGGCAAGTAAAAATTACCTGATATTTACAATAGTGCTGTTTTCGGTATCCAAATAGCGACAATCACTATCAAGGAACGTGTTTTGGTTTTGCTTATTCCAGCGAAAGCACCCTGAAAAACAGAAGGTCATAATCTCAGGAACGCCTCTTCCATAGGCAATCCCGTACAAAACCTAACATCAGTCCAATACTTGTGTTGGCTCTCATCTTTTATTCCACACAACGGCTCAAACGTACAGTCTGTTTATAGAGTTGTCGACCACAAATATATTTAGATGTTGTGACTCTTAAGACAACCTATCAAGTCTGCTACAACGTGACTAATTTTAGGCAAGAAAGGTAAAGTTTTCCTGGTCTTTAAACTTTGCAGCACAAAATTAGTGTAAATTATAAGTAATAACAATAATAAATAATACATCACCATTACATAAAAAACCGGTCAATGCTCTCTGCTGTGAAAAACATATGAAACACGTAATATTTGTGGAGAAAGTTTGCATGTTTATAATGTTAAAACAAGAGGCATGTAGTAACCACTGTGGCTTAAAGAGTTAAATAAACACCACTTCACATAGACGTGTGAAACATTGGATGTATTGCTCCACGATTTCGTAACTTCTGCACTAATTGGCAGCGCTTTTTCAACTTCATCTTTTGATAATTTCGGAGGAAAGAGGCCTCGGAAACCATTAGGCCAATAGATAGGTGAGCCCCAGACTCGGTCCTGGCGTTGTGGATAAAGGGAAAAATCTGTTACCTCTGACAGGAATCCAACCCCGATTTCTTCGTCTTCAAGTTAGTAGCCTACGCATCGCATCAACGAATTTCACGCAGGATGAGAAGGGAAGTAAATATTTGGTTTAACTTCGCTTGGTATTGATGATGACTGATTTCGGTTCCCCAAACCCAGAGTTGTCGAACAAATGTAACGTCGTCCCTTGTACCGCTTCCCCAAGCTTGGCATCTTCATCGTAAATAAAGACTGCATTCGCTGGTGCATCCCATGAGAGCTGCCATGCTCAGATAAAACGATGAAAGAGGTACTGTGGATTTCATAACACCGAATGGAAAGGTGAAATTAAAAGGGTGTGAAAGGAAGCCATAGCGACCAATTATATGGTATTATGCCAACTTTACTGTGAAGATAATGGAATGGGACAATATTTTTGTCAGATATGCCTCTTGAGTTTAGCTTTGAATATAATAAATAAATGAAATGGAACCCCGAAAAAGTGCTTCGGGCTCGGTGAGATTAAGAGCCCCTCAAAAGTAAGAACACTGAGATAATATAAGGTATTCCAAGGATGAATTTAACAGTCTTTCTTAGTGTTCGTGAGGTTCTGATTTCAAATCTCAGGCCGAAGACCTTGTTCGTGATATTCCTCACTTTGTGAAGGAAGTTACAAGACATTGACTTAGATTAACCAAGAATACTTCCTTCTGCAAATTTCTCGGCTCACTATTCACTAACTGGCTTATGACTTGTCTTATAAACCTAATAACAGGAATTTCAGTCTTCTCTAAACGTTTGAATAATAAAACTGAAATAAATATTGTTATATATAATTTAATTCCATAAATCACAGAGAACAGGGACTATCCATTAACAAACCAATAACGTATTGCTGATTGGTGGAGGCAGTAACACAGAAATAAATGTACGTTCCATCGTCATCATCTGGTCATATTCGTAACTCATGCTCACATACGTAAGTTAATTAGGCCCAGTCAGATAATAATAATAACAACAGAAGAACAATCCTTAATTGTGTATGTGTGCAAGAAGGTCCTTTCCTGAAGACTGAAGTCTTCTGGGACATAACGTCTTGTCGATTATTAGTTATTTATCAATTTCTGGTTATTCCAAGACGGGTAAGTTGCGTGGAGGATGTGGATTATACAAGGAAAGAGCGGCTTAGGTGATGGCTTATTGAGCCGTTAGGAGAATTTGCGTTTTGGAGTGAACGAAACCATCGTTAGAACACTCCAGAATAGATTTTCCCAAACGGCGTTCAACAATTCCATTAAAGTATAAGGAACTGATGACTTCAGTATCAATGTTAGAAACTGCACTTACCGTGGTTTCATTTTTTACAATTATTTATTCATTCATAGATGTATGGAATTTTGCAATATTAGAGTAAATACAATAGCCGCATTTCGAAAATAAAGTTTTACGAAAGAGCATATTAGCTTTTGTAGTTTTTGTTTAAGTAAAAAGCTATTTTTATACTCGTATGTGCAATTAAATATGCATTGTTCTAATGTCCTTCTCTAAAATTTGTTTATTATTATCCTTATTCATCTGTGGTGTGGTTTTCATCTTAATTTGTAATAAATATATTAGGGAATCCATACAAAAGTTTTAGGCTGCGAAAGCGATCCTGTTCAATTTAAATTGGGAAAGAGAAAGGCAGCGAAATGAAGAGGTCAGTGAAAGGAGATCCTGGGCCTGTGAGCGCTGAAAAGGGCCGTAATGCTATAGTTGTTTATTCTAACAGGGAGCTCTACTTCTTTCCTTCGAGGAATGAGTGAGAAGTTTCCAAAACCTCACCCGTTCTCTAAAGGAAACGCACAATAGCCCAGAAGACTTTAATACTCCTTTAGACAGCGCGAAAATGTCAGATAATACTGGTCCCTTTCTGTTGGAACCAACTGTACTTAAGAACGTTACTCCGCTGAATCTACATATGCGCTCCAAGACTTTCCATAATATAACACTTCCTCAATACATATGCCTGGCTAATGCAGGCTATGAAATATTGCTGCCAGTTTTTTGAATAACAAGAAGACAGAAAAATGAAAGGAAAGAAGGTTATATATCGATTGCATATTTGTAAGGTTATGGAATTCAATCCCACAAGATATTTTGTAGTCCTGAATAAAAAGGGATGAATTTGAAAGTTTGCTTTTATCGACATGACATGTAAATAGTGCCAACTAAATCTGTTTTTCACTAGCTACAGATCTGAATCAGGTATCCAGCCCTTCCATTTTACAAACACCAACCCTAGACCAGCGTTCTTGAGCCTTCACATACCGAAGTATTCATAAGTACCTGAGTGGAACTTCGAGTAACACTTCGAGTAACTTTGTCTCAATGAATCTTTACATACCTCTTGTCCGCAGGGTGAAACTTCACGTACCCCTTAATATCAGTGTGAAACTTCACATACCTCTTCTTATCAGAGTGGAACTTTAAGTAAACCTAGCCTCTGAATTCAACTTCATATACCTCTTGGTCTCAAAGTGAATATTTACACACCTGTTTTTCTCAGAGTGAAATTTCACGCACCCTTGGTCTCAGAGAGAAACTTCACGTACACCTTGCTCTGAGTGAATACTTGCATATCTCTTCGTCTGAGAGTGACACTTCACTTAAATTTTGGTCCCACGATGAAGTCCTGTTAAGGATTCATCCCATATCCTTTCTATCGGAATGTTTTCAGCAGATTTCCTTAACAACCTTCTGTGTTCAATCCTCGTTTTTCCCATGCTAACAACATATACAGCCCCTAATACTCATCTCTTTCACTTTCAAAACTATGTGAACGATATAAACTCTTATCTTTAGGCGTGTTTTTGAGAAGCTGTCAGTTGCAAAGTTTATAGAGACTGTATCATTTCCTGCTGGACCGAGAAGAGCAGGAAGACAGTTCGGCCGGCCTTGCGTCGTATGTCTTCTGTCGGGAAGGGCAACAGTGTGTGAAAGCAGATAAACAAATATTCCGAGTGACAATAACCTCTAGAATATCTAATAAAATCTCACCAGTGCTACAGCGGATGCTGAAAAACTTGCCATCCAGAACTAATGCACTCAGTATATATATATATATATATATATATATATATGCGAAACACGTTGTTGTTAACTGTAGGTAATTCTTCCCCGGAAATTGTTTAAATCTCGCAGTGGATATTGTATCTTAATTCTTCTAGGGTGTGGGGATTCATTTTCAAATTTATCTTTTAAACACTTTTTTTACTTGGAAATTTTCTCCTGGAAATTGACACCGAAATTTTCTGCGATGTTTTCCAGCAGACTCATATTTGAAACAGAGTTACGAAAAACATATATGCTTTGAATATTGTACTTCGCTGGAGTCATGTTGTTACAGCACTGTATGATTAACTGAGAACAGCATTACCAGAAGTAGACAAACACGCTGTTTCGTGACGGAAGTGCCTCATAGCCGTCTGTAGCATTACACTCACAATGCACATGTGCGTTTAGGACTGCGAGAGGTTTTCAATGGCTGCGTAATTATTCGCTGAGTTTGGCCTCCACTCTCTCGTGATTTAACACCTGGTGACTTTTATTTGTGGGAAAATTTAAAAAATAAAATGTATAAAATAAATCCTCGCATTCTGGAAGAACTAAGAAACAACATTCGCTGCTAGATTTTCACAATTTCCGAGGAAGAACTGCAGAGAGTTAAACGACGTCTGCCGCAACTATACTGAGTGCATTCGGTCAGGAGGGCAAAATTTCAACATTTGCTGAAGCACTGGTGATTTCTTATTAGACTTTTTAAAGGTTATCACTGCGATACATTCTGTACCTTACTTCTTCGACTGTTACTCCTCCCGACACGCATCATATGACGCAAGACCAGCCAAGCGGCCGCCCGCCACTTCTTGGTCACGCAGGAAATGGTCCACGCTGTATATCTTAGGTGATCATCAATGAATGGGTATGGAGCATTGGTGAGATTACATTGACAGTCTAAAACGGAATTACTAGGCGACAACCTGAACAAGTGCCACTTAGTCCACCACAAATCTAAAATGTTCTGACCTGCTATTGAACCGGACCGTTGCCTTTTTTAAATGTGTCTTACATGGCTCTCTTGTTTCGTCCTGCTGATGTCCAACAAATGTTTTTTTTATTACGGCCACAGGCACTTGTATTTTCACAACACGGTATATTTGTTGTTTATGTAAAGGGAGTTGCATTATTACTGCTTTTATATCTTGATCACCTGGGCATTGGTGTGATAAAACTGTTATCCTGAATAATCACATACATTTCCAAAACTTAATCTTCCCCTAATTTAAAAAAAAAACCTCGTGATTTTTGTTACTCTACTTAGATGTAGTTTATTGCCCCATAACAGTATTTATACTCAACGAAAGTAAGATGGCATAAAAAATGTTTCTCTACCTCTCGCCGTAGATAAAGCTAGCGCTATTCACAGATCTTATTTTCATTAAACAGATTAGTTTAATAAACATTTTTAAGCTTATTCCCGCACTGTCACCTTCGTTATTACGTAAGCCGTGGCGTCGATCCATTAGCAGAAGCGACTCTTGGCTTCAGACAGATCTCTTGCGGCTCTTATCTAAACTTACTCGCAACAAGAGTGGCTTAAGTTTCCGAAAATTTTCACGATAATGTTGGTGTAACAACTTCAGTATGTTTTTTTGTAATTTTTAATCTTTTATGAGGACGTATCCGTAAGTTCTAGGACGTAGTCTATGAGGAAATACACGCTTGTTTGTTATTGGTCACTGTTTCCCCCTTCAAAGAAGTCCCCTTCCAAGTTTATGCAACGGGTAGAGCGTTTCTGCCACTCCTGGTAACAGCTGGAACTGACTTTTTGGCATCGCATGTAGGACGACCAGTAATTTTGCCTAAATTTCAGAGACATACTAGAAACGAAATCCACGTAGAAGCTATGTTATTCTCGGATAAAAAAGAATAAAACGCAAGAGGCCAAATCAGGCGTATGAAGATGGTGCGGGATCACAGTCATGATTCGGCCGTCAAAAATATTTCTACTGGCAGAGCACATTGCTTTGACACTTGTTCATGGTACAGTAATTAGTCCTGGTTTCGCCATCGTTCTGAAAGTTTTCGGTGGACTTCTTCTCTCAAACGTTGCAAAACCTACTGGTTCACCATTTCAACTGAAGGAAAAATTCCTGATGAACAATGCCCTTCCAGTTAAACAAATCGCCATGTTCATACTCTTTGACCCGACTTGCCTCACTTTCTTCGAAAGTGGAGAGGAGGGGCTTTTCAGCTGAGAGGATTTATGTGGTTTCTACGTCGTAAGAAAACCCCCGCGTTTCTTCTCTTCTTATGACCCTCGAGATTCAATTTTAGTCGTTACTGACTTCGTCCAAGTGTTCCTGGCACACAAACACACGGCTTTGCTTCTGCTCGTCGGTGAACATCCGAGGTACAAACTTTACGGAGATCTGCAGAATTTTCAGTCCTCCCTTATAATTCATTGGCCTGTTCCACACCAAAGGCTTCATCTGCCAGCCTTCGGTCTTCATGGACGATTTTTCAAAGTGTGTCCACGTTTTCTTCTGTGAGACCTGTGGAAGTACGATCTGAACGCTGACAATCTTCAGCCGTGCTTTTCTTAAGTTTCCATCGAGAAACACCCTCAAAAGTCTGTGTAATCCCCGTTGCATTATCACCGAAGGCTGTCTTGAGCATTTCATGCGTTCTAAATGCGGTTTTGCCATGTCTGAAGCAAAAGGTCAAGCAAATGTCTCTTCCTCCTTCAACTGTGACATTACATAATGGCGGGTCGCAATAAAGAGAACAACAAATAGAATAAACTGTTTGCTCCTGACAGCTAGTGTTGTAACTAATCTGTAGCCTGAACGACCAAGAAATTACGTTTCAATTCTTGGCAGAGGCAAGTGGTGTTTCTCTCCTCTACAGCGTACAGACATGCTCTGGTGTGCACTCACGCCAATCTCTTACACAGTGTGTACTGGGAGCTACTCTACCGGCGTGAAGCGGCCCACTCACATCCATATGTTGCCAAGGTCATGAATCAGCTAGGCTGTACCTCAATTCCGCTTCACTTTTATATAAATCTTCTTAAGTCCATTAAAAAGTTCACTTAATCTTCTTCACACTATATATTTTTCACTACTTCTTTATGTGACTATAGAAATGTTCGAGTAGGCCTACATGCAGGTTCCGTTGTAATCTAGACATGATTTTAGGCAGGGGTTTTCCGTATATTATGTTATATTTACACCATAAGAGAGCCCTATTTTGGTCACGCATAACTTACAAGCTTCGAAAACATGTCGATAGTAAGAAATAACAAGGGCAGTGTGTTTAGCTTCAAACGCCCGTGTGTTCACTTTGACAAGAATTGGGGTATATATGGGAAAACGTGCATAATATTGATCTTTATCTCTGGTGCAGTTACTGTGGTTAGATTTGGTTAGTCCCGTCACTGTAGTTTAAATAATTTTTGCTGTCTTTCACACATCCCTTTGTTATTTAGTGTCATGTAATCAAAATTATATTCTTGTCAAAAGTGGACATATTTGATTTTGAAAAGAAGCTCCTCATATGTGGCTATAATCTGTAGAAATTCTGTCATCCGTCTTCAAATTCGCTACTCATTCATAGGACACTTTTGCACTTAGAATCGTGGTTATATTACTGCAGCTCTGGGAACTTTGAATAATAATCCGGCCCCAAGTTTACTCTCCTACTCCTGCAAGTTTCTTCTCACCGATATGCTCCCTCCTCCACCGACCACCTAGTAAGGGCTGCATCTATGACTTTACGTCTGTAGTGATAAACATCATTAGAGATCTTATCTCACTGTGCGCCTTGTGATCGGTGATTTTCAGAACTGCACCGAAGAACGTATTAGTGTTAATCGATTCTTTTCATCTACTATCTGCCAATGAAATAATACACTTTATTTAACGCCAGACAGAAGTTAATGTGTATGTCAGAAAATCAAGTCTTTCATGTCAATTAATAAAAGGTTGGCTATAAATTTATAGAGTCTTAAGAATAGTCAATTGACAAGTAAAATTTAATAAGACACCGTGTTAATTGCAACCACCTAATGCTGACCACTTACGAGGTTTGAAATGTGTAGTGGAAAAGGGGATTCATATTTAAAAGAACGAAACTGTTGTGTATATTAATTATACAGAATAACTTATAACTTCTATCGTTACGTTATTGTGAATTGCGTCGTGCTTCATTTCTGAGAAGTCTCAGCTTTGATCCTCGGCCCTGTAACCAATTATCTTGACTCATATTCCTCGTCGTTTCTTTTCGGTCCTGCAGGTAAGTGTGGCATTGTGCATGTACCACAAGAGCCACCATTTTAATATCACTCTTCCATCTACGTCTAGGTTTGGCATATACATTACAGTCAATTCTAATGATGTAAAATTTCTATGGGTTCGTTTTTGAATGAGAAATATATCAGAACATAAAATTCTGTTTAATTAGGCTTTGCGTGTCTTACAAATGCAATGTAAATTCCTTCTTTAAAAATGTATTTTAAAAGTGACCTGAAAATAGGCTCTTCTGTCTTATCTAGAGTACTGTCATAAATTTGACCTTTTAAATTTCAAATCAACATTTCATTTCATTAGACAATATAACTATAGCTACGGCAGTTAAGTTATAACATGATAACATTAAAAATATTACAGAAGCTTAAGTTGGAATCTTCTTCCTATAATCACGAAAAGGGAGCAGACAACAGCTGGCGTCAAGAGAGTGATTACTTTGCAGGTCAACTGGATTCGAAATGCAAGATGCTTTACAGGAAACAGATATTGATTCAGGCATCTAACCTCTAAGCTTTATACAAAATACTTGTATTAGCACCATATTCGTTTACACCAGACAGAAAATTTGAGAAACGTAGAAGTATTTCTGTCTGCTTATGCCCGATTTTGACTTTTTTGGATCATATGTTTCATTTCTTGAGGCTATATGTGTACAATTTGCAGCATTTTTGAAAATCCAAAAATGCAAATGAAAACATTACACATAACGTTTACTATGTCTCTGTATTCCTGCAGAATAAATCCTCTGTGTTTATCACTGACCGTCAACCCACAGAATAGATCAGTTACTCTCTACTACGTTTTATGGGCGTCAGATTTACAACAAGTCTACATTATTTATTGTAATTCAGTTTACAGTTTTTGTATTTATTGTTACAACAACACATACATGATAGTGATTTTAGCTTATTATGCTGCTACAAGTCTTGTTTCAAGTTGTGCCTCTGTTCATCAACTCATTCGTGATTATAAATTTCGTGAATTTAAGGCCAGTTCTAAGAAACAAGTACAGATATCGTAATTCTTACTGAAATCTTTGCCAATCTTTTCACACAAATTTACAAATTTGTATTCTTGTAAACCGAGCCTCATGACGCCTATAGAAGATCAAGCAATTAGTAACAAAAGACTACAGAACTGAGACAAGACAAGACTTTATCAAAACGCCCACAGCTTCATATTCTGAAAATTGTATGTGGTCAAATTTACGACGTCACTTTCCTAATTAATTCAACTTACGGATTTTCACTTCTACCTGCAGCAATCTTTTTGTTTATAAATATCATTTCAGCTGCAAATTATGCATTGGAACTGAAGGATACTGATTTTGACAAGTACTCCTATGTAATCCTGTTTTATGGCGTAGTCTCTCTTTGGTTCTTTTTTTTTTTTTGGTAACCATGACCGTGTCTTGCAGTCTTGCTGTCAGTGCAAGCAATCATTCTCCTATCATTATCTCGAATGTCGATCTACATTATGATATTGATGGTGAAATTGTGAATGAACTGGAGATGTTCACAAATTCGCAGGTCATGCGATTCGGATTCACACTGAAGATGGATTTGCCATTTATATGTGGTATTATTGGTGCTACATTTTCGTATTTTGTAGTAATTACTGTTCTAAAAATAATGGTGTTATAACCAAAATATGTAATTTAAATACTTGTTTTGATCATAATAATTATTCCTGAAAATTTACAAAATAAATAGTTTAGATTCCTATGTCGCTGTGTGATTTATTTTAAGCACAATCGGAAGTGTGTGTATGTGTAGCATTTAAAGTAAGCTTGGAGGTTATCGTGGCTGTTGGTGTGAAGATTACTGCCTTTTTGGATGTAAGGCCATGTAGTCTACGAGAGAGGAACCAAGGACACTAAGGATAGAAAATGGAGGCATAGCGTTCATTCGCAAATTCGGTAGTCATCTAAAAATTTGTACACTGTCGTATTTCAGAAGATAGTAATAGGCCTACTTATAGTCTGGAAAGTTTTGAATGTTGTGTTAGAAAGTGTTTAATATTTTTAATATTTTTGTCTTCATTATTTAATGTTATACATATTCCGTGCAGTTGTCTTCTACACATTAGTTTTTTTTTAATTACAGTACAAAGATTAGTTTTTGCGCTCCTTCATATTGTGGCCATGATCAGAGAGCTATAATACTATATAGACACAAGCAGAGTGTCACATATGCTGCAACACGGTCACTCATGGAGTAAACATGCAAAAATTATGCAACAAGTAAAATTCATAAATTATATATTTCCTAGTAGCGAATAGTGCATCAATAAAGAAGGCCTAGAACGCTATGCATGCTCTATTACAGCCGTTTTTAATCGCGAACTTGGGCGAAAAAAAAACACAACTTTATTTTCACTAACGTCTAACTGAAATTTACCTTTTCATTCAATAATGAATGTAGGCAACAAGTTAATTTATAGCCTCTAGACTCCAAAAAGTTTGTTAACTTAATAAATCTCACTATATCTGTTTTATAAATGCAAATACATTTCTTCTGAGAAGGTGTCCGTAGGTTTCACCAGACTCTCACGAGGGTCCATGGCACAAAAAAGGCTAAGAAATCCCGCTCTATAAGGTACGTAGAACACACAAAATATTTACGAAAACACAAGGACAGTTAAATGTAAGTAACAAAAAAGTGGTATGTATAGAGTATAAAGTACACTGAAAATAGTTTAGAAAAGGAACAATGTGGTTTTCGAAAAGGACGGAGCTCCACAGATGCCAGTTATACTTTGTAACAAATTATGTCTAAAGGAAGAGAATACAATTTACTCGCCTACACTTTATTTATTGACTATGAAAAGACATATGATAATGTAAACCGAGAAATGTTATGGAAAATGTAACAGATAATGGAATACCAACCAATATAATTGCAGCAATTGAAAGCTTATACAAAAATACAGAAATATGCATTAAACTTCCAAATCACAAACTGTCTAAACTTTTGAACATTAATAAAGAGTAAGACAGAGTTGGGGGCTGTCTCCAACACTATTTAACTTGTACATAAATCAGCTAATACTAAAATGGAAATCCACCACCACAAGTGGATTTAAAATACGTAATAATAAAATACTCAAAACAATGCTATTTGCTGATGACCTTATAATAGTAGCAAAGACAGAAGATGAACTGCAAATTGCAGCAAACACCCTAAACAAAATTGCTCGAAAATGCAACCTGAAGATATCAATTACCAAAACAAAGGCTATGGCTATATGTGGCAAGAATATACAAAGACCTAAAATTGATATTGATGATACAATTATTGAACAGGTTACGCAATTTTTATATCTAGGAATCATAATTTCCGAATTTAAAACAAATATTACCACAAAAATAGAAGAGTGTAATAAAATAAATTGCACTATCAAAATACTTGTATATTTTGGTACAAATATGCTCCCAAACACCAAATTACGACTTTGCAATATGACATCCAAAGCAGCATTGAAATAGGGCAGTGAAGTTTGGGTTTTAAATAAAAAAGAATGTCAACATTTAGAAACGGAACAAATGAAACTTCTGAGATAACTTTTAGGACTGACAATGTTAGACCATCAAAGGAATACAACAATTCAAGAAAAACTTATAGTAGAACACAAAGTATATGAAATTCAGTGCTACCAAAAGAATTGGCTACAACGTGTTAAAAGGAGGAACACTTACGAATATCCAGGATAGCACTGGAATACCAACCAAAAGGCAAATGCGACGTACCAAATGGTGGCAAATGGAGGTAACAAAAGCATCTTCAAGATTGAGTTTTCATAGGACAGAACGCAGGTGTCATACATCTGTTTATGTTCATGATGATGATGTGCACAGCATAAATAGCAGTAGTACAACTACCCTAGATTGAGGTAACGGTAAAGGTAAAGCTTTTCCTTAACAAGACATGAAGACTCAGAAGGGGGATAGAATGTTCGGCTTCCATCCTTACCTTGACTTTCGGCATAACTAGGACGGCAGATTTGTCATTTCTACAGGCCAGGAGCACTTTAGTCCCAAGGAAATTCCTTGGTACTCATTTCTGTTAGAGGCTGAGTGGACGCCAGGGCTACTGAATGCGGGCAGAAAGAATAGAGTCCTTGAAAATTTTCCAAAGACCCTACCGGGAATCGAAAATGGAACCTCCCGTCTTGTGTCGCAGTAGCCGTAGATTGATTTAATATTTGAATTTTATTACATACTTTTTAAGCGAGTATCTACATTTTACAATATTTTAACATATTTCTAAAAAATAGACTAAATGTACCATTACAGTTATGTTTTATATAAACTGAAGCTGGATTGCTCAAACCGAAAAGAGACTCATTTAAATATAACTAGTGTAATAAAAGGCTATATTTTGTGTACGTTAAATGTGAATTTTTATACCTGAGCCGCACGAAGGAATGTACAAATACAAGAATAAAAATCTGAAATAAGTACGTGATTTAGGTCTATAGTTACTATAGATTACATATTATTACTTACCATACAAGTACTTCAATTATTATTTTAAGCCGATACACTTTATCGATTAGTTGTAGGTACAATACTTCAGAAAAAAAATAGTATGCTTTATTTTCATATTTAGAAAACAGTTCGACTGATTGCCACCAAATTTTATTTTTTATTGAAGATAATCTCACTTCTCCACTTTCCAAAGCCGCGCTGTTTATAAAGTGTAGTAAAAATTTAGCATTCATAAATTTAAAATAAGGAGACTCAAAAAGAGCGAAAGCTCCAGATTTGTTACAACATGCTTATATTTTCCAAAATGTATCCTTCTATCACATGGTTTAGGAGGAGTATTACGGGGCAGGAATTATGCTGCCACAGACTGCTAGTGACTAACATAATTACATTGTGTATTGTTATGTCTGTTTCACTTACGTTTTCTAATTCATGTTGCGGCTGTGAATATTATGTCACCAATAACTCAGTATTCAACTAATATTACTATCTAAGAAACTTTGTTACTTTGCCAACAGACCTTTAATCTTCAGCAAGAGAAGCCGGAGGGTCTTAGTCGGTTTAGTGACTAGGCTGCAGGCAGTGAGCCCTACGGATTTGGATTACATTCCTGCAGTGTCATTGATTTACGTCATCATAACAGCCTTGAGCCTGAATTTGGGTCCTATCAAGGCTCATTTAAAAGAATACTGGCGGTGGGTCATTGAGATAAAAGGCATTGGAGCGTGAGGTTTACTACTCGTCTAGGATTATCACCGAGGTTAAAATATATAATTTTTATGCCACTGACAAGGAACTTGGCCTTGATCGTTAGTTTTACATAATGTTGTAAACTGTAGTAAAAGTCCTCGTGCGGAATCCGATGATCCTGCACTCTTGAAAATCTGGAATACAAATTGGCACGTAATAGTGAGCAAGCTTCGGAAAAAGCCGAGAAAACGAGTTGGCAGCATCAGCCGAGTAAAATGATACCGACAGGAATCAACTAAGCTCATTTTTATCTCATATGATATCAGGCCACCATTTGCTTTTGCCATGGTCGGAAGTGCTTGTATTTTCTCGATTTTTTCGATTTGTATTTCGAATATATATATCCAACCGATTGTAACAATGACGTCACAGGCTAGTGAAGGTGGTAGTGTTATTAAAGTTGTGATAAAATGCATGTAACGCTGATATCGAGAAGAAATGCAGTTCCTTCTTATAGTCCGACATATCCGATATTTCCATCCTGATGGTGCCAGGCTATGGAAAATCTGCTCTCGCAAGTTTGTGGCAAGGCGATAAACAGCAAACATTTTAATTTCTGCAACTTGAAGTTCAGCAAAATGATAACGCTATATAAAAGGTCAGTTCCAAGTCACAAAAAAAACATATCCAATATCTAATATACAAAGACAAATCTGCTTATGCCATTCAAGGAAATAATAAGTGTTTGTTGTGGTAAACATGGGGGAAACTGCGTGGTTCTAAGCGAGAATAACAGGCGTATAAATTTTCAACGTACTTTAGAGTTCACAGATGATGTATTTATTTTATAAGTATCCATGATAAAACATACTTTCCTATAAGACAACTAGAAATTCTTGAAACTACTTCGTCCTCAGTTTTCAATCTATATTGATTTTGCTCCGGTTTCTGTTGTCGTTGCTCAGATAGCTGAGCTTTCCAACCGCCAACCAAAAAACCAGCAGCATCAAAGTTTAAAAAACCAACACAATGCACTTCACTTTCACTTTAATATGTATTAATTAACCCCTAAATATGTTTCGGTTTACGTAAACCATCCTCAGGGGGGTCAAAACTACGTTACATCACATCCAATGTTAATACAAGTTTAAATATTGTGCAATGTCTTGCGTGTTATTACAATCACTGTAAAATCAGAGTTAAAAGACGTATAAAATGTCGCACAACGCAGGACATATTTACTAAAAGTTCCACCACAGTATACAAAACCAAGAACCATAATAACCAGAGGTGTGAAGTAACACAGCGATCCTTTCTACTACATTTTATTATTCGACACAAAATTCAACGAATTTTAAGGTTTTTATACAACACTTTATACGTCTTTTAACTCTGATTTTACAGTGATTGTAATAACACCCAAGACTCTGCACAATTTTTAAACTTGTATTAACATTGGATGTGATGTAATGTAGTTTTGACCCCCCTGAGGATGGTTTACGTAAACCGAAATATATGTAGGGGTTAATTAATACATATTAAAGTGAAAGTGAAGTGCATTCTGTTGGTTTTTTAAACTTTGAATCGTAAAATGCACGGTGAGACTAACATAAAATTTAACCAGCAGCATTTCTTCTTCTCTGTGGCTGTGATCAATTGGCATAACCAGCACACGGTGTACACAAATATTTCTGTCTCTCTTCTTGTGAGTTTGGCTGTGGTAAATTATGGTCGCGATTAGGGGACTGTATTTACGAATGTGTTTTTTTTTGTGGTTAGAGATTGCAATTTCTTGTGCAATTCGAGTGAAAATTCTGAAGAAGGCACACATAAACAATCAGTGGAACCACTAGAAAATTTACTGGTTTCTCGGATTAATATATGTTGTTCATGTGTCCACTCTTCTTGCGTGGGACAGGAAAAAACATTGTCTTCAAATGTAGAGTTTTGGTTGTTACTGTAATTACTGGCTTTATCATCAAATATGCTGCTACCGGTAGAGTCTGAATACTTGTCTACAATCGGACTTTGTAGCACAGTCAATCCATTCGGTCCTGAACAAAAGCAGTCGTACTTACCACCGGACCCATTGGTTCGTGTTTCATAATTCACCACTTCTTTATCGGATCGGTCAAAGAGTCCTGGACATTCACAATTATCTGTGTTTTATGACTGGGTCTGAAGTGTTTCAAACGAAAACGTAGTTGATTCAGAACAGGCACAGTCTTCAGAACTATCAGAAATATTACTTGTTGTTTGTGCGAAAGCAGGTGTTTCAGAAGTAGGTCCGTCTTTCGCTGGACAGTCACAGAGAGAGTTGATAGCGCTGTCATAAGTAGGAGGTCAGAATCCATAAAAGGATGATATCTTCCCTTTGCTGCCTGCACTTCCAGGTGTGTTAGTTAAATTAATATTTGTCGAGCTGAAAAAATAACAAGAACCTTATCAGAAGAAGGGTGGAAAATTTTAGATTGTGGTGTTCTGGGTTAAGACAGCATATATTTCAATGAGTTACTGCCGACGTTACTGCTGAACGTGCTGCTTCCATCTTCAGGGTAAAGTGAAGGAACAGGCAAAATATAGGATTCAATAAACCATTAGAACCATGTGTTCTCTGTACACTTACACGTGTATTACAAATATACTTTAATTGGTTTGCGTGGTAGAATGTTGTTATAGAGACAGATTATCTCTGACTATTATTTTTCTCAGTTGAAATCTTTATCGTCTTAGTTTCATTTTTGTACAAATTCTAGGAAAAATTGAATATTTACAGTTCTATGTCGACAAAAAAGTAGATGGTAAAGTTTATTTAACTGTTGATAGGGTTAAACCTCCTGCAAAATTTATATCTGATACAAATTATAAAATATTCCCAATATGTCTTCTTTTAACATAAATTACTCAGACGTATGTTCTGCTGGTATACTCACTCGACCCCGATGACTAATTTGCTAGACTCTTCTGGGTTGCTTACGAAGCCATCTGAAAAGAAAACATTTGTCAGCGCTTCGTCTCAGAAATATAAGAAATATTCTGAGGTTTTATTTTCGAATACACTTTCCTGACAGGTAATTGCACCGTGGGTTATTGAAGAAAATTTGAACAAAAAGTGTGATATGTTATAAGTGCCGACGCTGCACCCTTTATATGTTCTATCTTTCCTACTATTAGATAGAAATGTATGATGTATCTTATATCAGTATATGATTCTGAAGAACACAAGCTGTATAAATATTTTCTCCTCGGTAACATTGAAAATGATATTGCCTAAATTTATTTCATTTACATTTCAAATTCGCCAGGATAAAATGTTTCCTATACGGCTATTTAAATCCTCATCCATCTTCATAAGATCCCGTTTTCAAATTCATTTCTGGATACCGACTGTCTTGGATGAAGTTCTTGGTTGCTTTCCTCGATTCTGGCCAGAAAAATGAAGGAATAGAACCTCATATTACTGCAAGACATGACCGCTTCTCTGTATGCCTTTTTTAAGTTCACGAATCATCCTAATATTCGAATGTACAATCAAACATTGGGAGTCTTTAATCAGACCATATAGGTCGCGTTTGTTTTATAGCTGTCATGAGCGTCTATCATGGGACATCCAGACGGATGCAGGCTTTCTATAGATAAATCTGATGTGCTCGGTACCACAATTAAAGACAGACACTCTATATACGAGTATAATGTCATTTATGAGTTATGCAGAAAAAGTGTAGGAGATAATTTTCTAGGCCTTTGTGATCAGGGACGTTTCTACCAACGTGGGTCCTATTCACAATGGTTATGGTGCTAGGGCTGTTTTCTAATTACCCATAAACCACTACAGTAAACCGGGCATATAACTCATGGATTCTATTTTGTGCTACGCGACCTTCAACAAGCCCTTTTTTGCTACTGGATCGCAGGTGATATAAACAAATTTCAGGATTATCTCTTGCTCTTCAACATCTGTCTTGCCACACGACTCGGGCAGCCAGTGTGTTATTACAACCGTATTTCGTAAGGGGGGAGGTGGGTACAAGCGACGTTCTGTACAGTACATGTAGATCAGAAAGTATTCTTCTCTCAATATATCTGTTACGTTCAAGAAGCCACTTATATTTTAATATGCAGAGTTTGCGGACATGGTTTATGTCTACGGTTTTTGTGACCGTAAAGCAGTTCATGTCATAGCTGAATACCAGCGACGTTTTCTGAAACGTAGAATACAAACCCAAAAGGTCTTCCTTCAGACATTGCGGGATACAGTTAGGTTCACGACTTTCGTGTTAGAGCTGAGCGTCAAGTTAATCAAAGTATCTATGGAAAGAAAACTTTTTCAGATGGTATAGGGTAGTCCACTTGTTAGTAAGAGAATTCCCCATACGATAGTATGGAAAACACTGCATGTAAAGGGCATGTACCAATACCACGTGCAGCGAATGCAACATCTAGTACCTGGCGATTTTGCTCAGAGGCTGTACTTCTGCACCTGGTTGAATAGCAATCACCGGTTGCACCGGTACATCCTGTTTACTGACGATGCACAATTCGATTGCGACGGTGTCCATAATATATATACATATATATTATGTATGGTCAAATGAGTGTCCTCACGCCACTGTGGAAAGGAACTTTCAACTGTGTTTCAGAGTCAATACGAGTAGGAGGTGTGCAGTTATAGATGATTAGGTGATTGGTCCTTTCACCTTTGAAGGCAGTCTTACAGGCGAGGCGTACATACCACATCGGCACGAAGAATTCATAAAATTTGGAGAATGTACCTTTGAAAAAACAAGCTGATATGTACTTCAAACATGACGGATCACCTCTTAAATTTCGCTAGCAATTATAAATTTCCTTAACGATCATTTCCCGGGGAAACTTCTCGGCGTGGGAATCCCCACAATTGGCCAGCCAGGTCTCCAGACTTGAATTATTGTGTCTAGCGATGGATAGCCAAGGGCCGTGCAAGGTTGACAACACCCGTTGCCTATTGCTTGCTGAAGTTCTTTATCCCTGAGCGTGGTCAGTATTTGGATGGGTGACTGCCGGGTTGGCGACTCACTACCGGTTTCTAAGCAAATAGTCTTTCTGGGAACGCTCAAGCAGAAAGGGTTGCACAAAAGACTGGACACACACGGTCGCGGTGCACGCCCGTGATATTTAAACATTCAAGAAATGAAGTTTGAGCAACGAATCTTATTGCTCCGTCGCATTTTGGATGCGGCAGAGGAAGCTGAACGAACAACGGGCGCTATTAAAAACCGTCTGAAGATTGGATTTTCTAAAACCTGCTTTAAACACAGTTTAATGTCAATTAAAGACATGAAGTCAAACTTATACGTTAAATTTATCAGATAGTATGTTTTTTATTATTACATTCCGTATATTTTCAGTCATACTTTCCTTCCATCTCAAGTTTCCAGCAATAATAATTCTGTAACTGTTCACAGCGGACACAAATTTATATGACCTCTTCTGACTGAATACCTAGTGTTCTGTGTAGAAAAATCGTCCGATAAAAAATTTAATAAGAATTCGTAAAGTGGTTGTGAAGATGAACCACGAAGACCGACAGACACGATCTCCTTATGAAATAAAATAAAAAGATTCTTTAGTAGTAATATATAAACAAAAATTAATAATAGACCAAAAATTAGCTTAAATTTTGCTGTAATTTAAGCCGATTTAGTGAAAACTGGCACAGTAATCGAAGTTTTACTTTCATATAGTTACAAACAAAACTTACCATAAGTGGACATTTGGGCAGCAACTCCCAGAGCTACGCAAACCGCAAGTGTGATGAACAAGGCACACCTCATTGCAACCTTTCAAAGAATTTCATGCGACTGGAATAGTCATGGAAGCTACTTTAATAAGCGCCTCTAGTATAAACGAGGTTGAGGAAGAACCGGTTTTATAAATTCCCTACAGCAATGTTGTCTGAACAGGGGTCACAAAACTGTAGCTTGCGAGCCAAAAATTATATTTCAAATGTTCAAAATAATGCGGTTCTAACGGAGTATGAAACTTTACTGACTGCTATGGCTTACACAGCTATGAAGGTCAGTGTTCTATTTAACGTAAAGATTGATTGTTAACTTGATAGTCGTTAGGCTATACATTTTGAATTCTTCAGAATATAGTAGTGAGACATTCATAAACATGAAACTAGAGTTCATGTTAAAGATAGAAGACTTGTTCTTGTAGAGATGTTCTAATTTGTTTGTTCTAGTTTGAGGAATCACAGACGAGGCCGAGACTTTCAGAACAAGCAGGACTGCAAAGGATTAAACCTCCTCCATTCGTTTTAAAATGTTTAATGACAATGCTTCAGATTGGTGAGTTATATGACGTCGAGCAGGACAATAATATTACAGCAAGTCCTCCTTTTACGCCATAGTTGTGTTCCTGAGAAGTGGCGTAAGTAAAAAAGGGGTAAATCAAAAGTGACATTTCCATTAGAAACAAGGAGTTAGAATAATAGAATGCAGCCAGCCAAAGGACGTTAAAATGAAAATGATAGGGCTTAAATTAAAGAAGATATAAATTTGAAAGGGGCGTTAAAGCCAAAAGGCGTAAAACAAAGGGGTGCGGAAAAAAGCCTACGTGTATTATGACCTGTGCATTGACCAGGTTTGAGGAGGAGGAAGTCATGAGTTTTTAAAGGCTGTTCCTCGTAACTCGTCATAAAAGGCTGAGAAAACCCTCTGAAAAACCTAGAGTTTCTTGGAATTTATGGCAAAGAGTACAGTGCTCACCACTGCCGGCAATAAAACCCAACACAACAAAGAATAGTCATTTACAATTGTCTGAGCCAACGTGGCTCAGATAAATATATAATTAGTTGTCCCTATAATCAAGCACAACGACATAAGAGTATGCAGGAAAGGAGGAGGTTGAATTTCACATATTTTGAGGTGATGGATCATCTTCAGTTTCTACGATTTTTTCCTGGGTGCCCATTGGATGGAAGACTGAGTGGACATCAGAGCCGTTACCGATGAGGGGGCGAAGAGAAAATTTTCTGCCACTGCCAGGAAATGAACCCTGGCTTTCCAATCCACGTTCAGTTAATTAAAGAAATAAACCGAATTTTTATATATTACAGGATAGTAGGCATACTGGTGCTACTCTACCGCGTCACGAAGTTGCCTGCTTTAAATAACCGCAGGCCAAGTATTTAAAGTCAGAAGTTAATAACATGGTACAAACATACACTATAACATATATAACAAATATACACATATATATCAGCGTAGTGCGCATACGCAGGGTTGACTTCCCGTCCCGCCTATATTAACTAGGCCCCTGCTCATGGTGTGACCATAATTGGTACTTTCTCAAGGTTAGTTGTGGTCCATGGAGTTACTTTCTTCCTAAAATGGGCGGACTTTTCGCTCTTACATTTAAATGCAGTTCACCGTAGCTGTATGACTGAACTAGTTTCATTAGACTTATCCCTTGCTGCCAAGGTGAACCTCATAGCATCGATCTTCAAAGACAATTTAATTTTTACTATTCATGTACTGCAAACACGAAAGAACACAACAGTGAGAGGCTAGAGTATGTCCGCAGATTTGGAACCATTTGAATCAAGAAAGCCAAGTTCCTTTGTTGTTTCTACCCTGAAGATGGAAGCAGAAATTTCCTCTGATTCTTTGGTACCTCGCTAATAAACTATAGCATATTAAATCCAAAAAGACTTTATCTATTCTACACAGAAGGAGTCAGACGTTTTAATGTTTTCAGCACGTTTTTCATCCACTTCCATATAACGCCTAGGTTAAAGAAAAAGTGCCTTCATGGCAGGTTATAGGATGAAATTTACCTTTTTGACAATTTATGAAGAACTCTGAAGCACTGAAACACCGACACACCTAGAAGTAGCAAAGAAATTAAAAAGTGCAACATAACTCCTCATTCTTAGTCAGTAGACCCCCGACTTGCGACGGCTGTACTTGCGACCTCCACCTTCCCTTCACTGAGGTACTGAAAATGAATAAACTTTATATGTTTTGCTGTTATATTAAGTGTTTGTTTTTACTCAATGAATGTTTGTAAACCATACGTGTATGCATAACCCGTGTTTTATTTCGATTTCATTTATTTTCGTGACAAATTGATATTCTCGTGGTAAGGAATACTTCTCCATGAAGGAAGCCCAAATCTATGATGTTACTCTTGTGGGAAACAGTCTTTCAACTTCGACCGCTTCTTTGCGACCTTCGAGGAGGGATCACTTAGTTCGTAGGTGAAGTTTGACCTGTATTATCTTTCAGAACTCTTATCTGTGTGTGATTATTTTTAATCTCTTCGCAATAATACTTTACATACTGTAGACCATGCATAATCTAAAAGAGGTCTAGAAATTAAGTTATGTGTTTGCAAAGACGTTTCTTACCCTTTGGTTCCGCATATTTATGTAGTTGTTTTAGGGCGTACCAGGAACAAGAGTCTGAGAATAGTAGCTATTGTGTTTACCGTATGTACTCCTTCGTGAGATTTGGCTCAGAACGACTGCAGTACGCAAACAAGATTTGTGGGTTTATGCGTAGGAAGCAGACAATAAACCACTGATTTAGCATTGCTTATTTGCTGTCTTGGTGCCTTTTGTCGTTTACGTAATGAACAGCTCACACGAAGTTCGGGTTGCGTGCTTGTCGGGAAATCTCTCTGCCTCTAACAGAAACATGGCCGACAATGAGAAAGAGAAGAATCTTGAGATGCAAGACGAATGCTTGTATAACTACAGAAAAGAGAAAGATGGATAGAGAGAGAGAGAGGAAAGGAAACTGAATCTTGAGATTCAGGATAATTATGAACTTGAAACTTCCAAGGAACAAAGCGTGTCTGAGAGAGAAAACAGTGAAACTGTAAATTAGAAATACAGGTTATCAAAACGGTGACTCTCAAGATAATAGTTTGCTAGGGTGTGACCGCTTCAAGTTTGGTAGATGGTAGCAACATTTCGGAGGAACCTGTTCCCTTCATTTTGAAGGCAGATGAGGTAGATGGCGGTGGTAGCCTTTTAAGAAACGTTCGTACCTATGTACACGACGTCATATACAAGAACACCATAAACTAACTTACCATAACCAACTAAATGCACAATTTCAATGTGAAATTTTATAATTAAAACATTACATCTCCAACATGTTTCGACCTTTCATAGATCATCATCAGGGCAACCATATATACCAATGAATAAGTACAAAATACGAAGTACAATAATATTTCTAAAATTATATTAGTATATGGTAGTAAGTCTTGATACCATCGAACAGTGCACAGAATATAAAATGTTCAATGTATATGATCCCATATAAAGTAGATGTAACCATTTAGTGACATAGAACTCTGGTTGTTCAAAATCTTGGAAATAGCTTCATGTTTTATACTTATTGATTGATATATGGTCGACCTGATGATGATCTATGAAAGATCAAAACATGTTGGAGATATAATGTTTTAGTTATAAAATTACACATTAACATTGTGCATTTAGTTGGTTATAATTAGGCAGTTTATCAAATAATGCACGGAGTGAATAATAATAATGATAATAATAATATATTTAAGAACACCATAATCTCAAAGGCAGATTTTGACTCAAGAGCTCGTGTATCATTTTATGACTTAATTCATCTGCGAATTTAGAGGCCGTGGTTTTGTTCGACCTCTTCAAGCATAAACAGTAAGTAAGCGTAGATCATACTTGGTGTTGCTTAGGGACCGTATACACATAGTATGTAAATACACAGAACACCGTAAAGTGGCTTTGACAAAATTATTCTCAATTTCCAGGAAAGCAGTACGTTAGCGATTTGAGCATATAAATTGTGTTCACACACCAACGACACTACAGCTGACGAAACAAGAAGTAGTGTAATCGCAGCGTTGTCAACTGTTACAAATAAAAACTTAAGCGAAATTAATCGCAATTAATTACTTGACTTTCTTGGTAAAGAGCCTGTTAGGACATCCAGTATTAATTTCGCATTCAGTTTATCCGAGACTCATTAATGAGAGTTAAAGGAAAGAGTGAAGAAAAAGAGAACTCCCTTATACCTGCTGAGAATCCAAACTCGATTCCATGGCTTTTGTCCATCCCGTAGCCCAGTCAGCTTAGCGACTGGGCTATTTCGACTCTCCTAGGAGAATATTTGTGCTGAAGTTCTTGTTCTTCCGTAACCTTTCTCTTTAAAGTTTTTCCGTTTGATACAGTATGAGGCCAATCTTATCATGTCAATAAAAATTACAGAACAAAGAAACACACGCTTGCTGTAATAATTTGCCTTCGAGGTGCATGTGTAGTTTCTACCAAGCAGAATTGCTGGTGTTGGTAATTATTCATCAGGTGTTTCTAAAGGGTGGCGTGGGGATGGTTAATTTAATATTTTAGGCTTCAAAACATTCAGGGGGGAAACCTGAAACACTCGCTACTATGCAAGGAAAACCTTTTCAGCAGCTGGGACTTGGGCTATGAGAATTGTGAGGTTCCCTTGGGACTAGCTTGTGGGCGGTATACAGCTCACCCACAGGTACAGTTCAGACCACGTGACAACTGCAGGCCTACACAAGTAACAATTTAATTATAAAAATTAAATAATTAATTTATAATTCCTCTTAGTCACACAATAGAAGTCCATACGCTGAAGTTGGAATTATAGGCATAAATATTACTGTATTACGGAATGTGACACAGTGTAATTGGTAAACGGCAGTACTTCGGAGGAACCTGGTGTCTCACTCTTCAGGGTAGAGGCTTTAGCACTAAAGACGGAGGCTTTCTTCAGGATTAAAGTAGTCGGAGCATGAAGCTCGCCTGCATCTAATGTCGAGTTCATGAATTCATTAAGCTATATTTCCAGTACTTCGTAAGTCCTTATGGCGTTGCTCTTCATTAAGCAGAGGGAAATATTTATTCTTCCTTTAATACTAAAAATTGATTTTGGAGTTAATTTAGCACTCTATTTCGAAATACGAACCGTGGCATTACCTTACGCTAAATTAACTCCAGATATAAAGTTTAATTGCGGCGAGTCAGGATGAAATAGAACGTAATTTAATTCTCTCTCAAGCAAGAATTATTTCTTTTTCTAGCACAAACTCGTGTAATAATGAATAATTCATTCCGTGACACAAGTAATTTGTGTAGATGGTCTAAAAGTATTATGTATCACTTAACGTGACACATTTGTGACGTATTTGTGAGGTCAGTTACGAAAACTTATTTAATGTGACACACCCATTTCTCTTTCAGGTAAAATGTATGTAGTGCATGATTCCGGTACGTGATATGAAGCTTAGAATGCAGAGAGGGGTTTGAGACGGGGCTTGCAGGCGTAAATGATACGAATTGTGTGTGTGTGTGGCGGGATGGTTCTCTACTAATGTAATTGGCAGTACCATGCTAGTGTATACCTCACTCAGACTAATTAAAACGTGTTCTAAATGGGGATTAACCACTGGGCAAGATTAATTAAAAAGATCTCCCCACTAAAATACAAGATTATGATCGAAGTTGGTAAAAGAGTGAATGTTACGTGAAAGCATGTAGCATTCTAACTGTTAGGAGACGGGAACATAATGACATAAACTTTCTGTTTATGTACACGAATAGGAGCCACAGTAGCTCTGTAGTGACTGAGGGACGGGGCTGGACGGCAGGAGATGTGAGGTTCGATTACCAGTTTAGAAAATGTGTCTGGCCTGATTGTGGGGCCTACCCACTCTCCTGCCTATGGGTATCGGGGTCTCTTTTATGGGAATGAAGTAGACAAAACGCGAAACATAACTCCCAGTTTGGTACCGACGGTTAAAATAATGTGAAATTGTAGTTGCACACTACGTACATCGTCGTAGCGTGGTGATTAGGAACTTAACACAGTAGAACCCTGCGGTCTGTTTATGTACAAAAGTAGGATGAGTGTGTGCTTGTAAACATAAAGTAGTGTACCTACCCGCATGGAGCACAGTCTTTCACAAATTTATTTTCCCTCGTATAATCTCGAAATTCTCCTTATTTTAAAAAATCCGAGCACTTATTATCATATTAAAAAAATGCGCCACTCGTCCCTATCAAGGGCTGTTCGGATCCATTCCGTGGCCTAACATGCTCTCTTAAATATTTATGTCAAAGGGTGTTGTGCTCCCATATAAGTCAAGTTTACTAAAATTTTTCCCTCCATGCAGGATTTCAACTTCTAAAGCCAGTGGTAACTATACATACCATAACATTTAACCCTAACAAGACAGGCAGTGCACGTATAACGTAACATTGAGGCGCTTTCGCGTAAACATTGTTGACTTGGAAAAAGCAATAATTATTAAATAATACGAGTGTGTGTTTCTATTCTTGGTTTAGTTCGCCGGCATGCAAATCGCATATTTTTGCATCGTGTTATGTCGTCATTTGCGGGCTGTTCGGCTGTACTATATTTTTCAACATTATCCCATAAACGTAAGGAGTTCCGGAAACAAGGTATTGAACATTGTATGTGTGTTTTGATTTTACGTGCAAATTTGTCTGCTACATTTCTAATTCTAAGAATAATTTAGTGGGATATTATTATAAATTTACGTAGGTCTTCATGTAAAGTGTCCGTTATTCTTGTCAGATTTTAATGAAACTTGCATTTTCTCGACAGATTTTCGAAAATCTTCAAATATCAAATTGCATTAAAATTGTTCCAGTGGGAGCCGCGTTGTTACATGCGGATAGACAGACGGACGGACGGAAGGACAGACAGACAGACGGAATGAAGGAAGGAAAGGCAGACATGACAATGGTAACAGTTTCTTTTCGCAATTTTGCGAACGCATCCAAAAACTCATAATTTTACCCAAATGATCTACTAATGCGTTCCGTTTTGACATGACAATAAACAGCTAATGTTTCTAAGGTTTCAGGTCTTTTGGAGCATGAGACTTCTATTCAAAGTTCAATGAGTCCAAGAAGAACAGACGTTCTTGGACAGCTTAACCCCTGAAAGAAGGCAACAGTCTCCTTGGAAACGCCACTAACCACACATCAAACGACACAGCGTCATATACCAGAGGACCTGAATCTTCTGCAAATCCGCTGTGAGAACCTCAAAGCCATTGTATCCTTATGCGATATATAGCATGAACCGATTGGTTTTTCTAATGGACGCGAATTGTGTTCTCTTAGAGGCAGCAAATAATTTTTAAATACAATAAAACTTGAGTGCACATATTTATTAAATATCCAGGAGCCAGCTAAAAATTCTAGGCCCCAGAAAGGTGACATGAAGCAAGTTCCATTCTGAGAACCCACAAATATTAGGCGCCTCCGCATCAAGTTTAGCTGTCACGGCGACCTGGGGCCCGGGATTTATGCACCCCTGCAGTAAAATGCAGATTAATTTTCGCAGCCGTGCCAATGCTCAGTCGGTTTGTTGCTAGACATTCACTGTGTAGGCCCAGTTTCGATGGTGGGCAAAATGGCATTGGAGTACATTGTTTTCCACATATACCCGTTTTCCCTTGTCAGTATTATTCCACCAAACCTTTATGATCATCCTCAAGTAACACTCTTGCGGATATCAGGGAGCAGTGGAAGAAACACTTCTCCTTCTTTAATTTTCCTCTTTAAAGAGGTAACAATGCTTATTGTATGCATTTGTCTAATTAACTTTCGATATTACATACATGTCACAGCCCGCAAAATGGTCATCCTCAGGCGAGATAATACAAAAATATACACAAAGATGAGACCGATACGTTGTCCCGAAACGTCGGTAAACATTTAACACGCGACGCTGCGTAATATCCCAGAAAAGCACAGATCTCATCAACATCGCGGCGGAAGCCTGAAATAAAAATAAACCTGTTGTTTTTGATTCCATTTGTGTCCATCTGTTTAATTAACACAACGGGATGACCCCTCAAAAATACATGTCATTTGTCAAAGGTCGCATTTCTGTAATCGGCATGCCTGAATCATAATCCGGAGGTTAGAGGACCGATTCTTCGTTCTAAGAGTGTTTATCCTGAGTGTGAAGTTTCTTGATTATCCTCAGTCAGTCCAGGAAATTCGGCGAAAACAACAGTTTAAAATGAACCAAGATAACAGACACGCAGTCGGCAATGATTTTTAACCCCACCCCTCCACTCTTCGGAGGCGAGACAGCTCAGTCAGTATCGTGACTACGTCATATTTTGGGTGGGCGTGGGTTCACTTTGCGGCGTAAGTAGATTTTCTCGACTCCACGATATCCAGACCGTCTCTGGCGTCCACCCGGCCACGTACTAAATGTGTATGAAGGAAAACGTTCGTAGTGTGAAGCTGACCACTCATCTCAGTTTAGTACCGATATTAAGAATGGTGGACGCATTTATCCACTTCCCCAAATGTCGTCATGACGTTTTGCATAGCTAGGCACAGTAACATCACATACAACCCCCTCCCAAGCCATTCAGTTTCCTGACTTCCCTTTTCGTCTTCAGACTAGACGTCTTCTTTCATTCGTGTTACACTTTTAATACTGCTGTCTACACCAATTTTGTTTAACGTTTAAAGACTAAATTGACCTAAATTGTATTTAAAGATTGACGTCATTCTACACAGTAAACATATTCCGTCTCGGTTGTAAGAACCATTCAGTTAATGGTCTATGTGTAATACTTGCTATTTGTTCTGGAAGCCATCCAGAATGCAAGCATGCCCTGTTTTAGTTGAAGGTATAGTTTTTAAATTGGAAGGTAACGCTGGGCTTTGCATTATTAATGTTAAACACAAATTTTTAGAAGCACAGAAAAACGAATGTTTGCTGTCACTTCCCCTCTTCTTTGTGATGTTTCGTAATATTTCGAACTGGTAGGCCTTCTCTACAGGTTAAAAGGCAGTTCTGATATGAATTCATGCATTTTCGTCTCCCTATCTCTGTCTTCTGCCTGTCACCTAGCATCTCCGCTTAAATAATTGGACAGGTTTTCAAATTCTGTACCAGAATTTTTTACTAGTATTTTTTGCGCAAATACATTTGTCATGCTGACCCATTAGACATCTTATTTCACTAATTTCCATAAATACTAATCCCAGTGGCAGCACGGTCTAAAGCATGGGTCTTCGGCCGTTCGCTTCCTGGGATTGTGGGTTCGAATCCCGCCGGGGGCATGGATGTTTGTCTCTTGTGATTGTTGTGTGTTGTGAGGTAGGAGTTCTGCGTCGGGCTGATCCTCAGCCGGAGGAGTCCTACCGAATATTGTGTGTCTGTTTGTGATCGTGAAGTCTTGACAATGAGGAGGCCCTGGCCCACTGGGGCCATGAAAAAAAAAGAATTCCATAAATAGGAAAAGAGACTGCCAACAATATACGTTACTTATATTTCAGACATTGTGCAATGTCTCAGGCTCAAGAAACCCACAACCTTTCGGAGATCCTTATCTGTCTACGTCTTCAGGTGACAGTTTCCTTCTTGCTCCACCAAGTTCAGAGATAGAAATTAGCTCTTTATTTTGTGCCCCTTTCTACCCGAAGCAGGAGAAAGATCCTATCTCCGAAAAGTTGTGTGTTGTTCAGTCTTAAAGGATATAAAACTTCAGAAATCTCGTCACGAATATCAAAACGTATCATAATCGAATCCTTTGAAGCATAAGACTTCAAAATGCATTCACCTTCAAAGTGCGCTTATGTGAATTTTATGTACCTACTGTACTACAGAGTGCATACTTTCCGATAGTATGGTTGATGAAAAGATCTCCGCCACGTCTTCTAGTAATTAGTACTACCTCTCACACTAAATAAGGTTTATAGCCGTGTTTACGACTTAATAGCTGCCAGCCAGTCTCTCAGACATATTTGATCATAATTCTTTACACGACGCCTTTTGTAATGTCTTTCATAACACAGTGTTACTTTATTGCATTTTTGTAATGAAGTTTATTTCGAAATTTCTAAGTAGAATTGCAGAGTTAGAAGGAAAATGAGAAAGCATAATTCGTAGAGCGTAAAACCACTCTTCATAGAATATTATTATGATGAGCAACTCAGGAGGAAGATAGGTTGGGCATGTAGCACAAGTGAGTAAAGTTACATTTGTCCCTCTGTAAGCCTGAGGACGTACAGAGATTAGAGGTATAGCTGCACTCATTCTTGACCTCGGCACTTAGATGAAAGTGAGTAGTCAACTTTATGCTCCGGCCGCTGCTTCTCTTGTATGGGAGGTGGGTGGGTGACTTGTAGGTCCAGTCTTGACGCTGTGCAAACGACAAAGATTTCTTGCCCTAGCTTGAAATTCAACCAAAGTTCCTTGGACGTACAACCCGTAGCCTAATCATTACAGCGACTGACAGATGAGAAATGCATGCAAATATTTCAGTTGAATTCCAAATGAAATATCTCTAAGCTTATATGAATAAGGGTATTTAAACAGAGTCTGAAGGAATATCTTGTATTTATGAGCAGTGGATTCATCTGGCTTTGGGTGGGTAAAAATGGCTGGCTCTTGTGAACAAGGTAAGGAATGTTTTCGTTCCATAATAACAGGAATCCGTTGATTACCTAGCCGACCCTCCATTTGAAAGGAAATA
Source organism: Reticulitermes speratus (assembly GCA_021186555.1). Lineage (NCBI taxonomy): Eukaryota > Metazoa > Arthropoda > Insecta > Blattodea > Rhinotermitidae > Reticulitermes > Reticulitermes speratus. The sequence continues at coordinate 33,507,579 of JAJKFL010000014.1, forward strand.
TTCTGCTGCATGGAGTTTAGCATGAATCCTGTACTTGTCTACTGTCCTATAAAACTGCTAGCGCACTATGTCTATATCCTGCCAGAATTCACAGGAGTCAAAGTGCGGTAGTTCCGTTTTATACCGGTTTCCCGTGTCGGTGTATTTCTTACTTTTTTATATTACTTTCTTCTGTAATTCTAGACTTAAGTTGAAATTCAGGTCGACTATTGGCACACTTACCAGCTAATCTGACTGAGATTTTTTTCATTTTTAGAATCTTCCATACGAATACTGGCCACAACTACCTCGTTCTATCGCTTTACAAATTACCAGTTAAGATTGTTTCTAGTTACTTCCTTTCGACTCATTCAACTTACAAAACCAAACAGAACATCGACGTGAAATGAACAACCTCTTTCTTAGATGATTCTTGTCTGCAATGCTAAGAAAAATTTCCAGCGCCTTTTATAAGGATATTGAGATAAACGTAATCTGAGCTGCAATATTTTGAAGCGAAAGGCACGAACCCCGACTTAGGAGAGAGTGGAATATCGGAGATCGCTGCGCTGTCCGTCGTCATGCAAAACACTCTGAATCAAGAGTGGATGAAATTGTCAGATAAAATAAGGTCCACGTATTTCCATTATAATTTTCCTCTGTGCTTACCTGCATCCAAATGGAATATCTTTAAATATGAATAAGGGTCAAATAGATTGAAGGTATATGTATAATGCCCTGCTCTGCTCTAATCACAATGTGTTAATTTCAAGGCAATACAAACTTATCACTACCGACGCTGCAACATGTGAGGCCGTGCTGGGTTAGACCGCCAGTCGGTTTCCATTCCTGCAGTGGGCGGGCAGAAAACCCCTGAGGTGGCGGAGCGGGTCGCACGGTTCAGTAGTCATTACGTGCACATAGACCATAATGCTGTTCACTCCACTGAAAATTAATTTCATCGCCACTTCTTCCATTCCACAAACCTCTGGTACACTCCGCTTCCGGAAATTAGTTGCACCAAAATAATGTCGTGAATTTCCCGTCCTTTAATGTCTCTTAGTTTTTTATTAAATCCTACGAAAACGATACGAGAAACTAAATTATTGGCCATAGCGTGTGAAATTCATCTAAAGCTTGTTAAAATTTAAATCTGCTTTTACCTTCTGACTTACTAAAACTTCTCCTAGTACATTTCCGTGGTAAAGCAGAAAAGCTAAAAAATATTAGACCTCTGTTTTACCCTTGAAAGTAATAGTCCATGTCAATAATATAAGGAACATCAATTTACAATACACAGTTGATGCACCCCATATCCATTATAAAGCCAAATCTGTTAATTTTTTAAGGAAGTAATTTTTTACATATATTCCCTTGTCTCCTCTCCAATGGTATCTCCACCTGCCGTGGTCAGGGGCTTGTGATCCCAGTAACCCTGAGAGCTAAGCGGGCTGTAGCACTGTTAACATTAGAAGCTCTCAAGACGGATATATCAAGGGGGAAGGGACCAGACGAAGAGAGGTGCCTAGGAGAAGGGAACTCCGATACAAATTCCTCTGATGCCGGAAGCAGCGACAAAAATAGTAGCGACTTTCATCACAGACAAAATTATGCTAGGGGTGGTTCATGATCGTATAACAACATGCGTGACCAGAGGTGTTTGAACGGCTGCTCTACTGCGATATAAAAGGCAAATTACTCTTCCTGGGTTGTCTCTTTCCAAAAAGAGACAAGTGCGAAATTTCCTTGTCTCTCAAAATAACTTATAAGAAAACAATTGAGGTTTATGTTCCTTAATCGAACCCGACACATTTCGAGCAATCAAGTTCATTCTCAGTGGATAAGCACCATACCCAATCTATTACAATTTACACATTAATACAGCAATTTCGAACATTTGTTACTATATAGATATGTCTCTTTTTACTAAAACCGCATTTTTATGTAATTAAAATAGCTAAAGCGTTGGTGCTTTAAAGTATCATACAAGATGCATGGTAAAGTAATTTCTAATTATGGTGTAGAGATATTTTTAAAATGACAAGAAATGGTATCGTTACTACATTATTGTTATCATTGCTATATCCGAGTTCAATACTGCTTTGTACATGTTGTTAATTTGTGATGATTAGACATCCTGTTTTTACCATTTTGATCACCAGAGATGGACGGTGTTTTGAATGCGTTGCTGAGGTTTGACTTAAAACTAGAGAGCGAATCAAAGTCGCACGTCCCGCAATGTACTAGTTAACTTTTCTCACTATAATACCCCTACGCAATTCTCACAAAATCATATACGTGGCTATAAACTATGCTTCCGAGTATCGAATATTGGCTGTTAAATTACGCATACACAAAACCATTCACACAAATGTTTCGTGACAAAACCGTTATAGAATATCTCCCTACGAATGTGTGTTTGCAGTTGAGGAATATTATTCAAAGTCATAAAATTATGTGACTATCCAAACCAAATTTGGATAAAAATATCCGGATTTACCAGTACTAAATAAGTCAAAAATTTCGCAATTAGTAACCCGTTTTCGTGAAAGAGGTAGCGTTTATGTGGTAAAAACAAAAGACATCGGACCCCGTGAATTCTAACCGAAAAAAATTTGGTGCTGTTAATCAACGTGTTTTGAAGTCGTCCCCAAAATGACTAAGACTCGCATCCCGAGCTGTTACGTAAATAGTCAAAAGAGCAGCATATGGAATAATGAAAATCCTTATACTTCTCACGAAAAGCATTCACATCTTCACAAATTGGATTGTTGTGTTTTTTCACGTCCTCGAGTGATTGGACCTACCTTCGTCAAGAAAACAGTTTACGGAAACTTATTCCGGGATTTTGTACACCCGTTTATTGTGCTACTCGACAAAGAACATTATTGTTGGTTTCAGCAACACCTTGTTTTAATATTAGAGGTAGATAAAACGAAGTTTTCGTCTAACGCAACTCCTTTTGTTGATGTTAGATGAGGAATAACTTGACTATAGGTTTACTTAAATCAGAAGCAGTTATCGGGAATGTTAATATATATATATATATATATATATATATATATATATATATAAAGAAATTGTTACAAAACTCTATTGTATCCAGGAAGGTTTTGTGATCTCAACTCTTTCGACATTATATGTCTTCTTATATTGCTTGGATTGTGTTACAATTGCGATCTTTATATACACAAAAAGTGTTAAGTCAGGAAATAAGTTTTATATAATTGCATGAAAACAAATTAATTGTAACTTTTTCCATGTTACGCAAGAACATTCGTAATATAGAAGGTTTCGAGATCTCACAATATGCCTTCGGTACAATACAATATTGTGAATGTTTTCAATGTTTATCTCTAAGTTTCACTGATGATGGTTGCTAATTTAAGCTAAAGTATGTATTTAAGTTATACTTCGTCTTACATCAATAAAAGGATTTGTGCCAGACAAATATACAATTAATGTATCTCTTATAGTGTATATGCAACGAAGTGTTTAAAAAACAAGATTTAAACTATAATATCTAGCTTACCTTTTTAAGCCCCTGAAGTTAACCTGATGATTTGAAACATGTCGGGCATGGTTTACTGATGTGAAGTTTAACCTTTAGTTTCTTACATTTTGATGATCAAGAAAATACAGGTTAATCGATAATGTATGTCAGTGTGATTGCCTCTGTGAAAGAAAAGTAATTAATATTTATTTTAAGAATCTTATACCAATATTTAAGCAGCTGATACACTACAAACTGTGCTTCGAAGGCTTAGTGGTTGAGACAAGGAGTGACTTATCTCATTCGCTGGTCTTTTCAAACGTCGAGAAAATTACAATCAGAGTATTTAACTTGAAGGCGATATGTCGTGCAGAACATGGACAGAGATAATACCGACTGCGTATTCAAAGTTACGTATAGTTTTTCGTTTCTGTATTCCTATAGTTAAATAACAGATTGAATTTTATGTCAAATAAATTGCGCACCATATCCAATCCAAAGTAAGCAATCGTTTTCCTAATACGGTATTAGAAAAATCCACTGTTTACTCGTGCTTGTTACAATTAAGTCAGTGAATTACAATTATAAATGACATTTTAATCTTCGCAAGAAATAAAGTAGACTAGCTGGCGCTACTAACGGCTTAAGAAACGTCGCCTCTCTTAAGATCTGCCAGTATATTTTACGGTAATTACACACCATATATTCTTCAACTAAGAATATAAGAACTGACAACTTTTCACTAACCGAACAAACGACAAGAAAAGGGGAAACAAAGCAATGGTAGATTCGGTAACTGTTACATAACGCATTTTTACAGGCGCGTTCTCATCCGTGCGGAACGAATAATACATTCGCTCCTTACGTCCAGGAAATAACACAAGAATCACTGAAGAGACTTTCATGAAACTTTATATGGGAACTTTTAACCACATTTTGTCGGTCCAGTCTAATTATGATTAGATTCGGACAGTTGTAACGGATACGTTACATGAAGACGTGAGTGCATTTCTGTGAGTAACTTCAAATCAACTCGCATATAAATTGCTACATATTTTTCATAGCAAAAATTTACAAAGAAAGAAAAATTATCTCCACTATTACTATTTCCATCACTGTTGCTGTTCTCGAGATAATTAATTACAAGCGAGTGAACCTAATAGAATTGTACGCTGTGAGTACACTTAATAATCTGTACGGGCATTCGTAAATTTGCGAAACGCGTTTATTAACCTTTTCCATGCCAGTGATGCCACGTGGCTTCATACTTTATATCTGTCGTTAACATGCATGTGTTTTGCCCGTTGATTCCAAATGGTATATTAGCGGATTGCGGCGACTTTTCTGAGCACAGTTGGCTACTCTGAAGTCACCAACACTTCTACAACGAGGCACATATTGGCGGTTTTTTCAGCATGGCGCCGTGTTCTTGTGAGCGTTATGTGTTGTGTTAGTTGGAAACGATAGAGCTAAGTGAAATAGCTAGTCAGAATTGATATTGCCTGCCAGAAGTGAAGTACATATGTGATATTTTAACGTGTGAATGCTTGAACGCATTGTGTGAACATTTTGCTTTATTATAAAGGCGAATAATGTTGTGAATCCATACGGCATCATCGGACAACAATGGAGAGAATGGTATGCAACTTTACATTGTACATTGTATTGTAATCGTAAAAGCCATTTTTGGAGTTCAGAATTTTTAACTGTGACTGAATGATGGATCTTAATTCTTGTTTTAATAGGTTGATGATTATCATTATTATTATGTATTTATGGTAACATATATATGTACATATCTATATTGTATATTATTTTTTCCGCCCTTTTAGACTATACCTGAGCAGAATGCTTTGACAGATGCCGAATTACTACTTCTGTTGGAAGGGGATGTGTCTGATGTTGATTTGGATATGTCAGATGATGAGCTGGATCTTGCCAGTGATATAAATCGATGTTTATTTCCCACCAAGCCCATGGTTCCAGGACTGGATCCCGAAATGATCGAAGGACAGGTGTGGGAAGAAGACGATTTGGATGACGTGCCCTTGAGTCTGCGCCTTCCAGTGTCTCGTGGTGGGGACGCGGAAGTAGAAGCTATGCCGGCGATATCACACAGTACACCAAGACGTAACCTTCGCTGGCGTATGAAGGATATCGAGGAAGTGGACGCAGTATGTAACACAAGCTGTTCTGTTCCCAAAGATGACGAAATTACGCCATTCGAATAATTCACACAAATGTGTAGAGAAGAAGTAATTGAGAACTTTGTTGAGCAGTCCAATTTATACTGTGTACAGGAAACAGGAAGGTCACTGGACACAAATAAAGATGAAATGGAACCATTTCTAGGCATTCACATCATGACAGGAATAGTAAATATGCCAAGTTATAGGATGTACTGGGCTGATGCAACAAGATTTGACCCAATTGCAATTGTCATGTCCAGAAATCGGTTTGAAGCAATGAGAAACTATTTTCACGTAAACGATAACAGCACAATGAAGGCTCGTGATGATCCGGGGTTTTCAAAGTGAGGCCATTTTTGGACAGCACAAAATCAAGTTTTAGAGCTATAGAAGTGGAAGAATACAATTCTGTTGATGAACTGATTATCCCATTCAAGGGTCGGAGTTCACTAAAACAGTACGTCAGGAACAAACCCCACAAATGGGGAATAAAAGTATTTGCTCGTGCTGGTTCCAGTGGAATAGTGTATGACTTTGAGGTGCATGTGGGGAAGGGAACTGTAAAAAATGATTCTCCTCTAGGCATAAGTGGGGACATAGTACTGAGGCTTGTTGATGGACTTCCTAAGGGGCAGAATTATAAAGTGTTCATGGACAACTGGTTCACGTCCTTCAGCCTTATGTGTGCGCTCAAAGAAATTGGGATTCTCGCTTTGGGAACTGTAAGAATTTCAAGACTTCCTGGTTGCAGCCTGAAAACAGATCAAGAAGTGAAGAAGTTGGGGCGAGGAACATATGATTACAGGACTGAGGCGGAGACAAATGTCATGGCTCTAGAATGGTATGACAATAAGCCTGTGTATCTAGTTTCATCTTACACAGATAGAAATCCAGTGGAAACAGTAAAACGCTGGTCTGTTGTGGAAAGGAGGTATGTAGAGGTTCCAAGACTGGTGAAAGAATACAACTGCCATATGGGAGGCGTTGATCTGCAAGACATGCTGGTTGCTTTATACAGAAGTAACATAGGAGTAAAAAGATACTACTTGCGCATTGTGTTTCACTTGCTGGACATGTGTGTAGTAAATGCGTGGCTTCTATATCGTCGTCACTGCTCACAGCGAGGAATTATCAAGTGCAAGACTCTCATCATCTTCCGCTCAAAACTAGCAGAGGCTGTTCTCAGAGGAGGGAAGACAACTACGAGGAAAAGGGGTCGGCCAGCAAGTGATAGCCGTACGCTTCAACTTGTGAAAAAAGAGTATGAAATGCAACAAAATGAGTGGATGATGTGAGGTATGATGGCGTTGGGCACTGGCCAGTGCACGTTGAGAACAAGCAAAGGTGTAAGCTATGTGTTACAGCATATTCAAGGGTGAAATGTGTAAAAGTGTGAGAAAGCTTTGTGTCTCAACAAAGATAGAAATTGTTTTATGGAATTCCGTGTAAAGCAGTGAAGACAAGTAAAAGTTTTATACCTTTGTATGTGTGTGTCTGAAAATACTGAATTATTTTGAATTTTGCTGGAAATAAAAGATAATTTTCTGTAACTACCAACCTGTTATGTTTGTCTTCTAGTAAGGATATCCAATGATGCTATATTGAGTCATGCTGGTTTTTCCTAAAAATGTGGCTAAAGGGGATCCACTTTCGTGAATTAATGGTAAAATAATTTAATTAAACATGAATTATAATTAATTATTGTTTTCTGTGTACTGAAATTAATTTGGGCTGAAAAACTGCGTCATGTCTCTCTGGTCCTCCGTGTGTCTGCAGGGAAAAACTTGGCTCCCACTGGACATTTTCTTTAAACGTTAATTAGGAGGTTTTAATCAAATCTGTCGAGAAAATTCAAGTTTGTTTAAAATCGGACAAATATAACAGACATGCTACATGAAACCCTAAGCAAATTTATTATGTTTTGATTGATTTTCTTGAGGCGAGAAAAATTTCAAATAAATGTTATAAAGAAAATCAAAGCACATTTCAAAATAATACTTTTTTTACTAAAAGTTTGGTGTTTTATAAACAATCACAAGAAATATGGGAGAGTCAGATGGGCCATAACTTATCCAATACAACATGGCGCAAAGAAGTTGCGATTCGAATGTCGGCTAGTAAAAGTTGTCAATTGTGATTATATAGCGTCAGTGAGGGATGAGGGAATGTGCAAAGAGCACTGGTTGACTGGTGATGATAGGAGAAAATATAACTTCTCGTAGAGAACCCTGCCACAGTGACTTTCTTTTAACCACACCTTCTACAAGGAATGGCCTGGGATTAACGCCATGCCTCCTGAGCGGCAAACCAGCACTCGGTGCAGTAGAACAGCCACTGCATGTAAATTAATCTTGGAACGAAAGTATTTCATTACATTTATAAATAACTTAGTTACACTTTTTGGCTTATGTTAGCGTTATAAAGCATTAATGGCAACTGGGATACACGTATCAACTGAGATCTACCCTCTTCTGGAATATTGCGCGGCGTCGTGCGGTAATTGTTTACAGGCGTTTCGGGACAACGTATCGGTCCCATCTTCACGGGTCAAAAGTCCATTACGCGGCGTAGTGTGGTCATTGTTTACCACACGACGCCGCGTAATATCCCAGAAGAGCGCAGATCTCATCAACATCGCGGCGGAAGCCTGAAATCAAAGTTACGTATCAACTGCTTGAAATTTCTAGAATTTAATACAGTATGTTCTCCCCAAAACACATGCTGTGTGTTTCGTGTGATTCTCATAATAAGCAGTGACTATTTGTTTATAGCATACAGCATTAACGGACTGGTGTTTCTAAAGAACACTCTGAATATTTATTGTGTGGTGGGAAGGCAATATTTAATTTTTTGTTTCACGAAATTCGTGCTTCACTTCCCAAAGCCCTGCATTACTTGCAGCAACATTTACCAGGATAAACAGGTAGAGGATGGAAACAATTCTGAACAGTAAATTTTATCGCCCCCTTAATAAATTTAGAGGCTCTCACTAAACCCCTGCTTCTTCTTGTTTTTTCTTCTTATTCTTCATCTTTCTTAAAAGATCTGATGAAATATGAAGCGAATAATATTAATCCCATTGGATAAAGCCAGCAGTTATATTTTTAAACACAACGACGTAGCGTATGACAAAGTTTACTCTGGACTAATCGTTCTAGCGACCAGGCTACGTGCTGCACATTTGAGGAAATGTAGTTCGACTCTCGGCAATGCTTCTGCAAAGCGTCCAAAATGGCTCTGGCTCTCATCCAGTGTTCCTTTTCCTGGGGAAAGGTGACAAAGGCGAGAAATTGATGACGCACTGTCATCTTGTTCCGAGGTTAGTAACGAAAGGGCCAATACTTTATCCCTATACGCCTTCATGAAGTCCATAAGGACATATTTACTTCAAGGGCAAGCCCAGTGGGTAGTGTTTTTTGATATTAGAATTTTTCACTACAGCTGCTTAGATATCAATCATTACACGAATAGGTCGGGGCGGATGTACCGAGAATAGGATTCCAATACAGTTGGTTAATGTAACAATTGTGAGATCTATATGTAACATGCCGGTTGGTATGATGTATACAAGGCAGGAGAAAATAAAGGTTTAAAAAAAAGGGCAAGCCCGAAACGTGAGGAGACACTCAATGTTTCGCCATCAAAATTGTAGGTGATATGTAAGGATTGGTCTGCAACTTCTAATCACCAGCCAAGCTACAATTCTACCCAGTGACAGTTGAAATGAAATACTTTCCGCCTATTGAGGCTGTGAAACTGACCTCTATACCTAAGAAAATTTGTTGTCCTCAGATTTTGTTTGCTGCCGGAGATGAGCAGTTTTTTATTTTAATCAGTGTTGACACATAAAGTAAATATAGATAACCTTGAAAAATGTGGGCACCCTGAGAAAATTCTGTTGTCAGTATCTGTTGAGCCTGCAGTAGTGGCACTTAACGTTTCCTAAATTACGCGGAATATATTAACAAAGGCTGAAAAATTACAGGTTTTTCAAAAGGGCTCTGCTCCCTGAAGTTGTTAGATTGGTAATTTAGTTAGTCGGTTAGTTATTTATTTAGTTAGGTGGTGAGAGTTTCTTTTAGAAATCTCGGATAAAATCGTAAGGAAACCAGGTGTTTACCTGTCCATGTCACTCTTGTGGTGTTGCGTGCACAATACCTTACTTCAGTACTGCGTATTGCACAGTGACTCGTCCAGGGGAAGTGCTGCAGCAACCGCAGGAAGAACTGAGTAACGGAAGGCATGTCATTAATTTACTCAGCGACGGAAATTTTGACAGACCGGAATTAGAAATACGGATGTATGGCGGAGCCAAGAAAAGAGACTGTAGTTCCTACCCAGAAGTAAGGAACAGCACAATTTTAAACAAGACTTAAATGTAGACTTACGTGTTAAGTAAACATCATAGTAGATATCATGTTATATATATATATATATATCACTTTTTATATATCTTTGGCATTTTCGGTCGCGACAGCCCGTCTTCTAGGAGATGGTTCAAACTTACTGAAAAATATTTAAAATATTAATACATTTTCTTTTTATTAGGTGATCAAACAGTACTAAAACATACCAGTTAAAAGATAATGGCTGTCCCGTTACATGACAAGCAGACTCAGATGGGTTCGAACCGCGGATCCTGCAGCCCTAACGGGTCGCTAAACATACGCGTTATTGATGACAAATTTAATACGAGTAACTAGCATTTCTTCTCTTTTAAAAATAGCGTATAAAGTACTCTTATATCAATAATTTCAACTGGATTCACTGAAGTTCATTACATTGCAGTAGCATATTACTCAAGTCCTGGTTTGCTTAATGCATCACGTATATGAGTCCAGGCTTCTTCGTTCATAATTTAAATTGCCACAGTATCTTAAGCCGTAGAACGAGAAGGTGGTATTGTTGCTTTCCATTCACGTTCATATGGGCTTTTACACATTGGCTTCCTTACAGATTACCTAATTTCTTAATGATTAGGATTATTACAGAAAATTAATGTACTGAAAATTTGATTTCAAAATCTAAAGGGCTAGGTATATGCTCTTTCTAGCAGAATACTGTCAGTCGTATTTATGAAAAAGGTTTGTTATATACGACGATAAACTTATATTTAAAGTTGTAATGTTGACACGGGCGATATAGCTTTCGGCCCCAGCGGAGATTAGATATATTCCGTTGCCACGTATCAGACAGCTGTAGAGAGACCACTGTTAAGTGCAATGAGTATCGCAAGTCAATCGAGTTAAAACTCAGTGACTTGAATAATAAAATACAATATTTTAATAAATGTTAGTGGCCACTAATTGAAAGTGTCTGTATAAGTACATTTTTTACCTTACATTTAAAATATAAGTAAACAATGGTTACTAAATTTATGATTCAAACCGGCATGTTTTTGTATGTTTCCAAGACATGGTACAACGTTTTCAATTTTTGTTAATGTATCTAACCTGTCTGTCAGCATAAAGAAATGTCAGAAGTAGAATCAACAAATTATATGCATAGCTTGTTGTAAAATATGGTGATTATTTATTATATCTAAGTACACAGTTAAGGATAAAAAAATTTAAAATATCTGTTGAGCGTCTATTATATTAATTAAATATATTATGTTTCCATATATTCTCTTATGCAAAGGTTATAGAAAAATTGTTAGTACTCGAAAATGCACCTGAAATTTGAATGTAACAACTTGTGTATTATGTATGTTAATCAGGTCTAACGGGTTCAAGCAATGTGAGAGCATTAATAGACCGAAATGAGAGAAGATTTTAAAACGACCAGAGCTGAAATGAAATCCTATCGCTTTCATAAAAAGCAAACAAAAAAAAACACGGAGACAAAATGCTTTGCTTGAGGTGGCAAAGTAGAAGGAAGTGTACAATGCACAGTAGCAAGTGCATGTGTAGTTAGTGTGTAGAGCACAGTAGCAACTACACATGCGCGTGGTGTACAATGCACAGTAGCAAGTATATATGTATATTTGAATTCGGTTATAGCGTCATGAAAGGGACTGAATAGTGTGTGTCGTTATAAACGAGTGTTGTTATAACTAAGGAATGTAACGTTATGGTTAACAGTCAGGAACTAACTGATACCACAGAAAATCTGACGCTACAGACGAGGTGTCGCATAAACCGATGTCATTATAATTGGGTTCTACTGTAGTTAGAGTATACTGCAGAGCAGCATGTTTGCATATACGTAGTGTATAGAGCAGAGTAATAAGTGTACATGTAGGCAGTGTATAGCGAAGGGTATGAAGTACAAATGTAGACAGTGTATAATGCACAGTAATACATATGCATGCTGTGTCTGGACACAGTAGCAAATGCAAACATAGGCAGCTTATAGAGAACGGTAGGAAGTGTAAATTTAGGTAGTGTATAATGCCCAGCATTAAATATACTTGTAGGAAGTGTATAGACACAAGAGTAAGTGTACATGTATGTACTGCATAGAGCACAGTAATAACTGTACATATAAGCAGTTTATGGTGCATGGTAACAAGTGTACATGTAGGTAGTGTACAGTGCACGGTAGTGAGTACACGTGTAGGTACTGCATAGAGCACTGTATTAAGTGTACATATAGGTAGTTTACAGTTACAGCAGAAGATGAAGCTTTAGTATCTTGCTAAGACTCGGAAACCAAACAGCATTTCTGAATACAGAAGCCCGTCTTCTGGTTCATTTGGTATTATCACAAGTCATCACAATGTTTTCGTAGCTTGTGCCAGTGAAGTGAACCTACTAGTGTAACCCTGATGATGGCTGGACCACAGCCGAAACATATGTAGGGTAAAAGTATAACAGAAATACAAAAAGTGCATTTGTTGGTTATAATACTGCTAACATTCAATATATGTTATTTTAGCATATACCCAAGGTTTTACATGCTAAAATAACAGATATTGAATGTGTTCTAGTCTATTAGTGATTACGAAGCTGTTTTATGTGATATATGTATGTCATTGGACGAAAATATTGGATGTTAAGTATATGTAAACCTTGGAACCCCTTGATGATGGCTTGGTAAAGCCGAAACACTTGTAGGAGCGTTGGACTATACATGTGAAATACAGTGCATTTGTTGGTTTTTTTAATTTGTGATTATAATAACAGATTTGAAAAACACCTGTTATCCAGCTGTTTTGTACTAGATTGGAAGATGATAATGTAATGTATACTAGTGATTTTGATGTATCATTGAGCATATAGGTCATTACACTGCAGAATTAACTTATCTGAGGCCAGCTGTATATATATATATATATATATATATAAATATATAATATATATATAAACATTACGAATGTAATTCTTTGTATTTTAGCTGGTTTTAAAGTACTTAGTATATCAACTCCCTGAGGATGGTGCTATAGCACCAAAATATGTCGGAGGATTTTTAAACTATAGTACTGTGTATGGTGTATGTGCATTTGTTTGTTTAATAAAAATACAGGCTGGATTAAAATGCGCGGAATAAATTATTTCAAAATAGATTGAGAGTGTGTGAAACACATTGTTGTGGGAGAATATTTATACACAAGAAGGATGGAGCGAAAGGAGGATGGAGAAAATTATATAATGAGAAGCTTTGTAATTTCTGTTCTTAAAAACACTATTAAAGAATAATGCCAAGAAACAAGATTTGAGCGTTGTATGAAGGAAGCGTTTGAGAAGAGAGAAATGCGTAAACAAATTTCGTCTGTAAATTGAAGGGAAGCTACCACTTGGAAGGTACGCATATGCTATACAAGATTTATATTGCACGATAAAGAGAAAGGGTGGGAGGATCTGCACTGGGTTGTGTGGCCCAGAACAGGACAATTAGTGGGCTGTTCTGAACACGGCAGTGAACTTCAGGATTTCATAAAACACGAAGTATTTCTTCTACCTGAGCGACTGTTAGATACTACAAAGTGACTTTGCTCCATGGAGTTTTTAATTTATTCTTACATTATTTTGTCTCGATTCTCATATTCTCATTATGATTTAAATTTTTAAGTATTTTGAAATTATTTATCATTCAGTGAGTCTCTAAATTTTTAAGTCATTTTCACACAATTAACATTATGTGCATTTGTATCGGGACATGATCTTTAAGATGGCGATGAAAGAATAAGCCACAAAAGTAGAACGCAAGGACCTCACGAAAAATGTACACAATATTTAGTTGGAGTACATAAATAGAGAAGAATGTTTGGGAGAAAGAGGCGAATATGGGAGGATGATAATATTAGAATAGGTTTTAGACATATAGAATTCGAGTAAATGGCCTGAATTTGTCCTAGTCAGGGTAAGATCTACTGATGGAATATTGTTAAAATCGCAATGAAATTTGGGGTCCCGTAAATGATGTAGTATTTCTTAACAAATTGTGCGAAAATTAGTTTACGAAGCATTCTTCTCCACAACCTTAGGTGCATGGAGACCTCTTTTATCAAGAACTTTATTTCACCTTTATTCTTTATAACGCTCGTAGGTGTGTACATATATTCAGAAGCATACAAATTAAATTATTTTTGCCAGGATGTTGCATACCTTTGTGATTTCGTGTTCATGTAAAACCTTAGAAAGCATAATATTTTAGAGCACTGTGTTTGTGAGAACATGAAAGGAAGAGGGTGCTTCGTTGGCTCTCTGGCATAGAAGTCACGGAAGAGCAAACAATACGCCTTTATTATTCGATATCTTGAACTCTGTTAACTTTATGATACACAATTCTTTGCGTTTTCACCAAAGTAGTTAGTCTTATAGCAACACAGAATAAGATATTAAAATGTTACTTGCTTATTCCGTAATCGGTAAGAGTAAGATGGTGAAATTTAGCCCTTTTAAGCCCAGTGATGGCTTTAGGTACCTCTAGGTGTAACACACACAAATTCTACGTTTGCCAACGGAGAGTTTTTATGTACTTTGTATGGATTTCAAAACAGAAAGCGATTATTTTCCTATACAGAATTAACTGCTTTGTTTTATAACCGAGACGGCGTTTGTTTACCGAGCCGTAAGACCTCAGTCTTCAAATACAATTCAGTTTAATGTTGGTCGGATTTGTTAAAACATTTATTTATTTTTATTATTATTATTTAGTAGGTATTTGTAATTCATGGTCCGCTCAAGAATGAGAAACAAATGGAGTTTTATTTCCACTGTAACTGTTGAATAATAATTACTTTCCGAACAATAAACCTAGGTGATTCTAAACCATTTCCCTCCTTGAAGGGCAATGCAAAACAAAAATTCCTTCTTTTAAGAAGAGTGCGGCTTTTTATAGTATTATATATATATAGTATTATTATTATTATTATTATTATATAGTATTATGCAGCGTAGATTGTTACATAGATACCAACGGGTCCGAGAAAGGTACTGCCCCCATATTCAGAATGCGAGACGCGTCTGCCCTAAGGATGGGTTCTGCCCGGACCTCGGAAAACGTTGTACTTATCTACGAAACTACACGGCGACATATCACAGAAGGCAATAGCCTTTATTTTGATCATCGTGAGAATATCATTCCTTGTTTTCACGTTGCCAGTAGTCTGTAGAATTCTGCTTGAATCCTCGCAGGCCTTCACCCTAGTAAAATTTTGAATTCCGGTGCGTAGGCAAAATAGAAGAAGGACAAAAGAAGAGAAAATGAACATGACATAGAGAATATGGGAAGAGATATGGTGATAAATACTGGAGCAGTTTATCGCGAACGAGGACAGAATGGGAAAAGGTAATCCTAAGACGTTGCTCACAGCAACACCGCCCAAGGGGATCCCAGACTAAGAGTGAAATATGTTGGACGGTGGAGGCGTGAAATGATAACAAGTGGCGTGACGTCAGTTCTCTAGTCCACTGCATTAGTGCTGGAGTCAAGAGTGCCTTCCCAGTAAAATAGTGTACTATTGCACAACTTACACGGTGGATGCACCCATGGGAAAGATTAGAAATAAATACAGAATTTTAAGTCGGAAAACACAATGGTGAAATCTCCTTGGGGAGATTAGAAATAACTAATTCCTTGAAGCAGCCTGCTCATTGAGAAGCTTGTAGCTAATCTGGTCAATGAAGTCTCGGTGTTTTATGAAACTTTAAGTTCAGGAGTAGAGTATAGAATGACAGTGAATTTCATGTTCTAAAAATATGTTATGAAATGGAGGATGTCGGTCTAATAAAATATGATGCTGCGTCACTGGGAAATTCTACACGTTCCATCGAAACGTCGGAAAACTTCCAATCACGCAGCGTCACATCCCATAAGATCGGAATGCGCGATCACACTGCTGTGAAACCCTCAAAAGTCGCATATTTTTCAGTATCTAGACTGCACGAAACTAACTTTCTGTGTGGTTTAATGATGACTTTTATGAATACGGTACTGAAACTTCTGGTATTGTAAGGGGGGATATTTTATTTCTTGAATAGCTATCATTGTTTTAAGGGAGAACCCGGTATTGGAACACATAATAAGAGAAGCGCGTACATGAATGACATACAAGGTTTCATAAAATTAACAGGCATCTGAGGGAGACATGTGTTTACAGGGGGATGGATTTCGCTCAAGATTGTCCTATGGGACCTTCCAGTTTTATTATTTTAGACCTCCCTTTCCCTTCATTATGTCTTTTATCACTATGCACTACAATGTTGATAAATTAGGGTTGCTGTTTATCTGTTACAGGCTTGTATCACCCTTTCACTATTTACATTAACGCTTTTCATGAATGTTCTAGTACATGTAAGCAGAAAGGCAAAGACTATGCTAAAAGGAAGTGACACGTTCACTTACAATATTCTTATTGAACAACCAAGCTAGCTTCATCGAATGGGAAGGAACATATTAAAATTCTTTGTCCATCAATATCTGCATCCCTGTCTCAGCTGTGCGTTACAGTAATATACTTGTTCATGGCTGATTTTTTATTTGAAATTCAAATCTTTCCCCTGCTTCCTCATACCTAAATCCTTAAAGCTCCATTGTGGTGAAAAAAATTGCTTCTTGTAATACCTCGCGTAGGGAATTGAAATTATTTATTCTCGCCCCCCATTATACAATATATATATAGCAGTTCCACAGTTCCTTGCATCCTTTAGATAATTTGCCGGCTTACTTATAACTTATTTGGACCAAAAAAAATTACGTCATTCCAACAATGTAATCCAGTCCTTTATAACCCGGATCCATAGGGAACACACAATAAGTCATCAACTGAAGAGAACTGCTCTCTATATTTTCTTTCACTGGTTTCATTAACATAAAAGCTACTGAAATATCAACAAGAATTGTTATATTTATAAACACTTCTATACAAACTGGAATTTAACTCGTCCTATGACAGAACGAAAGTAATATTCACCTTCGAATCCACCCCGTCTTTCACTATGCGGTTTTCATTTACGATTATTGATGGGGGCGTTACATTGTTGGTTATTAAATTATTATTTTCTTGTAAACATATCTGAAACCCGTCATTTTTGACGAGCGAAAAGTCAAACACATCTCCTGTCACCAAATGTCACACTTAAAGGTATTTGTTCAATAAGCTCATTACCGCTTTCACAAGAGCCAGCCACCTGTCCCTACCGCGAGTCAGATCAATCCAGTCAATGGCCCCCCCATCCCACTTCTTGAAGATTAATTGTAATATTATTCACCCCTCTACGCATGGGTCTTCCAAGTAGTCTCCTTCCCTCAGGTCTCTCCACCAAAACCCTGTATGCATCTCTCCTCTCCCCCATACGCGCTACATGCCCAGACCATCTCATTCTTCTTGATTTTATCACCCGATTGGTATTTGGTGAGGAGTACAGATCATTAAGCTCCTTATTTTGTAGTCTTCTCCACTCCTCTGTTACCTCGTTACGCCCAAATGTCCTCCTCAGCACCCTATTCTCGAACACCCTCAGCCTATGTTTCCCCCCTCAGTGTGAGCGACCAAGGTTCTGACCCATACTAAACAACAGGCAAAATCGTAGTTCTGTGTATCTTAATTCTTATATTTTTGAATAGCAAACTTGAAGACAAACGATTCTGCACCGAATGACAGCAAGCGTTCCCTGACTTCAATCTGCTTTTAATTTCTTCATGAATGGAATTTTTATTTGTTAGGTTTGTTCCCAAATATTTTATCTGTTCCACCCTTTCAAAGGATTCATTCTCTATCTTTAGGTTGTGATTTTGTTCTGTATTCTGATCTCAAGACATGCTATGTACTCAGTTTTGTCAGCATTTACTTCTAGACCAATCTCCTTACTAAAGCTTCTGTGTTTTTCTTTATAGCATGTACGCTTCGCCCAATATATTAACATCATCAGCATAAACTAGAAGCTGATGTATATCATTTTAGTTCAAGCCATCCTGGTTTACCTGAACTCTCCTACTGGCATATTCTAAAGCAAAGTTGAAAAGCAATGGCGATAAACATCTCTTGTTTCAAACCATTCTTAATAGGAAACATGTCGGGCAAATATTTGCCTACCCGGACTCTGCTATTGGTTTCATTTAGACACATTTTTATTAGTCTCACTAGTTTCATGTGATACCAGATTCAATGAGAATATTATGCAAGATCTTCCTCATAACTGAAACATAGGCTTTCTTGAAGTATATAAACAGCTGATGCACTGCCTTATTGTATTCCCATTTTTGCTCAAGTATTTGATGAATGATAAATCTGTGATCAGTAGTTGACCTGTTACGTCGAAATCCACTCTTTTCATCCCCAGTAATTTTGTCCGCATATGGAGTTAAACTTAGCAGAATGATGCTGGATAAATTTTGTACGTAGTTGACAAAAGTGATATGCCTCGATAATTATCGAAGTGTGATAAAACAGACTAGTGGCAGACTGTAGTGATTATAATCACTACAGTCTGCTTTATCACCCTTCTTATAAACAGTTAAAATGATTGATTCCTTCCACTGCTCAAGCAATTCCTTATTGCAAATAGAATCAATAAGTTTGTAGACCTCAGAACGAATTATCCGACCTCCTTCTTTCTTCAGTTCTGCTGGAATTTGATCAGTACCTTGTGATTTGGGTCCTTTTACCTTCTCAATAGACATATCAAACTCAAAGGCACTGGACTCGGGCACTAGTGGCTATGGTGTATGTATTTCAGTTTGTCTGACATCATGAACCCCATGTACATTCAATGGCTGAGACAAATTATTCCTCCACCTAGCCAAAATACTGTGGGAGTCCGCAACCAGATCTCCTTCTCATCCTTTACTATATTTGTTCTAGGCTGGTAACCTTCTTAACGTCACTGATGCCCCATACAAGTCTCGATATTCTTCTTCCTAATGTTTCCTTCAAGTTTATTAACTTCACCTACATTTCCTCCTTTTTTCCTGAAATATCTACTAGCGTCTAGTTTTACAGTGTTATCTGCATTACTTTGGTTTGGATCCTGTAACCATTGCATTCTAGCCAGCTTCCTTTCTTCCAAAAATTGTAAAAATTTTTTATAAAACCATGGTTTTTGATTCTTCTGTTCGTACAGACCTAGACTCTTTGTAGCTGAGATTTCTAATGTTTTCCCAAGCCCTATTTATGCCGTAGCTGTTATGTAAGTTCTTCAAAGCTGCAAACCTGTTTGATATTTTAAACTGATACTCTTCCCTGACGTCTAACTCACTCAGCTCCTTCAGATTGAATCTGTCCACAACAATCTTCTGTGCTACTCATTTACTGACCGACAGTCTCTCCCTAAATTTTTCAGTCACCAAATATTGATCAGTATCACAGCTCTCCAGTAAAATCTTACATCGAGTGTTCTTGAATGCCATCTCCGATCTATTAATATGTGATCAAGTTCCCTGCTCGTTCATGCCAGCCTTTTCATACCTAACCTCCCGTATATTCGCTGAAACTAATCCATACCTCACTAATTCTCTGGCCACTGTCTTCAATGACCCTGAAATATAGAAGGTTCACACTTTTCAATTGCCGAATCTTATTTGTATTTTCCATTGTTTACATCGTACCAGAGGATCAGTCAAAGTCCGAATCTTTGTGAAATAGTTCGTAACATGGTAAGATTTACTGCGAGGAGTTTTTAGCTCCCGCCCAACCCCAAGCTGAAGGACCACCCCTTGTCGGCTGTCTGCGACATTTTATTCTATATATAATCGCAGCAACCCTCCGTATTGGGGGTCGTTTATCCTCCCACTACCTGAGGACGTACCATGCCATTGTGACAGGGACCCACTTATCACGAATCCATACTTTATATATCGATGATAATAAATGATAAACGATAATATATCATGAAAGAAAAATACTATTTAACTTTATACTTAATATTATACATGTTTCGTGCAGTTGTTTTACATATGTAAGTTTTTATTACCAACTTGCAGTAGTTGGTAATAAAAAACTTATTATTTAACTTTATTTGTTCAACAACGCTTTTATTACATTTTTCGTTCGATCATCTGACAAACCGAACAATTGTGATATCCAGCAACGAACAACAATAGTTCGAATTTATGAAATGTAGATTGTGCAATTCACTAAGCGTAATTCCCTCTATCTTTTGCTGCCATCTGGTACAACTATCAAATACTCACACTTCTCAGTTCACCTCATCCAAATCTCACTTCAGAATTCAAGTGCATTAAATAAAGCACAGAGGACAGTGTTTATGTTTATGTTATAATATTCACACTTCTTCACATAGCAACGCACTTTACAACTGGTTACACAGCTGAGAGTTCTGTGTTCCAAACTGTGCTATTTGAAGGATAAAAATGTACATTCTTTGGCTATTCTAATGAAACATAGATGAGAGTTAGGAAGGAAGGAAGGGAGAAAGGTAAGAATGGGATAAAGGAGGGAATGAAAAGTGAGGGATGGACATCGTTGAGAAATAATTCCCCGTTGAATGTTATGTTCTGTTCCCATTAAAAATTATTTGAGTTTGAGGACAAAATCTATTGAGAAAAGAGACATGTTCTCCTATAAAAATGAACATTCCCCCCAAAAAACTAAACCTCGTTAAATTTAACATTTAAGAAAAACTTAGTTTTATACTAAGATAATAAACGTGTTGGATGAATGTTATTCATTAAGAAGTGTTGCTCTATGGAGGTAAGCTCTGAAATATTTTAGCAAAGGCATACACCTAAATCACTGCTTAATGGCACCCCAACTGACGATTATTTTTGAGATAGTCTACCCCGATTCATAATTACTACAAATTCCGATTGAGTGATAACATACGTAACAGCAGAACGAATCCAAATGTTATAACGTTATCCTCGTTTAAGATTATTATGCACATGTTACTTCTACGAGATTAAAAATATTTTTTATACTTTTCTGACCGAAAGACTTATCAAGAAATTGGTGTTTGTAACTTGAAGGTTTCCTTAATATTGCAGGCACTGAGGTGACAAGAAAAGGTAACCAATTTCTTAATTTCTTTAGAGTGCAGTGGCTAAAATATAGGCCTATATCATCTGCCTTAACATTGCAAACTCATTAGATTGCCCACACAGTGTGTTCGTGTGTTTCTTACGATTCTTACAAAAACAGCCATTACAGTTCGGCCTTTCTTATAAGCCGTGAGGTTATTGTGCAATAGATACACAGTTCTAAGGGCTGTTCAATTTAGTTTTAGTGGAACCAAAAACAAGGTCTTCTGGGATGTGATAACCTACCTTCTGTTTGAATTATGTCGAATGTGTTGAGGAATCATTTGCGAAAACGTTTATGGCCAAATATAACATTCATAGATTATTCTACAGAGTGACAGTGGATTCTAAATCATTCCCATCAAGAAAGATACCCAAAACGTCGCAAATTCCTCCCAGACTAGACCGCGTTCCAGTCTAGAAGACAGTAGGCGATTTCTAATAGTTACCAAGGTAGTAACTTCAAATATTACATAGCCTGTTATTGTGGGTCGAACTTATTTTTTATACTGATTTAAGAATACGTTGATTTGAATCCTTCGTAATCCAGTTCGCTTCAACTTTTATATTTTACGGCAGAGGATTAGTGGATGTACCTTCCACATCCTTTAACTATACAGTTGTAGATATTAATATTTTGTGGTTCGGTAGAAACTAACTGAATATGCTGTGTAGTAGAAAATCCGACTGTCATTTTTCTTGTAATAAATTCTATCCTTGCAATTTTTCTGAAAAAATGAGAACTTTAGCATTACAGACCTAAATTAACAAAATACGTGTATAAGCTTAAGGATAAATTTTGTAAGAGAGTTTTTCTGTTGTCTGTTGTCTGGTGGCTTCATTGGCGCGTGTTACTATTTCCAATTTTTACCCTTGCATTTTGTGTTATTTTTTGAGCCATTGAAAACCCACAAGTATCATTTGTACATTTATAAATTGAAAGTAAAGACCTTTGTATCACTAGAATTTAGTAGAAATTAATGTCACCCACAATGAAGAATGAAAATAAATTTAAGCACACAAAACATTAATATCGCGAAACAGTTAAAATCATGGGAAGCAGTAAGAAACTCTCTTTAAACGTGGGAGGGTCTAACGTCATATTTAAATGAATCGCGCTTTGTATATGAAAATATTGTCAAGCGTCTAGATGTACACGAGACAAAAATGAAATGGTAGAAAAATAAAGGGTTTAGATGTGGGGATCGAAAATGCTCAGAAGAGAAAATAGTACGAATGATAAGAAAAGAAGCAAAATAGAGTGAAAAACATGGGACAGGAGCGAGAAAAGAATGAGACAAACAGAGGAAGAATAATAAGAAATTTACTTATAAATAAGCCATTTCCTGTCACGTGCTGGGACAAAACGTGCCGTTGCTAGAATACAGGACGGAAAAGACAATAGGAAGGACAGATAAAGAGATTGTACAGAAATTTGGGAGAAAGGAGAATTGAATGAGCTAAAGATAAGAGACTCATAAACTAGCGAGAGATTGAGTGTAAGGGTAACTTTTTAATGTGAAGGAGATGAAGGAAAGCAGGGGGAGAGGAGCGACGTTAACAGGGTAAATAAAAGTTGTAGGGAGCAATTAATGCTGCCCCTGTCGACGCCATGAAGGCATACAGAGGAAGCAGGGTATACCTCCTCTAACTCTTAAATTCGGAACTAGATGTAGGTGGGTGGTTAACCTCGCGCTTCGGCCGCTTTATCCCTGTGGAAAAAGCCTCCGACAAACATTGAATAGAAGGCTGGATGGTCCCCAGAGCCGGTCTGGACGTTTGGAGAAGAGAAAAATATTTCCCCTTCTGGTAATCCAACCCCCGATTAGGAGAGAATACAAGAGGAAAGAGGAAGGGGATGAAATAAGAAAGGGAAGCAGAAGATAGGAATGAACTTAATCTACCCCTGTTATTTTATGTACTATGCGCTAATAATAAAACGAAATCATTTCTTTTACTCCCTTCGCGCCTGTATTTTTCAGAAAATATCACTCGGCAAAGAAGTTGATTTTTTCCTAATGACTTCAGCCCTCATAACTATGTTCTGCATACTTCATGAAGTGGATTGCTTGCATCTGGCCTGGTCAACACATTTTGATGCAACAGGTGGCATCTTAATATCCAGAAAGATGGATCACATGAAGTCAGCCTCGATATTTATCGACAGGTCTCAATAGAAGAGTAATCGATGTTCATGATGATGCTGTCGAGGCAGCTGACAGTATATAAACAAGACAAATCTGTTACCGGCACTCTGCCTCTACTCTAGTCATGTTGTGTGGCTCAGCGAAACCACCTTGCTCTCTGCTCTCGGTGGTCCCAGTGTATCATGTTACTACGCTATGCACACTGCTTATCATTAAGACAGATGTCCAGCCACCGCTCAAAGGGAAACCCCATGCGTGGATATACACGTTTATAAGCCATCCACTACCTAATATAGTGTTTGGCAATTGAATGTGATATAATGAATAAATCATAGAGGTAGTGCATGTCCGTTACTCTGCACGTATGATCTCTGCAATGACTGCATAAATTTTCACAAAATTTGGTATTGGGAGGTATACACTATATTGAGTTGAGACAAATTTTATTTTGATTCGAATTGGTCCAAAATATTACCCATTTTTCCATGAACACAAACTACACCCTTTTTTCGAAAGAGACCCTAGTCATCATGGAAATACTTGTAATGTGTAATGTAAGCACTATTTCGTTTAATATTATTCATTCCGTATATTTTCTTATATATATTTATAGTTTGACAAATGTACACTTTATTCACATTGTGCAACACGGTCCAACATGTTTCAAGCCTCAATTTTGGCTCATCTTCAGGGACTCAGTATTTTATATTACACATGTTACATCAATTGGTACAATTGTTAAAATAGTAAAAACTGAGTAACATGAATTTTTACAATAGTGTTTATACACTGGTTAAAATAATAAAAGGTAAGTAAATGTAGCTGCTGTTACGTTGTTATAAATCAAGTCTTATACAGGTTAAAATGTTAAAAGTCGAATAATCTGTGTTGTCATGGTATCCTGAAACATATAATATCTAAGATGTAATTGATAGTCGTATTTAAGTTAATATGACTTTTTTAGTAGGTAGAACGTAAGTTGAAGTAGTCAACGTTGTACATACCTGTTTGTCGGAGTTGGTTGACTATTACGTGGTGACAACAGTACTGGCTATCGAGGGGTGTAACCGTTATTTAAGTAGGTCACTGTCATGTGAGAGAGTGACGATTTTGGATGTCGTAGATAAAGCGGAATATTGGGTTGTAGTCTCCTATATTTTGTTCTGGTATCAGTTTATTATTGTATGCAAATTGTTGGATGTAGAATTGTTCTAGGATATTCATATATGGACCTTTGTTTGTTTGTTTTAACATATACATGTTGTCATTGATATTTTCGTATTCGTGTAGGTTATTGCTATGTGTTGCATAAGCTGATTGTGGGTCATTGTTTCGGATGTATCAGATATGTTCTGTATATCTTTGTTTTAGTTTTGCCAGTTTGTCCCACATACGAACGTTCACACGTAGTACATGATAATTTATACAGTGTATATTCCACTTTTTGTGTACTGATCTGTTTTGTTGTTTTTCGTGGTTTTCAGTAAATTATGGACAGTGCTGGTGCTACGTAATGCTATGCCTATGTTGGTGTTCTTAAACATATTGGTAATATGGCGAATGGTTGATAGTATGTGAACACGGTCCATTTTTGGGGTCTGGTTTGTGTGTTACTATGTATTGTATGGTCGTTCAGTTTCTTTTGTATAGATCGATTTAGTTTGTGAATAGTTGTGTGAAGGAAGTTGTTGGTTTTTGCTATGTGCTGTATGGTATTCCATTCTTTTTGTTTTCTAGTGGTGGATATGGGTAGTGAATTCATGCGTGTAAGGTAGTATCTGTATGCTGCGAGTTTGTGTCCTATAGGGTGGTTTGAAAAGAAGTTCATGGTTGTGTCTGTGGTGGTGGGTTTTCTATAGATGTCGATTTCGATCGAAGATTCGTTATGTATGATAAATAGGTCTAGGAAGTTTATTTGATTGTTAGTCTCGGGTGTGGGTTTGAAGATGATGTCTTTGTGTATATTATTCATACTGTTGGTCAAATTATCTGGATCTGTTATCGTGTTGTCATACACGATCAAAATGTCATCTACATATCTGGAATAGTATATTATAATTTTAGGTTCAAAAAGGTGTTTAATGAATATTAGCCTCGGCTCTAGATGGATGTCAGCTGTCAGCTTCACACCTCGGCCGCTTTACCGTCATGGCTAAAGCCCCATGCATCCAATAGTTAGGAGAATATGTGGGCACGAATGCCAGTTTGGACGCTGTGAGGAATAGGCAAATATCCACTGTTATGCCATTTGTTCCGCAGCTTGGAAATTTATTTATGTTTTGTGTAGCAAGATTTTATGTTGCTCAGAATATATAGCGCCGAAGTGTGTAATTGGTGCTAAATAATTAAATGGAAAGGATGTAGCAGGAGGTGGTCGTGGCGTGATTTAATGTGGAAATTCACGAAACGCTTCAGTCAGGATACTCAACATCCGGGCCGAAACATGGCAGTGGGACCTTCCGAGTACGAAGCAGATGTGATGGTTTAAATCTTCTGTGATGTTACGCTATATCCTGTTGACTGATAAGTAAACGCAATCTCGAAGGATCATAGCGCCTTCTTCTTCTTCTGGGACTGCTTGTTGTGCTGAAGGGATTAGAAATCATGATTTTTATTTGGAAAATCCCGAGTACAAATCTCGGTCAAAAGATTAGCTCTAGCAAATGAGATTTCTCTAGAATTTTCTCAGTTCCTTTATGAAAGTACTAGGACACAGCGGGTAAAGCTGAACCGTGACTCTTCTGTTCATATTTTTATTTTTTTCAAATTTATCACTCTGAAAATTGTAACACTCTACCATTTAATCAGTGCAATTTATAAACATTGTTAAATAAAGCAAACGTCAAATCAAACCTGTTGCTTAATTTATTTCCAAAGTTAATAATGCAAGGAGCTTTATCTTCAATGCCCGCCTCTTCATGGTGTAATGCTTGGGTTCAGGGATACCGTGCGTTTTACCCTGAAGTTGGAGGCATTGTGGTCTTCCGCAACATTGGTAAATTACCTTCGGATCAACGTGATAACATAAAGTAGAAGAGAGGAATCTAAATTTTCTCCGTCATGACAATTTTTTTTCTAATGCTTATTGAAAGGTTCTTAATTTCGCGTTGCAAGCTGGGTGGTTTGCTTCTTGAATTCGACTGTTTTCTAGTTAGCCTACTTCCATTTTCGGCACAGCAGAGATTGCATAGCTTCTGAAAACTCTATTCACATTCCCTCTTTTCGCGCACAGAAACTTTCGGAACTGGCTACTCAAATGTCCTTTGCTAAAAGACGAGAAACAAGGCTAAAATATTAACGCTTTCAGTTGTGCTTAGTGAGCGCAATAAATACGAGGCTCTTTGTTGTGGAGCGATAGTGCTGACCCCAAGCGGCAAGGTGCCTTTGCTAGAGGTGTCTGGAGTGCAAGGTAGTCTTAGTAAGGTAGAAAATATATTCTTCTGGTGCAAGGGAAGAGCTTCTCTTTAGTTAGAACAACCCCAACGGTCATTATTTCACATAGGATCATCCCTTCGTAAATTACTCTTTCTACGGCGAAAGTAGGAAAGAAAAGAGTGGAGGACGAAAGAGAGAGACCAACAGACACCTAACTCCCATCTCTCGTTCCCAAAGAGAAAAACAGAGACGCGGATTTGCAGGAAATGTTAAAAGCATGTGGACTTTTCGCCCTTACCAAATTCCAAACTTATTGGTGGTGTTTCACGGCTGAGTTTTTATTAATGTTGTTAATAGGAATAATTATTTTAATAGCCAGTAATGTAACAGGCTAAGTCAGTAAATGAGTTTACAGCGCATACATTGTGTCCTTTATTTTCAAATCTAATAAGAACAATTCACATTTAATTTTATTGCCATCCCACACAGTTCCCGCCACACTTACATCATTTATCATATCGTGCGAGAACCTGTTATGTTCTGTGTTGATGAAAGTCCGTGTCCTGTGTTGTCAGCCATCGTGTTTCAAATGTCTCAGCTCGCAATCGCCTTTAAATCTGTGGCTACACAAATTTATGCTTCAGCCCTGGAACAGCTAATAATCGCTTGCCAACAAATTCCCTTTATATATTCGCAATCATTATAGGTTGTTTTACAGGCCATGTAAAGTTATTTTTTAACCTACCCTTATAAATACGAATTGAAGTTTTGCCTGCTGTGCGTATTCAGGCATTGGGCTTCTGCGTTACGACAGTGTCTACATTTATAGGAAAATGCCATCATTTCGAAGGTATATGCTGCCTCCATTTTCATGGTAGAAATGAATAGGGTACTTATGTAGTATGTTACATAGGCAGGTTGCAAGTAATGTCCGCGTGAGTTGGCAAGAAAATATAACCGAGTCGAGGCTAACGCGGAATGTGTATTTCACATGGATGTTGTTTGCAACCTGTCTATAAAGAATCACATTCTTACCTTACTCACATCGACACTCAAGGCGGAAGCGGCGGGTTCCTGCGAGACCGAAAGACTACCAGGCATCGCAACCCAGAAAATCAACGACTGAACGTCAGATATATTTCGCATGAGATTTGAGGTTATGGCAATCTAAGTATAAAAATTGCGGGACGGACTATGAATGTTTAATAGATATGTTTATATATACCAAGCTACGCAGTGTCTTCAAAAACAACTTAATTCTGAGAACTTAATAAAAGACATAAAAAACCACGACACACACTCACGCTGGCACACCAATTGATTAAGATTAGGTTATCATTGCAGTGCATACAAAGTTTTTAGTTCCTGGTGTGTGATGCAGTGTAATTTAGTAGGATTGTACCGACATTTTAGGGCAAGTGCTACCTCCATCTTCTGGGTAAAAGAATAATTACCCTAGTAATGGAAGCAGATGGATCCTGTGCACATCCCAGAAGACATCAATCTTGAAAGAAATTCTTCCTATCAATTCTGCGCTATCGAAATGTAAGCAACAGATTCTTCTTGATAAGATAAAAAATTCACATCTCTTTGTGGAGCGTGCACGGAGATACAGTGTATATTATGTGAGGTAGAAACGGAATTTATAAATATTATTTAGGTACAATTCATGCCTTAAATTTTAAAAGTTTAAAGTACAGTCATTACTATATTGTACCACCATCAACGACATTAATAACCTGCACACTTTCCTCACAGAGTGTGCTTATATTTCGCATGATGATCAAAATAAACAGCCCTAACTGGTTGGTATTTATAATGGAGATGCATTACTTTTACTGTGAGGTGTGAACTGAATCTTTAGAAGTAATGAGGTTGAATTTAGACTTCGTATTTTTAAGCAAGTTTGATTTTGTATTTGAGGTTATCACAAGTTTAATGGAAATCTAAAGTGTGACGCCATGTCGAGTGTAAAATATCTGCCGGCGTTTCGAAGCACCTCGCTGATTCAAAATTTAGGGTCTGTATTTGACCTACATACCCGAAAGATCGAGGCAGAAAGCTCCACGGAAATTTCTGTAAATATTTAAAGGCCCATATTTACAGGAATATTTTACTTCAGATAAATACGTCATTTTTATACCGGCATAAAATCAGTGTCGAAGTTTTAGACCAAGGCAGAAAGAAACAAGAACATCAACAACTATCATCAGGGGCCTCCAAACGTTACGGTAATATTTGCGCTTCTTAATTTTCAGAACTTCTTCGCGGAGGCATATAGGTAAATAATAATTAGCATTTCGTAAAAATAAAAAATCCCAATATACGTACAGTAAAAGTTCTGTTTAACGAAACGATGATGTAGAAAAAGTGTTTAAGAGTAAGTACTGAATAGTCAAAGGGAGGACTCATAAACGTGATAATATTTTAAAATCCTCTGAAGAAACCTTCTTTGATATTTTATTAGAAAATATAGGGATAGACGTCTTCTTACAGCGCCGTCGACACATAGCAAAGGGCAGAAAGGCGTGGATTTGGCGATCCCTGCTGTAAACTTTAAAACTTAGAATGCTGAAAATGTGAGGTTGAAGGATGAGACATCCCGTATGGGGCAACATCACCGCGTTTCCCTAGATTTAGAATGCTAGTAATTCATAAACCTGAACATGGGTGTAGTAAAGATTTTATGTTTGAAATAAATCTGTAGAAGCAGTGTTGTGACAGACGAAGAAATTGAAGTCAGATACCAAAAGAATTTTGAAGTAATTTTTTTCCTATGGTGTATCAAATAAACTACAAAAATATAAAAACGTAAGTGCCTGATTTTTATGTAAACAAATTTCTGTGTATCTCAAGTTTAGATATTAAAGTACTGGATCGTCTCTCTGCTAGATTTACAAAAATAAGCTGGTGGCATTGTCAGCTGTTGTTTATGACTAGCCAACAGTACACAGAATAATATCATACAGACCATCTACGGATATTCTATACTTTTAGAATTATGAAAGCCATAATATTTTATACGGTGCCCGAGATCAAATATTCAGTTAAAATTTACAACCTTCTGAGACACGGTGCCGCACATTTTGGTGTATATGTACCAACGTTTCTGCGGAACGTGCTACCTCCATCTTCATAGCAGAAAATTCTTCTTTTAGACGAACCGTTTTTGTAGATAAAGCATCGCATAATAACGAAAGTACATGGTGTTTATTAGAACTTTTATTAAGGTAGCTACAATAAGTTATCAATTTATACGTCTCCCAAATGTTCCTGCCTTCAGGCTCATCGACCAAATTTGTGTATACACTTCACAACCCTCCCTTATGTCTTGCATGTCCAGTCTATCTCATCTTCCTGGATTTGCTCATGATAATACTCTCGAAGTGTACAAGTTATGAATCTCCTCATTATGCAGTTCCTCCATCACCTGTTACTTTCTTCCTCCTGGGTTCAAATATTTTTCTCTGTACCTTGTTTTCAAACCCACTCAGCTATATTATGTGCTTCATTTCGAGGGACCAATATTACTGCAAGGAAGCAATCGCTATACAGGTCTAGACAGGCCCTTAAAACTCCAGGAGTTTGAGGTTCCCAGAATTTTTAGACAATCGGCACATCAAGGTGGCAAGGTTGTCAGCCCTACCCACCGGTCGCCTTTACCCCTCCCCCAGGAAATACCCCTGATACTCATTTCTGTTAGAAGCTAAGTCGACCCCAGATCCAGGGTGAGGCCGGAAGGATTAAGTCACTGAAAAATCCCAATGACCCCATCGGGAAACGAACCCTCGACTTTCCGGCTTGTAGCGCAGTGCCTCAACAAATTGTGCCACCGCGTACTCCCAATATTATTAAAGTTTTATAAATATCGCGCCAATAACAAAACTCTTGTAAATATGTATACCGAAGAATTAAATAATTTTGTAACGTAACATATATTTATGCAGTTATTATTTAAAAGTTTCCAACAATATGCACCATACATTTAATGATTTTAAATAGTTATTATAAAATCACTCTACATTCCGACATGTTTTGTGGCAGCCATCACCATCATCAGGGACAGTTCATTCTTTCGTGTTCTTGTATAAATGCTTGTTGAGCGCCCATAAATTTCACATTGTTATTTATATCGTGCATTTTATTATGAAGGTGTTGTTTAAGCGTTTCAAATAATATGCACCATACATTTAATGATGTTAAATTTATTATAAAATCACTCTATATTCCGACATGTTTCGGTGGCAGCCACCACAATCATCAGGAAAAGATTTTCCCTGATGATTGTGGTGGCTGCCACCGAAACATGTCGGAATATAGAGTGATTTAATAAGAACTTTTTAAAATCATTAAATGTATGGTGCTTATGTTTGGAAAGTTTTAAAAAATAACTTAACAATAAAATGCACTGTATAAATAACAATATGAAATAGTTTATGCAGTTTATTTTTGACGTTCTTTTCGTTCTGAGAATGAAGGGCGATTTTTCCACATACAGCATGGATCTGTATACCGTGGACGGGATGAGATATTCGCTCTTCTGGGTTGTTATGCAGCGTATGTTGCAGTTGTTTACCGACGTTTGGAGACATCCTCTCTGTCCCATCTTCAAGGGTCGGGCAGTTCCTTGAAGATGGGACCGATAGGTTGTCTCGAAACTTCGGTAAACAACTGCCAACATGCGTTGCGTAAGAGCCCGAAAGAGCAAAGACCTTGTGGTTACTGTTTATTTTCTTGGCGGTAAGAACAGACGTCTAGAATAATGTTTACATAAAATTATTCGTCGGCATTTCGACGCTTAGGCCGCGTTCTCACGGGGCGTGAACCACGCGCGTGAATCACACTTTCGTGGGCCACTACCCGTGTGAACGCGGAGTCGTGGACCTTGTGTGTGACGTCAGCAGTCCACGATCCTGTCGTGGCAGGATCAAACCATGTTTGATTTTCAGTCTTGGTGCTGGCGTTCGTGAGGTAAGATGTCACAAATGCTAAGACTCAGTGACA
Source organism: Reticulitermes speratus (assembly GCA_021186555.1). NCBI lineage: Eukaryota > Metazoa > Arthropoda > Insecta > Blattodea > Rhinotermitidae > Reticulitermes > Reticulitermes speratus. The sequence continues at coordinate 33,539,189 of JAJKFL010000014.1, forward strand.
GCGAAACTTTACGTTTCTTAACTCTGCTTAACAAGTATTCAAACTGTATTTCTGTCATTCGCAGTAAATTTTTGAAGTCATCTGGATAGCGATGTTTAAGTTCAGTATCAATAAATCTGGATGCTCCCACAAGTGGGCGCCGTGTTATCCACTCCTTAACCCACCAACGCTTTCTCCGACGTTTTTCTTGTCTTTTGTCGAGTGCGCGAACAATTTTATATGCTAAAATTCCACAAAACACAGAGCACACTACGGCACAGCCCTCAGCAACTATCCCGTCCATGGTCACGATTGTACTGAAACCTTTTGTCCGTGTGAACAGCTCACGCTTTCCACCAAGCGTGGAGGCAACACGAGTGAGCACGCCAGTGTGATTCACGCGCGTGGTTCACGCCCCGTGAGAACGCGGCCAAAGATGAGACCAAAACATTTCTTGCAATACCGGGAACCGACATCCGAGTGACGCGGCGTCATAGCCTGAAATTTATAAAGTGTTAAATTGCTTCCTGCTCTTTTTGTTGAACGTTCAGGGTTCAGGGTGCTATACAAAAAGTTGGCCGTTTGATTTTCGAAATAATTATCCTTCTGTGACAATTAGAATCTGCACAGTCTACTCACAAGTTGGATATATTTGCACCGCATGACTCTCAGAATAAACAGCCACTGTTTTTGTACAAAACCTGAACCCATTCTTCATTGTTATGTAAACTGTAGGCATAAGTATTCACTGTAGATAGATTAACATCAGCCCTTAAGTGTTTCTTGTTTTGGTCGGTTAGGTACATTCAAATTATATTCCTACGGATATGAAAAGTTACGAAAAACTAACTTTTATTTTAATACAGTACTATTAATACAATCAAATAGACGACAGGCAATGTACGTATAACCTATTGAGGCGCATTCGCGTAACAATTTTTATACAATAAATATTAAATATTCTGCGTGTATATCTGTAGCCTTAGTTATACAGCATGCGAAGCAATGCGCCATATTATATTGGCATTTCTGGCCTGTTCAGCCGTACAATATTTTTTCACATTATCTCATAAACGTCTTTCGGATAAACGTTACTGAGCATTAATTTGTGATCTCATTTTCTCTACAACTTTTGTCTAAAACATTTCTCATTCTCAGAATAATTCAGCGAGGTACTATCATAAATGTACATAGGTCTTCATGTAAAGTACCGGTTATTCTTGTCAGATTTTAATGAAATTTAAATTTTCTCGACAGATTTTCGAAAACAAATATTGTTTCATGAAAATCCGTCTAGTGCGAGACGAGTTGTTCTATGAGGACAGACGGACGGACGGACAGACAGACGTGACGAAGTTAATAGTCGCCTTTCGCAATTTTGTGAACGCGCCTAATAAAAACCTTTTTCCGGTATGAGATTCTTTTATTGCACATTCTATATTGCAGAATTCCTTGTACCAGTTTCACTACACATCTCTACTGTTCTACATGAAATGTTACACCTCTTCACAAATACCGACAATACAACCAACAGAAACGAAGAAAGGTAAGCTGAAATATAAATTTCATCTCTAAGAATTTCTCTGCATATCTGTTTTTTCCTCGTCTTTCTCCGTCCATTCTTTTAACTATGAATCCTTTTATACCTATCCCACCACTTTTCTTATTTCCTCTGAACCTATTTCTCTGAGTTGCTCCTTCTGGCACTCTTGTCGAGTTATAGGCCCCGAGGGGTGGCGCAGGGTTGCCATAAAACAAAATAGGCTCGCCGACTTGATGATCCCTGGAGCAACTTGGCAACAGATATTTTCCCCCTTCCTCCATATCATTGCCTTTATCTCGTTCTCGTACCGTCCCCACGTTTATTGGACTTTTCTCTATTTTCTTTTTCTTTCTACCTTATTTTCCCAGTGATGACCTTTTCTTCCCCGAAGTTCACTTCGTTTCTCTTCTTCGTTTGATTTCTTACTTCGTGCTGTAATTATTGAAGGCTTTGCTGTCGGAACAAGTCGACATTCATTTCGGTTTAAATGTCTCTTCTTAGTGCTGAGATTTGACATGTGAAACGCACTGTAAATATCTTAATCGGAAATACATTAACGCAGATAAGATATTCCAGCGAAATTGGATGTTCTTACGGTGGTGACTATGAAGATTGTCTTCTTGGATGTAAAGACGCCTAGTCCGACATAAATTTACAGACGTTTCGGAAGAACATGCTGCCTCTATCTCAAAAGTATACATAAATATCTGCCAGAATAAAAGTCGTCATCTCAGAAAATAATATTCTTCCATCGCACGGCAACGAGATAAAGGGATTGAGTACAAACCGCACCACTGGACACTTACAACACAAACAGGAACTATTTTCTTAACCGATTACCTATACATACAGAACCAAGAGCCAGAATTTAAAAAAACAAGCTAATTGTAGAAGATACATCCTTAAAACCATATAACTTCATTTTATCATTTTTATTACGAAAAATTGACGAACCTCATTTAAGGATTTTATATTCTGTGTTTTATATATTTAAATGCAGAAATTGTAAATAATTGTAATCTATAAACGATAATAAACTTTACTACATGTGTTATATAACATAATAGCAGACATAAAAATGGATGTAAAGCAAATGTAGATTACAAGCCCCCTGAAGATTTCCTTGTAAAGGCTGAAACATATGTAGGGGTTAAAGAATAATAAAATGAAAATATAGTACATTTCGTTGGTGTGTAATTTGTGAGATAAAGGGATGTTTACACAGAAAGTAATAGCTATATATAGATCTGCCACCATTAAAAATTTCTCAATCTCATGTTTTGTGGTTACAAATTTAAAGTGGAAGGAACTGAAATCAGATACGGATAGAAATTCCGAAGACTTTTTCTGTGTTGTAACAAATAAAATACAAAAAAATGCTGCTTATAAATGTACGTAGCACATTATTTCTGTAAATTCTACAAATATGCCTTAAGTGATTTCATATTTTCTTACAGTCAGTACGTAATCAGAAATATTTGCAGAATAATATATACATAAATTCTTGCGCAACTTCCTACTTACAAGCTGACAAGCCCGCTATATATTATTATTATTATTATTATTATTATATTAATGGTAATAAAACAACTCATAGTGATACGATTGTCATTATATACCCGAATAATAAAACTTTTTTTCCGCCAGAAGATTGGAAGACGAAAGAACGGCGATTGTAAACAAGGTGTTTCTTTGCATTTTATCAACATTTATAATGTAACTACCTAATCCTCATAGGCACATACCAAGAGAGACAATTTCCAGGAGATACAGTGCCTACAGATAAATATTTTTGAGCATGTAAATGTTCCCTCTTTTATACTTTGGGAAAATCCTACCTCTGTAAGGTTGATTGGAATTATATATACCTACACACGAACCTGTCACGTCTGCGTCACGTATACGTCACGCCTCGCAGTTCGATTGATTTCTTTCCACGACTCATTTCCGGTCCGTTTCACAACAGTGGATTCCGCAGCAATTCCAGTCCCAAACGGCTACACCAATCACCCACAATTTTTCTCTTCTTCTTCACATTTCTTTCACTCACTCTTTCCCCTTTCTCCCACCCCAACTCTGTCACTTGTATGCAATTTGTTATTTCTGCTGCAAAGGGGTCTCAGTTTTGTTTTTTGGAGCAGTTTCCTTTGCTTAACTGTTACTTTAACATGGCTTAAAAGACTTTGCACTTATGTTTTTTATACTCGTATAGGGAAAATTCAAATTTTCCAGTCATCAATTAAAAGTTTAAGCTACATATTCTCTGTACTAAACAACATATATGTACAAATATATATAGCTTAACAAACAGAAAAAGGATTACTTGAATAAAAAGTGACGTGTTTTTTCTGAAAGATAAAATTTCACAAGCGGTAAGTTTTTCCAAAATGTGATCCAAATACATACTTGCTTACTATTTAAACCTCACATTTCGCCAAAAGGTGACTTGCCTCCTCGCGTTTACCATAATAGTATTTTTTTTTTCAAATGGCTCGACAGGCCCTTGGGGGCCTAGGCCGCTTCATTTTTCGAGGCTTCACGATCACACACATTTGAGACACACCACACTCGGTAGAACTCCTCTGGACGAGGGACCAGCTAGTCGCAAAGACCTCTACCTGACAATACACAACACTCACAGGAGACAGACATCCATGCCCCCGGTGGGATTCGAACCCACAATTCTAGTAAGCGAGCGGCCGCAGACCAACGCCTTAGACCGCACGGTCACTGGGATCGGCCCATATTAATATAGCAAAATAAAATGTAAAAGGTGGGTTTGTCCTTTTGCTTAATACGAAAGGGGAGGGGATAGCTTCGTAGTTCTATTCATTCGTAAGAATAAATGGGGGAATGTGAGTGGTTGGCTAAATTCACCAGCCGACTTACCCCTGGGGAAATTTTCTCACTTACCCATTAAATAGGATGCTGCGTAGTCTCGAATGCAGGTCTTGAAATTTCGGCGAAGAAAACTTTTTGTTGCCCCTGTCGGAATCGAAAGACAATTCCTCGATCTTCTATTCCGTAGCATAGTCCCCCATACCGACCACGCTGTGGGTGATGTGTGTGACATACACAGTACATTTCGGTAGTACGGAAGATACTATTCACAGTTTCCGAACTGCAGGCCTATTATGGCCATGGTAAGAATTTCTAGCGCATGCGGGGTGACAGCGATGTCTATTGCTATATTACCCTCCCGTCGGCTCTGGTCAAAGTCAACCGGTCCAAATCGCTATTCGCTAGAGAAGCTTATTGCTACCAAAATTCGTGTGAACAAAATAACTAAACGACATGATGGAAATGTTGTGTAGTATGCAGGAGCGATGAAGCTCAACAGCTCGAGCAAGTTGTCGAGAATTTCAATCCCTGTATATCTTACCGTGACGGTAGTGTAAGTTAACTTCAATCAGGAAAAAGTGTAATTAGGGGGCGAGAAGCCTACGTTTACAGTAACTTAGACTTATTAATAATTATCATCACGATTTCAAAAAATTGAAGACCGCTACTACTGCTCAGATTTCATCCTTAACACGTGTAGAATGGAGAAAATGTTAGGCTGCAGAAATATTCCATATCCACGTTTTTCCTATTCTATGACACATTTACAAGCCTTTTGCGATTTTTGATGAACTCAGTCGGATATTGTGAAGAGCACTGAGTCATCTTCTTGCTTGAGTTTCATTGGGTTTTGACTTTTGAATTTCCTTTTGCCAAATTCATAGATACGAACTTTGACATCCATGACAACACAAAATTCAATCTTTGGAAGTTCTCCTTAATGCAATTGTAAAAGCGGGTTACGCGTCTTTGTGTCTATAGTCAAAAAGAGTGGACAAAATAGCTCCTGAGCTCTTGATCTTCGTTTCTTTTCCAGTGTCTCCAAATATCCTAACAGTGATATAATATTTCGGAAACTGTGTATGTTTTCGTCCTCAAGTACAAAAGTGGTGGGACGCCTGCTCATTTTTTCGTAATAAAAATGTTATTCTTAAACTATGGGCAACCTATCTCAGCCCAAATTTCGCACTATGTATGCCTAAGCTGAAGTTCTGTCAGCAGGGTAGTTACATGTATATAAATAAAAATAAACGCATTTGAATGACTGTGAATTACTGCAACAAGGAAAGAATTGGAAAAATAAAGCAATATAGAGTTAGATATAGGTACAGAAATGTATACAGAATGTGGGAAATTATATAATTTAAAGGTAAAATCAAATGTAAAATAAAGGACTGTGCGTATAAAAAGAATGTTAATTTTCAAAGTTATTGAAAATTACTTACCAAGGTACTTCCTAATAAGAAAATAAACGTATTAATTACAATTACGTAAACATTATGAAAGGATATGGTATGAAACTTTAGAATTGACTAAAGCGCAATGTTAGGTCTGTAGCTGAATTAAGCAATTAAAGTGTTGTAATGATGGTTGATTATTTTTTAATGATACATAAATAGTGAATTTTTATGATTTCTAAAATTTATCAAAATCATGTACTGATGAATACAGAAAATTATATTTGAGTCTTTAACCCTCTGCCGGTAAAAACAATCCTCAAGTGTGATTTTTGTGATAAGAAAAAGCGTTCCGTTACATTTTTATTTCTTGATGTCGAAATTTGATCCATTCCACCTCATTACATATTACGATAATTACGCAAGAAATTGGAATAAATGTTTGGCTCTTTACAGCAAAATGTATGTTATAATTTTACGGTTTCCTCACAACTATCAGTGTATGTACACATTAAAAGCAACCCCCAAATCTTGCTTAGGCTTATGACAGGAAAATATGACACTTTGAAAGCAAATAGTTAGAAAAATGAAGTGTAATGGTAAATGGATTTGCTGCTCTTTAAATTCAGGATGCGGTGTACTGATGAAAGCTTTAGCTGATGGAAACGTAGTAATATTCTGACGTCAAACCAAACTCTTTTTTAATTTATTTTTGGCTCCATCCATTACATAAACAATGAAAAAGTTTCTAGTATTGCAAACGTACAAGACAAACACACGAAAGTATAATATTCTTATTATCTCTTCTATTAGATGTAATGAAATATCACGTTTAGGTTCTTAGCACTGCAGCTTCCAAAATTCACTTTTTGACACAGGGAAAGTTTATTACAAATCTTTTCTTGTGGTTTTCTTTAGGCGCTTTAGGAAATCCTCAGGTATTGCTTCGAATTGGGCTAGTGTGGTGTGGGGTTGTGTCTTGAAGTATACCCGGTGAGAGTGAACTGTGATACTTCAAGACACAACCCCACACCACACTAGCACCAGAACCGCTTCTTCTTCCTATCAATTTATATATACCACACCATCGGGAAGACCACACTACAACGTGAAGTAAACAAAACGACAACACCACATACAGCACGAGTGTCTATCGCCGTGCTACATCAAAGTCCATCGCAACCAGCACAGTGCAGTGTGTGATCTCCTGTAACCTTTAGAAGTGCGAACATCTTTTATATAATAGACGCAGTGAACAGTGTTTTTAACAAGCTATTTTTAACAAACCATCATTTTAACTGTGATTTATGACTCGTGTGTTTTTAACTTATGAACAAGTGTTTTATGCTCCAGATAGTGCATAATTTTTAAAAAAGTGTCAGCAACAGATGCAGCATTTGTAAAGCACCTTTTATAAGAGTAAAAGACCCCTGATGATGGCTCACGAAGAGCTGAAACGCGTAGGGTAGAATCATGATATAGGGAGCTAATCTGCACCTTATAAATTTGTGCATTTTGTTGGTGGTTTATCTTTAATATATTATAGAGATCTACAATCGACCTAATCGACTAGAAAACCTACAAGTCGAACCTGAAGAGGAAGTAGATGCAGGCGAGAAAGGTACAATGAAGTAAAAAAAGCTATCAAGAGGACGAAGGATAAGAAGGCGACAGGAGATGAAGAGGTATCTTGGGATGTACTCAAATTTTTAGGAGAAGATAGTTTCAAATTAACGATGCGACTGATCAATAACAGACATGAAACTGGAGGGTGGCCCAAGGATTTCATTGAAGATACAATGATTGCCTTAAAGAAGGAGCCAAAAGGTACAAAAATGCAGCGACCATCGCACAGTCAGCCTCATTGCACATACAGCAAAGATAGTAGCGACAATGAGATTGAAAGGAATGCTGAGGATGTACTTGCAGAAGATCATTTTGGATTTAGAAGAAGTAAAGGAACTAGGGGCCGATCCCAGTGGACGCGAGGTCTAAGGCGTGGGTCTACGGCCGCTCGCTTACTGGGATTGTGGGTTCGAATCCCGCCTAGGTTATGGATGTCTGTCTCTTGTGAGTGTTGTGTGTTTTCAGGTAGAGGTCTCTGCGACGATCTGGTCCCTCGTCCAGAGGAGTCCTACCGAGTGTGGTGTGTCTAAACTGTGTGATCGTGAAGCCTCGAAAAATGGGGCAGCCTAGGCCCCCAAGGGGCTGTTGAGCCATTGGAAAAAAAAAAGAAACTAGGGACGCAGTTTGGATGCTGAGAATAATATCTCAAAGAACTCCGGACAAAGGAGTGTGTGCTTGCCCCATAGGCTGGCAGAAAGCATTTGACCGTGTGAACTGGAACAAATTTTCGTTGCTAGGCTGATAGTTTAAATTAGCAACGGTATGTAATTTTAAATTGGGTGGGATTTTGAACATTCCCACTGATAACACCGGCACTAAAAATGTAAAAGTTAAGTTTTGGCTTTATTCCTGTAAGTGTCCAAGGGGATTTTGAGCATTCCCACTGATAACACCGGCACTAAAAATGTAAAAGTTAAGTGTCCAAGGGGATTTTGAACATTCCCACTGATAACACACCAGCACTAAGAGTGTAAAATTTAAGTTCTTTTTATTCCTGTAAGTGTCCAAGTTGGAAGCTAGGGGACCTTTGACTATGTCTCACGCTGCTAGCCCGGTTCTTTGATATTTCTTCCTTAGTGTCGCTGGCCGCTTCTTTTTGGAATGGGAATTGATGTGAGGGAGTCAAACCTCGCTATCTTGACTGATGGAGTGAGTACCTGAAACTCGTTGCCACAAGCGTGGCGTTTTTCTCCTTCTGCACAATTAATAATCCTGGAATTGAAATAGGCCTGTCGGTGAATGTTTGGTTACAGCGTTCGTCGTCAGGTAAAGAGGCAGCAACCCATCTGCTCAGGACGGAAAGAGATGCAGTTTCTGAAACGCTGCATTCTGTTCGCCATAACGAAGAACGGTATCAAGAAAAGCAGTAGTGCAATGTGTAATACCCCTACATCAATGTCAGAACCTTTTATAAATTAATTAGCGTAAGTTATATTTATTTGTTATGTAAAGCAAATCGACTTCATGTAAGTTCATCTCGAACACTTGCAGTATTTAGTGCAAAAACGTTGGCGCGGAAATTGGCAAAATATGAAGAAATGCAGTGGGTATTATCTGGTAGATAAAAATAATATTCAATTATGATTGTGCAGTTTATCACTATATTTTCTAGAATAAAACAACTACATACCCTTAGTATAATATGAAAAACAAAGTAGTGATTCTTGAGTAAAACAGGCAGAGGTTTATCATAAACTGCAGTCCTGTCATCGTGATCTGCCCCTCATGTTCCTTTGCGGTCCTGAAAGTAAAGAAACACAATACATTATTTTGCGGCTTTCACGATAATACCTGCCGACAAACTAAAACAATCAAATAAGTGCCCCCACCCCGCATACATTATTACAAAGCACCAGCCGAAGATTTTCTAAATGCGAGATTCACACGGGACCTTCATCCAAGCTTCTTTGACAAACCCTGGAGGTATATTTCTTAAACGAAAAAAAATCTTGATCTGACTGACTCAATTTCTTTAAAACTTGATTGACTTTGGAACCATCGAAGCAGTCTTGTAATCTTGACCTGAGATTGGCTCAGTAGATGGTTATTTCTTTGCCCGTTCAATTAGCTAGTCGGTAACTGAGTACTCCGTCATAAGGGTGAACACTTTTCGGAAGGGCGAGGACTTTTACTAACAAGGCCCAACTTGTGTTTTTCAGTGCCCAGTTTTACACTTACAGCATAAAGAAATCAGGTCTCACAAGTATCAATCCACACTTCATAACAGCGGTGCTGAATTCACCCTTCAGGTCTACTTAAATATTATCTAGCTTGCAGCAGAGAAGTCAGTTGGGCTACTGACTCACAGTTATTTTGTATATTTACGACGACAATACAAATACGTCTTAAACTCTAGGAGTGACTGACAGGCAGTATACGTATATGATGCGACTTCAGCGACGAATTAGAAACCTGTTCCACTATTCTGAGTTACTGTTAGACAGTGAAGTCGGACTAAAATGTGTCTTAACCGAGTGCTGAAACCCAAGTAATCCTGATTAACTCTAGATAGATAATCTAGCGCCTGTCCCAGCTACCAAATTTCAGAGTCGCTGCAACAAATAACCCATTTCCATTGGCTGTCGAACTATCTCTAAGTTTGCATTCCATTCTGTCAGATTAAATTTAATATTGTGAAACCATGCCAATAGACTCTCTCACACGTGTGTGTGTAACTTAATACCTGCTTGAATCGAACGTAAGCAGTTATTCACAGGACTGTCGCCGTATGTAACCGAAACACTCCACCGACATACCGACGTTCCATTTCGTTACATGCAATCACATTACGTAACTTCCTATCCTGATCTGTGTTAATGAAAACCGAACGATCCGATAGCGTCTGGTGCCAGCTACTCCACCTGAAGTTTTGATCCTCTGTTATTGCTTACACAGCGCTAAATACATATTGGAGGCATATTGTCATAATTTCTTTTGACCTATTGTTAAAGGTTTCAAATACGCAGAAGTCATTCCTTATTGTGAAAGACAAGTATAATGTTATACGCAGTAAAAGTTAAATTTCACCCACAATATACAACACAGGATAAAAATAGGTACAGAAGTAAAGTCCAGACGAAGCGATGACGGGATGCGGGACACTTTCACTAAAATCAGGAAATCCGACAAATTCGGGACGGATGACAACTCTAAGGCAACCGACATTCGGTCAAAGACTCTTTTACGAGAAAAAGAGTGAAGTCATGTATACTATCAAATTTAATTTCGGCCTTTGATTTTACAAACGCAACGAATGTATTTATCAGCTGAGCGAATGTTGGCGTCTCAAGAAGGATGCTACATGCAGTTAATAACAAGCACAGTCACATTACACTATGTCAGACTGAATCTCTGTACGTGTGTTCAATTGTAACTAATCCAACAAGTACATATACTAAAAAATTATGGATGATAATTCAATTCAATTCTCATTTATTAATGTGCTAATAATAATAATAACAACAGATATAATAATAATCATAATAACTTAATTCTTGTTTATTAAAATGTTGAGTCAAGAGCCGAGAGCCCATAACAGGAACAGTAAAACATACAGACACCAATAACAAAGGGCAATAAACAGGACACATGAAACAAGCACAAACAGTAGTAATAATAGTAATAGTAATAATAATAATAATAATAATAATAATAATACCGCTGCAGTTGGTAAAACTATCACAATACGTCCCGAGTTGTATAAGTACGCCTTTCGAATCTCGGCTAAAAAAGAGCCTTTTAAAAGAGATATGTCCTACTTATGTAGGAGCTACACTTTGACAGTGGACTTCTGATTTAATTTATGATATAACCAAAGCAGTACAAAAATATATAAATATTAAACAATGCTGTATTTATATACGTCTACATGATTCAGCCACTGTCGACCATTTTCAGGGAGAACATTTTATACATCTGTGGAAGTACTCAAGACTTTACATTACTGATTACACTAAAGGAATAACAGTATGTGTATGTATATGCTATATTGTATTGTGGCTAAATGTTCTACGATATTAAAAAAATTTTTTTTTACATATTTTGTTAAAATATTTAAAATAATAACATTCCACAGGAAAAGAGCTAGTTCTTCCTCTTTCAATTTCCAGTATCTTTTTGTTTCATTAAGGTCGTCTAGGAGCTGTTCAAGTCTTCTTCCTCGTCTTCCCCTCACTTCTATCCTTCCCTCTATCTTTCCTTCAATAACATGTTTTAGAAGGCAGTTTCTACGCAAGGTGTGACAAATCCAGTTAGCCTTCCTTCGTTTCATTGTATGAAGGATTTTCTTCCCTCCTGAACATTTTTTAATACCTCATTATTCACACGATCTGATCCGCTGATCGTCTCCATCCTTCTCCAGCACCACATTTCAAAACTTTCCAGTTATTTCTGATCTACCTTCCGAAGTGTCCAAATTTCAGCACTATAAAAAGCTATTTTCCAAATGTAGCAATTTATTAGTTTCTTCCTTAAATTTAAGTCCAATTTGCTGGTGAAAAGATCCTTCTCCTTTTTGAATGCTGCTTTCGCCGTGGCAATCCTGGATTTAATTTCACGTGTACATCTTACATAATTTGTTATCATGCTACCCAAAGAAATGAAATATTCCACATTCTCCAGTTGTTTTTGATCTATTACATTATGTATTGGGGATGGTTTCCTTCAGATTCTCATTACTTTAGTTTTTTCAAATTCTTTTCCATTCCATGTTACCTTCCAATTTCAAGTAGTCTACCAATCGTGCATGAAATATAAATAAACTTAAGTTGTAAGATTAATTTTATTCACAGTTAAAATTACCTGTATGAAAGGGCATCCCCCGGACTTAGTACCGAAATCAACCACGCCCCCACCCGTCCAGTGTAGTAATTATATCTACAGCACCGTTTATAAAAATAGGCTATTGAGCCATCCTATAATTCTCCTGAATAAGTATCGTCCAATTCAATACTGAAATATTTTCTTTAAAAATAGTTTGTGCTTTTACATTTTTCACATAGTTTTCTCCCCAGTAAACAGAAATTCTATCAATATCACCATATACACTGCCATGGCTATGATTTCAAACAAATTCCGTTGTTTAACGTATTTTTCCTATAAGAACAGAAGTAATATTGTCAATATTATCTTCAGCAAGACACTTGAAAGTAAATATTTAGAATTATTTTTATTAGAAGCGTTACGTACGTACAATGGTCACGTCAGATGTTTCTAAACATGTGTTTTTAACTTACTCTTTGTTTCAAGTGGAATCGTCGGCCTCTGTCTTTGCGTCCGTAACTTATTTACGTTTATGTTGTACCATTTAAAAATGTACAGCAGTCATTAAGTACAAGAACTACTTCATATTAAATTCATACCAATTTATTTGTAACTAAAATTACTTGCCAAAGCCACCTGACGCTTATTTTGAGGGCTACATTCCTGCCATCTCCATGTAAAGCCTTGTTTCTTTGTAATCGGTACAAACAATCCACCAATTTCTCTTGGCAGTTATCTGTATCTTCTTACGATTCACCGAAATATTAATTATATTACGTCACAACGATTTATAATTCGCAGACGACAATTACTGCTCAAATCTAGCGCAGACGTTAAGAATACGTGGAAATATGCCACCACTCCGCCATATATCTTCCTGAAATACTGACACCTTCGATAAATAAACTATAAAGTATTAAGTTAAATTTGACAGCATTCTACACAATCCCGGTCACAACAGCATCAGATATTACAAACAAATAACTCGTTCTATGACCAGTGCTTTTCAACATTATTTCTCGCGTACAACTAACAAGAAAAATTGCTCGTTCTACTAAACACTGAATATATTAATAGCATAGGGTTTTCGCTTTTATAAATTAACTTGATTACAAGAAATATTGAAGCACTTTACTCATAAAATATCTTAAATAAGTAAAAAGTAGGTAATTGAATAAGAAGGTTTCGTACTTCTTATGTGTGCTCTCTTGTTTAAAGTGTAATGTATGTACTAATAACCATCACACAACGATCACAAGTATTGAGCTGGCTACACAGGCTTAGTAGAGACTACTTGTTTCCAACTGGCGGGAAAATATCTTAGAAATTACAGATAAGTATTACAATTATCCCTTTCTTGCTGCTGCTTCCAGCCAGTGCAATTTGGGGTTAGTAGATTTGAGCGTGCCGCTTCTATTTCCACCTTCAAAATATTGCTACCAGATGTTTAAGGGAACGAGACTGTGAGCGTTTATGACTCTTTAGGTTTCCCTGAATAGTGACCACAGTTAAATATATTTGAAGAGCCAAGAAGAATAAACTTTATATCCGAGGACAGGGGTGCAAATATCCCTGGCGTCAGGTCGCCCTGGAGACTACATTTTGTACAGTGGCGCCAAATATTTTTGGGTCCTCAGAATGAAACTTTATTCATTTAACCTTTCTGGCTCCTGGAATTTTGGAATAGTTTTTAGTTTTTTGGAAAGTTTGCGCACCCCTATTGTAGGATACTCAGTTTCTCTGGTCTGACACACTGTTTGACACGTTTAAACAGTTGCGATTCGACGACAGAGGACAGTCTCTGTTTATATTCGAACAAAGAAATATTATTTTGGTACATATTTTGTAAACGTCTTTCTTTATAATTCAACATATTTGAAACAATATTAATAAGGCAATTGACGTTTCCAGGGTTGAGTTATAAAAAAATTATAATTTCCAAACAATTTTGCGTACCACCAGACGACCTTCCATTTACCAACAGTGGTACGTGCACCAGCGGTTAAAAAGAAAGGGGTCAGAATTTGAAGGGGACTGATGGATATACCTGACCTCTACAATGTTCATTCCGTTTATTTACTTAATAATAATGGAGGTTCTGCCTTGTTAAAAACAGTCATACTGAAAAAGCTGTTAATATTAAACTCACCTGCCCAGACTCTTCTGCATTTTACGTTGAGCCTCATTTTCTGCCCCGGCCGACAGCGTATTATTGGTGCAATTAAAACAGTTGATAAAATCTTGCAATTTCCGCTCATTCCCCGCTTCCCCGCCGCACAGGGTGCTTTTGAAACAGCTCCTACCTTTATGCATTTGCCCGTTTTTCCTCGCCATTCTCCCGGCCGACATGGAAATGATCGTCGTTTTGGTCTATATATGGCAGCTCCTTCCTTCCCATCTTCCCACAGATCTTCCATCAAGGACGCAGCCGATTTGATTCCAGAGTGAATGTTATCTTCGAGAGCGTTAGTCTTTAAAATGAGCATGATCATACACATAAGCATGAAGATCAAAATTATCTTTGAACCAACATTCATTCTATTACACTTTTTTGCGCAAGCCTGTAATAAGTTCCTTTAGCAGAATCATTGATACACCCTTCCTGGGACTGCGACTCTGTTTCATTTGACTTGATATAACTCAGCGCATCAACTGGCCGTTTGGCTTGTTTCTTATGAGTGTGCGGTTTTCTATCTTCTTACAGATAATAATATGAAGCTGCTCTGCTGGCACCATTGTGTGAACATTGTACACTTATGTTGAACATTTAAAAATACATTTCATCCTACACAGTAAACAATCTTGCAACGTATATGCGTATCTGTAATTGTGTTACTTCGGGGATCGAGAAGAGATTAATATGAACACAAACTAATACATACACTTCCGTCAAATTCTTCCTTTTCTTTCCTTTTTTTATCTTAAACAGTTTTCATTTCTCAGACGTAATTTAACGTAGAAGATCAAAGTCTTCACTGATGTTACACCCTGCCCACTGTTAATTATTAGTCCAAACGGTAACACATTTAACATATATTTTTTCTTGCCAGTCATACCTCAGTCGGCAATATGACTGTCTGAAGTAAATTTATCATGACTTCACTCAGCACTTAAATTAAAGCACCAGTGTAACCTTAAATTAGGCCATATTTTCCTAATGGCATTTCTTCCATAATCACTTGAGCAGTCGTCAGTGTACTGCAGATTATCGTACCTTACGTTCTAGTTCTTGTCACAAATACTTGCATCATTCTTTTCTACATTTAAGCTCTGTTTACTGTCTCCAGCCATTGACGCATAAATGACCTTCGTATTCTGTATAAAAAACCCTAGCTACTGACTTATTTGTCTCCATAAATTCCGTATCTCTATGTAACCTAAATTGTGTGACCAAAGAAATCCAGTAATAATTTCTCTCCCTGTTGCAGTGAGTGTGACCCGAAGATCTCCTCCAAACTCTCCATATCCTGCTTGTGATGAACTTGTATTAATTTTTGCTAATTAAAACCGGGATCTGTCCTTTCGGTACGTTCATTTTGAATGCATGACTGTGTTTTAATACCGACAGTTTGAAAACAACAAAGAATACGTGAATTTATTTGAGGTACTGACTGCCTGAACATCAAGATTACGGCATAGCATGTCGAGATTTCATGGGAGTGAACAAAGCAGCAAGATCCTCTGAACCATCACAGCCCAGAAGACATTAATTTGGAAGTAGGATTGTCTGTTGTCCGCATGTAATTCTTATGAAAACAGACTCTTCCCGAGAAGTTAATAATCACTTAACTGATGCAGAATATCAGCTTTTATGGGAAGTGTCACTTCACAGACATACACTTTGTTTTATGTGGGGTAGGAAACAAATTTTCCGCATTGTTTGGACGAAATTTATGATTTAAATTGTTCGAAGTTTAAAGTGCAGTGGTAACTAAACCGTATTACTTTCTGCAAAATTAATAAACTCCACACTTTGCTCACACAGTGTGCTTATATAAACGTCGCATGACGCTCACAACAAACAGCGACTCTTTCCCCAGACAGCATTAACTGGTTGGTCTTTACATTTGAAAAGTTGTACGTTTACTTGCGGTGTGAACTGAAACTCTAAAAGTAATTCAAATGAATTTCAGCCTTTAATCGTTTGGACTATTGAATTTCATAGTGAAGTTCACAGTGCGGTGATGATAAAGGTTCAAAACCTCTGAAAATGACAACGTGTAGACTGGCAAATACTTACAGACAATTCCAGGCAGCTTGCTGTCTCCATTTTCACGGTCTATTTGGGGCTGTATCTACCATGAAGGCGGAGGCAGCAAGGTCCTCCAAGTCGTCGCTAATTACTTATCAAATAACACAGCATCATACCCCATGGGTCTTCAATTTTAAATTATAATTTATAGTACATTGTATTCAAGAAAATGTATTACTTTTATGCTGACACAAAATAACTGGCAGCGTTAAAGAACATTTCAGAGGCAAACATAAAGATTCGCTACAGAAATATTTCTAACTTTTCTCTGAAATTTAAATTTTGGAACAGTGAAAAGTACGAGCATGCAAACTTTCACTGCTAGGCCGAGTTATCACTTCTATGCATTTTGTTATATATGTTGTATAGAGGCCTTAGATTTATTTTATTGAAGGAGGTCTGTTGTAATTACATATAAGCCAGTGACATATGTCACAAGTTCAGAGTTAAGCTTCTGACCTCGTACCGAGCAAAAATATCGTATTAACATGGATCCGATTCGCATCAGTTAATAAGAATGAGTAAGAAGAGTTGTGTGTTAGTATGTGTTTGTCTGTGGAGAGGAATATCTTGTAAGAGTGCTGGGAATTCATTTTTCAAAACGTAAGCCGTGGTCAAGATAACTTAGCTAACAAAACCTCTCCATTCTGGTTGTGTTATACATAATAGAAAAGGAAGTGTGTCCTGTCATCTCTGAAATTTTGAGCTAAATAATATTTATCTTCAAGAGTATAAATACGTTACTTAACAAATGGTATAGGGAATTAAAAACGGCTTGTTGATAGCAGTAAGAGCACTCAGACAGAAGTTTTGTTATTCAGCAAGTTGTTACAAATTATGACTCAAACTTGTTCTTGTCCACACTGTAACCGTCACAAGTTCGCGTAAAGCGACTTGCCCGGCAGGGCTCTATCCTATAGTTGTCGCTGTGTACGCTGTGAAACCATTTAACTCGGCAGTGGCTTGAGGTAAATTTTAAGGTTCCCGACCCGGCCACCTTGCCCTATGGAAACAGCAACCGATATCCACTGAGCCGGTGGCTGAGTGAGCCACAGAGCTCGTTAGGAGGTATCAGAAAATAGAGAAATCCCTTCAACCTACCGGGAAGCGAACCACGATTCCTCACTCGTCCAGGACGTAGTCCAATCACAATACGGACTACACCATTGGTGATATTGTGTAGAGCTACAAAGGCATCTTATATAGTCAGGACATGATTCATTTCTGAGGAAAAGTCTGAGTAAATGTACGTATTCATACATTCACAGAGCTTCTGAGGAAGAGAGGAGAGAGGGACGATTAAGAAGCTCAGATTTCTAAAGACATTTCTCGGATGCCGTGAAGAGTGCTGACTTGTCTTCCTACAAAGTCTTAGTTTCTTTTCGACTTCTACATTTTCCACAACTGAATTCGTATCTGTGGACTGTTGACCACAACGGAAACTGTAAATGTAAAATGTAATCTGCTCAAGGCTTTCGTCAGTGTACGTGTAAATATAAACTATGCCTTTTGTCTCTAATTAAAAAGTTACTTAGCCTCTAGCCTGTGTCCATTATCCATTTTTTAAATAATCACGAATGTAACACAGCACTTCGGATGGTGGATCCTTCTCCGTACTTGATTACAAAGATGTTGGAGGCACCTACTCGGTTAGTCGATATATTAATTTAAGTATCACGGTATAAACCTTAGATCAGTTTCTGTCAGCACGACAAAATTTAATTCTGTAACATGAAAAATTTTGAGTGGCCATGGAAAATGGATAAAAACATAGAATTGAAAAGACAAGACAAGATAGAGGCGAGTTAATACGAAACATAACAAAATATGACTGAAAGAAATAATTTGAGGTCACAATGAAGTGTAAAATAACGGAATGTGTGTATGTTACAAATACTAAAGTTTAAGGGTATTGAAAATTAATTCTCCAGTCAGTTCCTAATAAGAAAGTAATTGTACTGATTGCAATATACAACACTTTTAAAATTTACTTTACAAGTAATACAAATTTGAAAATTTATAATTTGATAGAATTCAGTGTTTCGGTTGTAGATGAATTAAGAAATTAAACTAAATGATGTAATATAAAGATGAATGTTTTAAAAGATATATGTACCTTCGAAAATTTATGATGGATAAAATTTATCAGAATCATTGATTGATAATTATCAATAAATTATTACAATTACAGACAAATTATACCTGACAAACTAACTCATTTCATGTGAAGTGTAAGACTTTCAAGCACGTCTGATAATTGTATTTTATTTTAAGCTGCAATATTTAAACTTATTTCGTTGCAGGAAAATATATATTATCTCATATTAACACAAGCAGCTGGCTTAAAAATGTGGATATTTAATGCATAAATATGTGGAAAAGTTTTACTTATCGTACCAGAATTCCTGAAAACCAAATATAAAACCTAATATAGAATATATTACAGAAAATTTGTACAATATAAAATCAACCAGTAGAAACCAGTAACAGAAATTGGATTTGGCTCTTCAAGTTCTGGGTGCTGCGTACAGATGACAGCAGCTGTTTATGAATGACTAATGTGATCTGACGTCACACCAAACCGCTTGTAAATTGACTCTTGGGGCCCTTAAATACATAAATCAATGGGAAATTTACTACTAATACAAACACACACACACATTCATAATCAAGGTATGATATTATTGTCCTCTTTCGTAATACATGACAAGGAATGTCAATTTCACATGGACAGCACTCCAGCTTCCAGATTTCAAATGTCGACACAGAGACAGATTATTCTAAATCATGTTTCTAGTGGTTTTCCTCAGTCGCTTCAGGAAATTCTAAGAAAGTGCTTATAATTAGGCGGCATACTTTCAAATATATTTTGACGGTCACGTTACAACTGGACGCTATAGTTTATGAAGCACTTGTAGTTAAGGCAAATATGTATGCGCATACGAAAATGATGTATGTGGATAGCAAGTTGTGTTAAACCAAACAATTTAAAGTACTAATTGTTCTTTAATTCCTTTTTTCTGGAGTATTACTTTCATCCATGGATTTAAATATGTATAAATGCAGATATAAATAGAGGACATGATAGAATTCTGAATATATCACTCTTTTCTTTTCATTCGATTTAAATAACCTGTCACAACACGCGACAGTCCATGCAGTGGCAAACATTATTTGTTACAGGAATGAGCATTTTATGTGGATTGACTGAAACTTTATTCATTAACGCAATACTTCAAAATACCTTGCACACAGTGTACTAAAGTTACTTGCGAAAGTTGTCACTTGCTTGCGTTTCTGCAAACTTTATCCTATAAGTAACAGCTGTAATTGGAAGAGTGACACGATAAGGCAGTCACAAATGTGTTAGTATTTAATATCCAGTAGAGAAATGTTCCCAAAAATGTAATTACCCACCATGAAATCAAAACTAATACATTGTCCATAGCAGACTATTAATCCCCCGGCATATATCGCCCTACTGCCATCATCAAAAGGCCCAATATAGCGACACAGAAAATAAAAATAATTATCGACGTACATATAATCACAATAATGTACCATAGTCTAAAGGTTAGGGATGACCACACGTCTGATCGCAAGCCGCAAGCATCTCGAGCACGTCACTTTGAGGCTTGTAAAATTCTATACGCAGGTAATTTAAATGTATACGAAGTTGATCATGATCGGAGTTTTAAAAGATTTTTAAAAGAAACGAGGCACATACTCGTAACTAACTGAAACTGCCTAATGTTGATTGACGAACAGACATTAGAAACAATCGAGAAAGGAAAAAATATTTTAGTTTATTAATACATGACTCTTGCAGATGTTTGCTCCTAAAAGTTCGGCCTACGAAGCTTTGTTCTTGGCCACGCCTGATATGCTGTATGTGAACTCATCTGTTGGTTTTAAAGCAGCCAAATACAGGACACAGCGGAACCAGTCGCTACGAAGAGCATATAAAGCTATATGTCACGAGACATAATGAGGATGATTGCGCATATTATGCGCTTGTCCGTCATAACAGATATTCAAACGGGAAGACTGAAGAAGTAGTGAAAAAAATGGTTCGCGGAAACAGAGACGAAGGAAGGAATATGTCAAAAAAGATTACACTCCTGGAAGCAAAACATAATGCAGTTCCAAGAGATGAATAACATTACAATGTAAAACGAAATCGCCTGCATAAAACATCATGGAAATATTGTGAAACAGGGTGCCCCCCAGGAAGATAGGAGATAGAGTGGAAAGGAAGGCAGGGGAGTGGATTGGGGGACGGGGAGTGACTGCAACATACAGCATGCAGCAACTCAGTATCGGTATGGTATCCACAATTAACGGTCTAGATAGACAGTATATAAGTAAGTAAATTAAGAATATATGTTAATACATCCTAATAAAAAATTATCCCATATTCATTATTCATATTCACATTGATATAAATTATTGCGGACACCAGACATTTGCCCAGCAAACTTTAAAATACGATGCTACTAGTAAATAACAAGACAGCGAAAAAGCACATGAATCGTACCCATAGTAGCAGCATTACGATCTTCCGTTTATTTTAATACTAATGTATAAGAATTCAGATCTTTTAATTATTTTATGAATTATTTCTAATAATCTAGTATTACAGGGAGGTTATAATCGTAAGAGCAGATACAGACATAAATAATGCGAAAGTTCTTCAAATTCAATTTTCCTTTTAATACGTTAAATAACATTCTGTAACAATGTAGTTCATAAACCATAAGCTTTAACACATATAAAATGTAACGTGGCTGAATGTACGTGTATGTGCATATGTACTTATGTTTTTGTGGTGTTACATTTCGCCTCTCTATAACCACGTTTAGACGAAGCTTGAGGTTTAGATCCTAAACTTTCTTTCCCTGAAATATTATTTATTCTTTCGTAGACGGCTTATACATTTTATAGAACACAGCTTGAAAAGTAACTCAATTACAACCTTAAATGTAAGAAAAATTATTTGAATATTTATGAGATAAAAAAATCCAAGACATGTCACAAGCTGCAAATATCTTGTAACAAGCAAAACTTTCGACCCGGGACTTCAAGGTAGGTACATTAGGTACAAATTTCAGCTTTTACAATGCCGCATAAAGTGTGGTTGCAACAGCCAGAGATATTTTCAAGCTTTCTTTTACTAGCTCATCAGCATGTTCTATATTCCTTGCCAAATTCTTGCCGTTTTAATATTACTTAAAATTACTTCATATTTACTAACTCTGCAATTGAATGAGTTTAGAGGAAATATGTTTAGTCATTATTATATTTTATACGTTTAAAGTCTGTCAATTATTTTTTTGTAAACTTTACAACACATTTATCGCTATAATGTTTATAAATTTTAAAATTAAATAATTACGTATTTTGTTCGCACATCGTATTTATGTTCCCTATAATGTTGAGGACGTCACGGCGATTCTTCCAGTAGAGAACATCGGCTGGTTGGTCTTTGGCATGGAGAAGAAATTGTTTACTGAGGAGTTTGAATAGATTCATTATTTATTGTTTTGTTATATTTCCTATGTCAAAACGTTAATGTGTAAATCTGTCGGGACTCGGTGTAAGGAAATATTTTATAATCTAAAGGTATAAAGAAGACTATGTAATAATATGAATAGACTTTATACAAATATTCCTACAAACAAAAGCGAAAATATAATAACATACACAAAATATGACGAACGAATGATTAAAAAACGTGCTTCGTATTCTGGGACCTACGGTTCAAATACAAGTTCGGAAAACAGCTATCCTAACTGATATTATTCGTGCACTGCCTCAATTGCTCGAGTACTGCAAATTAGACCACGACAGCTCTTTTCTAAATCATTTCCATTTTACTTTTTAATCGTCTGACAATTCCAGTATAGTATGACAAACGTAACAGTGGGTATATAAGTAAATATATTCAATTATTCATTACTTTTTTACCGTGAGATATTAGATCAACATTTTGAAACGCTCTTATAGCAAATTATGTGGAATTTGACACATTTTTCATTTCATAGTATTCACGTTAATGCAATTACATCATTACACCCACCTTTACTACACAGCATGCACATATAACCAGTCAACGACCGTATGGAATACGGCATATTCCATTCATTAGACGTGTTCCAGGAGGACAGGTGTTTATAATCCTTTCCCCTTCTACTGCTGACTCATTTACCTGAACCCTATTTGGGTGGGTTCTACGAGGAAAGTATAGTGGGTAGGCTTCTATGTTGTAACTTGGAAGTAGAATCACTGTCGCCATCAGGATAACCACCAGGCAAATCAAGTTCACACGATTTACGCACTTCGTTGTCATGGTGAGCGGACAGAAACACACGGTTCCTCGCAAGTAGCACAACACAATCGCACCAGAAGTAAAGTTACGCAATCAGTATTAATGGTGAAAGTTTACTAAATTCTTGAGATTACTTATAAACCTTGCGGCTCAAAGCAACATTTTATAGTGCGTAAAATAGAACATAAACTGCTATGTATTCTCATCATATAATGCACTAAAAATAAAGGTTAATACTTAAAAACTATCGACAGTTTAACGGAAGTTGTAATGTTTGTCAGCACTGTGGTCTGCAGGAAATAAAGTCACAGTCACTAGCTTTTATCAGTGAACACTGCTAACCACAGCTGGATGATAGGTAAGTAGTAAGTGGTTTGTACTTCCCGGTAGTGGTTAATGTTACGTAATGCCCTAAAAACCCTGTTGCCCTTCACCCGCGAACGAAGCGGCCTGGACATAAAGTTGATCATTTACATTCTTGCGCTGCTGACATTAAGCATTTGTAGAAGGATACAGCCACTCCTGTCAGTTCTTCATCGCTTGTATATAGGAGGCTGATTGTGCCTAGCGTGGTCTGCACGTCGGGCAGAAATAATATTCTCTTTCCACTAGCAGTATTCAAACCCGGATTTCTCGGTCTCATAGTGCTTACCTTAGAAAGAATGCATACTGAACTGTCCGGCATTATGTATGATACAAAGTCATTGAATCATAACGAATAACATAGTCACTCACTACGAACAAGATTATTGAAAATGTGCTTAACAACTGAATATGATTAAGAATCTGTGCAGCAATGCATGTCATTATTTCTCAGACTGAGTGTCAGGTATCACTGATGATGAGAAGAAGCGTGTCACTAAAGGCACGAGTGTAATAAAATTGTAGATGTGCTTACGTGTCACAGATTGTACAGTCTTCAAATTATTAAGTAAGTAACCATCAAACCAACACCACAAAGTAGATACCGGCCTGAAAAGCTAATAGTCACTCGGCTCGTTAAAATATTCAGTTCTTTTATCAAACCAGACAGATAATTATTATGTTCACAGAACTCTAACAATGGCCCCTGTCCTGAACCACATGATTCGGGACCCTAGCCGATAATTTGTCGATTTTATATAAGGTTCATGTAGGTTCAACTCGACAATTGAAGACAGCTAATAAGTCCACAGAAATGGTCTAAAATTTGAAATATTTTGCAAAGAATATAGCTATCGATAAAGAATTCGTCAGTAAGTTGAAAGAAGACTGATTTCGGCCGATGCTGGCTTGTATTCAGAACAGAAACTTTTGTTTTCTAAAAAGTTTAAAACTCACCCTACAGAACTCTAATTTTCCTTGTAGATATTTGTATATATATACGAGTATGTGTGTGTGTATGTGTGCGTGCATGCTCGCGCGTATAATGTAATTTCTCACAAAAATTGACCATTAATTGAAGCTGTCCCTTCTGTTAGACCCATCTCTGTAGATGCCTCGACCTGCTTTCTCATGGAAACGAGTTATTTTTATATCATGCGAGAGGATAAGCGAATTCTACAGAGTAATCTGAAGAGCAGAGTGTCGCTGTCAGAACTGTAGAATTGAATGTAATGTGTTTAGAATTCAAGAGAAAATAAATTATGATACCTTTGATTTGGTGATACGGTTTTTTATCCTTGGCACAGCAGCCCCTATTGGGCCAGGGCCTCCTTAATATCGAGTCTTCAGGATCACACTCGGTAGGACTCCTCTGGACGAGTATTCAGTCCGACGCAGAGACCTCTACCTGATGGGCTCGATTCCCAACAAGCGAGCTGCCGCACACCCAGCTTTAGACCGCGCGGCCACTTAGAGAATGCGAAATTAGTGCCCAGTTAATTAAGTACGTAACTAACGGAAATGATAGTATACGTCATACGTTATATATCAGCATACGTCATAATTATAAAGTATGCAGTTTGAATCTCAGCGCCGATTATTGTGACATATGGAGGATAAAGACGTATTAATTTGGGGGTGTGGTAAGTTTAAACCGTCTTGATATTTAATCTATAACCGCCGTGATTAATATGATGACGATCTCCTGGTAGAAGACGCCGTGTACTATGGTAGATAAACACCAACATTTCGAAGGACGGTGCTGGTTCTGTCTTCAGTAGAGGTTAAAATAAAAATTTCTAAAAATTAGGCTCCCGAGTCTCGTTCAATTCCACTTAGGTAGCTCTTTTTAACTTCGCACAAACATTCAGCATTGCCCATTTTCTGAGCTTTAGACTACATGTTTCGTGCATTTTCTCTTCCTCGTCATCAGGTGGTCTGTATTCTTTTGTTATGACATTAATTGTAAGAGTAGGGTCGGAATCCAGAATCTTTGCATAATAAGTACAAGAGGGCCATTCCGTCAGTGTAATGACAACCTATTGGGCTATATAATTACTGTAGCCAATTTGCGACAGACATGTGCATCTCAACTGCTGAGTAGGTCATCAGACACTTTTGTTACCAACATACAGTCTGTATAAACTTTAAATATTTTTCAACGCTTTCAAGAAAAAGAGAAAAGCGACTATTCTCATCGCCTAGATATATTTTCGCGAAATTACATACTGGATATTTAAAATAATTTGTCAAATAAATGCAAGATTTGTTGAAATATGGTAAAAATAACATGACGCTTTACATGAAGACCCACCTACATTTATGAAAATATCTGGCTACTTAAAGTTTAACTACAAAAACTACAGTTAACGCAGCAGTGTACAATATGGAGTCACATAATGCGCTTTTCCTGCCGAAAAATTAGTGCAAAATACAAAGTCATCACATTTAATATTTATTTCTGTATACTTACATAACATGGCGCCACATATGGAAGATATGTTTTCCTGTTGTGTGACGTAGCTTTTGTTTCGTTACGTCACATGCCTACGGAGCTATCCAAGTTTCCTTTTACGTGATTTACATGTTTCAAAATTAAGAAAATAAAAATTTGCAATCACAATAATGTTTATTAATTATATCTATAAATATGAAACTTTGTAAATAGATATGTTGCAAATAACTATGTAACTTGTGTACAAGATATTTCTTGTAATACAGCATCTGCAAAATATTTCGACGGGGTGAAAATCTGAGATTTTGTATGCGCGAAGGTAAACCTCGGAAAGGGCTGTCATATTCCGTCTGTGAATGAAGTCTTCGAACACTCTTTTTACTGTAGCGCAACACCCCAAATCGGACCTAGGCCGCCTCTTCTGAGGTTTTTAAATCACACACAATTATTAGACACACACACACACTCCCAGTAGGACTCCTCTGAACGAGTGATCAGCACTTCGCAGAGGCCGCTACTGAGACAACACACAACAACCATAAGTGACCAACATCCATTCCCTCAGCAGGATTTGAGCCCGCGATCCCACCAATCAAGAGGCCGCAGGTCGCAGACGCACGGCCGCCGGGGTCGGCTCAAACTCTCTTCCCTTTCCAAAATTTCCCCTTTGTGAGTCATCATATACGCATGACAATTAAAGCATATGACTCTGCATGGAATTTCTTCAGCCGATTCTTTTACACATCCTTCTTGCACGCTTCCGCAAAGTTTTTTTCTTTATGCTGCCAGAAAACCTCCCACGACAAGTGCAGGATTAGCAGACATAATTGGTAACATGCCCACAAGAATTCAGTTTGTCCACCACATAATGGAAGCAAGACTACAATACACGGAATCACGCCTCTGCTGATAAAATCGCCGGAAAGTACTGCAGTATTCTTGGAGAAGCATGCAAGAAATAAAAACTGCCAAGCTGAAATCATAAGTCTACATATGTAAGGCACAGTTTTTTAGTCCTGGTGATTGTAGTGTTATTTTTTTACTATCTTTTATTTTTGTGAAGAAATCCTTACTTATGTACAGAAATTTTCACATAGTTAGGAAGTGTTAAAATGCATGCGGGGTGTTTTAGTACCGTTGATGTTAAATAGTTAAATTTCCCAGTATAAGATCCAAATTCTTTTTGATATTTTCAGTTTTCCCTTTTGATTGTGGGCTAAAATTCGGACCTCTGCCGTGGATTCTTTTCATCCGTTCAACATCTTCACACCACTTTCATCCGCAATCTTAAATTCTGTGTGTAATATTATTGACACTTAAAGAGATTGCTAATACTCCCAGTCTGTGATCTAGTCGCTTACCTTTTCCTACTGCTCTTATAAAATGCGTTTTAGTGGTTGTAATCCTCATCCATTTTTTCCGTTGGTATTCGAAGTTTCAAGCAATATGAGATCAGTGGGGCATGCAGCACGCATGGTAGAGAATAAAAAACCGAAGGAAAGGAAACACTTGAGGTAACTTGTGGTAGATACGTAGACAGCATTAAAATAAACCACAGAGTAATCGATCGGAAGGGTTGTGTACTACGAGTACATAGATCTGGGTCACAATAGGAGCCAGTAGCGAGCTGTTGTGAACATTGTTTTGAAAATTCGGGTTCCATACCATGCAGAGAATATCTTGACTATTTAAACAAATTGTAACTTTCCAAGAAGCATTCTTCTGCAAATAAAGAAGAAGTTACCTACGTGTTAAAATTTATTTCGGATTTTATACAACATGTCTTTCTATTGAGTTCTAAAACTGGGTTCTGTTGTATTAACGATTTTTAATTCTAAGATTACCTTCCATGTGTCATTTATTCTCTGTAAATTTACTATCTCCCCTTCTACGTATTAAGCAGTTTAACCCACTGAATTCTTCTTTTATTTCAATTTGTTCCTGTGTTTTGCTTTTCCTGGATTTTACCTCCTGGGAATTTAGAACTTCGTGTCCAAACGGTAAGCACACACTGCCTTACTCTTGAATATAAATATATTTTTAAGATTTTTAAAATCTCATATATTAATCTACTTCGATCACCTGTAAAAACTTACAGTGTAGTTTTGTGTTGTTGATAATTACGTGTTTATAAATTCCGTTACGTCATCCCTTGATGAAATTGTCAATACAAATACAGTTTTAAAAAACAAGGTAGGAAATGCCACTCCAAGGGTCTGAGTTGCATTTATTAACACTAAACATTTTACAAAATGTTAATACCACAGCGTCGTAAATATCATTATTTGCAATATCCTTAAGTACAAAAATGGTGCTCCTCATACGTTAAAAATAAAAATTTTATCCCCTTAGTTTCAATAGTGTCACATTAAATATGTAGTTTTATTAAAAACAGCCAGTAAATACGCATTGAAAGGTAGTACCTATTACGGCACTCTTTATGATGGTACGGCTTACCGAAACAAGTAGCCTTACATAGAACACGTATGTAAGAGACTGTTCCGAATTTGGCAAATGTTCATAATATATGATTATGTTTATGCAGATTATCAGTATATTTTGTACACAAAAATATTACGACCCTTAATATAGTATCAAGAAATAGTACATGTAGTGATTTTTAAGAGAAGGCCAGAATATTGCCTTCAACTGGTGATATTTTCGACTCCCTCATATATTATTCCTGGGACGCTGAAACAAAAGAGAACAGTACATCACTTACCAGACGGGTATTTTCTGAAATCTAGGTTTACGCACTCAAAGACCCAGTAATGTAATAATGTTGGTCTAAGCACAGTGAAACTTATTTCAGGGTTTATGTGCCTAAGAGAGTTAGTCCTTATAATGCAAAAAAAAAAAAACCAAGAATGCTTTCCTGTCTTTACGTATTTTAATAAGTAGTTACGTTGCGATCAGAAGAAGGAACGTTGAAAAGTATGTTTGAAATAAAAAATTCCGCCACTTAGCAATATAGATATTTCATATTAGTCTATTTTCAAATTTATAGTCCCAGTCCAAGCGCGACTCTTGTTTTCAGAACTTTTCGAGACATGGATTTAGGCATTTTTCATAGTGTTTTTATTTAACAGTTTTTCGTTTAAATTTGAATGGAAACTTTCATGTTCCCTAAGGAAATTGCTTCCAGAACTCTGTCACTCCTTTGATCTAAGCAGACCTACCCGCTGTAGTGCCATATATCCTTATACCCACAGAACAGTCGCTGTGAAAAAGTAATAATATACCATCTAATACAAATTTTGGTTGCACCGAAAGTTACGTCACGTAAATTGGCCTACTTATCTTGTGTAAGATTTAAAAACGCATGTTTATACACTCGTATTGGAAACAAATGAACACTATATATATTTTATTACATCCTTCTGCTCATTTGAGCCGATTAAAATTCTTTAAGGCCGTACTGTTTCAAGCAGTTTGTAAATTCGATTCGGCTAAAATTATTTCAGACCGTAGTGTTTCAATTTGTTGGTAAATTCGAGTCCTTTACAAGTAAATAAGTCCCTACCGTTTCAAGTTCTTGTAAATTCAAGTAGGGAAAAATTATTTCAAGTGTATAATTATATTAATATATAATATTTCAAGTTGTTTGTAAATTCGAGTCGGTAAAAATTATTGCCGAACTCTACTCAGTAATATTTTAAAACTTAACTCTCTGAAAAAGCCTCTTGGTAAATTTATTACCAGAGTAAGTAGTACTTGCAAATTATTAACCTAGGTGTAAAGTGTTTGAAAACTTGACTTCTTGAATGCATTTCTTGACCTCACTCTTTACGTGAATTTTGCAAATTTTTTGGCTAAAATTTCCAGTCAAATTCTACCCGATTAAATGTTATTTATATGCGCAATTTCTTTAAGCACAAGAAGTATGAATAACAAATACACCGTCAATGTTATGCTTACACATAGATATAAATATAACATATCAAGCCGCTGCTATGCTTAACAAACACCATGCTATGACGTCATGTGTGGATTTCCTTAACTTCCGCACTAGATTGAACTTAGTGTTTAGTTTGAAGCCACGGTCACTGTATTCCGGAAAAAGGATCCCTGGTTCACGTTGGATAGGAGGCTGGCTAGGCCATAGTCCCAAATTGTGCGCTATGGAGATAAAAAAAAATATTTGTCCGTCCCGGGATGGAAAACATATTAATCCCGTAGCATAATCACTATACTGCCTTAGCCTTCCACGGTATTTGTCACATTGTTGTGCTTCTCAAGTGTTGTACGTTCCTAAAGGATGTGTTCCTGAATTATTTAATGCACATTCTTGCCACTAAGTACAGTAGTTAACAAATATTAAAGTTTTCCGCTTATGTAGCCAGTACGAAGCCGTACTGAGTTGCTACCTCATCCACGTTGCACGATATTCCTTATCCGTGTAACAACATAAATATTGCAATCAGTTCCGCCATTTCATATCGTGGCCTTTTGGCATGAAAACTTGTACTTTCTTAGGAGGCTATCAAGTTTTGTAAATTGGTCCAAGCTTGCTTGTCACACCAATCCCCAGGATAGGCCATTTCTAACCGCACAGTAGCCACTTCCACCTCTCGCACCAGTCGCCGGATTACGGTAAAATATAACAGGAGATGAACCGTGCCTGATTACCGGGTAGTGCCTGCCACCACTTAAGTCAACATGGGTCTTATCGCGGCACCACCTCCAGTCAGCGCCTACCATAACATTGGTTCCCTCTAGAGGCGTGGTCTAGGAATAACATGGGTTAATGAAGGGAAGCGAGTACTTTTCTAATAAAAGGAAATGAAACACTCAGAATGCCCTCCATAACTATATTACAGTGATTCCCAGTATAATAACAGAGGCGTTTAACACGTACGAATCAAAAAGTCTGAACCCTACACTGCCTGTCCTGATAACATTTACTTTATTGCGAAGATACATGTATGTCGTCACTGATCTCTAACAGCATCGCCCTCATTCTTAGCCACTGATCTCATGCAAATTTATCAACTTTGACCAGTGTAATCCACTCAGCATAAATATAACCAATTTTTAGCATAAGTCGTACACCAGGGGGTTCTAGATGCATCCTGATAGATTTCGGATATTTTATTGTTCACGGAACTACGAACAAACTGAAAAGGGACTTCTTTTTTTTCACAGTTGTAACGTATAGTGGGATCGAGCCGAGCCGTGTTTGCATTACTGCTTCCGTGTTTGTAAGCCTTTTTAACCCAAAATTGAAACGATTATCTTTCTAATATATCTGTGTGTTCGTGATAGAACATAGTAGATTAGCATGATGTACACTGGAACTGGATGCAATACATCCGTCCGAAACGTCGATATCCATATACCAACAACTAAATACGCCATTCTACAAAAAATTCCTGTAGAGTGTCTAATAGTTCCTCAGCTAGTCAAGAAATTACCTGCATATTGTGGAACCGCAATGTTACGTACCGTGTTCAAAACAGCCTGCCATTAGCCCCAGTACTGAACCAGATTTACGCGGTCAACAACTTCCAATTCTATTTTCTTAAGACTGGCTTTAATTTTATCCATCCATCTACACCTCAGTTTTCGAGGCCGTCTCATTACCTCTGGTTTTCACCGCACTGTATTAATTACTATAATCTCCCAAGGCGTGCCACATGTCCCAACAAAATCATCCGACTTGATTTCATCACTTCGAGTGGCACGGTTCACGAGGCTCTGTATGATGAAATTATACCAAACGTCCTCTCAATTATTGCCTGTTAGTCCACAACCCACACATCACAACCAAAAAACCGAATGCGGATTTGAAATCCAGATTCTGCCAATATCCTCTCGTATTTCACTGTATTGTTTCCGTACATTTGAAACCTTTCATTTACTAATTTTCGGCAAGAATGGCGGAACTTCAAAACAGGGTCCTGAATCCTGCGTTATTTCCAGAGAAAGATGCAATGCCGCCTAAAAATATGAGAACTTCATCCTCTGGGTGCTGTGGCAGTATATTGTGGGGCCGTATGTAAAGTTTTCAAGAAACAGATAATCCATGAGTAACTTAAGTGGTCGAAAAGTTCTCAATTAGCTGAGGAAATATGAACATCTCAATAACGGCGCTCCTCAATGGAAAAATTTAAATGTGGTGTGTGTGTGTGAGTGTGTGCATGTATGTGTGTATGACGCTTTCTTGTTTAGATATTTGAATTTATGTACCGTTATAAAAGCTTTTACTCTGACCTGTGTAAAAAACCCAACTTATAAAACTAATACCATTTCAATATACATGCGTAGGTTAAAAATTCTGGCGCATTTGATGGCATATGTTTTATTTCTCGAAATTAACGAGACGTAAGAAACAAACGTATCGCGCATTCAATATGCTTCATTTCCCTACACTCTCTATTAGAAACATTTTCAGCTTCGATAAATTTTTATGGACTTATGCTGGATTTGGGGGCAAAAATAATATAAGTGCTCATGTAAAGTGTCAGTTACTTTACTGAGGGTAATCTACATTTTGATGAGGAGGCACTGTTTACAAAAGTTTCATCCATTCGCCTGTAGTAATGTGTTCCTCTCTACAGCAAATTTTGCAGACTCAACATAAAATGCACCTACCTCCAGACTATTGAATACTAATCTACACTTTCCTGAAGCAAGTCGCCTGTATCCTTTGAGACATTTAGGTGGGCTGCGCGTAGGAGCACGTATTGCCCTAAGACGGCGTGCTGGAGCACGCATTGTGTTAAGATGGCGTACTTCGTTTCTTCCAGAAACGTAACTAAGAAGAAAAATTGTCAATATCGCCATTAGCAGTACTCTCACGGCCACCATTACGAGGCACAGTCTTATGCTCAAACACGATAAAGTCTTTCACTTACACCATCTGAATGAAACGTTCTTAAACTCTCGAAATCTGTCACCATTGCTTGTAAGGATGTTCCTCGTCATAACCACATCACTTCCTACGTAAGCTGATTCCAGTAAGGAAGAATACTACTTCCTTACCATTTTCCTTGTTATGTATGGAACGTTATTGCATCATGTCCCATTGTTCGATCCCCTGTAACTTTCGAAAACATTTGCGAAATTTCGTCGAATTTCTTAGTGCGATAAAGTTTCTACAGACCACTCCGTATTGCATTTTACTTGTTGGACTTCAATAACGCGAAATTTTGATATGCTAGCAACAGCAGCACCACTTATGCAAGGTCCAGAAAAATTTTTGTTGATGTAATTAGCGAATTTTTAGAATGCAAATCAAAATTAAACCTAAGAAAAACTTATATTTAACTTGTGTTCTGAGGACGACAAGTAAGAAAACATTGTCACTAGGTGGAAAGTCGTCTGCTCTAGAATATCCGGCTGCCTTTCAGAGAGCAGATAAACTGAACATTCGGTTTAACGTGATGTGAAAGATAGCACCTAACCCAAAATACGAATACATACTGCAGTCCATTTCGAACATCTGTGTCACGTCTCACGCGAAACGTTTTCTCAGAAAACCGGCCCAAAAATATCTTCTCTACAAGC
Source organism: Reticulitermes speratus (assembly GCA_021186555.1). Classification (NCBI taxonomy): domain Eukaryota; kingdom Metazoa; phylum Arthropoda; class Insecta; order Blattodea; family Rhinotermitidae; genus Reticulitermes; species Reticulitermes speratus. The sequence goes on from JAJKFL010000014.1 coordinate 33,572,243, forward strand.
AGCCACAAACGTTCTGCGTTTGAAACCATGAAATTTATTCTTTTGAAAATCTACAACACGCAGACTGTTGCAAGAATACTGCGTTATGTCAGTGCAAAAAAGCACAATCAAGTCCATCTTTTTTGTGCACAATAAATACATAACAGAACATTGGAAATATTCTCGCGCAATGTTTTTGAAAACGTATGTGATGAGGAACAACCACTCTACTAGCAATAATGGTCGTCTCAAGTACCGTACTGGGGACAGCATATTTAGTCATTTTTATGGCCTGCTGTGCACCCAATCGGACGCCACGTGAGTATTTTCTGTGGGCAAGTTTGAAAGACAAGTCATTCGATTTTCTCCCCGACCCCTCCCACACACACACACACACACACACACAACACACAGATGACGAACTTCAGTAATCATCCGTCACACAATATCGGTACGTACGAATTTCAAACAGTTTTAAATAATTTGTTCTCCAGATATCAAGCAGGACAGAACGTTGCAATGAATTTCCAGCATCTGCTCCGACACTTAAAAGAAAAAAATTAGCCTGTATTTTATTTAAAGATTTAATTCGTACCGCATAGTAAACGCACTCATATGAAATCAGTTATTGCTGTATAAGGAAAATATCCATGCTTATTCTGATATCCACAGAAGTCACTGACATACATTCTGTGTGCAGAATGTAGACTTTTGTAACTCTATCCTAAGGCACACTGACTAACTAAAGGTTCTTAAAGGATTAACGAACGGCAAGTTATGCTCCATAATACAGTCTTGATGTTCATCCTGTAAGAAGGTTCCTCGTTAATTTGGACGCTCTGTGTATCATTAAATACAGCCCATCGCTAATCTTTTCAGGCACCTTCATTTATTAATGTTAATATTAAGCATACCCGCAACTTAACTCCGCCACGGAGTAGGTGTTTTTAATTATAGAGAATTGCAATTAATGAAGGTGAGTTGTATTCTTACAGCAAGACAGCCATGCAGAGAGACACTAAAATCGCCAGTTGCTTCAGACCAGGCAAACACGCGAAAATGACGATCACAGTAATTTATATTCTTTAGAAAGAAAGAGATAATGAAAACACGATAAGGTTTCGTTTGGTAATACTGAAACGTCACTGATTTTGTACTGTAGAACATTTTCCAAACTTCCACAAGACTTAACTCTCTCGCATCAAAAGCCGAAAGATAAACACCGTCAATATCGAAGTCCACAGTTGGGTAAGAACCTGCAACACAAAATTGAAAATCCCTTCTCCAAAGCTCATATCATGTAGGGTTATCCGTTCGTCTGCTCTGCAGTCTACCAAATGGGCGTTTTCCAATATACTTCCAGCCACAGCTATGTAAACAAAACGTTTTCCTCCCTCTTAGCCATTTGCTCAGCCATCAGAGCCTCACTATATTATTCTGAGGGAACTAAGTGACCTCAATGTTTTTAGGATGACGAAATTTTGTATGTGACAACGTAATTAAGGACCCTTGCTGCCTAATCCTTCAGGCTAGAAGAATAAAGCTCCTCTACATAGAACACTTAGGCAATAATTTCCTTCAGAGTATTGGTAATCCCTTACGAAACCAGATGATGTCACTTCCCAGAATACCGACATATAAGTACTCCCTACCGTAAGATATAGATTATAAAGCTGCAGTGTAGCTGCATTTCAACAATGTGCAAATTGTATATTAACTAATATTTTATTGTGCCTTAACTGCTTAGTTACCGTATTTAAATTATATATGCAGAGATAAAATTGGCCTTCCACTATCCCATTCATGACTGACAAGCAGTTTAGAGGTCAAGTTATCATACCCTACGAATTGCTTCTCAACTTGAATGGGGGTACCTCTTTTTGTTACAGTGTGTTTTATGAGTACCTGCTTTAAAATGCATTATTATCATCGTTACCCAATGTTCATGAGTATAAAATGAGCAGATTTTGTCAGCTTGTCTCTTTGAAATCGCCACATTTCCTTGGAAACCAACTCACGAATTATCTAACAATACCTGTAATTGAAAATGAAAATTGTAGACTGGGTGGAAGGAGAATTAGGAAGTTATCGCAGCACCGAGAGAGAATTTGAAACGCGGAAATGAGAGAACGAACTGATGCAAAATTAAAACAGATTCGAAAGAATTAGTGGAGAAAGGACGAAGGGAGTTAAAGGTACCAAAGGCATAAAGGAACTGCAAAGACGACCAAACTTATAGAGACAATGGCATGTTACATTATGGATGACACGGTGTCTGGACGTTGTTCATCCTACCGTGTTCCAAAAGCACCAGACGATAGCAAAGTCCAGAAATGTTGTTACCTAAAATGAAGCAAGTGTTTGAGTGATGAAAACGGAATGGGACAATCACTCCTTGTGGATTGTCTAAGGGTGTTTATCTAGGTACGGAGATTATTATTTCTCAGCTGGTAGGCAGAAGCCTGGCCCGTAACTCACGGCCGGTACTTACAATTGAAGACAATCCTATTTCCTTGTTGATAAGACCGATGAACCTCTGTACACAGTGCGACATGTGCCCCTGACCAACGCCTGGCCATCTGGACAAGGCGAACGCGTCGGTACTGCAACTATATGATGCGTATGCGGAGTGACGCCCCTCTCTACCTGACTTTGCACCTCGGTAAACATAAACATGAAAAATGTGCACAGAACTAAAGCGGTTGCAGATTTACACCACAGCATATTGAACACAACGTCAGAACTATTCCGTATTCAGTGGAATTATCAATACCCCTGATGCAAAGCTGCTTTAGACTAATGCAGATCCTTGGTCATTAGCATATTATTTTAGAACACGCTGTTATCTCGTGGTCTTATAAAGACCTTCGATTGACCCGCAATCAGTTTTCTTTTATTTTCACAAACAAGCTCAAGAGTTGACGGGTCAATGTTATGCCCCAGATGTGTGAACTGTGCAACAGCTCCCCTGCACGGAATTTGTTACACGCATATGCATTACTGTTACAAAGGTGATGATGATTATGATGTGATTCTGATTATCATACAACAACAAACACAACAGCAACAACACGAACAGAGTAAGTGATGGAAAATACCGAAAATTTACCTTATAGTATGTGAAACTATGTACTTATGGAGGTCGTCTTGCGCCAGGCAATGAAACAACGTCCTGTTTGATTCAGTATTATACACACTTCCTATATCATAAACTCTCTGACTTGTGATGCTGTTTACTCTGAAGATCTTTGTCGTATTAGTCAGTCGCTCCAAGTAATTGTCGGCAGCGGCATAGCTAGGTTGGTGCAAGTGTTGCGACCGCCCCGGGCAGCAGACTCCAAGGGCGCAAATGATATCGCAATTAAAAAAAATTTTCAGCCCCTCATACTTTTTGAATTAGTGAGCCAAATGAAAGGAAATCCATAAATTAACGTGTTTTTTAAAGTTCCTAGTATCTGTTAGGGCGCCAAAAGCCTAGTTACGGCAGCGATTGTCGATACTGTAATCTTAACAAGACACTGACAACTTCCACAAATCCTTACCAATTCACTAGTCACACCTATCATTCTGCAGAGTCCGTATTTTTTCTTATCCGTTTGGTTGGTCACATCTTGTTGCTACCTGTACCTTATCGCATGGAAATTTGCTGATACAACAAGCCACCTACACCCGATACCCCGTGTAGTTCGGTTCGTTCGTAGAAGCTCTTATCTGTTCTCTGCAGTCGCGCAGTCAGTAAGGCTTCATTAGCAATAAGAATATGAACTAGAATGTCTCTTGCAATTATAGATTCTTATCATTAATTCAGACGGAAGTTTCACACACACATATGTTTCAGAAATTCTCGGCGTGTTGAATGACAGGTTTATCGAACGAATTGGAAAGGATTGGAAAGAAGCTTGTCTTAAATTTCACCTGCAGAAATTCGATGTGCAATGAAGGTGTTTCATGTGACGAGTTTCTGATAACCAAAGGAACCCATTTAGGGCACACTAATTGCGGTGAGTGACAATGTAATATCAACTGCAATACACCGCACTAAAACCTTCCAGCTCGTTCTTTAAATTTGGTGAGTAAAAGTGTAATATGAACTGCAATACGTTAAAATACAACAAGTGGACCACGCCTCACGGCAAATTGGAATAACGGCGGGCGCTACGCTGCCGGCAACAATGCAAAATTGTTTGTGAACTGTCCAAAGACGTGAACCAAGTAAGGTCTTTAATTATGCAGTTCACATACACAGTCATCGCTCGAAAACACAGTTATACAGGCTCCCATTACGCTGACGCAGTCTGTCACGTTTACATTATACCGGTTACTTTATAAAAACGGTGTTCTGCTAACCGTGATTAACTTTAATGGTGTGTTGAAATTACGTAAAATAAACCAAAGTTTATATTTACATGGATACTTTTGTACGGTTAGGGTGGTAATGCAACTGCCAACAATACGCGAAATGGAAAGAAATAAACGTTTATATCGTCACCGTCATAGTCACATTAATCGGGGTTTACCTAGTTGCGTCCCGCGGTCACTTTTCAGATAAGGACTGTGTATCAGTTGCGTCCCAGGCTGCTGAGGTTCAGTGTATTAGTCGCGTCCCGCGGTCAGTTTAAAGGTATAACAGTTGTGTAGCAGGCTGCTGAGGAAAAACCGAACGGCTCTAGTGTCGAATCGGGTCCAGGGTGCCTTGGTTCAAAGTCCGTCTGCGACGCTGTACAGTGGGTCAAATTAAGCGAGACGTGGCCACAATTAAAATTCTTCGACTTCCACAAAATGCTTAAAAATCTACTTAAGGGGCAACAGGAAGTTCTCAGGGTAACGTAAGTTTTATGACATTTGGGGTGGATATATTTTCGGTAGAGGCAAACAAACAGAGCGTTCTATATTTATAGTCTGACAAATGTACACTTTATTCACATTAATTGTGTAACACTGTCCTACATGTTTCGAACAATATTCTGTCTCATCCTCAGGGACTCAGTATTTTAAATTACACATTTTTACATCAATTGGTCCAATTGTTTAAATAGTAAACACTGAATAACATGGATTTTTTTACAATCGTGTTCGTGTTTATACACTGTTTCAAATGTGAATAGATGTAGCTGCTGTTTATTTAGGTGTTATAAACCAAGTCTTATACGGGTAAAAGTGTTAAAAGTTGAATAATCTGTGTTGTTATGATATCCATATATGTTGGATGTAGAATTGTTCTAAGGTATTCATATATCCATATATGAATACCTTAGAACAATTCTACATCCAACAATTTGCATACAATAATAAACTGATACCAGAACAAAATATAAGAGACCACAATCCAATATTCTGCTTTATCTACGACATCCAAAATCGTCACTCTCCCACGTGACAGTGACCTACTTAAATACCGGTTACACCACTCGATAGCCAGTACTGTTCTCACCACCTAATAGTCAATCTACTCCGATAAACAGGTATGTACAACGTTTACTACGTCAACTTACGTTCTACCTACTAAAATCACATTAACATAAATACGACTATCAATTTTATCTTAAATATTGCATGTTTCAGGATATCATAACAACACAGATTATTAAACTTTTAAAATTTTAACCCGTATAAGACTTGGTTTATAACACCGAAATAAACAGCAGCTACATCTCTTCACATTTGAACCAGTGTTTAAACACGATTGTAAAAAAATCCATGTTATTCAGTTTTTACTATTTAAACAATTGTACCAATTGATGTAAAATTGTGTAATTTAAAATACTGAGTCCCTGAGGATGAGCCAGAATGTGGTTCGAAACATGCAGGACAGTGTTACACAACTAATAGTGAATAAAATGTACATTTGTCGGACTATAAATATAGAAAAGAAAATTTATGGAATGAATAATATTAAGTTTTTAAACAGAGCGTTATTTCAGGCTTCCGCCGCGATGTTGATGAGATCTGCGCTCTTCTGGGGTATTACGCATCGTCGAGTGGTAATCCTTTACCGACGTTTCAGGACAATGTATCGGTCCCGTCTTCAAGGGTCAAGAAGTCTTACTTCTTGACCCTTGAAGATGGGACCGATATTGTCCCGAAACGTCGGTAAAGGATCACCACTGGACGCTGCATAATATCCTAGAAGAGCGCAGATCTCACAAAGAGAGCGTTGTTAGTAGCAGCGGTTCGGAGAGGTACTTTGTATGCAAACTCCAGTAGTGGTTTTATTAATTATTTTTACAGTGACAATTTAATGTATTAAGTGTATTGATTACGTTGCAGAGAAATAAAGTTAAGTAACTTGTAAACTAATTAAAAACGTAATATTTCAAGACAAATAAATAATTTGTATGTCAATTTAAATTATGCTGATTTTTTTTTCTGCATAAAATTTGAAGTTTATTATTTACATAGAGCTGTAAAATTGATCTGAGCCGATCCAGCTCCGTTTGTTGCATTATTGTATAGCTTCAAACTTTATTATTATTGTACAAACAATTAACTGCTAATACAGGCTACTGTGAAAGTTATTAACGATTGCATAAGGTAGAGTCATGTACTTAGAGAATTTGATCATGCGGTTTGACATGTAATCTACCATTTGAGTGTCGACCTTCGATTTTAATAAAACGTTAGTAGACTGTGGGTAACTAACCAGCTTACACATTATGTACATTATGTTTATAAGTATACACTTTATATTCTTAGACATATATGTATATATTTATTGTTATACATTTTATAATAAACTATGAAAACATTTCGCACAATTATTTACAGATAAATACAATATTAAAGCACAAGGAGTTGTTTAAAATTTGGACACAAAGGAAAGCACAGCAACATAAAGAGTGAATACGTTAAAAAGAGTGTCATAGGGATGTACAGGTATGTTTGTTTTCAATTAAGATTGTAGATACCACGTGAACAATTATTTTATAAAAATTAAACCGTTATTAATTAAACAGTAATTTCTTTATTTTCAATTTTCAATGAGTTTTTATTCTTAGTTTTGTTAATATAATTATAATTATTATTTTACAGCTCATTTTCGGCCTGAAGAAATTTCCCCGAGCGCATTAAGGGAACTAGAATATATCTCATGTTGTAATGGATATTTGAAAAGAGTATTGATGCAAGAAGAAACCAACAGTATTGCGTATCAAAGAACACAGAATGGTTGGAGAAAGATGTCAATTTACACATTACAGTTATTGCCAAAACTTATGAAACAGATTACGAAATGTCATGCACTTCAGGTATACGTGGTCGTCGAAAACGTCGACAACTTAGGAGTTGGGTGGTGTCTGTGTGTGTGTGTGTTTGATGTCCCTCGCTGCTCTGCGGATTCGCTTCCCGGTCTGTTCTGCAGGTTTGGTCATGTCTCTGTATGATACACACGAAGCAGAGACCTTGGGACGAAACTGATACATTGCCTGGTTTACAACTCGGGACGCAACTGATATGCTTTCTTGAGCGCTGGACACAACTAGTACGTCCCCACATTAATAGCTTGATTTACTCGCTTGATTTCTTCGATTGTTTGTTTGTTTGTTCTCTCGTTAGATGTTAGATACTTTAACGACTATGATAGTATTACAAGCTATGTATGTCTAGTGATCGGATGATGGTGAATAATTGATTGGCAAGCTAGTAGAAGGAAGCGGCTGTGATCTAATTTAAGATATTATCCAGCGTTGGTTTGGAGGTATTGATTAAGACCACGAGACCCTTAGCCATTGTAGCCAGTATGCTAATAGAAATTCGTAAAGCACACAACCAGATTATAACTCGGAATACCTACTGCTTCAGCGAAATAGCCCGGTATTATACTCGGTCTTTCTAGGCGCATTCACAGGCCACGACCGCCAATGTACTTAAATTTTCTTTCAAAGTTTCGTCTGCAGTCAGTCGGCCCATTATAATCACAGGATAATGTCTTTACTTTCGATAGCAATTTTACTACACTGACTCATATTTCCGTGATCTTATTATCTGGTTATCCAAGGCCAACATATACGCAACGACCAACCACTTGTAACTCCTTCCCCAATAAGCATTAATAATGACTTTAATACAAGCTACATATATGCCGCACACCTCACCTTATTAGAAGATTTCGGTTCTCTGAAACGCGATTCCATGTGGTTTGATAGCTATATTAAACTACACGACCACAAATACCAATAGAGTTCAATCATCATAAGAACGCCAAAGTCTCATCTTACTTTAATTGCCTGGTGTCAAATTCATGAAGCTACGGTTTGCGTGATGCTAATGTTATCGTACTAGTCAGAATTGACGTTCTCATGGCGGTGACCATGAAGATTTCCGTCTTCTGGTAAGTCACGCCGTGCAGTAGAGTTTTACCGACGTTTCAATGTCATTTGTTGCACTATCACAGCTGATTTCTCTAAAACAGCGCCACAATTCTATCGAACTACACGACGCCGTAACGTAAAAGACGGTAATATTCACACTGCGAACGCTTTGTCCCTTAAAGGGTTAAATATGTTTTGTCCAACACACGTTCATTTCCTCAGAATGACAGACGAAGACTGAAACAATTTTGTCTCACCTCTATGAATTTCGGTATATTTCTCTACAATTCCCTTGTCGATCTCGTCCTTCGCCGTATGGACACCGCAGAGGAGCGTTAATGAAGTTCCGTCCCCGATTTTTATCTGTAGGTTCCGTAGATGCATTCTCCGGATACAAAATATATGTGATGGCTATGTGATCCGCGATGTCGCAGACCATGATGACTACGCAGAAGTACATGAGCACCAGAGTAACGTGCACAATACGGGCTACCATAACCAGCAAGTGTATATTGTGTGTACTGATGTCTGTCGCAGCTTTTGTATAAGCACAATCAGCACTTAACTCTGGCTGAAGGCGTTACTCTGTAAATACGTCACATGGGCCGCATTCCAAGGTGCCAATGCAATAAGCATAATTAGGCTCATCTTCCTTTCTTATAAAATTAATACATAACTTTACATTTGAAACATTCTTGCACAACGTTTTTGAAAGCGTCAATGTTGAGGAGGAACATGCATTCTTCTAGGAAGAAGGTGCAACCGCCCGTACAGGCAAAAGTATAATGGCCGCCTCAAGTAACGTTCTGGGGACCAAATATTTAATCCTTACTGTGGCCTGCTGTTCCCCCTGTCGGACGTGCCATGACTATTTTCTGTTAGCAAGATTCATAGACAACTCATTAGACACTCTCCCCGCCCCCCTGGCCTGCCAATACAGATACGCACAGAAGAAGAACTTCAAGTAATCATCCGTCACACAATATCGGAAGGTAAGAACTTGAAACAGATTTAAATAATTTGTTCTCCAAATGTCAAGTAGGTCAGAAAATTGCAATGAATTTCCAGCATCTGCTCCAACACTTAAAAGAAAAAAATTAGCCTGCATTTTATTTAAAGATTTAATTCGTACCGCATAGTAAACGCACTCATATGAAATCAGTTATTGCTGTATAAGGAAAATATCCATGCTTATTCTGATATCCACAGAAGTCACTGACATACATTCTGTGTGCAGAATGTAGACTTTTGTAACTCTATCCTAAGGCACACTGACTAACTAAAGGTTCTTAAAGGATTAACGAACGGCAAGTTATGCTCCATAATACAGTCTTGATGTTCATCCTGTAAGAAGGTTCCTCGTTAATTTTGACGCTCTGTGTATCATTAAATACAGCCCATCGCTAATCTTTTCAGGCACCTTCATTTATTAATGTTAATATTAAGCATACCCACAACTTAACTCCGCCACGGAGTAGGTGTTTTTAATTATAGAGAATTGCAATTAATGAAGGTGAGTTGTATTCTTACAGCAAGACAGCCATGCAGAGAGACACTAAAATCGCCAGTTGCTTCAGACCAGGCAAACACGCGAAAATGACGATCACAGTAATTTATATTCTTTAGAAAGAAAGAGATAATGAAAACACGATAAGGTTTCGTTTGGTAATACTGAAACGTCACTGATTTTGTACTGTAGAACATTTTCCAAATTTCCACAAGACTTAACTCTCTCGCATCAAAAGCCGAAAGATAAACACCGTCAATATCGAAGTCTACAGTTGGGTAAGAACCTGCAACACAAAATTGAAAATCCCTTCTCCAAAGCTCATATCATGTAGGGTTATCCATTCGTCTACTCTGCAGTCTACCAAATGGGCGTTTTCCAAGATACTTCCAGCCACAGCTATGTAAACAAAACGTTTTCCTCCCTCTGAGCCATTTGCTCAGCCATCAGAGCCTCACTATAGTATTCTGAGGGAACTAAGTGACCTCAATGTTTTTAGGATGACGAAATTTTGTATGTGACAACGTAATTAAGGACCCTTGCTGCCTAATCCTTCAGGCTAGAAAAATAAAGCTCCTCTACATAGAACACTTAGACAATGATTTCCTTCAGAGTATTGGTAATCCCTTACGAAACCAGATGATGTCACTTCCCAGAATACCGACATATAAGTACTCCCTACCGTAAGATATAGAATATCAAGCTGCAGTGTAGCTGCATTCCAACAAATGTGCAAATTGTATATTAACTAATATTTTATTTTGCCTTCACTGCTTAGTTACCGTATTTAAATTATATTTGCAGAGATAAAATTGGCCTTCCAACTATCCCATTCATGACTGACAAGCAGTTTAGAGGTCAAGTTATCATACCCTACGAATTGCTTCTCAACTTGAATGGGGGTACCTCTTTTTGTTACAGTGTGTTTTATGAGTACCTGCTTTAAAATGCATTATTATCATCATTACCCAATGTTCATGAGTATAAAATGAGCAGATTTTGTAAGTTTGTCTCTTTGAAGTCGCCACATTTCCTTGGAAACCAACTCACGAATTATCTAGCAATACCTGTTATTGAAAATGAAAATTGTAGACCGGGAGGAAGGAGAATTAGGAAGTTACTGCAGCACCGGGAGAGAATTTGAAACGCGGAAATGAGAGAACGAACTAATGCAAAATTAAAGCACATTCGAAAGAATCAGTGGAGAAAGGACGAAGGGAGTTAAAGGTACCAAAGGCATAAAGGAACTGCAGAGACGACCAAACTTATAGAGACAATGACATGTTACATTATGGATGACACGGTGTCTGGACGTTGTTCATCCTACCGTGTTCCAAAAGCACCAGACGATAGCAAAGTCCAGAAATGTTGTTACCTAAAATGAAGCAAGTGTTTGAGTGATGAAAACGGAATGGGACAATCACTCCTTGTGGATTGTCTAAGGGCGTTTATCTAGGTACGGAGATTATTATTTCTCAGCTGGTAGGCAGAAGCCTGGCCCGTAACTCACGGCCGGTACTTACAATTGAAGACAATCCTATTTCCTTGTTGATAAGACCGATGAACCTCTGTACACAATGCGACATTTGCCCCTGACCAACGCCTGGCCATCTGGACAAGGCGAACGCGTCGGTGCTTTAATTGCATTAAAATCAGTGCCGTGCATCTCTACCTGACTTTGCACCTCGGTAAACATAAACATGAAAAATGTGCACAGAACTAAAGCGGTTGCAGATTTACACCACAGCATATTGAACACGTCAGAACTATTCCGTATTCAGTGGAATTATCAATACCCCTGATGCAAAGCTGCGTTAGACTGATGCAGATACTTGGTCATTAACGCATTATTTTAGAACACGCTGTTATCTCGTGGTCTTATAACGACCTTCGATTGACCCGCAATCAGATTTCTCTTTTTTTCTCAAACAAGCTCAAGAGTTGACGGGTCAATGTTATGCCCCAGATGTGTGAACTGTGCAACAGCTCCCTTGCACGGAATTTGTTACACGCATATGCATTACTGTTACAAAGGTGATGATGATTATGATGTGATTCCGATTATCATACAACAAACACAACAGCAACAACAACAACAGAGGCAAGTAATGGAAAACACCGAAAATTTTCCTTATAGTATGTGAAACTATGTACTTATGGAGGTCGTCTTGCGCCAGGCACTGAAACAACGTCCTGTTTGATACAGTATTATACACACTTCGTATATCATAAACTCTCTGACTTGTGATGCTGTTTACTCTGAAGATCGTTGTCGTATTAGTCAGTCGCTCCAAGTAATTGTCGGCAGGGGCATAGCTAGGGTGGTGCAAGTGTTGCGACCGCCCCGGGCAGCAGACTCCAAGGGGCGGCAAAATGAATATCATAAATAAAAAGAAAAGTTATTTTCAGCTCCTCACACTTTTCGAATTAGTGAGCCAAATGAATGGAAATCCAATAACTTAACATGGTTTTTTAAATTTCATAATATCTGTTACGGGCGGCCATTGTAATTACTCACACCGGGCGCCAGAAGTCTAGCTACGGCAGCGATTGTCGGTACTGTATCATAGACAGTGACAACTTTCACAAATCCTTACCAACTCACTTGTCACACCTATCATTCTGTAGAGTCGGTATCTTTTTTATCCGTGGTCACATCGTGTCAGCTACCTATACCTTATCGCATGGAAATTTGCTGATACAACAAGCCGCCTACACCCGATACCCAGAGGAGTTCGGTTCGTTCGTAGAAGCTCTTATCTGTTCTCTGTAGTCGCGCAGTCAGTAAGGCTTCATTAGCAATAAGAATATCAATGGAATGTGTCTTGCAATTATTGATCCTTATCATCATAAATTCAGACGGAAGTTTCACACACATATGTCACAGAAATTCACAGACACCAGTCTTTAATAACCTTACCGATAAGGAGAGAACCGAAGGTTTTTTTCAGCAAGACAGAGCATCACCTCACAGAGCAAATAATTCAATGCGTTGTTTAGAGCATGGTTTTGGTAACGGAGTAATAAGCAGTAGATTGGTATCTCCATTTTTCGCCAGATCTGAACCCGTGCAATTTTTACTTGAGGGGCGTGTTAAACGATAAGTTTTATCGAAAGAATATTCGCTCTGGAAAGGACTGAAAAGAAGCATGTCTTCAATTTCACCTGCAGAAAATCAATGTGCAATGAACATGTTTCATGTAATGCATTTCTGATAGACAGAGGAACCCATTTAGGGCACACTAAATGCGGTGAGTTAGAATGTAATATCAACTGCAATATACTGCTCTAAAACTTTTCAGCGCGTTCTTTAAATTTGGTGAGTAAAAATGTAATATGAATACGTTAAAATACAACACGTGGACCACGCCTCACGGCAAATTGGAATAACGGTGGATGCTACGCTGCCAGCAACAATGGAAAATGGTTTGTGAACTGTCCAAAGACATGAACCTTACCTTACCTTAATGATGCAAGTGTTTAAGTGATAAAGACGGAAAGGTTAATTTACACCTTTTGGACTTTCGAAGGGTGTTTATCTAGGTAATATACTGCACTAAATCTTTCCAGCGCGATCTTTAATTTTGGTGAGTAAAAATGTAATATGCACTGCAATGCGTTGTAATAAAACACGTGGATAACGACTCAGGCAAACTGGAATAAGGGCGGCCGCTAGGCTGCCGTCCTCAATGCAAAATTATTTGTGAAATGTCCAAAAACCTGAAGCAAGTAAGTTACTTTTCGTATGTTTGCTACTATTTAATTAAGCAGTTCACACAAACACAGATTCACAGCTCGATAACACAGCTATACAGCGCTCCCTTTACACTAACCTACTCTGAAACGTTTAAATTATACCCATTATTTTATAAACACTATTCTCCTAACTGTAATTAACTTTAATGTATTTTTGAAATTACGTAAAATAAATCAATATTTATGTTTACATGGACATTTTTGTACTGTGAGGGTGGTAATGAAATTGCTAACAACGCGCGAAATGGAAAGAAATAAATGTTTATGTCGTCACCATCATAGTCACTTTAAGAGCTTGATTTACTCGGTTGATTTCTTTGACTGTTTGTTTGTTTGTTTGTTCGCTCGTTGGATTTTATGTATTTTAACGACTTTGACAGAAATACAGGTTGTGTAGTGTCTAGCGACTGGATGATGGTGAATAATTGATTGGCAAGCTGGTAGAAAGAAGCGGTTGTGGTCTAATTTAAGACATTATCGGACGTTGGTTTGGGGGTATTGAGTAAGACCACGACAGCCTTAGTCATTGTAGCCATTGTGGTGATAGACGAAAGGAACACTGCCAGAATGTAACTCGGAGCAGCTACAGCATACGCCAAATTTCCCGGTATTTTACTCTGTCTTTCTAGGCGCATTTCAGGCCACGACAGCCAATGTTCTTGAATTTTCTTTCTAACATTCCTCTGCAGTCAGTCTGCGTATTAATGAACATAGTATATCGTTCTTATTTGGGATAGTGTTTTTAACTACCCTTATTGATGGTTCTGTAACCTTACTGTCTGTTTATCCAAGGCCAAAATATTAACTTAAAATACACAACGACCAACCACTTGTCTCCTTGCACAACAAGCATTAATAACGACTTAGTGTAAACTACGTATGCCGCACGTCTCATCTTATTAGAAGATTGCGGTTGTCTGAAACGTGATGCCGTGTGGTTCCGTAGGGAGTTGCCTACAGCTTTATCAGTCTACACGACCACAGATACCAAAGGACAGTAAGCATCAAAGAACGCCAAAGTCTCATCTTACTTAATTACCTGGTGTCAAATTCATGAAGCTACGGTTTGCGTGATGCTAATGTTATCATACTAGTCAGAATTGACGTTCTCATGGCGGTGACCATGAAGATTTCCGTCTTCTGTTATGTCACGCCGTGCAGTATAGTTTTACCGACGTTTCAATGTCATTTGTTGCACTATCACAGCTGATTTCTCTAAAACAGCGCCACAATTCTATCGAACTGCACGACGCCGTAACGTAAAAGACGGTAATATTCACACTGCGAACGCTCTGTCTCTTCAAGGGTTAAAAATGTTTTCTCCAACACACGTTCTTTCCTCAGAATGACAGACGAAGACTGAAACACAATTTTTTCTCACCTCTATGAAGTTCGGTATATTTCTCTACAATTCCCTTGTCGATCTCGTCCTTCGCCGTATGGACACCGCAGAGGAGCATTAATGAAGTTCCGTCCCCGATTTTTATCTGTAGGTTCCGTAGATGCATTCTCCGGATACAAAATATATGTGATGGCTATGTGATCCGCGATGTCGCAGACCATGATGACTACGCAGAAGTACATGAGCACCAGAGTAACGTGCACAATACGGGTTACCATAACCAGCAAGTGTATATTGTGTGTACTGATGTCTGTCGTTAGTTCGGTATATGAACTGTCAGCATTTAACTCTCTGACCGCGATACTCTGTAAATATGTCACACCGGCGGCATTCCAAGGATCTCGTTTCCCGTGCATTGATTTTCAAAACAATGTTAATATGTTGTACAACAGCACAGGTATATCACTTTTATGCCTGTCAACTCTTTGTTCTTTATTAACCCGCTTGCGTAATTTGAGTGTCGAGGAAGTCTAGTCTGATCAGATTGCTTTGTAGGATTTTAGGTTTACTGAAGGTAATGAGATAAATATGTAAATCAGTGACACACGTGGTAATATACATATTACGTAGTAAGGCCAGGGGTTCCACGCTCAAATATCGGCCGGGATACTGACTAACATGACACATATTTTTAGTCCTGTATTCGGTAGTAACTTACAATTACACATCACCATCAAGCGCAGAAATTACGTACATTTGGAACTATGTCTCTAACTTCCATACAACTTCATGGATTGGTGCTTAATTAAGCAAGGACTTCTTTACCACTTCATCCTTCAGCGCTCTTTCAGTTTTAATCACTATCAACATCGATAATAAACCATAAATATTTAACTGAATTGTGACAGTATTCTCCACAATCCCCATCGTGACAACTTCAAATCTCACAACTTTGTAAGCCATTCAATAATTTAGAACGCGTTAAAACACTAACGAATTTTCGCGACCTCACCCATATTCAGTTGATTTATGTACTTCACAAGTATGAAGGCACTGCTTGGTTACTACTTGGTAAACATAATTTTTGTCACATGAAAACTAATTTGTGTTTCCTATGTATTTTCCACGCTGAATTCAAATATGTTATTAGAATTGCTCTATTACCCACAGGTTTTGTGTGACCAAATTTTTTAAAATGCAATTTAGCGAATTTAGTTTTTGTCACGCTGCCAGTTTTGAAATACGGCTGAGGCACTGTATGATATTTTAAACACAGTGTGGGAATGGAAACTTAATCATAACAAAGACAGTAGGCATGTGAGCCCAATCACAGACAACCAGACTGTGCAAGCTCAGATACTCGTATGTACTGACACGTTTGGACATGAAACTAACAGTAAGCTCTGCTTGAGGAACACTGCACTGCTAGTGGTGTGCCGGACTTAGTTGTGAAGAGTTGCAAGTGTTGTGTGTTGTGTTTAGTGAAGTGTTTTGTGTAAAAGGATTGTGTTTATTATAGTTTTCATCATGCCAAGGAAGTGTTTAAATCATCCTGGCACCTCCTGTTACGTGTGTGGTGAACTGACCTTCAAATCTCAGAGGCGAAATTTTACCCCAATCATTAAGAAATGTTTTGAGCTTTATTTTGGGTGTAAAGTGGACAACAAAAATAAAATTTGGGCCCCTCATATTTGTTGTATAACGTGTGTGAGGCTTCTCACAGGATGGGTAAATGGTTCGCGCCAAATTCCGTTCGCCTTTCCCATGGTTTGGAGGGAACCACTCATCCGATTGTTACTTTTGTTTAGCAAACATAACAGGGATCACCTCCAAATCCAAACACACAGTGAAATATCCAGATTTGCCATCTGCAATGAGGCCTGTCCCACACAGTGAAGAGTTGTCTGCACCAAAGCCTCTGGAAAATCTGACGTTTAGCGATAACAACTCTGATTCTGACAAAGTTCACGGACAGCAAGAAGGGGATAATGGCGATTGCGATCCAACATTTGATGCAAGTTGTTCCTCATCTGAACCACATTTATTAACACAAGGAGATCTTAACTACCTTGTCCGCGATTTGAATTTGACAAAAAAACAAGATGAACTCTTAAGTTCCAAACTAAAAGGGCGGAATCTTCTCCACCAAGATACTGAAATATGTTTCTTTCGCAATCGCCAAATTGAATTCAAAGAATTTTTCTCCCAAGAAAACGATCTGTTATTTTGTAATGATGTTTGCTCTGTTATAGAGGCTCTTGGACACAAACAAGATCCAACTGAGTGGCGTTTGTTTATTGACTCTTCAAAAGTTAGCTTGAAAGCTGTGCTTCTACACAAGGGGAATAAATTCCCATCTGTACCCCTAGCCCATGCCGCTAACATGAAAGAGTACTGTGAAAATAAGAAACTACTGATGGAAAAGATCCGGTATGAAAAATATAATTGGAACATGTGTGGGGATTTAAAGGTCATTGCTCTCTTGCTTGGCTTGCAGCTTGCCTACGCAAAGTTTTGTTGCTTTCTGTGTTAGTGGGATAATAGGGACAGAAAACATCATTACATCCAAAAACAGTGGCCTAAACGGGAATCGCTTATTCCAGGACAGAAAAATGTAGTACATACTCCAGTAATCGACCCTGAAAAAGTTTATTTACCTCCATTGCACATCAAATTTGGACTGACAAAACATTTTGTCAAGGCAATAGATCAAAATAGCGCTGGATTTATGTATTTGAAAAATAATTTTCCCAGGATAAGTGATGCTGAAATCAATGAAGGGATATTTGTTGGAACTGAAATAACAAAGTTAATACCGGACGTAAAATTTGAGGATCAACTATGAGAAGTGGAAAACCCAGCACGGAAATCGCTCAAAAATCTCAGTACAATTTTTTGGGAAATCATAAGGCAGAAACCTATCGTGATATGGTGGCTGATTTTGTACAATCCCACAAAGCTGTGGGGTGTAATATGTCTTTAAATGTGCATTTCTTAAACTCTCACTTAAACTTCTTCCCAGAAAATCTGGGGGCAGTGAGCGATGAGCACGGAGAGAGATTTCACCAGGATAGTTTCACCATGGAAAAGCAGTACCAAGGCAAATGGAGTCCCAGTATGCTGGCTGATTATTGCTGGACACTTAGAAGAGACGTTCCACAGGCAAAATATAGCAGAAAGTCATCCACTGTTACTTTTTAGGTATTGTATATATTCTCTATAATATAATGTAAATACAGGTTGTCTTCAAAATTCAACCGCGCGTCACTTAAAAACCTTGCCTGATAGAAAAAACTAACAACATATTTGAATTCAGCGAAAAATATGCTATTGGGTTTACCCACGTTAGTTCGTGTGACAAAAAATTATAATTATTTTGTTATCCAGTGTTATCGGACAAATTTCCTGGCTCCTACATAAACAATTCCTTGTGCCGCTCCTTCCTCAAACTTTTACAACGCTGTTATATCTTGTAACTGACTGCAAAGTAATATAAACTATAAACATGAAAGTAGCTTAATGTATCACTGTAATTAAAAACTTTTATCTCTTTACAAGGCCATGAAGAGGAAAGAACGTAGCCTGTAAATAATGTATTTCGTTTCTGGCATAAAATATTACGATATGCTGAGATTTAATTAACGTTTGCAAAAAAAAAAAAACTAGCTGATCCTTTTATCATCATATCAAGACAGAATATGCGTGGGACGCATTGCTTACACATAAATATGTTCCAGCCTACAAACGTCCCCCTGTCCATATTTTGGGAATATCCTGCTTTTGTAATGTTGATTGTTATAATATGTGCCTGTACACTACCTTGCACGTGTGTGTCACGTATACGTCACACCTCGCAGTTCGATTGTTTTCGTTCCAGAACCTATTTCATGTCCGTTTCACAGGAGGGGATTCCGTCGTATCTAATTGCAGTCCCAAACGGCTGCACCAATCAACCACAATTTTTCTCTTCCTCTTCGCATTTCTTTCCTTGACTCCTTTTTGTTTTCCCCTCCCCAAATCTATCATTCCTAAGCAAGTACTTTGTTTTTTCTGTTGCACAGAGGCCTTTGTTTTGATTTATGGAACGATTTATTTGCAATTATATAGAGACCATGATCAAGACTTGCTTACCCTCCGGATAACTTGGCTTATAAGACTCTTCTGGTTACGTTACATATCGGGAAAGCAAAATGTATCCTCTCATCGCGGAAAAGGTTAAGCGAAGTATTCTAGAATACAAATATATGTATTTAAGAAAGAGGAGGATGAGTCCTATGGAACAATGACACATGTTAGTTACATTATAACAACGTTAAAACTTGAGATTTTTTAAATTTTACAAGTAGCAATTTTTTAAAATTTAGAACAAGTGTGCTCCAGACCAACACCCCCCCCCCCCCCGTAATCCTCACCTATCCTCATAAAGGGACTAGCCCACGACGGCTGTACCATTCTAATATGACCAAGTGAAGGAAAAGAAAGGGAAATTTGTACCTGAGCGTAATATCAAGGCATGTGAGGGCACTGGAGTTGCAGCTGCACTTTTTCTAACCTAGGCAGTAGGTGGAGATAGGGGCCAGCTTCAAGCACCGACCATTTTACGAAAGGGACAATTTCTACCTGCACCCATTAAATAGGAGCCTAGATATGCCTCAGTGCTAGTGTGTCGAGAAATGAACGACGACTCCTCGGTCGTCCAGTCCGCACCCTGGTCACTATAACACATATACTATGGATGTTTTAAATACGAGGGAATATTATCTTAATTTTCGATTGAATTCTAAAAGGTTTTGATGATGGTATATGATATTGTAAACCACTAGTTTTTAGGATTTTGTCCATCGTCTTTATTGTGAATAAAATGTAAAATATAAAAATGTAAAATATAAAATATAAAAATCTACGTTTCGGAAGATGGCTCTTCTTCCGTCTTCAGGCTAACTCAGATGGATCCTGTTGATTGAGCTAGTCTAGTCTAGGTCCGGTGATTGAGACTAGCTCAATCAACAGGATCCATCTGAGTTAGCCTGAAGACGGAAGAAGAGCCATCTTCCGAAACGTAGATTTTATATATTTTATATTTTACATTTTTATATCTTACATTTTATTCACAATAAAGACGATGGACAAAGTCCTAAAAACAAGTGGTTTACAATATTAATTTTCGATCTATGAGCTCATTAAGGTCACGAAAGGATTCCCATGGATTGTGGCTTTGTCTGCTGCTCTGTCTCCCTCCAACTTTTCCTGATCATAGCCAATCGGCCCAAAGTGCTTTTAGCTAGAGGAGCTTATAGCTACAATGATTCTTGTGAACGGAATAACTAAACGGCTTGAGAGAATATAGAGAAGTATATTGGAGGGAGGAAGCTAACAACTCCAAGGATAAGTGGAATATTTCGAACCATGGGACTTATTTCTTTGGCCACAGTATAGTTAACTGAATCCAGAGAACACGTTATTAGGGAAACGAATCTTTAATCCAGGGACAAGAAGACAGTAAACAACACAGACATATTAATATTTCTTTCACCGATTCACCACAAAATGTGGGCCTATTCTACTGCTCAGATTTAAACCTTATTACGTCTAGATGAGAGAAATTGTTGGAATGAGGAAAATCGTAAAAGAATATAAGCATAATTTTATTAGTAATCTAACATTCTCTTACAACACTGTTGAGGAAGAGGAGAAAGTCATACGAGATAAATAAGCGGAAATACTAAATAAATTCCTCGAATATTTTGCACAGAACTGAAACAAATATCAGCATGTCATTTCTTCCGTTTTCAGTTCTAAATTTTCTATCATTAAATTCGTGCGTGTATACTTTGATGACAACGAAAAGTGCAATCTAAAATTCACTCTGCAGCATTTTTCCTTGAAGTATATGTAAATGCAAAATATGCTACTTTGTGACTCCAGTTAGTAAACCTAAGCAAAAAACTACATAAGTAGCTTTGGAGATTCATTCAATTACTAGTGTGTCTAAATATTATAATAGTGACACAAGGTTTCGAAAACTGGTTCCGCGTTTCCTTCCTCAGGTACAAAAGATAACTGAAGCCTATTAAATTCCAAGTCTCTTGGCCCTGTTCATCAGTTCAAATATCACGATATACTCAAATGAGCCTAAGATCATGTTCTGCCAGCGGGTATAAGAAACTGAAATGTATTACAATAAAAATTGTTGAGAAGGCCATGAAGAACTGAAATCACGACAAAAGCGGAAACAAAACGCAAGATGGAACACATTTGATAGAGAAAATTATAAAATAGAGCGAAATTGCATAACTTAAAGGCATTATCAGTTATATAAAAAGGACTACGTTTCTAATAATAGTACCTGGTATTTGCTTATGATTCAGTTAGGAAGGAGGTCTTGTATAATATTCTCATTGAGTTTGATATCCCCATGAAACTGGTAAGGCTAAAAAAAGTGTCTAAATGAAACATATAGCAGAGTCCGTGTAGGCAAACATTTGTCTGACACGTTTCCTATTAAGAATGGTTTGAAAAAAGTAGATGCTTTATCGCCATTGATTTTCAACTTTGCTTTGGATTACATCATTAGGAGGGTTCAGGCAAACCAGGAGGGCTTGAAATTAAATGGTACACATCAGCTTCTAGTTTATGCTGATGATGTTAATATACTGGGCGGAAGCGTACATGCTATAAAGAAAAACACAGAAGCTTTAGTAGTCGCTAGTAAGGAGATTGGTCTAGAAGTAAATGCTGAGAAAACTAAGTACATGGTCATGTCTCGAGATCAGAATGCAGGACAAAATCACAACATAAAGATAGGTAATAAATTCTTTGAAAGGGTGGAACAGTTCAAATATTTGGGAACAACCCTAACGTATCGAATTCCATTCAGGAAGAAATTAAGAGCAGATTGAAGTCGGGGAGTGCTTGTTATCATTCGGTGCAGGATCTTCTGTCTTCCAGTTTGCTATCTAAAAATACAAAGATTAAGATATACAGAACTATAATTTTTCCTGTTGTTTTGTATGGGTGTGAAACTTGGTCTCTCACACTGAGGGAGGAACATAGGCTGAGGGTGTTCGAGAATAGGGTGCTGAGGAGGATATTTGGGCCTAACAGGGACGAGGTACCAGGGGAGTGGAGAAGATTACACAAAGAGGAAATTAGTGATCTGTACTCATCACCAAATATTATTCGGGTGATTAAATCAAGTAGAATGAGGTGGATGGGGCATTTAGCATGTATGGGGTAGGGGAGAGTGTATACAGGGTTTTGGTGGGAGACCTGCGTGAAGGAGACCACTTGGAAGACCTAGGCGTAGACGGGAGGATAATATTAAAATGGATCTTCAAGAAGTGGGATGAGGGGGCATGGACTGGATTGATATGGCTCAGGATAGGGACAGGTGGCAGGCTCTTGTGGATGCGGTAATGAACCTTCGGGTTCCATAAAATGTGGGGAATTTCTTGACTAGCTGAGGACCTGTTAGCTTCTCAGGGGGACTCTGCTCCATGGAGTTAGTTAGTTAGTTAGTTAGTTAGTACCTGGTATTTACAAAAGTATAAAATATTACTTCTTCAGTAAGTTCGTGATTTGAAAATAAATGCATTTATTAAAATTATATAAATATTTTAATCATATTTTACATCCTACAAGTTTGAAAGTTTAGAATAGAATGGTGTACTGGATTTCTTTTATGGAAAAATTAAAAAATTAAAAAAAATTGTAATCGAAGGGTGAATATTTGTAAACATACATGCATGGGGCATTTTCATGACTTCTGAAGTTTATCAAAAATATATGTTGATTACTAAGGATAAATTATTTCGGAGGAACTAAGGCATTATCGGTACAAAACTACGATTCTCAAGTGTAAAATTTATTTGTCAAGAATAACAGTTTGATTTTATATTTATTTCGTGATATTTTTTTCTGTTACGAACATCAAGTTGCCTTCCCGTATTTTAGACAATTCTTTCAAGCCCGGTCTAGAAAATGCTTACGAACTAGGAAGTCGTAACACTGCGACATGCACAGAGCTAGGCCATACCAACCAGAAAGTTGTTGACTCTGCTGAAAAGCAGGTCTCTTACTTTGTATGTAGTGCATTGAACGAACGAGGGGAGAGGATTGTTAATTCAGCTTTATTAATTATTATGCAGCAGATTTTGGAAATGGTATGATGAAACAAGAAGTCGGTCTAATATTAAGTTTAAAATTCCTGTGCTGATGTATGGAGGCTAGAACAATTGTTAGTGTAGTAATAATTTTCAATGCTTTCGCGAACGCCGAGCCGTTAATGAAATGTGAGTTCGGCAGTAGGGAAAGGTCACTGAGAAACCACTGAGGAGCTGTATATCCTTGAGAAAACAGCAAACTGAAGGTACAGCCTCATCAGAGTTTTGTATATAAATACGCCAAAACAGAGTAGTTAAAGATTTATTACGTTCATTACAGTGGATACGGTATTACAGTTATGCCGTGTTAGGCACAAGTTAAACGGTAGAAGCCTAGGTATAGCGCACTCTACCTTATTTTTCTAATTTCCCCACCCCTTCATATTCAACTTCCTTCCTCAACTATTTCAGATGTAATTCACAGAATTTGGGTTCTGAGAGAAAATCGTAGAGAATAGAAATGACAGTGACAGGAAGGTCTAAACTCGCCCTGCTCTAAATTGTAAATAACTGTAAATATAATTATATATAGAAAGAAGTTATTATAATTATGGTAAAGGCTGCTATCTTCCCTGAACCCTAGCTTCCGTAGAAATTCAGACGCCAAAAATCGTGACGCGACCGCGAGATCCTTTACTAGGAAAATTACACGAAATGGTGGCAGCTAACAGGTTCTGCTTTTGGGCAGTAACGGAGAGCTGAACCTCCCCCCCCCCCCCCCGAAACTGCCTGTGGAGACCCCGCTCCAAAGCATTAATCTTTAAAACTTCCCGAATTCTGGACGAAAATGTGTAAAAACCTGGTGCGGCCAAAGCACGTGCTTTTCGGCCTGTAATTTCAGACACTATGAAATGTACTACACATTGTGGTGCGTTTGTTCCCTGAGAATCTGCACAAGCAGTTAAGCCTTGCTACGTAAATGAATACATTCAGACAGGCTGGAATAACTGGTGAACATCTGGCGAATATAAGTGAGGTCAGTAGTTTAAAATAGCGTAATGCAATCAGGGTGAAACGAGCAAGCCAAAGATGACGAATTTAGGCAATGCACAGTCGAGCTGTTTCCGTTTGTAAGCACCAGATTCATACACTGTTGCATGGGATTTATCCATACTGTAGATAATATTTATTGTGGGATTATCGAGTGTTTTATTTGGTTATGACAGGAAGTAATTATCTTGCTTCCCTATTCTTAACCCCCATGCTACCTGGAGATAACACCGGTAGTGGGAGACCAGTGACATGGTAAGCGCTTACTGGAAAGTTTTCCGTGAGAAAACCGAGTTAACTTCCAGTGGTGGCAATCGGTGGTGGTTCAACTTTGTCATGGTTACTGTAATCCGCCACTGTTTAGCCTCAGTAGGGGGAAACGGCTAGTGTCGCCTTAACAACTGGCGTAAGAGTATGTTGGGAATCGGTGTGATAAGCCAAGTTGGGCCAATTCAGTATTTAATTTGTAATTCATTGCACATCACTATATAACAACACAATAAAGTGGTATGAATATTTGGCTGTTTATAATGTAAATCTATGTTAATTTTTACTATTCTTACTCTTATTTATCAAAATTGTCAGAACATGTTTACATTTCAAGCAAATACAAAACTTCGCACAGGACTTGTACAAAATTATGTAACATTTAAAAGCAAGCAATAAATGCACTACTTCATTATTAAATGGATTTGGTCCTCCTCAAATTCGGACGCGGTGTACAGGTGAGCAGTAGCTGAACGTCAACTAATGGTATTCTGACGTCACCCCAGCCCTCCTGTAAATTCATTCTTGTGACCCTGCAATGCATAAATCAATGCCAACTTTTACTACAAAAGCAAACATACGAACATACACATACGAAGTGGATACTATTGTCTTCTATCCTACTAGATCAAATGGAATATCACTTGGTCTTAGCACGCATATCACTATTCTGTGTGTGGTTAACCAAACAAATTATATATATACCAGTAAATGGAATGTCACATTCGGGTGGTTAAGACTCCAGCTGATCGAGTTCAAATCAGACCGCTAGACGACTATTCTAGGTTTGGTTTCTTGTGTTTTTCCATATTTTCTCCAGGAAGGTTTAGGTTAGTGCTTCAAATTATGATAGGACCGCATCCTTCCACTTTCCTTCCGGCTTACTTTCACTAACATCATGCGATTCGGCGCTAAGCTATTATCTAACCTACAGATATTAAATAAACTTCAAATAAACAAATAAACAACTGTGTAAAACATGTAATTGGATGGCAAGTTGTCAGATGCCCAGAAAATGAAACTTTTAAACGTGTCGTTTAATCCCTTTATTAAAATTACTGTATCAGAACTAATAATAATAAGCCTGAAATACTGGTTTAATTTACAGCATTACATATACATTTATCTGCGGATGAGTAAATAAATAACTTGTACATATTTTACTTATCATTTGCTCATTCGCTTTAACAGGCCTCGCACAACACGCGACACTATATATCTCACGGCAAACGTTATTTGGTACTGCAACAAACATTGTGTCTGGACTGCTCGATAGTTTTTAAATGTATTTGCAAGTAAGCCGCGATGTGCTACATATTATTCCGGAAAAACTGTTAATGAATACATATATGTGGCTGTAAATTTAATCTTAAAATTTCCAGCAGTAATTCACAAAGTGCAATGTCAGGACGCCAAAGAATTCAATGGTACATTGTACAATATACGAAAAATTCCTAAGAATATAAAAATGCAATCATCAATGCGTAACTAATATATTGCTTACGCTAACAAATACATTATCTTAGAATTAAAATTCAGGACGAACAAC
The DNA here is from genome assembly GCA_021186555.1 of Reticulitermes speratus. NCBI lineage: Eukaryota > Metazoa > Arthropoda > Insecta > Blattodea > Rhinotermitidae > Reticulitermes > Reticulitermes speratus. Next base: position 33,598,101 of record JAJKFL010000014.1, read on the forward strand.
AGTTATCACGAGAGGAGGACCGCTGAATTAAGCAGCTCCTCATGGACGTCACTCCGTTCAGACTTTCGAAATCGCTTTATTCTCAATGCGTTCCTTTCAAACGCAGTAATAAATTTGGCTCTGTTTTCCCAAATCTTTTGGATCGTAGAATTTACGAGACAAATTCCAGACACACGTCAGCTTTCTTTTTTTTTTCCTATTTCTCTTATCACTTTAAATTTTCCTTCGACGCTCAAAACCTTCCTGTGTTCGTCACTGTAGAGATGTTACCACTCTACCAGTCTCCTGTTTACTGCAGGAGTAGAAAAAATAGAGGGCAACGTTACGTACAAAGTGAATTACCTTTGGGATATTCGCTCTTTTGGGATGCTACGCAGCGGAGATTGGTAGTTTCGGTACAACGTACCGGTCTCATCTTTAAGGGTCAAGCAGTTCAAGAAACGCCCGTAACGAACTACAAATCTAAGCTACGTAACATCCCAGAAGAGCAAAGATCTCATTTACATCATGGTGGAAGCCTGAAATCATGAATTACCCTTACTATTGTCATTTTCCGGGACTGGAATTTATAGAGCTACCTGAAAGAGTAGAGGGCTTGTCTTCTCAAGGATGAGGAGAGGGCTGAATTCTCAAAATAGCCTACCTCTTGGAAAATAATATTGCAACCGATTACTGGCAATGTCGTTACATCCGAGGTAGATGCTCGCATGTATGTCGTACTAAGCAAGGCATAAAAACACGTGCCTTATGGGGAATTTGTTAGTACCACAGAATGTTTAATGCTATAGATGAGGCATCGCACAAACCGAGGTCATTATAACCGAGTTCAACTGCGTATTGTTTTTATACAGTTCCCCTATCAAAGAGTTAACCTGTCTGTCGGGAGTTAGTGTAAGAAAATATTGCCTAAACAAGAAGCAGAAGAAGACTAGCGAATAATATGAATACAATTTATACAAACATTCCTACAAACAAAAGTAAGTTTACAATAATGGACGCCGTGTATGGCGGTCGATTGGGTAAGACGCTTTCTTCGTATTTGGAATACCCGGCTTCAAACATCGGTTCGGAGAACGGCTATCGTGACTGAGGTTTTTGTCGGTTTTCATAAATTTCTTGAGCCAAATATCGGGGATTACTACAAATTATACCACGTCCGCTCCAAAATAATTTCAAGTTGCCTTATTAAACATCTTAGAATTCGACATAATATAGTCTGACCAACGTGACAGGGTATCAATTGGTAAATACACTCAGTAATAATACAGTGTTTGTTTTCCGTGAGAAACTCTCTTAACTAACCAACTGGATGGAGGAAAGTCCTTTTTCACAAAGGTAACACTTCCTCAGCTAGTCAAGAATTTCCCCACATTTTATGGAACTCGAAGTTTCCTTCAGTGTGATCACGAAAGACCGCCACTTCTCCCTATCCTAAGCCAGATCAATCCAGTCTACGCCTCCCTCGTATTTTTGATGATCCATTTTAATGTCATCCTCCCATCTACGCCTACGTCTTCAAATGGTCTCTTTCCACCAAAACCCTGTATTCATCTTTCCTTTCTCCATATGTGCCACATGCTCAGCTCATCTCATACTTCTTGATTTGATTAACCGACTAATATTTGGTGAGCAGCAGAGATCATAGAGCTTTTTCATTGTGCAGTCCCCTCCAGTTCCTTGTTACCTTGACCCTCTTAGGCCCAAATATCTTCTTTAGCACCCTTTTCTCACACAACTTCAGCCTATGTATCTCCATCAATGGAAGAGGCCAAGTTACACACCCACATAAAGAAGACAAAATTATAATTCGTTACACTAAAATTCCCACAGTTTACACAACTTGTCGACACGGGGCATAAAAGAACGCACGGTTCTTCGCAAGTAACACAACTTAACTGCAACAGACGCAAAAGTTATGTAATACATATCAATGTCTGGAATGAAATAAATGATTCAAATTACTTCGAAACTTCGTAGCTAGAAGCAAGAATTTGTAGTGTGTAAGAACATGACGTAAACTACTACGCATTCGCGTTTTACACTGGAGAATATATAAAGCTTAAATTCCTCCTACATAATATTCTAAATTGCTGAGTTATTTTTTTTTAAATCCAAATATTTTCGTTTGTATCTGAAACTAATTAAATGAATGGATAACAAAACAATTGTTATATGTATATTATAACAAAGAATACTGCTTAATATGGGAATGCTAATGCCCATTCTGTAAAACGAAGAACGTACACTGAAAGCTTTTCTTTGCCAGCCAAATACGAGATGAAAGTGTGGGAATATCAACATTTTAATGGTCATTTAATTCACAATAAATAATTTAGATTATATAGGACCACTTACACAAAAATACCATAAATTCCTTAGGTCCCAATTTATTTATGACTCAAAGGTAGAAGATTTGAACCTGCTACAGAATAATTATGACGCAGATAATGATATCACATCGCCAAATATGTGCTTATCCATAGAAAATCGTGACATCATCATCCTTGCAGGAAGTAAAAGATAAGACAGTTTTGTAACTGAAGTATATTCATTCAAAATAACTACATGTTGTGCAACAAAATAATAAGTCATACTTTTAGTAGGTATTTGCATATTTTTCACGGTTACTAAACCATCAGGTTCGTTCTAACACATATGTATCCAACAGAGGCATGCCACTCATAACCACTGTGATGTGATTTTATGGACGGTGTGACAGATTCCTTCTAAATCCCAACCGATTCACTATTGAAACTGACCGTACCAGCAAGCGCTTATTTCTGTCATTATACAGCAACTTCGCTGATTAGAGCAGTTGCCCCTCCTGTTCAAATTAAGTATTTAAAGCATGGCTGTCATATAAACAATAACTAAATGCTCGTCCTTATTTATAATAAAACGTTATTTGTCTTGGTTTTAATTAGGTTTTACAGCGTATCCGACTCGCTACGTGGATCGAATCCCGGTAGAGGCGAGATTTCTCTTGCCGCCCTGATCGGCCCCAAGGCCCACCCAGCCTCCTGCACGATAAGAACAGGGTCTTTCCTGAGGGCAAAGCGGCCGGAGCGTGGTGCTTAACACCCACCTTTTCTAGTGCTGGGTTGCGAATTAGTTGGAATTCTACCTCCGCCTTCCCTCTATGCCGGCAGAGGCATGTCATGGAGTGACCTAATTGGCGCCTCGGGACTGGAGTAAAATTTGCATATAAATCCTGGAATATGTTTTTTTATATAAAAAGGTTTATTAACATAAATATTTATAGACAACTTACATCTCATACCTTGTATACACAATTTGTTCCTCTTACCAATTGACCGCACCGTTTACCTTTTATTAGGCCTTATGGTTCGGAAATTACCTAGGTAGCTTCGTGATTGTGGTGAAAATTAACTCAACACAAAAAACACCACCAACTCGGAATATGTTGCATAACGTGTGTGAATTAAGACTTTCGTTAAAACTATTTTCCTATACCTCACAAGACCAATATACATAATATGTACAGTACTTCAATCTTGCGTTATTTTGCACAGCGAATCGTCCACTGTCACAAAGTGTTTTCCCTTAATTAATCGCAATAGTGTTTTATTACTAGTATATCCATATTATCCGACTCGATTTTGCACCTATAATTCACAGTGTCAGCTGACTAGTCTATTGGCATAGGGCTATATACATCCCCCGTTTTACATCACGTGTCTAGCCTATTTGTCTTCTCCAGTGTCCATCAATATTACATTTTCTTGCAGCATGAAGACCATGGGCTCTGATTTTCTTGCTTATTTCACTATGGGGGGGAGGGGGGGTGTCGAGTTAATCGGGTTGTTACTGTGTGCAGTGGTTATACATCAAATGTATTCTGTGCATACTGTGTAGCTTTCAACGATACAAGTTTATACAGGAATTACGAGCGTTCTTTATACACCTTATATCCATTCACCAGGCATACGCGTTTCGATGCTTCATCCGCATCATCATCAGTGTCTACGTATGTTATACTAGCTGACATGTGTTTGGCAATACTGTTTTTACATTGTCAGTTTTTACCCCTTATGATGTTAGTTTCTTTATTTGTCACACCACTTACGTAATTTAGTTTTGAAATGGAGTATTGCATTAGTATATAGCTCTTTCTCTGTTTCGCTCCTCACCTTTTCTGACTCAAAAGATTGCGTGTTACTACCGTGCACACCACGTCAGTTTTATTAATACACACCAACAAAGAACACAAGAAAGTCTTAATAGATGTTTTTTAATATTTAAAGTTTCTGCAAAAGCTCCTCCAAACTACTTCGGCCTGTCAGCCATTATCAGAGAGATCTTCACAAACACGTATTTAGGTAGTACTCAAAGTTTTACAGTCTCTTTACAATTTTAAATAAATTGTGTAAATATAAAGCCTTCATGTTAATATAATACTCAAATTTTATTTGCATGAATTATAACCACATTTCTCACTATGGCATTTATTGGTTTATTTATGAAATAATCATATATTAGGACTGTATTAGGGTGATAAATAATTAATCTCTAATTGAGTATTTCCATATTTTTGTTCTTGCCCTTCTTTAATTGCTTTTTATTATCTTGTGCACTTTGTTCTTGTGAGTTATTAAAACTTTCTAACTTGTTTGAAGTAGCTTACCACTTGTCCATTTCTTAATATTATTGTTGTTTGTCATTCGTATAGCAGGTATCCATTACAATTAAATTTAAAACAAAATATTACATCGATAGATAACTACTACTGTTCTCAGGTATCGTGGATGTTGCTGTGCAATGAATGTTTTAATGACTGACGTTTAATTCACAGCTGTTATAGAACATTCAATATGATTTAAACTTATGTACATTGCAGCCTAGTTTACGAGTGTCAGCGTATGCCAATAATATGCTGTAGTGAACGCAAGTACTTATAAAATGAACAAAACCCTTGATAATGAACAATTAGCTCGAAACCTGTTGGGCATTATGTGATGAACAATGAAGAAAGAGCGTAACTCTATTCGACCGTAGAAAACGCTCATTTTTGCGTAACAAGAAACGCATGTCCAGTTCTTCATTATCAATTGTTTTCCTCTGCAATTCGAGGTTCTACTATTTACACAGCTGAAACAGTGCGGTTGAATAAGCTAAGACTGAATCCAGATTAGGCAGTGCGGCGGTAATCCTGAAGATATATAAGTATAGCATGTATATCTAAGAGACTTAAACCTGACCGGCTGGAATCTCACCACTGTACCCGATACGTTGGCTGAAGATTCTCATAGTTCTTCTGTTTCTCCTCGCGACTGTAAAAAATGTGCTAGTCCGAATTAATGCTTCCCAATTAACTTACACAGGATTCATGTCCCAGGCTCAGTCTAAGAGTAGCACGAAGCCCGTTAAAAGTGTTAAAACCAGATTTCTTAAAAAATTGCTTACCTCAAATCCTTGGAAATTTCTCGAAGGACAGTTACATTCATACCACGACATTAAACCTGATAGAATAGTACATGCAAGAAGCAAGAATGATATGGAAAAACGAGCACATATACTGACTTAAGCATACCGTAAACTGCTACTATCTCCTTCCTCTGCTACCAGCCGAATAACAAAGTAGTTACATAACGAAGGTACGTAATGACAGGAGAACAAGCTTTTACCTTTCACTTATACAAGGATGTGCAGTTGATGGAACAGCTTTAAAGAACCTAAGAATCAATCAGTAAACTTCTTAAACAATAAGGCGCCTTCTCCTTTCGCAGCCCGACATGATCTTGAATTTCAAATTTCATTTTCATACTTACGCTGGACCGAGCCTGGTTCCAAACGAAAACCTTTCGGCAACGCCCTGAATGATCGTGTCGGTACCCCTGTGGACACCGTCCTGGGGCGCCAATGACGTGAAGAACTTCCCGGCACTGCGTCATGTGCCCCAGTAGCAAAAAATACATCAGTATTATTACCTTCATTGCAAGCTTGACAGGATCACTGATATCCTAGGGTTTATATAGGCCAGCAGACGCTTATCTCTGTAGATAACCGCCATCTTATCTGACCGTCAGGTATGAATGTTGCACCATATAAGACGTCAGATTTTTACGGCGTGCAAATTCGGATTACTGTCTTCGAATCGTGTCACGGTGTAGGCACAGTGAAGGCAGCACAAACGCTTCTCTCCCATTCACAATATTCTGAATTATTTAAATTCTTTCACACTGGTCATATAATAAGGCCAGATTCTCAGCTTAATCACTTTGACTCAGAAAAGAGAAGGCAAATCTTTTCTGCCGAAACGTTTGTGTCGCAACCAATACTGCACGGTGTCACAGTCCGTGAGACCATTAGTGTCCGATAAAGTAATAAAAACTTGCGTTTTGTTGATATCATTTTTCAATTAGATATTTTCATGAAAACAGCAGAAAACCACCCGGACATATAGCAGAAATTTTCCAAATATATTTTTTCGTGAATTTGCTTAAGCCATTCTTATTTATGGCAGATACAAGTCACGTTTTACAAAGTTGGTCACATTAGAATTTGTGAGATTTGAGATTTCCGTGTAAATGAATATTAATGTCGGAAGTACGGACCTCTGACCTGTGACGCAGTTACGTATTATGAACAGATGTCGACGTTCTTGAGGAACATTTGCGGGTCTGAAAATGGAGGTAGCTGGTTCTTTTGAAACACTGGTATCTACCTCTCCACCTACATACAATCTCATCAGAAGGACGGTAGCTTTAAAATTAGGCGTACCAAACTTAATACAATAAGAAGCTACGTTCGTTTGAAAATAATTTCTTTAAATTTTCAAGGTATTGATAAATAGGGGAAAACAGACCATCAGATACACTGTTTGAGATGCGTGTATTACAGTGTATTGTTGAATGTTTCAAATAAAAGAGTAGATTCAATAATATACACATTTTATATCTTTTACTTGTACATTTGTTTAAATGTTTAAAGTATTGATAAATGTTTCAAATAAAAAAGTTCATACAAATAACCAATATTTTATGTCCTTTATCTCTACAAACTACGATCTGTAGTCGTTACTGTATACTGTGGACTGTGTGTCCGGATACGGTAACGGAACATCAGAACAAAAAATGCGCTTGCTTTTGGATTCATGTTTTCTGCTCATTTAGTCCTGCAGTTAGTACTGGAATTCATTCGCGAGCTTTTATTGCAAGAACTTTGCTTTATCTCATGGGTGCGAATTTACATGAAGTTCTTCTACACATAATTGTGTCATGCTCATTCCTTCCAGTTCTAGCAACTTAAGAACCTGATATCCTCTCGCTCTGGTATGTCCAGTGCTGCTGAACAGAACGCAACGTTTTGGAAGCGGGATCTGCATCTTGCATCAAGTAAACAGATATAAAGGTAACTTCACAGGACGGAAACAGATTCATTTTCCTTATTGTTGTGATCTGTTCGGAATACGGAAAATTGATATTTTCCAGAAATGCAGATATGCTACTTGTAACATATCACCGTCACAACCGGTCCCAATTGGATTGGTTTATGTTGAGTTTACGTAGTAAGTAAAATTAAATAGACTTCATGCATATAGATACGATAATTTACAGTGTTTGTACAAAAATGCCCTGCAAACAAATATGTTATCAAGAAAAGCAGCTGACACAACTTGGTAAATGTTCATAATATCCGGTTTTGTTTATGCAGTTTATCAGTATATTTTTTACAGATTACAAATAACTACACTAACATAATATCAGAACTAGGTGGTTATTGTTGAGTAAGTGTAAGTATTGAGGAGTGTTGTATTCATCTGCAGTCTTGGTGATATGTTTGTCAGCCCCATACATCATTATTCCTGGGACCCTGAAACAAAAATAAAAACACTTCACAAATTCCACCTTAATATATGCCGAGAAAGTGAACCCAAATTAGTGTCCCCACCCCCTCCATAATAATTACCACTGGCCAGGTACTTTCTGAATGCGAGACTCATACGAAACGTTCCTTACATTCGAATAAGAGTCACTCAGGAAATTATTGACGTAACATTATACAGTTGGCCATCCACACAGCGAGAGCTGCGTAAGCGTTTTAATATAGCTGATTAGGATGGTTATTTGTAATTATCACATGAAGGGGTGTTTTTTTTCCTGCTTGACTGAAAAGCGCCAGCCCGACAGTCGCTAGCGTTATGTCATACGCCGAGTCTCGGGAGGTTTAGAAGTCGGTGAAGGCAGCGGAGAAAAGAATTCGCTGTGATAATAACCTTTACAAAGTCTAATAAAAACTCACCAGCGCAACACTGATGCTGAAAATGTTGACCTCCTGACCGAATGCACTCAGCATAACTGCGGAAAACGTTATTTACTCTCTAGAGTTCTTGCCCGGAAATTGTTGAAATCTCACGGCGGATGTTGTTTCTTAGTTTTTCCAGATTGTGAGGATTTGTTTTATACTGTTTATCTTTCAAACTTCCCCAGAAATAAAAGCAACAAGGTGTTAGTTAAATCAGGGGAATGTAGGAGTCAAAGACCACGCTCATTTACGCGGCCATGTAAGCTATCTCTTACTGTTTGCAAACCGGAGTGTAACTTTAGCTGTCGGCGATAAAAGACTTGCGCTATGAATCATCGGGTTTGTTGCTAGTCAAGCATTTCTGTCTTTCAGTGACGTAACAGCATGCCTTGACTCAGGTGCAGTGTTGAAGAGCGTTGTTTTAATGCAGCAGTATTTCAAACATAAGCCTGCTGGACAATGTCCCAAAAATGTCTCAGCCTAGGAGCCGAGTGTTTGGAAAACGTCTGCACGAAGGGCCACAAAATTGTTACAATTGCGACAGTGTAAGACATCGGTAGTTCATGTTTTGAAGAAACATGTTCCGGTTGCAAGAATACATTTTTGTAACTGGTTTCTTTAAGTTTGTATACGATGGAAAGTTGTCCACATTTAGTGTCTTTCTCTGATGAGGCCTGGTTTTCCTTACGTGGAGAAGTGAATTCTCAGAACAGCCGGTATTAGAGTGCAGCAAATCCAGGACTTAATTCACGAACACCCTCTTCATAACGAAAAAAAATTTGTGTTTGGTGTGCGATGAGTGCACGCCGCGAGATTTCAACAATTTCCGGCCAAGAACTTCAGAGAGTAAATAGCGTGTTCCGCCGGTATACTAAATGCATTCGGTCAGGAGGGCAACATTTTCAGCATCTGCTGTTGCACTGGTGAGTTTTATTAGACTTTCTAAAGGTTATTATCACAGCGAATCTTTTTCTTGCTTCCTTCACCGACTGTTAAACCTCCCGAGACTCGGCGTATGACGTAACGCTAGCGGAGTGTCGGGCGGACGCTTATCGGTGAAGCTGGGGGGGAAAAAAAAGGATTGCTCTTCTGTCGTTATGCATGCTAGTAGGCAGTTACGAACAGGATCGTTATATGGCAGCCATTTAAATATATGTTTGAATCCGTATTAAATTTTCCACTGTGCCGAACAAAAACTCTCGAATTAGCAGTATCGCATAGGGCTTGTTGTTCGTCATTCAAGTTCATAATGCCAGTAGAAATTTAGCTGTTGCCAGAACCCTCAGTATAGCCTACTTATATTATATGCTTTGATAGATTATGCTTTTAGGAACTTTCCGTTTAAATTTCAAATTGCAATATCATGCTTTGTAACAAATGGTTTCCAGCAGCCTCTCACTTCCTTCATATAGGCTTAAGCAGAACTCGAAACGCTGTCCAGTGTTCTCATGTCCACTTAACAGCTGCTGGGTGCAGCACATATGTTAAGGCACCATAATAACTGGTCTATCCCGGTTTCCTTTTACATTGTTGTGCTTGTCCTCTTCGTAATTTATATATTTCGCAATGCCGTGCTCCTGCAATATATTAATGTATGTTCTTGCCATGAAACACAGCTCTTACCAAACAGTAAAGAGTAGCCAGTATGAAGACTTTAACCTGATATTATTACATTCACGTTGCATGATATTCCCTATCTGTGTAACAACATAGATATGGAAATAATTTCCGCCAGGTCATATTGTTTTATACTACATTTGGTAGGAGGTTATCACAGTCTTGGAGGAGCATAATGCACCCTAAAAACGTAGGTGGCCTATCCAGCCGAAACACTGACATCCACGTATCAGACAATTAGGTACCAAACAATTAAAAATAATATTAGATGCAGTACACTGAACTAAGACGCGTTGTTCCCGACCCAGGGCAAATTTGAATAACAATTACGGATGCGCAGCGTGCCCCCACAACCGGATTGTAGACAGCATCTATAAATGAATCGTAAAGAAAGGGATGGATATTTAATGACAGCTCAGCCATTGTCAGCTTCTCAGTAACGACACTCCACAATGTAAATAATTTTAAATGGCTGGGTGTGATGTGCTTCGGTTAGAAAGGTGAATTTGTGTACCGCTATACAATTTTATACTCAGATTTGGTTACAAAATTGCGCTGTAGAAATTAAATGATGAGACATCGACTGAAAAATGTTCGCTTATTTCCCTATATTGAATTGTTCAACGGTACAGTAAATTTTGTAGACTCATCATAAAGTTCGCCCACCTTCAGGCTATTTTATATAGTCTACACTGCCCTGAAACAAATGGTCTATATCCCTTGGGAATTTGGACAAATTATTAGGAGCAAGTATAACGTTAATTAAATGTTTTTGCATTCTCGTCACTTTTCCCCATTCTTTGTAAGGATGGGCCTCGTCACAACCACATCACTCCCCTCACAAGATGGTTTAAGTGACACAAAATAAATCTTATCAATTTCCTTTCTTATGTGGAAAGATACTGTACCATGTCTTAATGTTCGACTCTCTGTAACTTAGAAAAAATGTACGAAATTTCATCAAACTTCATACTACCATCATCGTTCTAGAGACCACTCATACTACCATAGTGATTCTAGAGACCACTCACTCCACATTATAATTTTTATTTTTCCGCTGTCAATACTATCAGTACAACGGCCGCGCAAAGCTGCAAGCTACACGAACAATAAATTCGTGGATCGACTTCAGGCACAAACAAGTCATCTTTTTCTATCGAAATCGTTCAGACGGGCTCTGGGGCCCAGACAGCCTCCTATTAAGTATTTACCTGGTGCTTTCTGCGGAGGTACAGCGGCTATAGCGTGAAGATGACAGTTCACCTCCATGCAATGCCGAGGTTAAGAATGAGTGGAGCGAAACCTCGACGACACAAAGTGTTGCTTTATTAAGCACAGGGAAAACCTTTTTCTTTTACGCGAAATTGCAATGTCGGAACAACAGTGACACTACTAACACAAAAGTTGAATTTTTAACAGTGTAATTAGCTATGTAGTAGGATGTGAAACAGCAGAATGAAAGCTGTGGAAAACCTATATTCAGGTTGTGGTCTGAAAATGACAACTCAGAAAACATTTGCCATAGGCGGAAAACCTTTCAGTTGTTATGTATACGGTTGCTTATTTAGAAAGCAGACAAACCGAACACACTGCAATTTCCTTCTGAAGAATAGCATTCAGTGTCAATACATACTCTTCTTTATTTCGAACACCTGCCTGTATAATACCTCCCATGCAACTCGCGCTCGAAGCCGTCACTGCAAGGTTTTTCGCTGCCGACTTCTGGTACTGCGATGACAAAGGTGACTCCCTCCATTGGAGTCGCTATAAACACAAATGTAGTTATCATGGCCACAATTACTCGTCGCCACAACGTTTTATTCACCGAAGGAAAACAGTGGGACGGCATTTTGTGCTTTTCTGGACTGCCACCTCGTTCGAGATTTCTGTTCTCACCGAATACGGTAATTTGGTACGTTTCAGGTAAATGGATGTCAGTAGGTGGAGTTTTGGCTTCCCAAGTAAGGCAGGTTACTGTGTATTCCTCCAAACACTAATAACACTCAGGCGCACAAGGAATTCTCTGCTTTTATTGAACACTTAAACTTTGTCGTGATGCTACTATCTTATGGAACAAGAAAAACGTATAGACACACAGACACACTCTTTCTTTCTTTCTTTCTTTCTTTCCTTCCTTCCGTATTAGCCTGACCGCTGTCTACCTACTCATTGTAGATGTAGAGGGTTATTGTTGGACGTGATCACACCCAATCACACACGCGGTACGACTCCTCTGGACGAGGCAGCGGCGGTCTGTCGCATAGATCGCTACCTGACAACACACAACACTCACAACAGACAGACATCCATGCCCCCGGCGGGATTCGAACCAGAAATCCGAGCAAGCGAGCGGCCGCAGACCTACGTCTTAGAATGCAAGGCCACCGGGATACAGACGCATTCACGACACCATAAAACCTAATTTGTCGTATGCTTACACATAAAAGACTGATCTTTCTACAGGGTTCTTACTTTACCAGATATGTATTGTTTGTCACATGGAAATGGAAATGACAAGCATCACAAATATCATCACGTTGTTCACTGAAACTCGAAATTCTGCTGTTAAAAGACAAGACACTGCATCCTGAATCCTTTTTTTCCATCGTCTTCAGTACAATCATTATTGCTAGATATTTCACCTTTAGCATTCCGCCATAGATAAAGTCGCACGGCTTCAGACCTAGCGAATGAGGAGGCCACAATCCCTTGCTTGTTAGTCTGTCACCAAAAACACTGTAAACAGCGGATAACATTGTTTGCAGCTTTGAAGACAATTGTGTCAGAATGTGTGTGACATATTGATATAAATTTATGGACTTAAAAATGGGCCCAGTAGTCTTAATTGTAGTCATAACACATCACACACCAACTAACCTTTCATTTCCTAATGACGCTTCGCGGATTAACATGATATTTTCTGCACATAAGTATCTGTTATTCTGAACGTTTACATAACCATTGAGACGAAACCAGGCGTCATCGCTAAACAGAACGAGTGTGGGGTCTCTTTCTCCATGATTCGACTGACTGATGACTGGAACACTCTGTACAGACAGAAAAATTCACTACCAAATTGTCGGTGGTACGCGTCCCTCTGGGTCAGCCAAGATCTTTGTGGTAATTTTACTGACATACAGGTGGTTGTATTTACACATAGACGAAGAATACGGTAAATGGTATTGCGTGTGCTGTAGTTAGTACTGCTGTATTCATCCTTATTGAAAGTTTTCATAGTGCACTTGCATATAGCAGCACCGCTTAGTAGGCTGCACATACTGCTATTATAACGAGTTGAGTATAATAATATAAATTAGCCCTCTTTCCAGACACCTTTGCCTTACTGAGGTTATATATTTTAAAGGACTGTGTTTTGTAGGCCAAAATATTATGCGCGCACATAAATCCTTTTCTCAGTGCAATACATGCTCCAAAAAGAGCAGTGATATTTAAAATCGCAACTATTTTTTGTTTAAATGTCAATGTACTTTACGTAACAACTAACCAGATCTATATAACATTTTTTCCCATCACAATAAATCACATCCAATTTATTATTTATTAATTTATTATTTTATTGCAACCCATACCTGGAAAACGGCTTCTATGTTTCTGCCGCTCTATGTCCCCTATATTTTCTGTCTCTTACTGTACTCTGCAAGTTCCCTCACAATACCTTTCTCTTTTCGGACACTGAGGACGAAGCGGAGCATCCAAAATGTTAAGAGGTTCCGACGTTGTAGTGGACACATCAAATGTCACAAGATCGCTACAACTAGACATTTTTGTTATCACCAACGCAACAAATACAACCGCAGTGAACACTGGTAAGAACATTGTCTTTCACAGCAGCTTAACTACTTAGGGACTACTTAGGAAATTTTTGCGCAGTCTCTCGTTTTAACGTGTCGGATATTATCTATATTTTTTATACTGATTTCTTGTTCACTTGTACACTGTTGTGCTCTTTCCACACTTTGACAGTATTGTGAGTTATGGCTCCATACTTGTGACGTAATTATCTGAAAACGGAAGGAAAGTGGTCAGTCAGCTCTCCAACACCTCCTTTTTCCGCGCTGAATACTTCTTTTTCTAGTAAAAGACTTTTTTTCCTTAAACTTTGTAACATATCGTATAATGTAGAAAATCTTCATATTCCACAATTTTTAAATCTATAAATTTCAAAATAATTCACCTCCATCTAATGCTGAAATTGAAAAAATAAGTGGAGCTGTACCTTCACACGTAGGCAGAGTTTCATAGTGGGCAGTAGGATCAATCCTTTACCTCTATGAGTATATTAAATATAACAGCACAAATTTTAGTTTGCAAGCTGCAATACTTCACCAGAGATCGAATTAAAATATAAAGCTAACATACAAACAAGAATATTTTCTGACGTCGCCATGTTGCTCTTCATATGAATTAGAAATATTATTTATATTTATAAAATTTTACATATTTTATCGCGTATATAATCAGAGCCCTTCATTAATTAATGCTATTATTACACCCATGCCAGAATTTAACTCGGCCACCAAGTAGGTATTATTAAATGTAGATAATTGTAAACAATAACTGTCAGCTGTATTCTTACAGCATGACAAGCATACAGAACGTCATGAAAATCTGTCATTTCGTTCAGAGCAGGCAAACACACGAATTTAACGAGTCCACATTTCAATATGCTTTAGAAAGTAAGATGCAGTAAAATTGGAGGTCGCTGTAAGCAACATAGAACTTGCTGATGCCTTCATATAAAATGCCTGATATATTTGTGCGATTTTAACAAACTTAAATTTTCCTGACAGATTTTCATGAAGTTCCCAACATAAAGTTTCACGAAAATCCCTTCGGTGGGTGCCGAGTTGTAGTACGCGGGCGGGCGGGCGGGCGGACGGACGGACGGACGGAAGGACAGACAGACGAAGAGACGGAAGGAAGTAACGAAGCTAATAGTTGCTTTTCGCAACTTTGCAAACGGGTCTAAAAATGAAGTTCAGAAATAGTCTGTATTCTGTGAGAATTCTCCAGCTTGCAAACCTGCGTCAGACTGATGACGATCCTTGGTCAGTTGCCAATTATTACAGAACACGAGGTTATCTCGTGGCCTTCTAAAGTAATTTGCTTGACCAGCAGATAGTTTTTGTTGTCTTTCTTCCAACAGGCTCAAGACTTGACGAGTCAAAGTCATGCCCCCTTTGTGTGAACTTTGGAACAACTTCGCTTTTACGCACTAATTATCTCAATTATTATTATTATTATTATTATTATTATACCAATAACAATAACAACGATAATGACAATAAAAACTTGTGGAAAAACCCCCGATCAGTTTTAACGGTGAAAACATGCACATATCGAGGACATCGGACGATAAAAGTCATCACTCCATCAGTGACAATAACAGCGGGCTGTTTGACCTAAACTGACTGCGATTATATACAGAAGCAGCAATACTAATAATTTTTTTTTTCCTATGGCTCAACAGCCCCTTTTCGGGTGCCTAGGCCTCCTCATTTCGAGGCTTCACGATCACACTCAGACACACCACACTCGGTAGGACTCCTCTGAAGGAGTGACCAGCCCGTCGCAAGAACCTCTACCTGACAACACACAACACTCACAAGAGACAGACATCCATACCCCAGGTGGGATTCGAACCCACGATCCTAGTAAGCGACCGGCCGCACACCCACGCCGTAGACCGCACGGCCACTGGGATCGGCTAATAGTAATAATAATAATATAATAATAATAATGTCATTTTAAAATATAAAGATGGTTCAGGCTGTAACGCACTGGCTTTGAATTAGGGAGCTGGTAGATTCGGATCTGAGTTTGATACTGATTATTTTCAGCCAAGTCATAGTGGTTCTGCTCAGTCTTTCCAGGTGTGTGCCTGTACAATATTATAATTTAGCCACTGACAGCCTCCTTTCACATACTGCATACTTACCAATTCACTGTTCATAGCCATCCTGTCTGCTGCTATATGAACTACGCACTCTCACGGGCATAATCACGCCACGAATACAGTACTATATCGCACTCCCACGACGCTAACACAATTTGTTACGTTAATATAAAACCTGCCGATCCCAGTGGCTGCGCGGTCTAAGGCGTGGGTCTGCGGCCGCTCGCTTACTAGGATCGTGGGTTCGAAAATCCCGCCTAGGGCATGGATGTCTGTCTCTTGTGGGTGTTGTGTGATGTCAGGTAGAGGTCTCTGCGACGAGCTGGTCCCTCGTCCAGAGGAGTCCTACCGAACGTGGTGTGTTTATCAGTGTGATCGTGAAGCGTCGTAAAAAATGACGAGGCCTAGGCCCCCTAAGGGCTGTCGAGCCATAAAAAAATATAATAAAACCTGCTAATTTTATAAATACTGCCCTTCCGCTAAACGTAATTAATTTTAATGCCGTGTCGAAACTACTAATATAAACAAATGCTTACGTTTACATGAACATTGTTTTATTGTGACTGTGGTAATGTAGTTCCTGATTGTGCAGAATGGAAACAGATGAATGGCTATGTGATTCCCATTACAGTCACGTTATCAGATCGGTTTACCCGGTTGATTCTTATGTCTGCACAGGACGCTGACAGTAAAGAAGCCTACACAGCGTCGAATGATTCGGTAATAGTGAATAAGTGATTGGAAGTGGTACTCAAATTAGCGGTGGTGATCTACTTTAAGATACTACTCTGGAGTTTGTTTGACGGTATTGAGGAGCCTGTATGGGGATAGCTTTACTCACTATTATGAGCCCTCGCGCATAAGCTACAGCGTTTCCAGCCGTACCAAGTTTGGTTACAGCACGCGAGAATTAATATCTTACTTCAAGCGACTCTGCTTTTTTTAGAGAATGTGTAGATAATTTTATTGTTTCAAGACTTATGGCCCTAGTTGTTATACATGTATTAACAAACGTCCAACAATTTGGCTTGGCATTTTTTTCAGTCTGGCAGGAGCGTTGGTATGTTGGTAAAGATGATTGTGTATTGTACGAGATAGAATTAAAATTAAGGAGAAATTTTTGGGGACGCAAACAGTGAACAACTACATTGGATATCTTGAGCTCAAAAAACTGATTAATATACCAGGAGCAGAGATTTCAAACCTATGTACAAATATCAACAAAAACGACCAAAAGTGGTACATCTTCAACTTCCCAGTCTGTTAGTTCATGCAGTTTCCTTGTTTAAGAAACCGCTTCACTGAAAATTGTGGATAAAGAAGTTTTCTCACAAATACTTAACTGAGAATTGTGGATTAAGGAGTTTTCTTACAAAGTACAGTTGCATGGAAAGTGAAATTTCCGAGATATATTACGGCATTCAAGTTGTTTTTGTGCTTTCGGTAAAGGTGGCCAATGTTGAAAGGTCATTTATAATTAAAAGTAATAAAGGACTACAAGAGAAACTCGGTTGGCCAAATCAGGCTAGGAAATCTTGCTGTTTTGGCTGTCATAAACAAAGCAGCAGTCAGAATGAATATTAAAAAAATCATCAGTGGTTTTACAAACGCAAAGGCGCAGAAGAATGATTTTTAATTGAGGACTCCAGTGACGGCTTCTTGGAAAAAAGAACAGACGTTCATATTTCCGAAAAGTCAAGTTTGTAACCCCCAGTAGTGTTCGGAGTGGCGCATAGGTTCATGCTTATGTTTGGCAAGAAAAAACATACCGTTGATGTGATAATCCTATCGATTCTACAAGTACGAGTATTTATAAGAAACAGGATGCAAATAAAAAGTTTTTTCCTGAAAAACAAGTCTGTTTATAATAGTTTCATAAAAGTGGCCATGTACCTCATGCGTACGGCACGGGCCATTGGTAAGCTGTCAATAGGGATCTGAAATTCATATCTACGCCTCTGGGGTCGAGGAAGGTCAGTCTGATAGGATTGGTTTGTACGACTTTAAGGTTGCGAAAGTTAATGAGATAAATGTGTAAAAACGTATCGAGGAATGGCTATAGTAAAAACACGGGGTGCCCAGTTCAAATCTCGAAGGGTACACCAACAATTATGGTTGAGATTTTTCTTAGTTTTCTGAGCCCCTTAAGGCAAATGCATAGTAATCACTTAAATTACACACCTCCATCAACTACAGAGGTTAAACATACGTGGTCCTATACCTCGACTCCTCCATACGTCGACATGACATGGTGCTTATTAAGCAAGGACAACATTACCTTAACATAATTCGACTCCATTTCGTTGAATTACTGACAGCGTCGAAAAATAAACCACAAAGAATCAATTGAAATTTGACCGTGTTCTTCAATTGTCCTCCGTGACAACCTTAAATCTCACAAACAAGTATGCCATTCAGTAATTTAGAAGATGAAAGGACCTGACAAATGAGCTCGAACTCCCCTCCCAGCTAGAATTTTGTCTGCGTATTTAACAAGAATGAAGGTGCTGCCTTGTTTAAGACATTTAGGCACAGGAATAAATGAATTTTACTCTCACCTCACCAGCGTTTTCTGCATTTCCCGTTGGGTCCCCTTTTCTCTCCCTCCTGACAGGGTGCAGGTCGTCGGATTGGAGCCCGTACAATGCTTTCCCTCGGACCGGTAGTAGTCAATTCGATTCCAGAAGAGATAATATTTTCCAGCGCGTTTATTTTCACAAGAAGCGTGGCCATATATAGCAACATAAAGATGAAAACTCTTATAGAGCCAAAATTCATTTTCAAATATTTTACCACGCACTTGTGTTAACTATTTTTCATCAAAGACAGAGAACCCCTTCTTTGCAGTGCGTTCCGTTTCGTTACGGCTTGATATAAGTCAGTGCTTGAACTGACCCTTTGGCGTGTTGCCACTTCGTTCATAATGGTTTATTTTTTTCGTATCAAATCAGACAGTGATGTAACATGATTACATCCTAGAACATGATTTTGCATCAACAACGGACATGCCCTTGTGGTCAGTTTTCCATTCTAACGGTTTACCAACCCTATGGGTGCTACGTTCAAGCCAGAAATTTACGTTGTCAGGGCTGTTGTTCATGAATGGTAAATACATGTACAGTAAATACTGTCTACAAAACTTGAAAATTGGGGACAAATATTTCCTCCTACTGTTTCTTGACCATTAGTTCAGATGTCGTGTTGTCGGATGTGAAGGTTTTTGTAAAGGGCAAAATTACCGACAGCTGGCACATCTAGGGGCAAATTGTAACGAAAAGCTTAAGTTTATGTGCGCAACAAACGTAAAGAAAATTACACCTGTAATATGTGAAAGTAGAGTATCAACAAATATCCCCAATTTGTGAAAAATATCTCCGTTTTCCGACTAATGAATAGATAAATCTGACTTCCGTTGTGCATTTTCAAATAATATCTACATACCACAGAGTCCGTCATAATAAGCTAATAGTGAAGAAACTGGTCAAGAAATTTTCGTATTTCATTGAACACGTACGAATATCACAAACGCTCGCCACTGGACCGGATTTTCAGCCAGATGAATCCAGTTCACAACTTCATCATCCCTCTGAAGTCGATTCTAATTTACTCTTCCGTCTCCCAAGTGGTTTCTTTCTTTGGAAATTTTGAGAAATAAAGTACTTTGAATTCATCATTTCTCCATTGCGTTCTGTAGGTACAGACCATAAAATTCTCCGTAATTAATCACGCTAACATTGTTGTATGATAATTATCAATGACAAAGCTACGCATTATGTAATGTCCAGTAGCTTTATAGCTTCACATTTCTGAGGTTCTCTTTATATTCTTCCGCACTTTGTCCTTAACCCTCAGTATATATATTCTTCCCTCAGATTGAGAGATAAAGGTTTACATCTTTACAAAATAAAAATAATGTTACAGTTTCAACTGTTGGCACTGCCTGACAGCAAATACAAAATAATAATAATAATAATAACGGTCTTCTGGTTTCTTTCATCCTGCAGCCTTATCGGTGGCGAGCAGTTTTTCGGAGTAACATGCACTGTCCATGGCTTAAGTGGGTAGGGCGAGAATGTGGACAATTAATAAGCAAAGTGCATAAAAGATGGCCTCTCAGACCCACAAGTGGGGGACAGAATAGTCGAGTCTGGACGAATAGGATTGGTGGAATGGGAACTGTGAGAAAATGACCCTTTTCAAATCCGCTGCTAATATTGAATGGAAAGAGAGAAAACTGCCACTAACATCCACCGAATAGTTTTTTGACATGAGAAACGGGTACTTGTTAGGTAACAGCCTCTGTGGACAAAAAAGCGGCAAAGGGAATACAGCCATTCTCATGGCTTCCTTCCTCTCCGAAGATAACGACAGAATGTTCCTCCGAAATATTTGTATCGGGGTTTACTAGTTGCGTCCCGCGGTCACTTTTCAGATAAGAGCTGTGTATCAGTTGCGTCCCGAGTTGTCAACCCCCCTAGATAAGGCAATGTATTAGTTGCGTCCCGCGGTCAGTTTAAAGGTACAGCAGTTGTGTAGCAGGCTGTAGTGTCGAATCGGGTCCAGAGTGCCTTGGTTCAAAGTCCGTCTGTGACGCTGTACAGTGGGTCAGATTAAGCGAGACCTGGCCACAATTACAATTCTTCGACTTCCACAAAATGCTTAAAAATCTACTTGAGGGGCAACAGGAAGTTCTCAGGGTAACGTAAGTTTTATGACATTTGGGGTGGATATATTTTCGGTAGAGGCAAACAAACAGAGCGTTCTATATTTATAGTCCTACAAATGTACATTTTATTCACTATTAGTTGTGTAACACTGTCCTACATGTTTCTAACCATATTCTGGCTCATCCTCAGAGACTCAGTATTTAAAATTATACATTTTTACATCACTTGGTACACTTGTTTAAATAGTAAAAACTGAATAACATGGCTTTTTTTACAATCGTGTTTATACACTGGTTCAAATGTGAATAGATGTAGCTGCTGTTTATTTCGGTGTTATAAACCGTCTTATACGGGTTAAAATGTTAAAAGTTGAATAATCTGTGTTGTTATGATATCCTGAAACATACACTACTTAAGATAAAATTTATAGTCGTATTTAAGTTAATGTGATTTTGGTATTTTGTACGCAAACTCCAGTAGTGGTTTATTAATTATTTTTACAGTGACAATTTAATTTATTAAGTTAATTAATCACGGTGCAGAGCAATAAAGTTAAGTAACGTGTGAACTAATTAAAAACGTAATATTTCAAGAGAAATAAATAATTTTTATGTCAATTTAAATTATGCTGATTTTTTTTTCTGCATAAAATTTGAAGTTCATTATTTACATAGAGCTGTAAAATTGATCTGAGCCGCTTTAGCTATCCGTTTGTTGTATTATTGTATAGCTTCAAACTTTGTTATTATCTAATACAAGAAATTAACTGCTTATACATGCTACTCTGAAAGTTATTAACGATTGCATAAGATAGTGTCATGTACTTAGAGAATTTGATCATGCGGTTTGACATGTAATCTACCATTTTGAGTGCCCATCTTCGATTTTAATAAAAAGTTAGTAGAGTGTACATAACTAACCAGCTTACACATTATGTATGTTATGTTTATAAGTATACACTTTATATTCTTAGACATATATATGTATATATTTATTTTTATACATTTTATAATAAACTATGAAAACATTTCGCACAATTATTTACAGATGAATAAAAATTAAAGCACAAGGAGTTGTTTAAAATTTGGACACAAAGGAAAGCACAGCAACATAAAGAGTGAATACGTTAAAAAGAGTGCCATAGCGATGTACAGATCTCTTTGTTTTCAATTAAGAATCTAGATACCACGTGAAACTTTTATTTTATAAAAATTAAACCGATATTAATTAAACAATAATTGCTTTATTTTCAATTTTCAGTGAGTTTTTATTTTCAGTTTTGTTAATGTAATTATTATTTTACAGCTCATTTTCGGCCTGAAGAAATTTCCCTAAGCGCATTAGCGGAAATAGAATATATCTCATGTTGTACTGGATATTTGAAAAGAGTATTGATACAAGAAGAAACCAACAGTATTGTGTATCAAACAACACAGAATCGTTTGAGAAAGATGTCAATTTACACATTACAGTTATTGCCAAAACATATGAAACATTAGAAATTTTACGTTGTATTCACCGTGCATCTTGACATCAATTTTCAATTTCTTCAACCAACTAATGCACCTTTTTTTATTTTATTTTTTCATTTCTTTTCCTTTTTTGGTTCAAGAAATTGAAAGATTACGAAATGTCATGCACTTCAGGTATACGTGGTCGTCGAAACCGTCGACAGCTTAGGAGTTGGGTGGTGTCTGGTGTGTGTGTGTGTGTGATGTCCCTCGCTGCTCTGCGGGTTCGCTTCCCGGTCTCTTCTGGAGGTTTGGTCATGTCTCTGTATGATACACCTGCAGCAGAGACCGCGGGACGCAACTGATACATTGCCTTATCTGGGGGGGGCTGACAACTCGGGACGCAACTGATACATTGCCTTATCTGGGGGGGCTGACAACTCGGGACGCAACTGATACGCTTTCTTGACCGCGGGACGCAACTCGTACGTCCCCATTTGTATATTCCAGGTGTCTTGAATCATACGCGGATAAATGAGTAATCTTGAAGATTTAGGCAGGCCGCACGTCATTTTTACATGTTTACATTGAGGCACGCCATTAAGAGTCTTTCTAACTTTCAATTATACAACTTAAATAATACAACTTAAATCTCTTACAATTATCCAATTTTAAACTTCAATGCACGCTATCCTTTGCGGGCCCAAGTTGTACATTACTTTTCAGAGATGACAAACGTCTTTGAGTCTTTATGGCCTATGATCAAAAACATGTTTAATTCCTTAAATAAAACAGTTTTTGACAATGTGCTAGACCACATTCTGTAATTTGAATAAGCAGAATGAAATGAACTGGCGGGCCTCGTACAGCCTGGCGAAGACACGTTTGAGACCCCTGGTAAATAGGGTATAGAGAAGACTACACAATGTCACAAATCATAACACAAAATCTGAAATCACATCGCCGTGAAAACTTCAAATCTTACAGTAATATTTTCATTATTTGTTACTCAATTTAGTCGAAATTCTTTTCCTCACCTTATTACCACACATTCCTGCAGTTTCCAGTTTTGTCCAGTTTCCTGCCATTTACGCAGTTAGTTTGGGTCTTCCGTTGGGGTACTTCAATGATCCTACCATCTGCAATACCTCCTTCCTTATTGTTCGAAGAGGACTGAGACGTGGGTCTACTTTCACAGACACAGACGGCACACACAATAATTACCATTAAGAATATACCTGACTGAAACCAGCATTTTCGGCCTGATTTGGCCATCGTAACGACCTGACTTTCAAATTACAATAGTAAGTGAAGTGAATGCCTATGAACCTCGCCTTTTCATGTTCGTATGAGACGCGCAATTTTAGTACAGTTCAGACATTGCGTCACATTGGTCATGAAACAAAAACCACATTCCCGCCACGTGATACTATTTTATCTTCTAACAGATAATAATACGACCCTGCTATACTGACCCCTGCATATGAACCTTGCACTCCCGTGTTACACATTTTACGCCACATTTCCTCTCAGACAGTAAACAGTTCATAGACGTATAGGCTTATCTTTCATTTTGTTACCACTTCCAGGAACCACTATTGAGCATGGTAATAAAGGTAATATTTAACGTTGTCCCTATGCACGCTATGAAGTTCATGAAGGAGTGGGGGTAAAACTCCACTCTATTTAACCTTGGCACCAGCTGGGAGTAGACGGTTAGCACCAGGTTCCGGCCACTTTGAGCCCGGAGAATCAGTCTTCGGTATCCACTACGTAGAAGGCCGAATGAGCCCCAGATCCGGTACGGACGTTTTGGATATGAGGAAACCACTTGCCCCTGACGAAAATCGAACCACGATTCATCCTACGTCCATTCCGTATCCTAGTCACTATACCGACTGAGCTAACCTGTTTGTCACTGAACACAGCTATAAATATTGATTTCATTCACCGTTTAGTTGTTTAATTTGTGTATGTTTTGTCTAAAACCAGTTTTCATTGCCGTCAGATAATTTTAAATTTAAGATCCAAGTATTCAGGGATGTTAGCCTTATCGTCTTTAAAGAGTTACCGAAGTTTCGGAGGAACGTACTACTGCGTCCATCTCTAGGGTATAATCACACTACTGTGACGCCAGATTCTGAATATGGAGGCAGTACGTTCGTCTGAAGTGTCAGTAACTGCGTACTCACTAGTCGAAACACCGTAACATCCCAGAAGACTTTTGAGTTTTCGTCAGTACCGCTCGTAGAACCTCATATCTCGCAAGTTTTATCTACAATCTCATTTACATATTTGAGAGTTGAGAAAACTCCCGTTAAAACAAATTAATTCCAGTCGAGTGTTAGTTTTATCGAGAACTTACTATATTACAAAACGCATAATTATCGACATTTATCCTGTATTCGTATGACTATGGGATAAATGTCGATAGAATATTGACAAAATACTCTTACATTGCCGAGAATGTTAGTTCCAGTGGTAACCCTTCTGACTTTAAAATAGAGATGCCCCAGTTAAATTTTGTTAGGCAAACTGATTGTTCTGCATTACATTTTTCGTGGCCTTATTCACAATAACCTGAATTGCATTTAGATTCAGTTCATACCGCGCAGGAAAAACACTCCATCTCGGTTGTAAAAACAAATCAGCTAATGCTATGCGGGGAAATAATCGCTTGTTTATTCTGAAATCCATACTAAATATATAAATACTCTCTGCGGGAAATTTTTAATTCAAGTGTGGTGGTACATAAAGAACGAGCCAACTAGGCTTTAATAGGTTCATGTGTATAAGCGTTCTTGCTTTATTAACGACATTGACATACAGGACCTTCCCTAATGACACTTGTGCTCCCCACAGCGTGTATTTTAAAACCCTTACACTGCTTTCTTTTCATCTGTTGGATGTGGCAGTGTCGCTACTCTATTGCCAGTAGATATATCTGCGGAATTAACAGAATCGGATCTTGCAGTTTGAATAGTGGTCCCCTTGTTCCTTATAGCTTTCTATGATGGACCTCTCATGGTGAACGTAATTCAGGCGTTACACGTAACAGATGCCAACCAGTGCTGTTCTTAACAGTGAATGTACGGTAGGTTGAAAGAAGAAATATTCGTGTGCCAACAAAAATGTTTATTGATCCCTCACAATATCGCTATGACAGTAGACTCTCGGTTTAACGGACGCAAATTTAGCCGATCTCCGAATTTAAAGGAAGAAATTCCTGGGCCATGCTTTGTCGCAGGTACCTGACCAGTCACGTAGAAACCAAAACATTCCGGTAAACACTACCCAGTTTTCAGAACATTTTCAGTATTCCTCTGTTTATTTACAGAAAATTTGTTGACAACTTGGCTTTACAAAAAGAAGTTTCCTTTACATTCCAATGAATCATATTCACCGTCTTCGAGGACAAAGAATGAAAAGTAGTTGTTCAAGCTGCCGTCCTGATCTTCGCCTTCACACGGACCAGATGAATCCGCAGAATGATTTAAATAAATTACATTTTTGGGAACTTCTACTTTAAAGTTAATTAGTATGGGCCTAAGACAGGTGAAAAGAATTCGGAACCATTTAAGTGCAAAGCAAAAATAGAATTAACGAAACAGCTAGAATTTGGTGTAAGCCAGCAGCCGTCTGTACGGCGTATGGGTGAAATAGCAAACAGTGTCTGATATTAGAAAAACAAACGCAGATTTTCAAAAATATTTATCTTCTTTTGACGTGAAAGGCACTAGCCGTTATTGCGAAAGGTGCCTGAAGGAAACATGGCACCACGCTCCAGCAGTTCTGGTTGTTTACGGCGAAGAGCCGGCCTCACCTTATCCTGCAAGAGTGAGCAGTAATATGGGCCATTGACCGTGGTGCCAACTGGCACGGGATGGTCAAGCACAAGCCCACTTTGGCTGAAGAACATGACAGAGCACCGAGACTGAGCCATGCAATTTTCTTTCTCGGTGACATTGGGGCGCGCCATTCAGCATTCTGTTGTTTCAGCTGAGGGTCAAATGAATGCATCCATGACTCGTCAACCGTTAAAATGCGATCGAGGAATGCACTGCCTCCATTTCTCCAATGCTGCAGATGGGTGGTGGCGAGAAGAACACGCATGGTTCTTTGGTTATCGTCGAGCACGTGTGGAATCCACTTTGCACAAACTTTTCTTTTCCCCAAGCTGTTAGTGAGGATATGGTAAACTCTCGCTGGCGAGATTCCGACTTCTGATAGGGTGAGGCCGACTCTTCGCCGTAAACAACCAGAACTGCTGGAGCGTGGTGCAATTTTGCTCCAGGACAACGCAACACCTGATCGCCATCGTGATGTGCAAAATCTGGTGCAATGTTGGGGCTGAGAAGTGTTGGCACATCCTCCCTACTCTCCGGATTTCACCCCATGTGATTATTGGTTGTTTTCACGTGTGAAAGAACATGTTCGGGGAAAACGATTTCAGTCGGAAGACGATATCAACATTGCTGTCACTGCCTCTTTAAAGCGTCCGTCCGTGGACAAAAACAGAGCTGCAATTGATCGTTTACCACGTAGATGGGAAAAGTGTGTGGACAGTGCTGGTGATTCCATTGAGTAGAGGACATGTGTATATACATTCAGGAATATCAATAGTATTTTTATCTAGTATTTTGTTATTACAATAAAATCATACACAAAACTTCTGAAATGGCCTAGTATATAGCGGCTGACTTTCGAACCGGGCACACTTCGAGTACAACTCAGAAATATTAAAGCTTTAGCACAGTGTAATGTACCTGTTATATCGTCAGATCTGACGTTCTCACGGTGCTGAGTGTGAAGCTCCTGATTTTTCGGAACATGACACGACATGGGTTGGCACAGCTGTACGAACGGTCTGGAGGAATCTGCTGCTTCCGTCTTCGAGGTATAATATATACGTAGCAGGTTTCCTAACTAGATTGGTGTCTTTATCAAAGTACACGGCGTAGTATCCCTAAGACTGTAAAATTCGATACCTCTCGTATTGTATCCATGTCAAACGTAATCGGTTTCGGCCGACGATTGCAACGTCTTTCTGTTTTTATCTGGCAAACGAAGACTCCACCCACAAGGCAACAAATTGCGCGATGTGCAATCGCACGGGCAAATGTGGGAGTCTTCATTCTGTTCTGTGAGTAGGATGGAAGGTCATGGGTGCACGGCCTCGAATCGGTAACACTCGTTTGACACACGCACATATGTTGCGTGGGTAGCCGCGCCCGTTTGACTTTATTGCGCTAGCACCGCCTAGCTTTTCGCACCGCCGGGTGGAATATCAGTATTATAATGGAGATCCAGTTTTTTTTGGAAAACCAAACATTAGGGGACATTTAGTGACTTTAGGTGGCGGGAATGTATAAAACAAAATGTTTGACACGCCACGCAGTGAAAAAAGTAGTTTATCGATATTAATACAACGAAATAACTCAGGTAACAAAATTATTAAGTAGATGTATAAAGAATATAAAAATAATATAATAATAATAATATAAATATGAAGAAGAATAAGAATAAGAAGAAAAGTCATATTCGGACACTCGGTTCACTTACTAATTTTACTTTACATATACGTCTCTCATCCTTCGCAGTCTCAGCCCGGACTCTGATAATAACTATCACTTATATATATCAACACGTGCACTCAATAAAATTATATATTTTTTTTCTATGGCTCGACAGCCTTGTATGGGCCTGGGCCTCCTCGTTTCGTCGAGGTTTCATGGTCAAACACTGATAGACACACCACGTTCGGTAGGACTCCTCTGGACGAGGGACCAGCTCGTCGCAGAGACCTCTACCTGACAACACACAACACTCACAAGAGACAGACATCCATGCCCCCGGTGGGATTCGAACCCACGATCCTAGTAAGCGAGCGGCCGAAGACCCACGCCTTAGACCGCACGGCCACTGGGATCGGCTCAATAAAATTATGCGTTACCCATAAACACAACCTTCCTACATGTTCCAGCGAGAAATCTCCTTCCTCCGGGAGACGTCAATGCAAAGGCATACATATATCAATACATAAATTTTTACACGTACAATGTTAAAAATATATAAAACACCTATAAATATAATTGGTATTCGTCTGTTATGACTTTGACATATTTTTGGTTAAAATTAAATTGATAAGCCATTATTTTAATCTATGTAGTTACATGTATACAAATGTAATATCAACGTTTTCGATCAAGAAGGACTAAGAGTCCTGTAAATATGGTTAAAATTTAAAATTTGGACACAATAAAAATATGCTAAAATGTCACGTAGATATATAATATTGACAGTTATATATCTGCGTGACATTTTAACATTATTTGAACATATTTTTATTTTATTTTATCTGCACCAGTACTAGGACTGGTAACAATTTCCTATGCTCTTTGACATCTTTTTTGCCACTTATACGTGACTTACGTGTACTGGTAAAAAACATATTAATTTTGTTTGACATTTTAAACACTGACGTACTTGTGTTTATTTTCATCCTTACCGCTTTTGTACACTTAACGAAAAAGTGATAGGCGCATATACCCGTCGATATTGACGCGCCTCTAAGCCACACACACATGCAAAATTGTACTCGAATACCATTTCATCTACATCATTTTAAAACTTCCGGAAACTAAACACGCTTATGGACAGTCACTCCTTCGAAGTGTGAGTTACTTCTTACGGTTCGTTTGAATACATCTTTAAAATAAAATATGCCTATAATATACAAAGGCTCATCTAACAAATGAATATGAATGTATAAATGCCAAGCATAATATCATTTTCTGTGTGTCTGAACTACAATACCTGCATCGAGGCTTAATCTGCACGAAGTCATTAGATTTTGCTACCAGCTTTAAGGAAGCGTTGCGAATTTATTGTCATTTTATTAAGGAAAAGGGTTCAAACAAAAATATCACATGTGGTTAAAAAAATATCCTCTCACGCCTCATCGTGAACATATGAATGATAATACAGTAACATCACAGACGTGTCCCTTTGAAGGCTGACATTCGTTTAAATGGCATATAAAACTCCAGCTTCTGCTGAACAGAGAACACAGCCTGTCTCCATTTGAGATGCCAATTAGCAATGCCATACATGGAAAAATTGATGTTTGTTGTGATAATCACGTAAAACACGTAAACATGCTGTATGAAGAAAGTATAGAGACGTTTAGTATTAAAGTAGATGGTACATATACAAATCACTGCCCTTTAAAGTGTTAAATGACGATTGCTTACGTATATTTTCACAAAAATTATGGTAATTTTCACTTGCGCTCATTATTTACTTCGAACATTGAGATGCAGGCAGCACGTACCTCCGAAACGTCGGCAGCACAGCACACTCATGTGAGGCAAAAGCCCAAATACAGGATCTACGAGGGCTGTCCAAAAAGTATCCGACTATATTTTTTCCCGCGGTAAGTAATGGCGAAAGGGTGGGGAAACTGAGCGTAGTGGTAGAAGGGACTTTCATGCGCATGCGTGATTTTTTGCTGCCTCGCAACACCGCCGGATGCGTCTGTTGCTGCCAGATAGCGAAGTGGTGTAACACGTGTTCGTCGCATTCTCGTTTCGCTCAAGATGACAGAATGTTTGGAGCAGCGATACTGCATCAAGTTTTGTCAGAAACTTGGGGATACCCAAGCGGAAAACAATCCGCAAAATTCAGCAGGCTTTCGGTGATGATGCAATGGGGGTCACTCAAATTAAAGAGTGGTTCAACCGCTTTAAAGATGGCCGCATGTCGGCGGACAGTGACCAGCGTTCCGGGAGACCGTCAACGAGCCGAAATGCTGATGTCATTGACAAAGTGCGGACATTGATCATGGAGGACCGTCGTTTGACCGTCCGGGAAATTGCTGATGAGGTTGGGATCAGCAAAGGTTCCGCAAACACGATTTTAATTGAGGATGTGGGCATGCGAAGAGTGGCGGCAAAATTTGTGCCCAAGCTGCTTTCGCCGGAGCGGCAACAACTCCGCCTTGAGGTCGCGCAGGACATGCTGGAGTGCGCCAACAGGGATCCTGAGTTCCTGAAGACTGTGATCACTGGTGACGAGTCGTGGGTGTACGGATATGACCCGGAAACCAAGGTCCAGTCGTCACAATGGAAGCATCCAACATCCCCGAGGCCCAAAAAAGCACGACACGTTCGGAGCAATGTGAAGGTGATACTGACTGTTTTCTTCGATTACCGGGGTGTTGTGCATCATGAGTACGCACCACTAGGCCAAACTGTTAATAAGGAGTACTACCAAGAAGTCCTCCGTCATCTTCGTGATGCAGTTCGGCGCAAGAGACCGGAGCTGTGGGACGCACGCAACTGGCAGCTGCATCATGACAATGCACCAGCTCATTCATCACACCTGATCCAGGGTTTCCTGGCTAAGCACGGCATTCCGCAGGTTCGCCAGGCTCCCTACTCTCCTGACATGGCTCGTTGTGATTTCTGGCTGTTCCCGAGATTGAAGACACCGCTAAAAGGCTCCCGTTTTGACAGCCGCGAGGACATCATACAGAACGCGACGGCGCAGCTGCACACCATTCCAAAACAAGCCTTCCAGAATTGCTTCCAGCGATGGAAGGACCGCTGGGCTAAATGTGTGGAGTCACAAGGGGCCTACTTTGAAGGGGATTAGGTATTGTAACCACCCAGATACAGAACATTTTTTTCCCGGCCCAAGGTCGGATACTTTTTGGACAGACCTCGTACGTTAATATTGTAGCAAATGGCGTAAACAGTGTTTTAGTATAACCTTATCCGGCACGAGTCTAGGGGTCTTATTTGATCTGTCAAATATCGTTTCACTTGCCACATCGTTTCGCGTGACGGCAGGCAGTGCAGCGATGACCACTATCCCAATTCGCTCTTAACTCGTCCGCGTATTTTGTTTCAGTGAGTTACAGTTAATATTAGGTGTATAATTATTTTGTTTATTTAAAGAAGGAGCTTGCAATTGTAGTTCAAGGTGCTGAACTGCACTGCACGTCGAAGTTTTGCCGGTAAAGCTCAAAACACCATCTTTGAATGATTTTTTTCATATTTTCTTCAGTGCGAGGATTGCCCCTGTACACTTATATCCTGTAAGATGTCTCACAAGCATAAACCTGACGGGTTCAGGTCTGGTGAAGAACGATGCCACAATCCCCTGCTTATTATATTGCAACGAAAACTACTCGCTAAACAAAGCACATGATTCTTGGTAGTGAGCTGACGCACTGTCTTGCTGAAAAAAGATAGGTTTCCCAGTAATCGGACAGATATTCAGATAATGGTGTCAAAATATCTGTAACATATCGGTGTGAATTTATAGTCTCAAAAAGGGGGCCCAGTAACTCTCGTCGCCCGCTTAGCATGCGACACACCAAAATTAACGTCATATAAGCGGAATTTGTGTGATTAACGTTGGATTTTCTGCAGACAAATACCTGTTGTTCTGAGAGTTCTCACACCCACTAAATTGAAACCCTTGGGATAAAGGCGGTCGGTGCGTATGGCTGACAATCTTACCACCTTCATGTGTTGAGTGTCTAGAAATTCTGGGAGCCACACCCTCCTGGAGCCTTAAGGGCCTGTCCAGGCCTGTATAGGGATAGCTTTACCTCTCACATTTTACTAAACTGAAACCAAACTTAATGGCCTAACAGAACGTATTTCTCCATCATGCACCCCATGAAGTTACCAGTTTACAAAATTCTGTCTTGTTTTAAGATTTGTTGTGGATTGTGTAAAGCACAGTTGTGTTGCACGGATGTAAATACTGCAGTATTTGGCATTTCGTACTGATGATACGCGCCTGACAAAACCATGCCGGTGACGCGAGTGCAGGGAGGAAGGTGAGTGAGCAAATTTCTATACCATAATCATGCCTGCAGCGGTGACAAACGATACTTGTCATATAAATTAAATTGCCTACATTGTCAACATATATGTTCAGATTCATTTCTTATAAACATATTACCAACAGAGACCCGATGAAATTAAAAAAAAAAAAAAAAAAAAAAAAAGAACTTATACAAGCATACATGACATCAGTATCTGTAAAAGTTCTGAAAAGACAGCTACATAACAGTAAGAGAGGAGACTGACTGAACAGCAACGCGTAATTGCTGATAGTGTTATCACGTAGAGGACTTTTCTCGTCAAAGTTGTACAATTTAATACTGATTAAAATATCTACTATTATCAGCTTCTGCTTCTATTTATAAATATTTGATAATGTAGGTAACTACAGAAGATCAAGACCTAGCCTCTTATACACAGGCTAAGGATTATAATGTTACATATTTCAGCTTTCAGTAAGCAAGGATACGAATTCACCAACAAGTTTTAACATTTATTCCGCAACACAATATTGCTTCCCTTTAAATAAAAATATAGCTTATATATAGAGAACATCAAGGGGCCACGCAACGTAGTGTTAGTTGAAGCTGTCTGCACATTTTGTTGAACCAAAACGAAATGAGCAGACAGCTTTAACTGACACCAAGTTGCATCTCTATAAAAGTGAGTGTTAATAATCGTCAGTGTCTTAACAACATTCAGTTATACATGATCATAATACCCTTCAAAGAAAAGATTTTCATATTCAATACTGGAGAACAGAAGTGTGTAAAAATAGTGTTAAAAACTTAGGAAAGAGATTGTATAATAAATTGCTAATCCATATTAATGTATAGAAGACATCTAATATTTTAGAAGGAAGCTGAAATTGTTTTTACTGCAGCTGAATATTGTTTGTATAAAAGTAGATGATATAGATTTGATAGATTGGATAAGCATTTTGTAAAATAACTGTAAAAAACCTAAAATGGTTTACAATTTAATATATATATATGTAAGGGTAAATACATTTTATATAAGACATATGTGAGAATTCACATATAGATTTTAGAATAAAATAGAAATATTGATGTATCCTATACAATCTGTTGTCAAAGGGATGAAATACATTGAAATTGAAATTGAAGGGCCGAAATGTCTATTACCCATCTTGTCCAAGTCGGAATGTTAGACCCCTGCTTCATATTCTAAAGACCCTGGGTTCAAGGTTTGTTGAGGTATTTCTCGCCTTTCCCCAGTCTTTGCCACCAAATGCAGGGGCAGGATCTCCTTCCACATCATTTCCAAACTTATTGTTCGTGAATTACCTGTCATTCGACGATATGCACTCTGACACATTAATAGCGGCGTTAAGTAGACCGTAAATAAATCGATAAAAATAATAAACTACAAATACTGCGGAAAATAATTTTCTCCCCCTTTTGAATTCTGTATGGACATGAAAGATCAGTATGTCAGAGTGTTAACTAGACTCACCAAAGTCGTAAAAAATGTACCCGTTTTCCACAACTCGTTGAGGTTCTTCCAGTTCGGCGTCTTCAGTCCATTCCATTTCTTCTTCTGACGACATTTCAGTGTCACTTATGAAATCTGCTAGAGCTTGGAGAGCCCTGTTGAAGTTCACTCTAATTTCATCACTCGTATCTTCAACCGCATTTTCACCTTCAATACTGTGAGCTTCGCCGTCGTCATTTACAACATAAAATATTAAAATTCCTGGCATGTCCCCATAAATAATGTCATCAGGTATTGTGGCACCAATATTATCGTCACTTTGCTCGAAAATTAAATTATTAGTGCCATCACTAAAATTGTACGAAGGTACAAGAATATTGATTTCAGATTGTGAAACCTTATTGTATTCAAAACTTCTATTTCTTATGCATGTTTTATTGTACCTGTTATTGTGAGGTAGATTTTTATCTGTTGATTGATTTAAAACCGGAACGTCTTTCGACATTGCATTGTAATCACTGCTCACTTCAGGTTTACAATTAATTTTGCTACCGACGTCACTGCTATTGGCATCAACTTTATCTTCTTCATCTTTGTAAGGTTTCAGACAATCTTGCTTTTTCTTAAAATCTGTCAATTCTGCACCTTCATTACTATAGAAATCATGTAAAGAATATCCTGCAGATATAGGGATATTATTCACACCGTTGTTTAGTGTTAGAAGCACTAAAACAACATAATAAAATGGCAAACATGACAGTAACTTCATAACTGTAATGTTGGTAATGCCTTAACTCTTAAAACTGTATGCTTTTAATTAAAGATACACCTATTAGCCTATGCATAAAAGAAATACCCGTTCATAAACAAATTATGTGGCAAATATTTCGTATCCTTCAGGCCCGTTTAAAATATGGTTGCACTGTGGCTTACATTCAAAAATATTTGTCCCTCGGGTAACAAGTATGAAACGGTCAAAAAGTTTTGCATCAGTTCTAGCACATTTTAGAGCAGCTAAAATTGTCTTTCATGTTTTACTTCAGGTGAATATATTTTTCCTTCATGTAGCAGGATTACAGCTTGTCAAAACCATATACATTTATGAAAGGTACGCTTATATGTTAGTAAGCCAAATTCAGGTGCATGAATGACGTACTACAAAATGCCTCCAACCAGTCCGCATGTTTTTTCCTTTCGTTCCACACTCAGGAACAGCTGTCCGTTAGTTAGGCGAAAACACTTTCAATTACAGACACTATAAAAGCCAAAAGCCGCACACAGACAATTACTAATCTATCACTGACTATGTAAAAACGTATTCTCACAAGTTGTTGGTTCTTGAACTTTGATGTCGACATCTTGTTGAACTGCGCCGATAACACATATGTTGACAGGCCGCTTGTAGGCCTACTTGTGGGATGGCAACAAGAAGATGATGGAGTGGCTGGAATAATTTATACAGGAGGTGAACATGTACTACATTTGGTTGTATTATACAACGAAAGCCAGAGAACCGCCAAGACAGCCGCCAATGGCCTCAGTTCCCTCTGTGAACCAAAGGAATCTAGTCCACACCCTCCAGTCTTAAGGATCTTCAGCTGTCATAGAACGCGAAGAATTTTTTGACAACCTAAACAACTAACAGCCTGAGGACTGAGGTCTTCTGTGACGTGACGCTTTGTTGCTGGGTTAACGTTTCCCGACGTTTCGAAGGAACGTAGTGCCTTCGAAACGTCCGATAACACTAACGTAGCGTCACTGCGTCATATCACATGGTCTGAGGTCTGAATTAGAATTTTATGATTGCTAGCATAAAGCAGGTGAATCACTAGTCTGTCATAGGTATGATAGCAAATAGTCACAAGTAGCAGCAGAAAATGCCAGTAGAATAATGCATGTTTGGGACCAAAAAAAGTTCTCGAGATACAAACACCGCTTGACACATATTTATGTTCTATCAAGATTGAAGGGCGTTATACTTGTAGAGCAGCTGTCTTTACAGGCATTTTGAAGCTACCGAGGTTAGGTTTTTGGACAAAGCTCATTTTTAACAGTTTTATACTAATTGTTGAAGTAAGAGTTACACAAATTTAAATGGTAAAATTAAACAAAATTTGTCTTTGCGCATGCCAAGAAGGCATTTGGGGTTGGAGGTAGAATTTCACACGCTCTTAACCTCGGTACGTTCACTGAACAATACTTGGAGCAAAGTTCTCATTGTAATTTATAGCTTATTTTCTCTTATCTTTCGCCTACTTTTTGTTAGTTACACGTTGCCATGTTGTAGCAAACCCAAGGAAGGAGCAAAATTGAGTTACTATTTCCCATTAAAATTTCAAGTGATACAAGGACTAACTGATACCCACATTTCGTTTAAGATGAAAACAGATTGAACGTAATATAGTATGGGTGGGTATTAATTAAATTCTAGCCTCACATTTTTGTCTGCCATGTAAGTTACAGTATGGGCGACATCCATTTCTCTTTATGTATAATAAGGTAAAATAAAAGAATAAAGTTGTCACGAAGGCTTTTGTGGCTGTGTCGCTCTAGCTCTAATAATTCTTGACGTCGGCGCTAGATGGAGGTGAATGGTTATTCTCACGCCCCGGCCGTTTACACCCAGGGAGAGATTCACCTCTACGGATTGAATAGGAGACCGCGTGGGCTCCAGAGCCGGTCTGGGGGACTTTGGGATATAGAGGATTTTCCTGCCCTTTCCGTAATTTAAACCATGATTCCTCTGGGTCCAGCCTGAATCCTAGTCACTTCCTGAGCTATCCCATTTCGCTCAATAAAGTAAGGTTATCAGGAAATCAAAGTGACAGTAGAAAACGTGTTGTGGCCTATTATTATGTGAATTAGTCCATTCGAACTCGCTGATGGTTAGTTGCAATACGTGTCATGTTAGAACAGCGATGGACTTATCCACACTGCCCTGGGACCTATCAAGAAGAGACACATAGAAGCGAAAATTTGTCAGTGTAAATGTGTGTAAAATTATTAATCTGCGAACCATGGGAAAAGAACATTCGGGAGACCTTGGATTACATGAAACCTAATGAAATACAGTGTGAGAGTGTGAACTGGATTCAACTGGCTCAGGATAGGGTCAAGTGGCGGGTGTTATCAATAGGGTAATGAAGCTTCGGATTTCATAAAATGAAGTGAATTGCTGAACTGGTTAGTGACTGTCACTTGCTCACGGACTGTGCTGCATAAACTTTGTTATAAAACTTTGACGAAGGTCAATATTGAAATCTGAATGTGGAGCGTAACAAAAAATAACAAGTAATTATTGTTGAATATCAATAAGTACCGTGGAAAATTTTCCGAAGAACACAAATTCTGCTGAAACTTTAAATTACCCAGTAAAGATATATAAAATAAAATAAGTGTAACTGAAGCTGATAAATTATTTAGAAATATACCCTAATAATGAGCAAAGTGAATAGTTTCTTTCCAACAGTTTTGTTGTGCCAGTTAATTGGCTGTTATAAAAATTATTACAGCAGTAGAAATCCGGTTATTATTTCATCGAAAGTTCTACTACTTGACGCCATGTAGTGCAGTAGAAATTTACTGACGCGAGGACTTCAAATCGCGCAAAAGTTTATTTTCTAAATGTGTTATTTAAAGGCGTTGTCAATTGCCCAGATTTTAGAGCGTCGGTAATAGAGGAGTGACTGATTATGAAGCACTGATGGAATGATATTAGGCCTAACAGAAGAAAACCTAAGTACTCCGCCAAAAAGAAAGTTCCAGTACAATCGTCCAACAACAACCCTTGTTCGTTTGACCAGGATACATGACAACGTGAACTGTAATCATGCCATAATAAGATGTAATTTCTTTAATAAGAAATAAACAGAACAACACCCTTTGGGAGTGAAACTGTCTGTATTTGCGATGTGAAAGGGACATGCTATGCCCCCGACGTGTTTTGTTAAGGCAGTGGTACCCTTACATATTTTTCCGATATTCTAATTGCACTAATAGAAAAGCCCGTTGAAGTTAACGAGGAATAATTTCTTTAGTATCTTCGCTCCTCCCTTTCGATCTTTCACAGTCAAAACATTGCATTAAATGTAATCTCTATCCCTTACGTTACGTAGGTTCAAACAAGAGTTTCAATTTCTTTAAGTACGTGAAATCCATGTTCCCGTGCTAACAGCGACTTAACACACGTACGTATTCAATCATAAACGCACTGATGTTAAAGACGTAATACAATTTAATGGTATCCTTCCCATTGTGTTCAAACTATCATACAAATACACACTTTTCCGTCTAACACAACACCTTTTAACTTATTTTATTTTGACGCTACATGTTTCTATAGATGTCGATTATCATCATCAGGCGTTCTGTACAAATTCTTAAAACCAAGGTAAAATGTTACTAATTCGCAACACTCGCAACATTTGCAAGGAATGAACAATATAAAGTAAAATGTTACTATTTGTGAGATCTCTCAAATAATACAAAATATATATTATTAAAATAAAGTAGTAATACTGGTAATATCTCATATAGTTAGTATGATGATAATATCGTTGTAGTATTTCGGGGGGGGGGGGGGAATTTTTTAGGATCCTAGTTCCTACAGTAATGGTTAAATGGTAAAAGTTAAAAATTTTGTAGTTAAAAGTCCAGTTGCCAGCTAATTACTGGACTCAATATACGAACTTTGATCAAAATTGACATACGTGCTGCCGTCAATCACAACAAAGCTTTATTAGTTTCGTCAGTATATGCTACATGTTTCGGTCGTGCTGACCGTCCTCAGGCATTTAAATACATGACTTTAAAACCCAAAATAAAATGCATATATATTTTAAATTTGTGATCTCACAATTTGTTTTAATATTTAAATGTTTGAGGATGGTCACCGCGACCGAAACATGTAGCATGTATTGACGAAACTAATAAAACTTTGTTGCGGTTGACTGCAGTATGTATGTAAATTTTAAATGGTACACCACAATGAGATGAATTCCTATGGACGTTTAACTACAAAATGTTTAACTTTTACCTTTTAACCATTAATGTAGAAATTAACATCCTAAAAATCCCCCTTCCCCCAAAAATAGTACATTGATGATAGTATCGTATTAGTACACGAGATATCAGTATTAGGATTTTATTGTAATAATATATATTGTAATTATTGAGAAATCTCACACATAATAGCATTTTGTCTGGGTTCTGAGGATTTGTACAGAATGCCTAATGATGATCGACATGGATTTAAAAACATAGCGTTGAAATGAAAGAAATAAAAAGGTGTTTTGTTAGACGGAACAGCATTGTAATACATTCGCTGCTTGCTAAGAACAACTATATATAAAGAAAGAAAACTCACATAAGGAAAAATCAAGTTTACTTTGTATTCCATTGAAATTTAAATTTGTTGCAAAAGTTTTGTTTAGCGATCAATAACAATAGATGACAGGGCAAACATGTTGTCCTCTTGTCTAGAATTACGGTACAATACCAAAGCTTACCTAGTTTCTGTCAAACTCAGAAGATGGCTCCCATTTCAATTCCCCATTTGTAATTAATGTCAGGTAGAATTAGTACTAATTTTTTTCACCGCCATCGTATTCATCTTCTTCGTCGTCGTCTTCTTCTTCTTCTTCTTCCCTTTTTCTTCCTGTTCTTCTTCCCCTTCTTCTTCTTCCTGTTCTTCTTCCCCTTCTTCTTCTTCTTCCCCTTTTTCTTCCTGTTCTTCTTCTTCTCCCTTTTTCTTCCTGTTCTTCTTCTTCTTCTTCTTCCTCTTCTTCTTTTTCTTCACCATTACCATTATCCGTATCATTATTTTCGAATTCATCGTCATTGTTTTTGTCCACTAGGTGGGCTGCAATTTCAATTCCTCCAGAAGGGCCATTTTCATCTATAGTGACACTTGGCGATTCAGGAACACTTGGTGATTCAAGACCACTTGGTAATCCAAGAACACTTGGTGATCCAGGAACACTTGCTAATCCGGGAACACTAGATAATCCAGGAAAAACTGGTAAAACAGGAGCACTTGGTAATCCAGGAACACTTGTTAATCCAGAAGCGACTGGTAAGCCAGGAACACTTGTTAATCCAGAAACACGTGGTAATCCAGGAACACTTATTAATCCAGAAACACCTGGTAATTCAGGAACATCTGGTAATCCGGGAAAACTTGGCCATTGAGGGAAAATTGGTAGTCCATTATCACAAGGGGCACAGCCTCCTACATCATAGTCACAACCACATCCATTACCATAATAGTTTTCTTCAGGCGTATGTGAACAGTAAATATAACTCCAGTCACACGGAAAGTAGTTCCCTCCCATGTATCCATAATAATGATACGGAGGTATTACAAATCCTTCTGAAAATAGTGCTTTTTGATTTAAAATGAGCACCGTACAAATAAATATTATTGTGTTTCGACATACAGTCATTTCAAAGGCTATTTTATTATCTATATATTTATAAGATGAAACCGAATAATGGTTCTGATATATTCTCTTAAATCTGAACACACTCATACGATATCGTAATATAAGTCGTCAAGATAGGTCAATGTTTTATTATATAATTTTTTAAAAGATTAAATTAACCAATAAGAAACAAATAATATTAATCTGACCTTCCCATTTTAATTTACTGTCCGCTTTATATATATTCTTACAG
Source organism: Reticulitermes speratus (assembly GCA_021186555.1). NCBI lineage: Eukaryota > Metazoa > Arthropoda > Insecta > Blattodea > Rhinotermitidae > Reticulitermes > Reticulitermes speratus. The sequence continues at coordinate 33,638,008 of JAJKFL010000014.1, forward strand.
CTTTTTGTTTCTTATAAGAAAATAAATTATAGATGTAAAAAATTAAGAGGTCATTCGAAGGAGATATTGGCAAGTAAAATACAGGCTGAAAGTTCGTGACATCTGTTGATTATCTGTTCAAACTTGAAAAGGCTTCGAAATAACGATAGCTTCGTGAACTGCAGGTCGTGCGATAATGGCAATGGTATAGCATACCAATAATAACAGTTTATCTCGCAGAATAATTTTACATACTTTTTCCTGTAATATTATATGTTTTCCCATATTTTGTGTTTGATGTAAAACATAGAAGAGGCATGGACCTCACGTCTGTCAACATATTTCGGCTTTCAAGGCGCTGAACGGATTTCGTTTAGATTTAGTATTTGTGGGTCTGCACTAAAAGTTGTGGATGGTAATATCTTTTGGTACATTTCGGTAAATTATAACTCCTACTTTAACGAAGTTAAAATAAAATTTATCGATCCTATCAAAGTTACTCAGTTCCATGGATGAGAGCTATTCTTACGAAGCTTATAGTCGCTCACCTAAGCAAAATAAATTAATTCACTTTTTTTTTATGGAAATTTCATTTCCATTTTCAGAAGATCCAGTGATTGGGTTGCATTTTGAACGACTTTATGCCACTTAACTTTTTGTTCACCGTGCATTATGGTAATATATAAAAGGACTTATCAACCAACAGCTGCACTAATTAAGCTTTATTTAACACTTTAAAATTGCCCTACATATGTTTCGGTCACAAAGTGACCATCATCAGGGGCGTCGTACGCACGTGTGTGCACTTCACTTCACGTTGTCCATTGTTTACTAAGTTATGCGTGGGGGTTATTTTTTGTACACTACTCCATGATAGTGGGTACCGATGATACTGTGTGTTATGATCGTAGGTTGACGTTGTAATTTGTGTTCATTTGTATGAATGTTTTGAAATATGATGCTTTCCACTTGGTTGTGTATGTTACTCACGTGTCCACTATCAGGAACGTCTATATGTATGTTCGTTGAGCACTGTCCACTGTTTTAACGATGTTTTTGGTTTTTTTGCACTGCACTGCTATGGTGGAAACTGTTGAGTTTTTCCGCTGTACTGCTATGGTAGATGACATGGTCTCTATTCCAATGGTGTATCGGTGAGCTGGATGATATCCACTTTATTCCAGTCCACATTCTCACTCTAATATTTCCTTCAAACAATTTTAAAGTTATCCTGTTATCCTAGCCTAGTTTTCTCAATTAGTTGCTTCTCCTGAGGTTTATCGACTACATTTTTGTAAGGATTTCTTATCTTTCACTTCATAAGTTGGCCCAGTATGCATAAGGTCGTAGTATGTGTATGCAGACGCAAACATCGTATTTAGGATTACTGCGACAGACATTTTTAACAATCACAAACGGATTTCGTAAGACTGCAAAGTCGTGCCATGACTCAGGCAGTTACTCGCCGGCCTCTCGCTGTAGAGGCCCAAATTAAATCCCAGAAAAATCCACGTCAGATTTCAGGTGAACGAATTGGCTGGGGGACAAGCTTATATCGCAGGTCTTCAGTATTACTGTGTCAGCATCATTCCAAAAATGCGCTGTAGCCATCTGTCTGTCACCGACGCTACGTAATCTTAGCAGTGGACAGCGTCATTTAATGACTCAGTGAGATTTGATATCCTTCGCTGTAGCAATCGGTTCGTTGTGAACTACGTTACTTTATCGTATCTCATTCTCAGCTTGTGTTACATCTGCCCATACACGTAAAAATGGTCTAAGTGTAACTTCTACACTTCTGCTGTTTCTGTCCTTCCGCACGAATATAATCAACGCTGGGTGAAAAAGAAGGAAATTCTCTCTCTCAACTAAGACAGAAATTAAGTTGGGGATGCTTATACAGTGTTGAATTTATGACATTTGGAAGAAATTTAATACTGCTATATTAAAAAAAGCAAAAATGGTAATTGTATTAGTCATTTTGCTTGCTAGTTAATAGTTTTGTTTGCTAAAGGCAAAATACTTTCTGATATTCCTAAGGCCCAATGTGATGGTTTATTATGTTATTTACTTTACTTTGATCACTGGACTTCCTTTTAAGGTAAAAAGTAGTATGTAGTATGTTAATGTGAAAAGTTAGACTTGACTTTCGAAATTAAGACATTAATGTAGAATTTTTAAATATGTTATTTAACGACTCTGTAATGCTACAATTATACAGCGTCGGTGATAGATGAATGAATGAGTGGGGGAGGGGGTCACTCCTGGAATGTTACTGGCACGGGAAAACCGAAGCATTCGAAGAAACAACGAGTCTCAGTTCTACATTGTACACCTGTCTCACGGCGCCCGGCCTGTTATTGAACCCAGGCCTCTGTAGTAACAACCCGGCGACTAACCGTTTGAGTTATGGCACAGCCCGAGTTTAATGTGGATGTAGAGGTTGGTAAGAGTGGTTTGGTATCACGATGTAAGGTATTTCCTGGACATTATCAATTACCTGTAGTTTTTCCAGATACAGTTACTGGGAAATGTAGAGGGAATATTCTTACTTCATAGTTTTGTACTTTAAAATGGAAGTTTTTAATGAACGTTGGACAAATAATTTAGGTCTACAGCAATTGGTAACTTTTAACACGAAACATTAAGTTAAAAAAATACCTACCTTGACCAGATTTTATATGTTGTGAGTAAATGAGCTTCATTTGTGCATCCTTCAGCGACGTTGGACTATTCCAGATTTCACGCTGCCTCGAAGTAGGGGAATTCATAGTCTTCAGTCTGTGAAATTTCATCATTTGTGTCATATTCCGAAAATATCTCTGTAGTAAACTCACTGATTAACACCTTATTGTTTTCAGTTACCAATTCTGAATTTGATTCAGTGTTTAAATGCTGGTAATCGTCACCGGTAGATTCAGCTGACACTCCATTAGTTCGTCGAAGTATATATTTCCTTGCTGTGACTGTATTTAATATCACATCACCTTCAGTAGATCTTATGGTTGAAGTAGTGATACCTTCTTCTACATTATATTTATTTATCTCTGTTGGTATGCTGTCAGACGTCGACACTGTTGTTTCTGTAGCTTTCTCTGTTTTGAAGTCAACAGATGTTTCTGCGGTAGATTCAGCAGCTTCTGTTGTGGATTTAGTGGTTGACCGTATTGTAGGTTCACTTGATTTTGTCGTCGATCCAGCAGTTGTTTCTGATATGTGATTTGCTGTTTCTGTTGAAGGCACAGATTCGTTTGTTGTGGATGCAGTGGTTGACTGTTTTGTGGATTCAGTTATTTTTAGTGTTGATTCAGCAGTTGTTTCTGTTATTAACTTTGCTGATTCTGTTTTTGACTCAGTTGATTTTGTTGTGGATTCAGTATTTGATTGATTTTCTGGTTCTGTTGACTTTGTTGTAAATTTAGATGTAGTTGCAGTCGCGGATTCAGTCGATTCTGTTGTGGACTCAGTTCCGTCTGCTGATATATTACTTGACTCCGTAATTGATTCAGTATCGGTTTTCGTTATTGAGGGAGTAGTTGATTCTGTTTTTGATTGAGTAGTTGATTCTGATGCTGGTTTTGTAGATAATTCTGCTGAGATTTCAGAAATCGATACTGTTTTGGGTTCAGTTCTTAATTCTGTTGTCGATGTAATAGTAATTTGTTGCAAAAATCTGTAATTTTCTTTTTCTGAAATTCCCGTATTTGTTTCTGCTCTTAATGTCGTAGTCAATTGGGCTGTTGTTGATGTTGTTGTTGTTGGATGGTCAACTGTTGATGTCATTTGAGCAGCTATTTTCGACACTGTGGCTTCGTCTACACTGATTTCCTGATGTGAAATTTCGAAAAAACCCGGTTCAATTTCATAATCATAACAACAACAGGAGGCTGGGTATGAATACATTGGAGGATAAGGTAGTATATATGGCGCAGGATAATTAATATATCCTCCCAACTGGTAAGGGTAACCTTGTGGTAAACTGAAATAACCCTGAAGAAAACCGAATATTGTACACAGCACGAAGGCACTGCGTGATGGTATTCTGCAATACATCGTTCTTTCCACAAATTGCTATCTGGTAATGTTAATTTCACACGAAAAATATCTTCTCACAAACGTCAACACACGACTGAAGTAAAACTAAAACTTGATTCGAACAAACAAATCTTCGAACTTGTCAGCAAAATCTCTCCATTTGATGATATGTATACTTCTGGCCTTTGTTTTTTTGTTTGGCTTCATTATCTGTAGATTAAGGCGTGTCATTGTGAATTGAAACATAAAGATTTTAACAAAAAATATTACTGTGTCGTGTGTCTAAAAACTTACAAACCCAGAAATGAGAAACCATAATAACCTATTTTAAATTGAAGGTGTTTTGCAAGTTGACCCAAGCGGTAATGATTCTGGCTTGTATATGAGGCGTGCACATTTCGAATCTTGGCCGGAACACCGACTATGCTGACTGTTGTGTCTCGCAATTTTATAATCTTTCTAGATATGTGCATAATGATACTTTAAATTACGCCACGACAGCCTCCTTCCACGTTCCTTCCAGTTCATTATAATCGAGTCATTAACCCTGTGCTCTCTGAGTTACAGACAGCGTTGTTAAATAGACCACGAATACAATAATGATTAGGTAATCGATGTATATTACATGAGTCTATGAAAGGTAGGATAGGAGAGAACAAGAAGGCATATTGACTTTTCACAGTTTTATAGATGCCATTGCAGGGAATGTTGAGAGAGTAACTTCATTTATGTCACAAACTGCTTCATTAGAACATGTTGCCAACTCAAAATTTACAATAATTTTTTCAACCCATTTGGCGCCATACGTTTGAAAGAGCGTAGTTAAATAACCCTAGTATAAATTAATGTTTTCAAACTCATAAATAACCAAGTTGTGAGCTTGTGATTTTCTCATAATATTGTGTGCCACAGCTTTGTAATTTCAGGAGAATTTTTCTAACCCGACGAAGGGGCCAGCAGGTTCCTCCGAAAAGTTGGCGCCTATCTAACAAATTGCATGGCGTCACAGCCAAGAGAACCATATTTTAAGAAATAGGAACACAATTTTTGGAAAGAACAATATAGATTTGCAGAGTACAGGGCCCACAATTTCTAACTTAATCCAAAACCAAAAATATCAGTGATGATAAGTTATTTGTTTATTTAACTACACACTTTGAACTGAATATATTTACAGCACTTGCGTTTGCCTGGATGTAATGAGATAAACTTCAGAATATCCGATCGATGAATTAAGAATCACACCCTGGACCTCCAGAATATGAAGCATGGCTGCCACTACTCAGGTGTTCTTGTTTGTTGTATTTATTTTTGTTGCCGCCGCCGCCGTCGTCGTCGTTGTGGTTGTGATTCATCATTTTCAGTAAGAAAGAACCGACATTAATTTTCTTGTGCAGTTTCCCTGAAGGAATTCACTGTTATTATCAGCATCACGTTTCCAGCTTGAAGAAACGGAAACGTCTGTGGTCGGTGGTGGCGAGATAAACCGACGGATGTTCTTGCCGGATATCATGAAATTTTTCCTGTCGGACTAAACACACTACAGTGGTAAAATCCCAGTCTAAATAAATTGAATATCATGATTTCTGTATAAACCGCGTACACTAGTAGCCTACCCATCATTTGACCCTCTGATCGAGCTACATCCAGCGTACAGCTTATGAATCTTCCGTGAAATATTATTGCCATCGTTAGATACCTATATGACGATATGTATTCCAGCAGAAATTTATCGGCGTTTCGCAGGAAACTGCTACCTCCAACAACAGACTGAAAGGCTTCTAGATTGCATGGCATAACCACCCAAAGTACATTTATGTTTATAATCTCCGCCAACGACGCTGTCTGTCGGTGATAGATGTATAAATGAGTATGAAGTACCTACTGCTGAAATGATGCCGACAGAATAAAACCGAAGGGCGTGAAGAAAAACCTGTCCCAATTACAAATTTTCCACAACAAACCCCACATACACTGGCCTAGAACTGAACCCGGACCTTCGCTGTGACAGGCCAGCGCCTAACCGTCTCAGCCATTGCACTCTTTGAAAGCGTTCAATTCAGTATCTTTTAAAATATGCTTTTTTAACGCAGCCTCTTGCAACAAGATAACGAGCTATTTAAAATGACGTTGCTCTGGAGTCACATCGTGCAGTCTGGGCAACACGAATAAATTTTTTTTTTTTTTTGCATTTAAAGCATTAAAAGTACCAGGTATCAGGACACTGAAGATGAAAACCTGTTGGGCGAAAGCATACACTCTCTTAAGCAAAATACAGACACTGTATTGGTTGCTAGTAAGTAGGATGGTCTAGAAGTAAATGTTGAGAAAACTATGTTTATACCCCGTGAATATAAGGCAGGAAAAAATGACGGCATAAACGTTGTTACATAAGTAAAGGTAAGAACTTGAAATGAGCTGTCCATATTGTCACGAAAATAAGCAGTTTAGTTTTCGTTCACGGACATGTAATAAAACTTTACAATTCGGGGAGTCATTGCAACCTTAATTGTGCATTCACTCGGATAAAAAGTGTCTCGAAATCGTGTCATATTTCCTTGCGGAATTCTTGTATTTTCATTTTTCTTATCATCGCCTCCTTGATTCTAGTTTTAATGAGATACTGAACAGGGTTTCTTTCTAGTCGTACGTATGACAGGAATTCCTATGACAAATAAGAGTCTGCAATTCACGTTCTGGGGCCATCGGAACCATGCATTTAACAACATGTTGGCCATATTAACAGTACATTATACCTTCAGGTAAGAAAGTCTCGTTTCGTTTTACAGTTTGCATACGCTCAAAGTTTTAGTAAGATGCAATATTATTCCACACGAAAGTATTCTTTTTTCTTATATTTTACTTAAATATATAATTATTTATATAAAACGACTATTATAAACTTTTATAGTAGACCTTAATTTTTTTGTTAACTAAATGTTTATGTGTTAATAATAATTACATCTTAGCATGTACTTGTCTTGACAAAAATTTTTATATATCTGAGTCGCACAAAATGTTCCGGCTTGAACTCCTGCTCCTACATCGGACAATTTTGGTACAGGTGAATATACGGATTATAATTCCAAAGATTGTGTGGCTACTACAGATATTATATTAATAATATTCGTGAAACTGTGTTAATTAGTTCACACAATAATGGGTCAGAAAACTGAAGGCACAGAGTAAGCAATACCATAACGCTTTTATTCTTATAAACAATGAAATTCGTTTAAAATTAAATATAACTTAAAGTAAAATTAATTATTAATAATTAATAAATGTAAAGGTTGTAGAGTAATAAGTCCCTTACTCTTAAACTTTTAAAGGCCAATGGCAAATTAAATCGCTACTGAATGTAATTGTGAGTTTCCCAATGTTATCAAAAACATGCACCAGTAGCACTGGTCTTGGCATTATCCGTGGGCCACTGGGGTGTTCTGGCAGTTTAAACCTTCGTTCTAAAAGTCCAAAATCAGTTTGCGTCACATCTCATACTATAGCTGTAGGTTACAAAGCGATTACCCTATTTCCTGACCCTCCTTGAGAGAACAAAATGCAGCGCTAAAAGGTTGATTTCATACTGATGCAGGAGAACTTCAGGATCAATTCTCCACACCTCCTTACCTAAATAACTCAGTGGTGCAGAATCATGAATAGGTGATAGTTGTAAATTGTCATGAATCTGCCTCGTATGAAGCCCGAAGAAAAATTATCGACTTTCAAAGTCCTACCACTGAACTTTAACGTGAACCAGATAACCAAATCCACAAGCCTCACAGCCATATTTTTTAGATTACTTTTAATAATCCCTGCATTTAGGCATCCAAAGCGGTCTCGTCTTGTCGGATCTTCCGTCTAAACTTCTGTATGCATTTTTCATCTACGTGACTTCTTCATACACCGCGCATTCTATCCTCCTTGATATCATTCCCAAACACTGTTCGGTAAATATTTCAAATTACGTGGGCCGTTCAAATTTAAACGAGAATTTAGTTCCCTTTCGAGCATAAATCAACTTGTATGAATGTGCTTGCGCTGACAAGTTATGACATGTTTAAACTTGCAAACCACACTAGTCGGGTCCCTCTCCACCTCAAACATTAGGTGCAATCAAGATGGCAGTGCAAGCAGCAGCCTACTCAACAGTGTTGCGCAGCGTATAATTATCAAATTTCTCACGAAGGAAGGTGTCATTCCTTCTGAAATCTTTACCAGGCTTCAAGCACAGTTTGGGGATGAATGTTTGTCACAGCCAAGGGTGTTCAGTTGGGCGAAATCATGGACGAGACCGTGTTGAAAATGAACCTCACGCTCGGCGACCAAGAACTTCTGTCAATCCAGACAACGTTTTGAAAATTGGTGAACTTTTTCGAGCTAATCGTCGAATAACTGTTCTTGAACTGTCACAGGAAGTAGGAATTAGTGCAGGGAGTGTTGAAGAAATTCTGCACAACGAGTTGAAAGAGAGCAAGCAAGCAGTGCAAACACACCCATTCTCCATCCCCAAAAAAAGCGACAGCAATTTTTTCAGCGGGGAAGATCATGGCTACTGTGTTCTGGGATTCAAAGGGTATCATTAACCTAAACTTTCTCACTGGTCAAAAAACCATCAATGCGCAGTACTATTCAACTCTCCTGAATGAAAAAGTGAAGTCGGCAATCCGCTTAAAGCGAAGAAAAAGGCAGGATTCAGTTTGCTTCCTCCAAGACAACGCTCGTTCTCACACTGCGACTTTAATGATGGCAACTCCACTGAAACTGAAGTGGGATGTCCTGCCTCATCCACTGTACAGACCAGACTTAGCTCCATCTGATTATCATTTGTTTGGACCAATGAAGGGGGTCTGAGGAGGCAAGAGATTCCGGAATAATGATGAGGTCATTGCAGCTGTGCAAATTTGGATACACGAGCAACCGAAAACCTTCTTTGAAACTGGAATTAAGAAGCTTCCAGAACGTTGGCACAAGTTTATGGCAGTCAACAGGGACGACATTGAAAAGTTAGCGTGTAAAACTTTTCGATTTTATTGTGAATAATTTCTTTAGAAACGAATTCTCGTTTAAATTTGAACGACCTTAGTATAAAGCACCTTATTACTTAATTTTTAGACAAATTTAGTTGCACACACCATGCCAATTTTAAGAGGTTTATTTATACAAACAAGGAACTGCACATCATTTGGCTAAGACTGGATCAGACATTTTCCAGACATGGAGGGTAAATGTGACTACGTCACAAAGGACCTAGGGAGTACTAAATGAATAATACGTACAAGAGTTTGGTGTGTCCACCTCAGAGAAATTGACATGAATAAAGAAAAAATATAATGTATAAATAATTTTATGGGAATGTTACATGAGGTTGTGTACTGATTTCGTTCAGTTTTTTACCGTATTAACTTTATGTGCTCGTTGTCACGAATACATACAGTGTCTGAGAGTAAACATCGACATCTAACCCACTCACTCACCCAGCTATCGCAGAGACGTACGTTGCTGCACTTTGATCTACCAGACTTTGGAACCGACATTCGCCTGAAGATGGGTTACAAGATTCTTACGCATCCTCATTTAAACGAGCATCCTGGGCCTTGGGGTTCCATACTAGGACTTAGTGAGGTATTAGAATATAAAATAAGCTCAATTTGTATTACGAATTTTTCGTAATGTAATCGATGTTCGTATGAAGTGTCAGAATGCAGTGTTTGTGTTACTAAGACCTGTGTTTATTTTCGTTAGGAATAATTTAGCATTCAACATAAGGAGCTATACTACAATTCATACTTCTCACGGGATAGCGTTTCGTTCTACTGTCTGTTTAAGTGCCGTTTATATGGTTTAACACAAAAAACACGTTTCGGAAATTGATGTCTTCTGTGTCACGGTAACAGTGAGCTCTTCTATATATAAAATGTCTGGCCTTCTTGCATATGATGGTCAGTTCAGTGGAGATCTCATTGCCTGTAACAAATGCAGAGTAAACACAGTTCACCTGAATTTTTGCTTCCTGTTCTACACAAGTACTTATATGAACTAAATGTAGAAACTATACGCTCAACACAAAACTATTTGAAAATTTGTCAAAATGCCATCTTCGTCCCAAATACTACTTAAAAGCGTGAAGCACAAAGTGCACATTGCAACACATTTAACACTTACTCTTACAAATTAAACTCAGTTGGACCCTTTCTAAAAATTTACGTGTTGTGTCGTAATGTTTCTTTTGTTAATGCAACGTCGTAATAAATACATTTAACTGTGTATGTTTGTAATTAGCACTGGTACTCGAAGATAATGTTGTGGCACATTTTTGTGTTTACAGTTTACACAACATGGTATATTTAAATAAGAACCGTTGATTTTTATTGTAAGCTGGTTGGTGTATTACTGACTGAAGCAACAACAAAGTACATGTAGTTACCTTAACAACTATATGATGTGTATAATCGTCAATGTAAATTGGCCATACAGTCACGATCGCACGCAAATACGCTGTATCAAACACGCGGATATACGTATACTATAACTCATCCCGTTATCACGAACTTTTTTTTTGCGGTTATATATATATATATATATATATATATATATATATATATAAAGTATGGGTTATAAGTTTACAGTGCATATGTTTTGGCTTCCTTAGTATCAACTCCAATAAGAACGATTCAATAAATACTATATCCATACCAACAACTGTGCAATAGTATTTTAATGTAGTTTAATTACAGAGTATCCTCCAACATGTTTCGGCCACTTACGGGAAGTATAAACAAGAATACAATTACAATTACAAAAGTGTCAGAGCCATTACACCATTGAAAATAATCATATATTCAGAATATCAAGTCAATAGTTAAGAGATAATTATAAACTTAATTTTAATTTTAAACTTATTTTCATAATTACGTTACCCTTAAAAATCCATCGGTCGGGATTTTTTTTTTGTATTAATTCCTGGGGTTTTCCCCTTTGATCCATTTTTTGTACTGTGTAATCCTTTTTTGTCTTTCATACTACTGTCCTTATACAACACAAACATCCATGCCCCCGGTGGGATTCGAACCCACAATCCCAGCAAACGAGCGGCCGCAGACCCACGCCTTAGACCGCGCGGCCACTGGGATCGGCGTCGGGATCGAACCCGCGAACCTTGGGTCCAGTGGCGAGCACGCTAACCACTGGTCCACCGAGGGCGACTACAAACTAGCAGGAGGGAGAAGAAATGGAAGACCTAGATTAAGCTGGATGGATTATGTCGATTTCAACTTGAGCAATATGGTTGTAAAAAGATGGATAACAAGAGCTTCGGGCAGAATAGAATAGGAATCTGTCGTGAAGGAAGCAAAGGCCAAAGTGAAGTAACTGTAGTGCTAAAGAAGAAGAAGAAGAAGAAGAAGAAGATTGGCATTCAAATAAACAGCGATTTCTTCCCTATAACAGCATTATCCGATTGACAATTATAAAGGAAGCAAAGGCCAAAGTGAAGTAACTGTAGTGCTAAAGAAGAATAAGAAGAAGAAGAAGAAGAAGATTGGCATTCAAATAAACAGCGATTTCTTCCCTATAACAGCATTATCCGATTGACAATTATAAAGGAAGCAAAGGCCAAAGTGAAGTAACTGTAGTGCTAAAGAAGAAGAAGAAGAAGAAGAAGAAGAAGAAGAAGATTGGCATTCAAATAAACAGCGATTTCTTCCCTATAACAGCATTATCCGATTGACAATTATAAAGGAAGCAAAGGCCAAAGTGAAGTAACTGTAGTGCTAAAGAAGAAGAATAAGAAGAAGAAGAAGATTGGCATTCAAATAAACAGCGATTTCTTCCCTATAACAGCATTATCCGATTGACAATTATAAAGGAAGCAAAGGCCAAAGTGAAGTAACTGTAGTGCTAAAGAAGAATAAAGAAGAAGAAGAAGAAGATTGGCATTCAAATAAACAGCGATTTCTTCCCTATAACAGCATTATCCGATTGACAATTATAATGGAGGCGGTCTGTTTTTGTGAGGTAGGAAATGAATCTTACTAATAAGTGGATGAATTTCATGCTTTAAAATTCCCGTGCTATATTCCAGGTGTTTGATTAGTCGCTCGCCTCTCACCCCGGAGACCTTTTTCGATCCTATGCCAGTCCATCTGAGGTGTATGGTGGACAAAGTGGCACTGGGACAGGTTTCTCTCCGAGTACTTTGGTTTGCCCTTGTGATTATCATCAAACAAATGCTCCATACATAATTTATATTTATCTTAGTGTTACTCTAATCAGAAGGTCAAGCGGGCGAAGCCGGGGAGCCTTCAAAGAAAATAATGCCAGGGTATTTATCAGCCACCATCAACACGACGTTTATTATGCTTTGTCAGACGAGTTACACGGCTACATGTTTCGTCCACTAAGTGGTCACCTTCAGGCCATTAAAATACATACAATTAAAACTTCAAATGCAACTTCATTTTTGTGTGGTTAGATTGAGATCTCAGTCCTTGGGTGTTACAACATGTAGCCGTGTAATGCGTTTCATAAAACATAATAAATAGTTGTGCTGATGCTGATGTAATATGTGCAACACAACGGGATGTCCAAGGTGAAAAAAGCAATGCCGTTACGGATATCGGATAGCATTGGATAGGAATGTTCAGTAGAAGGTTCAAGTAATAAAATGCCAACAAAGAGCTAGGAAAGTTCGTTTTATGCACCTTTTTTTACCCACCTCTCCTTACTTGTACCAGTAACCTTCATCGGGTCTGACACATTCTCCAGTTTCGTTGCGGACGAGACCCGGTTTACACTCGTTTCGGGGAGGTGCACAAACGCCGTAAGCATACAGTCGCCAGCCAAACAAGCACCTGGCCTTTAAATTTTGATTACTACCAGACGCACTATGGGCATATTCCGCGATAGAGTCTGCCACATAATTGGCTCGGTTTTCATCCGATAACCAAATTTAATCGTCGTTCATTTCACCGCCGTTATCGCCACGATTACGATCATTCTCACCTTTATCATTCTCCTGGTTATTGATGCCATGATAAACAGAATTTATTCGATGTCTGCTCTCACTTTTGTTTATTAGTGCCGTGATCATTTGTATCTTTATCTCTTGGTGCGTTTCTATTCTCCGAGTAACTAGGCGCATATTTCCCAGTCACACTCAATGGCAACTTTTCGGATTTGCTGTCACTGTTGTATTCATTAGCACTTTTACTATCATTCATATAATCACACAAGTACCGTGACACATCATCCTGTTTATCATTAATACCATAATCTTCATTTTTATCGTTATTACCATCAACTTCATTCTCATCATCATTTTAATCACTTTCGCTACTTTTATCCGCTTTGTTGGCACCTATATTCGTCATCGCCGTAATAATAAAAGCCGTCCATAACATAATCGTCCTCAGAATCTTCGTTGGTTGGTTCATAACTTTCTCTTCATTCCCTTTAAAATTAGTAGCGATGTCATTACTGTCGGCAATTTTACTGGGATTAATTTCACACAAAATCCCCTCGAATTTCTTATGATTTGACACCTTATGTAAACCGAAGTCATTTGATTTACGATCGATACGAGAGTTCAGAATGAAGCCACTTGTTAAGAAACAATGTGCATAGTATAGAAATAGTGCACCCCAGCTCATCGTTACGGTTTTAATTTTGTCTTCAGGATTTTAGATAAAAGCGCTGGAAGACGTTCATACCCACAAAGAAACAACAGATCAGTATTCAACCAGATTTTGATCTTATCTGTGAACTGGCAGAATACTCAGATAGCTGTACGCGATATAAATCTTCATGCAAATTTGATGAAAAGTGAATCACTTATAGCGGGTTTCTGTTTAAAGATTTATGTCATATAATTTCCTGTAGGGTTCTGTGGTAATATATTTACGGAAAAACAAGGCAAAGACAACCACCACATCCGTTTCCACTTCCAGAGGCAGAATAAATTCCTGAAAATAAACCATCCATTTTCATGGATTTTCCTTTATACTTTGTACAGGAATCATGTTGGCATGGCCAATGTCCCTAATGGCCAGGAAATGCCAGAGCCTCATCAAAAAGACTGAGTCATATGGATTGAAGATGGTGGACATTTAAATTATAGTGCACCTTTATGTAAAATGTGAATATTATATGAACTGAAAAGATAAAAGTATGAATTGCATGGCATTTTGTTGGCAGAGGAATGGAGATTGTGCAGCACGTCTTAAAAATGTCTTAAAATGCAGTAAGTATCCTTGTTTCCTAAATATATAAAATGCGCTTTTGGAGCTCGAGCCGTACGAGTGTCCCACATGTAGGATACTGGGCTGTTAAAGTTTTCATTGCATGCAGTGAGAAGAAAACGGAGTAGAGAAATTTAATAAATTTAATTTTCACTGGTATTTTACAGAGTTTTTTATTCTTTTGTTTCGCCAGTCTTAAATATTCATATGTGAATTGTCCGAATTGAATAATCATTAAACCCGTTCCAAAATAGTTGAAATCTAAACTATTTTTAAAACGTGTCATTTATTTATCGTATTACGGGTTTTTCTTTACTTGAAACCGCACTTTTGTAACACCTGGTTCTTGAGGAGCAGATATTCCTTAAATAGTACCTATTTATATTCGTATACTTTCTCATTTTACTACCTATACTGACGCACTACTGCTATTACTTTGTCATTAAAATACTTCCCTGTCCGACCAATAATTCTCTCATTATATTCCCCTCATTCTCCTCGCCTTACTGACTTCATGTGCCCAATTCGTGTAATTTAAGTAGGCATTCTCCAAAGATTCTTATCTCTGTTCCATTTTTATAGTTAGAACGACCTGATAGGTTACATTGCCATTCGTACTGAACCACTTACTACGTACCATTTCCTTTCTCCATGTCTTTTCTGAACATTTAGGCAATACATGTTAACACGTAACTAAGTAATAGTGGATCTCTAATATGTTTTAACTTTGGAAGTAGATATATCTGAGAGACTGACTTTATTGTCTGACCAGTTTAACGTCGGAGTTATGTCTCGTGTACCCACTGGAGAGGAGATTATGCGAGTCAAATAAACGTCTGGAGGTAATGCCGAAGAGAATAAATTCGGAGATGAGCTTAAGATTCCTGGTTCCCTATAGATGTTTCTGTTTACATGTTGAGTGCTCAAGAAATGTAAATCAATAATTATAGTATTTAGTGATAAACAGAGTGCCCAACTTCATGCGAAACTGTTCTTGCAAAGTATATTTACAATGTGTATTATACAACTTGCCGCATGTTAAAGCAGGTGTTGGAAGTAATCCTATTAAGCTCTCAGTCGCTCCTACACCTGGTGCACATTTTATTAAAAACTGTTTGAAGTTCTTATCCGTAAATTGTCATTACTGCGCGCCTGATGATTTCTTTAAGTTTCTTCTGTGTGCGCATTAATTTTACATGTCTCTCGCACTTCTCCACAGATAATAATCAAGAGCTGTCAGATCGGGTGAACGAACAGACCACAAGTGGCAACTAATTATCCGGTTTCCAAAAATGTTATATAAGTGGGCCAAAAAATTATTGACTGTATAGATGCTTGATCCGTTTTACTCGAAATGTCGGTATTCCTTCTCGTAATCACATAAATTTTCAAAAAGTGATACTAGAAATTGCTTTTTCTTTATGGGTTCGATTATTTTTGTTGCACTAACAGGATACCATACTCACACTTTAATGACATGTAACAGTACCTCGTTTATTAATTTGGGTTTACCTGCGGACCAATCTGTATTATTTTGAGTACTTTCATGGTCTTTTAATTAAAACCATGCTTCTGTAAAATATACAGGTAGTCCTTTTGTACGCCTTTTGTTTTACGCCTTCTTGCTTTAACGCTCCTTACCAGTTTACACCACTTCTTAATTTGCGCTCTCTCATTTTCAGTTTAAAGCCCTTCCGCTGGCTACGCACTTGGACGCTGCTGGGTGAGTACGAACCTCACGGTGCAGAACAAAAATGGGATGCTGCGCGCTAACTGCAAACTGCGTGTCACCATGCTTTCGTCGTTTGGTTTAGACCACGTGGATGATTTGCATTTGTAGTTTTTTCATTCTGCTTGCAAACGCCACGATGGCACACCGAATCAAGGAACAGAAAACGTGACAGGACGATAAATAATAGCAGCAACAATATTAACGGTAGTAATATGTATGATCTGTGGGTACTAAAGTGACTATGTAGTAAAGCCTGTGAGAATGAAATTGATTATTTTTGACAGTACATCTGTGACAGCTACGAAATGACAAATCTACCAACCGTGACAAGCCTAGTAACTACGAACTAAGCTAGAACAAAGAAAATGAGGCGACGACGAATAACACAAACCCTAAACTAACCATCATCATACATACCTATATTAAATTGGCGTGACAGAAATCCTAACCTAGCGGCAGCAAGAATCTTAACGAAGGTAAATAACGTGAATGAGTTTTAAAGGCTGTGACAGTGAATTAAGTCATCCGTGACAGCGATGATATGGAACATGTAGCCTACCATCCGTGACAAGTGTACGGAAGTTGTTTACAATTCCTTTTAACATACATAGGCTAATTTAATATTTATTTTTGTTTCTACATTAATATAAATAAAACAATAACAGTGTAAGAAATAATGTACCTATACCGCATATGAACATGCTGTCATTGGTATGATTGCCTACCTGTTCCAGTAGTTCTTGCTAGAATATAATCTTTAATTTACGCCGTTTTCATTTACGCCCACTTTTTCAGGAAAACAACTAGGGCGTAAAACAAGGGATAGGTGTATTAGAAACTGATCGACTTCACCATTATACGGTGCGTTACAGAACGAATTAAAGTACTGTATTCCAACAACACAGTCTGCCTCCTGAAGCTTTTACACAATTAAATGTTTATGCTTTTAAAAGAAGCAACTTTCGGGCTGCATTTAAGGGTGGCTTTGGTACACTGGCTTCCTGGCATAGCAGTCTTAAAGACTTTTGTGGCGATGCTTCTAATCGCGCTCTTTTATTATTTAATATTTCTTCTGAAAGAACACGCAGTGTTCGCAATTGCTTCTTTTCTAACAAGAAAACTGATATCCTAAACGTTTTGTCCAGTAGTTGTAAAGTGTGAGTGAACAAAATTATGTAGTAAATAATTAATAATTTCTTCATGCTTCTGAATGTTGTGTTATTCCTTTAAAATCATCACCTCAAGCTACGGGAGCCGGAGAATATCCCGTTAAGTCCCTGAAGAGAATTTCATGCCTCAAGCATCAGTGAGCTAAGCCATACACCTTGATTTCTCATTCGTTTTACCTATCATAATGAACAACGCTATTCCCAATAATGAAAAGCCTAAGGTGTGAAGGACAAATAAAAGTTGCATTGTATGAAGTGAGTCTTAATAAGGACCCACCGCGGACGGCAACAGTAGCCCTCAGTGTTGTATTGTACTTCACATTCCCGAAAAACAAAGATTTACGTCACAATAAAACCCCTATTTATTAAACTGAAATTCATGTTTGAAACAGCAATAATATACGTATGTACGCGCATATTATGAAACTTGGCCGTTCTGAAGGCTCGTCGATATATATAAAAGGCATACAGAAAAGCACTACCATCAAAGTACCGGAAATATGTCGTACACGGCCCGATAACCTAGCCGATAGCCAGAGTCCCGCATTGAAATGGGCGCTCTGTATTTTTGTGCATAATGCCCCCTCGGAAAGATTTCAACTATACGAAATTGGTGAGACCTAAACTGAAAGTGTCGCACTGCCAAATTAGAAAGCATTTCAGTGCCCAAGAAATTCCTACTGAGTTTGTAGGCTCGGTTTATGATTTAGCTTTATGTAAATCTTTTCCAGTTACCCAGTTCTCCTTTATCCAAATTTCATATCGTCATGTTCGTATTATTTTTGACAAGAAACTAGAATCTGCAGGGGTGGCCTAACTTCCACTGGCATGATGTTTACACCAAATTTCGTAAAGAGTAATCTAATTTAATATTTATTATGGTTAAATGTATACGGACATCATGGCTTCGGAGTTTCCTTATGAACTAATAAACACTCGTATGAACTAAAGAGAAATTCTTGCTGAGAACCTAATTAAGGTTTCTTAATATTTAGTCAGTGTCTGAACTGAAATTTAAAAAAATGAGGTAACTTAAAAAGCGAAAACAATTTACTATTGAACAAACTGTGCAGTTGCATAACAAACTTTCTTTCATGGTGCAATTTTTAAATTCGCCTTATACGGAGAACTTTTAAGATTAAGTGTGAAATACTGCGTAATTTTGTAGCTAATTTGCACTTTCTTAACATGAAAAAACTTGTTTTACGAAACTGGATAATTTTAGTATAAATATTAGTAGATACCATCTACATTTAAGTTACTTACAGAAATCAGGCTAGCTAAGAACAGGATGTGCCCCTGCAGTCCGGCTATTTCCCCACACCTTTCTGCATGTCCTCCGTATACGTCTGCTGCCTTTTCTGCATCCTGGAACTCTTATTACAAAGCGCTTCCAACGTGATTGTTCCTCACGCATTGCCTCACAGTCGCACGTAAATTCGCAATTGTTGTATTCAGTCCGTCCATTAGCAACATACCTTGACCATAATTCATCAGTTACACATGCAAATTTCACGTCTGCGTTCTCATGGGCAATCTCTAAAGACATATCATGGGTGTCAGGGTACCATTCTTGATCAGATATCTTCCTATTCACGTCTCCTTCATAATTACTCGACCAGTTATCAGTATGTTGATAAACATAACTTTCACTCCAATCTTTATCGCTCGTACTTGAACCAATCTTCTCTGGAATTAAATCGATATTCGCACTCACCAGCCATTTACGTAAAGTATCCTTGGTGTTCTCTAAAGATTCCCCGGAAACTGCCTCATTTATCTTCACAAATTCCGTTTCTTCTGATGTACCCTCAGTTTTGTACCCAAACAAATCCTTTTCCAAGTTGCTTTCCCATTGTAATGACTGTGATCCGAATTCCTCACCCAAACTCTCCATATCCTGATTGTCACGAACACGTATTGATTTTTGCTGGTTAGCACCGGGATCCATCCTCTCTGGATGATTTATTCCGAATATAAGACTGTGTTTTGAAACTGACAATTCTCGTTCCGTGCCAGCGTTTGTTAAAGCAGTACAACATTTATTATCTGTTTGTGTACGAAGTTCTTCAGCTGATTCATGATCCATGCGTTCAAGTGCTGGGTGAATTTTATCCCATGTTGATAAGTCGCTGTATTCCATATTGAAGCCGAAATCGGAAATACTTATTCTAGGCACATCAGCATCAGGAAGCTGGGAAAATTCGCTTTGTAAATCGTAATTTTCAGCACTTATGTCACTTGTATAAAAGTCTTCTGCGGAATTAAACAGAGTCCTTTCACTTAAGCGCCTGTTAAGAACTCTCGGCACAAAGCTACTTGTACAATTTTTTATCAGAATGCTTAAACAAACCCAGATTACCGTAAGTGTAGTAATATGCATGGTGGTGATATGCACGTGTCTGCAGCCACAATGCATGTGTTGTAGATGTACGGCATGAAGACTGTCTGGACCACGAAGTAGTAGGAAGAGGTGTGTAGCGACCCAAGCCTGTAAGGCCATTATTCATTCCCGTATCTATACTTTATCAGGCTGTGTCTTTGTGGACAAGTACGGACTGTTTAATATTAAATTAGAAATGTTCTATCAATCTATAATTATATCATGGCCGACGTGGAAAATGAATTAAAAGTTCAGTTGGAACGGCTGAAGAGAAGAGGTCACTTGGGAGATCTAGCCTTAGATTGGAGAGTAATGTCAAAACAGTGCGCTGTAACTTACCTGACTACGTACTATCGTCTTCGCCGGCGCCGCCCAAACACCTTCCTGCAGTTCCCATTAACGGCCCGGTAGCCATTTTCACACTTGCCGTTTATAAGGGGTGCATCTATGAGAGCCCTGCCGTCTAGAACGTCCTGAACAGTGTCGTTAACTGAGTCTTGAGGTAGCGTAGACACCTCGCCTTGTTGCTGAATACCTTCAGAAGAAATCGGGATGTAGGTCGTTATAACGTTCTTCGAAGTTTGAGCCGTGGGGAAGTATGTTGTAGAGTTGTAGTGAGAAGACGCTGATTGCCTTTGAGGTTTGGTGTGAAGTATTTTGTGGATTGTGTTTCTTATTTTATCCACAATTCCAAAATTCATTATTTGACCCTCGACGTGTTTGGAATGCTGTATGAATGACAACGTTGCCACAAACAAAAGAAGCTGATGCACGAATTTCATGTTTGGAAAATATCTCTGAATGTACAAGTTCTGTGTACTCTTATCTCAGCCTAACACGATAATTGATTTTACGTACCACGTAATCAAGTCTTATGCACTTACGTTGTCACTCTTCATCGAACTTCAAGTAGATACATTCTCATTACTGGTTATGTATAAGTATCTTATATAAATGTATAACTTACAGGTCTGTAGAATTTACACTAGGCAGAAACAACAATTTCAAGCTGACAGGGTACTAGAGTTATAGTTGTTAGGTTTAAGTAATTATTTTTTTGCACAATATTTAGAGCTTCTTTGATAACAAGTAAGTGATCTCTAAACTCACTTGCTAGTGATATTATTGTACTTGCTGTAGTAATTGCACTGCTAAGAGCCATAAAATGTTGGATTTTTATCACCTTTAAACGGATATTGTACTTCCTGACTTCTTTTATACCCACAAAGAAGTTGTTCTTTCGTAATATGTTTCAGTAAGTTTGCCCACAATTCTCGGTACACGATTGTTAGCAGTTCTTGTAACTGATGTCACAGTTTAGTATGACGTGATAAAAAGTTCATCATGGATATGTGGAGTGTGTAATCTAGCCTTGACATTGACACAAATTATGATTCTGAATAAATAGATCGCTAATGTCTAAGTATCTACGTTACAGTGGACAAAGTCAGAGTTTACAATTTAAAATGAAATCCAGCTTACTTTTTTTAAACAAATTGCATGACCTCAAAAAAGTAGAGTAGCAAAAAGTACTGATTAAAATGTGTAACCGTTTTAAACATGGTTTAAAATATTTTTAATCTGGAGAGTATGAAGGCTTTGATTTTAATCTGAGTATTCTACCCGGTTAACCTGTTTCTTTAGACCCCTATCAAAATTAAGGAATTTGAACGGGTTACAGTATGCAACATCAAAACTTCAACAATGATTTGAAACATTGAGATGTCAAGGCAGATCACAGGATGTAAGACTTCAGGTTCTAACTACTACGAATCTGAGGTATGTGGTCTTCTGGGATGTGACGCAGTCTAGGTTGGCGGATACGTTACAACGTTTCGAGGTAGCCTGTTTTAAATTCTCGAACTACTCTTCTATCCTGAGGATTGAGGCAGCAGATTCTTAAAAAAAGTGGACACCTGTCTACCAAACTACACGGTTTCACACCCCAGAATACCGTAATCTTCATCATAGGCCTACAGTATGCCGAAAGATAAATGTCTCTCTCTCTCAGGCGCATCTCCCTAGTTGAGAAGCTCTCGAATATCTTCCCAGAATAATTATGGAAAGTAGTTTCTCATTAATAAAATCTTGCTTCTCTCCTTCGTCTCCAAGAATTACTTTTTCACCAAAACTACGTAATTTTGCACTTAAGTATTTTAACAAGTAGATCTTGAATTTCGTATTACAAACATTTTGCTTTTGAACTACTGGCCGGAACAAAGTGCTGTGACATGTCCATGACTCTTGACAGTCCATGACAGAGAGCACTCTTATTCCGATATCGTCGCCTGATAAAAGAGCTAACTAGTGGGGTTTCGAAATCAACAAGTGGGTCGGAACAAGACCGTGGTATAGAAACCAGTTAGAACTGAAATTAAAATTCTGCCTTGTCTTGCATGAGAGGTAGAACTTGGTCGACATTAAAGAGGAGGCCTAAACTGAGGACGTTTGAAAACAGGGTTCTGAGGGAAATGTCTGGACCCAAGTGGAATTAAAAGGAGGATGGAGAAGATTGCAGAATCAGTAACTTCATGGATTGTGGTCCAGGACGAATATTCATTCTTCCAATGGTACTACATCCCTGGGTGGGACTTGACTTCCTCTTTCTTCGAGGCTTCACGATTATACTCATTTAGACACACCACACTCGGTAAGACTCCTCTGGACGAGTAGTCAGCCCAACGCAGAGATCTCTACCTGACAATACACAACATTCACAAGAGACAGACATCCATGTCCCCGGCGGGATTCGAACCCACAATCCCAGCAAGCAAACAGTCACAGACCCACGCTTTAAACCGCGCGGCCACTGGGCTCGGCGGACGAATATTCCTAGGACAGTCAAATTAAGGAGGATGAAATACACTTGGCATGTAGCACGCATGAGAAGGAAGAGAAATGTAGTAATTATCGTCCTCACAGCTTTATTAGGTTTTGCTAGGTACGGTGTCACATTAAGAATGGCAACATGTTTAAACCATATCGGTCATCATCAGGCCATCAGTCTTAGAAAAATATAAATTATAAACTACAAAATCAGAGTTTACGCCAGTTATTGTCATATGATTGAGAGGAAAGTCGTGTATTATATAAAACAATAAAATGTAAGTATAGGTCAGATATGTACTACAATTAGCTAAAAATCCTTGCTTCAGCAGATTGTGGGTGTTTTAATGGTGGGTGGTGAATATAAGAAGCTCGGTAAAGGTCAAAATTCGAATTAAAATCTAGGAAGATATGGTTCGTAGACCGCTGTTGTGTACCAAGCGTAGGCCTATGCTGCTATTTGCCTATCATAGGTTCCGATTGTTGTTACTCGTATATTAGGCAGAGGTTATTATACTGCCGTTTTGCAGCAAATTAGCGTGATTTTGTGTAACAACGTTTGTGCTGCTTATTGTTGCATGTTATAGGTTCCGATATTTTTTGGTACAGTCGTGCGCTCGTCCACCCACTAGTCACTTCGGAGCGTTACTAATTAAATGTATTCTACCTACACTTACATTTTAGTCTGTGTTGTCTAATATATACAAGATTGAGGTCTCAATCATGTGACAATAACTGGTGTAAACTCAACCTTTTGTATTTTAACATTTACATTGTTGTAAGACTGATGGCCTTGTGATAACCGATATTATTGAAACATGTTGTCATTCCTAATATGACACTGTAACTAATAAAAGCTAATAAAGTTGTTACGACGGCAATAACCATGATATTCTTAACTACCCGCATCGGGATGCATAACAAAAAATTTAAGGAAAGCTTATAAAAATTTGGTCAAAAATGTAAAGGAGTTCTTTCACTTTTAAGACCTACGGATACCTGGAAAGCTAATAAATTTTACTTTTTGTTCACCGTGCATTATGGCAATATAAATCACTTGTCTACCAACAAGCTAATATTTAAGCGGATCTGTAAGATATAGTATGCGAGTTTGTGGGATGGATTCATATGACTAATATAGAAATGTCGTGCTTTGTGAACACGATAACAAATTCCCGATTTTTATAAAACACGAGAAGTGTCTTGACTAGATGAGCAACTGCTAGCTTCTCAAGAAGGATTTTGCCGCATGTAGTTATATATCGTGGGAACAAAAGTTCACAACTTCCAATCATCTGTTTTGTGACATATAAGTAATGCTAAGAGCGTCAAGAATTTTCGTTCTTTTTCGTACGTCACTCTTATAACTCACAGCCGACACGTAACACACAGAAGTCACTTTGTGTACCAATTCCGCGCCAGTATATCTGTATTTCATTTTGATGAAGAAATTATGAGAATATTCGTTTACAGATCACGAGTAAATCAGGCATTTAGAGATAAACGACATGCTGATCTCATGTCTAGCGACGTAACATAAAAAAATGAAATTTATGATTGAAAATTTACTGGTATAAACACAAAAGATTCAGTGGATTTTATTGAAAATAGATGATCCATTTTTAAACTCAGTATTTTCTTGGCTTTATAAACAATAAAATACTTGAAAATTTACAACGAGAAGACACAAAAGTGCGTCTATTAGAGACGTCATATCTGTCCTGCCGTCCTTTCCCATAGCCACATGGAAGAACTCCAATAGCACTAAATGGATAACTAACTAGCTAACCAAAAACTAATTAACTAAATGGAGCAAAGTCCTTCTTGAGAAGCTAATAGGTCATGTGCTACGCATTTTGTGGAAACTGGGGCCCATTACCGCTTTCACAAGCGCTCGGCAGCTGTTCCTATCCTGAGACAGATCAATCCAGTCCATGCCCCCATCTCACTTTTTGAAGATCCATTTCTACGCCTAGTTCTTCCAAGTGGTCTCCTTCCCTCAGATCTCCCCACCAAAATGACGCACGTACCTCTCCTATCTCCCATAATTTCCACCTTCCCCCCCCCCCCCACCTCATTATTCTGTATTTCATCACCAGAATAATATTTGGTGAGGCGTACAGATCATAAAGCTCCTCGTTATGTAGTCTTCTCTAGTATCCTATTACCTCGCCCCTCTTAGGCCTAGTTGACTGAGTGGTCAACTGTAGCTGCAGCACGCATACACACCGACCCCCATAGATGCGGCACAAGATCGTGCAATAAATATTTACGCGCTTTCAGCATCACATCTAAAACATTCTTTATGACGAAGAAACTTTTAGAATGTTCAAAAACAAGATTATATAACCTACTAAAGACTTACAGAAAGAATATTTCTGCCTTAAAGACTTCCAAAAAAAATTGCGCGTGACATATTCTTCCTCCAACACATCGGATGGTGCGGACAACGTATTACATACGCATGAAGTACTGCATATATATATATATATATATATATATATATATATATAGAACTTTATAGTTGACACTTTACCTTACTAAGTTTATTAATATACTATTTATGTTTATAAAATTTTAATATGTATTATACAACTACACAGTTTCTATCTTTTGCTTAGGCTTCATGTAAAAATGTTTACATGTTTTATATACTCGTACATTTACAATGTATTTTTCATGTGAAGGGAGAGATCTCCAACCTGATGACTTGTAGAGTTTTCTGCTTTTCTGTTCTTGTGTAGTAGTCTGATGATGGCTCGATCATAGAGCCGAAGCTAGTCGCCAGAAAACTTTTACAATTAGCTTGTTGTTGTGTTTGATTGAAAACTGAATGAAATGTACATTTGTGATTTAGTATCTATTTTTATGTTGTGATTCCGTCCTGAATTCTGGTGTCGAGACTTGCACAATATTTTCCTTAGATATTTGTGTTATAGAATCACAATGATTATTCCTACATGTTTCGATCCGCAAGGGATCATCATTAGAGAACGAAACCGAAGCAATACCGCATAAAACCAAATTAGTTACTTTTTATACGCAGTTGATATGGTGTAAAAGAGCCAAATAGTTAAAATGTAGACAGTTGTTTGTAGAATGGTTGTATAAGTGTACTGTATATCAAGATCAAGATTAAAAACAAATTTTGCTATAGCAAAATTATTACTTGTGTCTTTATGTGTCTACTCCACTACTCCCCGCACTCTCTCTCCAGAACACATTCACGTATAGTCCTTCCAAGCAATCTCTTCCTTTCCGGTTTTCTATATAAAGTTTTGTATTAATTTCTCAACTGACGTTTGTGTTTCTTTCTTATTTTCTTTGGTTTTATAGCTCACAATATTCTACAAAATTAAATTGTGTTTTTCTTGTATTTCCGTTTAAGCATTGGCCACATTATGTTTATGCTACAGCAGCGCTACTAGCTAGGAAGGTTACACAGTAAGTGGCCAGACGTTTGGACTCAGTGATCTACTCTAAAGACAGAAAATCTTTCCCGATTGACCATAGTGCATAATGTATTAATATTTGATGCGTGACGCTGCATATCTGCGCTGCATTTACTGAAAGAGGGTTCATAATTACTTAGGCACAAGTGAAGGCAGTATGTTAAATGTTCATCTGTCAGACGGCTTCGTCGCAGAGGTAGGTTGATCCAAAAAA